>JAGFMI010000001.1:1503317-2184629 GCA_021030905.1 Pyrenula massariospora
ACTTTGCTTGCATTTATACCAGGCCATCCTGCTATCCAAGGCACTATCAATATACTTGCACCCCTTCTTCCTCGTTATATACCGATCCCACCCATCCGGCTATCCCAAACTCCTCCTCGGTCCCCCATACTGCCCCCCGACCCCCGTCGTCGTGCTCCCATTCCCCACCACCGCCCCCTCCGGCAACGCCAACAAACTAAACCACCCCCCCACCACCGGCCTCGCCCTAAACAAAACCACCCCGCCATCCTGCCTTGCATTCGTCGCATCGATCGTGTCGTACAGATCCGTAACCGGGTCCGAGGTGGGCGTTTCCGCGACGAAGCTCGCCACATCGCGGATGAAGAGCTCCTTGGTGTCCGGCGCCGCGATGGAGGCGGCCCAGAGCTCCCAGTCGTTCTTGGTGTAGTTGTGGCGGGTGTCGAGGGGGACGCCGTAGCGCGCGGCGACGGTGGGGTAGTAGTTGGATTGCATGGTGTAGACGGATTGGGGGACGAGGGAGAGGGAGAGGAGGGAGTCGCTGTAGAGGTTGTACAGGATGCCCCAGGTGTCTTGCGCGCCGTAGTTCAGGGTGGTGTGCTGGGGGGTTTTTAGTGTTAGTTGTTTGTTTTCTGTGAGCGATGGAGATTGAGGGAAGTGTACCGGAGGAGTGGCGTTCATGTTGATACCAAGCACCTGCCACTGATTGATATAGTCGTGTGCGATACTAGTGTAGTTGGCGCCGTCGTCTGCGTGGCCGGTGAGGTTGGCAATTACGCCCATAGCTTCTATGCCGATGATGCCTTTCAGGGCGAGATTGGTTTGGTTTCTAACGTATGTCAGCACTCCCGCCAGCCTGAGAATTCGGGGAGAGACGTACGCGAGTGAGCCAGCAAAGTCATCGGTCGAAATTTGGTCTGCGGGAATCAAAGCTTCTTCAATGAGAAAATCGTTCCATTGCTGTAAAATATCGTAGTGTTGGTCAAGATACGCAGTATCGCCCGAACGCTGCGCGTAAGCGAGTGTCATGATGATCATGTTACCGCATTCCTCGAGCGGCTGTTGCTCTGCGTTGCCGTCATTGTGGCCGGTTGCGTTAGGGAAGTGAGATCCAAGGTCATGAATCGTGAATCTAGACAGTAACGTGAGTTTTCGTTTTCAAGTCATGGATAGACCTACTGGAAAGGCCAGAACCCTGCCTCCTGATTGATGAACAGCGGGTCTAAGAGGATCTTCAGCAAAGTTGGGTTTGTGTATAGAAAGATTGGCATAGCAGGGAAAATGACATCCACTGTCTGTACGTTGCCGTCGGAGCTGATTTCTTTCAGGAACAAATAGGGGGTGTCAGGGGTGTTCGTCAACTCCACAGTTCCAAATGCTTGGCGTGCTGCGAGTGCGGTCAGAACGTAGTACTCAGACCCGCCAGCTGAATTTGAATCGCTCTCGACTTTGTTGTCAAAGTCAGTAGACGATGAGCTGATAGTATCGTAATCATTATAGAAGAAATTAATCTAGAACCAGTTAGTTCTGAGATGCTCACTCCTTGACTTCACGACTACTCACAGAATCGAGGTCATTTGACCAATAGCTCGTCCAGAGACTGGGAAGCGAAACGTTTCCTTGTGCACCTTCGAACTGAACCGCTAGTTCTTGGTGTAAGCTGATCGTAAAGAGCGTGTCGATAGCTGTCGTGACATTTCCAAGATCTTTAGCAAATGCAAATACTGGAAAGTCGTCATCGATAGCCCGAAAATCGGTGTCTGCGGTATTTAATAAAAGACCATTGTTTATAAACTGGCCGCGAACAGTGCTGTTCGAACCCGACTGGTGACTGAGAGTATCAACATTTGCAGTTGAGTAGTACCAATTTCCCCACTCGGCCTGGTCAGTTCCCGTAGCTCCTGACAAAATCTCAGTGAACAGCAGTTGTGTCTGGCGGTAAACCTTGTGGTAGGCAATACCCCCAGAATTACTGTTGTTTGCAACCAATGTATGGAACCCATGAGTCGGCACCGGATGAATCGTCGGAGTCGGAGTCTGGTACTCCGAAGTCGACGCCATGTCTGGAGGGTGGGGAACTTGGGTTCGCCAGCCATCGTAATGTGTCTTTGTTCCGTACTTATGGTGCCCTTGGGGTTGGCGAGGCTTCAATCTCCGGGCTGTAGAATTGGCGCCAATTGTCCCATAGTCCCACTGGGCTGTAGTTGTGCGGTCGCTAGAGATCCACTCTGCGAGACGAATTAGCAAGGCTAATATGCTTTTCGTGATGACCTGTCTCTTACCTGCGGAGATGTCGGAATAGAGTTGCACATTATGAGCATTTCCGTCCAGAGAGGATACTTCGACGTTCATATATGAGAACGGCAAAGAGGCTCGCTGGAGGTCATCTGGGGTGATGGACGAAAGGAATGTTGTCACTATCTTTACGCCAGCAACATTTTGTGTAAAGATTGACTTCGTGGCTGTATAAGTGAAATCGGTTTGATCTACGGTCGGCGGTCCATCCGGAGCTCCCAACCAGGTGTAGACATTCCCGTCCACTCGGATCATGCCTGCCCAACCGGTGATTTGTCCTCTTTTTTCGCAGTCAGAGACGAATCTTGCATAGCTTCCGCAAGCGTAAACTTACTGCCAGAAGGTCGGCCATTCTCCTGCTAGATACCCGCCGTTTCCCCCATCACTTCCTGCTTTAAGCCAAGTACTGAGATAGGGTGATTTGACAGCCAAGGGAATCGCAGGTGGGCGTGCAGGAGAGAAGGTAGAGGTTGTCTGCCCATTAACATTAAAGAGCAAAGAAGCAAATACAGTAAAGAATAAGCTCAACAGCTCCATAGTGGGAGGTCAACGAAAGTTGGGTTCAGGCACCTTCTCTTACTCCGTACTCGGCGTACGGTGAGATGCGTTGATAAAAGGATCTCGAGCTGGCCACTTTTATACATTTATCACAAGGAAGTGTGGGCGAGGTCAGGTGTGCCAGGATCAGGGGCCCTGGATAACCGTTCACACATTCTTCTAGCTCCAAGTTCTGCTCAAGGTTGCATGGTCGCCAGAAAAGACGCCATTTCACTTATTGGCACACGACTAAGCCCCATGCCGAATTGCGCTCATCACGTTGGTTACAGCGCATGCAGACGAGCGAACCGTGAAAAGCCGATGACATTGTAGCCTCGAAGGAGTACAGCAGTAGCCCCGTGGAGAGGGGCTTGCCAGCATGCGTCTCCACGGACTAGAGGTGGGCTGCGCAGAGGAAACAGGTACATGTAATTCCTGGTTCGTCTCTCAGACCTCAAGGTTTGTCAATGCGGGGATGAGGGAGCCGCGATATGCAGATCACTCTCCGCTCCGTGGTGGGTGATTGGGCAAGGGCCGTCCATTTTCGGATATCATAGGATCTTCGGAAACTGGGGATAGCCACCAGGACAAGGTCACAAACCGCCTCCACCCAAGGCGTGTTTGTCACCGCGACAGCAACAAATGGAACTGGGAAATTACCAGAGCGACTCTGGTGATGGCGTTTCAGGGAGAGGTCATCAAAAGGGGCCGTTGGAGGACGATCGGACAAACCGGCAGAAGAACAGTAAGTAGGTAGGTAAACATAATGGTCGTAGTAAGTACAAACTTCGTCGATAACCGTTCCATCCGCTTTCAGCACCGAGGGCCGGCACTAGCAACGGTGCAGCAGCAAGATGCAAGACTTCCTGTTTGCGGGGTGGGTGGCGGTCAAGATTCAGGCGACGCGAAAGGGGACCTCGGGAGTTGCCACTGGATCGCTCTTGGCAGGCACAGAACAAAGCTTGCAAATAAGATAGCGCTTATGGGGATCTCAAACGACAAACCGGGACTGCAAATTCCTGCAAAAGCCCTTCGGCTCGCACACAACCCTCTCTAATTGGTCTTCCGTGTCTTGTTTTCCTTGAACATGGTAATCTTCGCAAACGATCTAGATGCGCGCAAACTTTCGCTCTGCCAGGAACCGTCGTGCGTCAGGAACCACCACAGCTGCTGATGTCTACTTACACATGAACGCGTGGCTTGCTAAATGGGGCGGCCCGAACGAGGTGTAATATCACCGACCACTCGCACAATTTGGCCTGTGTGTGTGTTCCAACATCCTCTGGCCCGGGACCCTGGACGAGGAGTGAAATAGGGCGGGCTGAGCCGCACCGGTGGGACGTGACTCACGACAATCAGACCATGACAGGAACTTCATCGTTCTTCTGAACGCCAGAGCCATACTCTGCCAACCGTCCAGGTCTTGTGCCAAATTCTGCATTACTTCGGATGAGTGCACGTACATGCTACAGACTCACTACACCCTCAGGGTATCAGCTGCAGCACTCTTACGCACGGTCGGAAGGTCACCACCCGTTCACCGGAACCGTCCTTGGGGCCCTCTACTTGGCTATTTCGTGGGGCATCTGATAGCGAATAGAAGAGCTTGGACCATGAACCACTGTCCTGACAACCCCTGTACAGCTTTTGTTTCGGGCCATCTAGACCTGACGACTGCTCAATTTGAAAGTCATTATCAGCCCGCCCTTGACGTTGCGCTTGCACGCGGGGACAGGTTCATCCTATCGGATTCGAGGGGGGCAGACACAATTGCCCTGAATTATATACTACAGAAGGGCATTCATCCGGCTCGGGTCACAGTCTACCTAGCTAGCAAAGGAGGGGGCCCTGGATATGGTCGAGGCGTACATGGGAAAGGGGGAGGGCACAGTGAAGGTGTTACAAGATTCTCACAGGCTCAAGATTCTAGCATCGATGAATCTCGATCCGCCAGACCCAGTTCTGAGCCTGCAAGGGACCCTCGCGTTGCTCGCTTCCAATCGCAAGGGACACGCGTGAACTCAGGCTGGAGCAACCACACCACGAGGGACGAGGCTATGACGGAGCATAGCGACTACGACATCGCCTGGGTCAGGCCTGAAGCGGAGACTCGAGCGCTTTATGGACATCTTCCACGATGGCGGGAAGGCCGGATAAGTGGTACCGAGAAGAATCTGATCAGGAGACGAAAGAAAAATCTTAACCAGGTGGTCTCCAAGGATATTCAAAGCGGACGTGGCGCTGCAGATGTTTGGCGAGATACTGAACCCGATGGGCACCCTGTACAAACAAAGTTTGAGCAATCAGAGCCAGCCGAAAAAAAGCAGGGAACAACGCAAAAGACAAATAGGAAGAAGGCTCAGAAAAAGGCGGCCAAATCGGAAAACGGGGCACCAAAAGGCAGACCAAAGCCTCCAGGGGCAGAGTATGTCTAATAGGGGAAATGCAGTCTATAGCAGCGTGAAAGGAGGTTTCTTGCCATCTAGCGTTTACTCAGGTATGCAAGCGAAACCCATATCAGGTCAGCTTATGACTTATAATACCTGAGCCGGCGATCCCGGAAGCTGTTGTTGTTCTCGAGTAGTGGAGAACAAGATAGTGCCAACGATGGATGGATCTAGTGTTATTACGTGCATGACCAGACCCCTTATGGCCGGCCGTGTGATGCAGCAAAAAATCTCCGGAACTGCCAAGGTGGGTAGGTAGTATTACTGGATTGCTAGATGCGGGGGAGGTGTCGAAAAGGTGAGGGAGCAAGGTGGAGGAACACGAGGGAAGAGGATTTGGAAGAGGCTCCCTGTCGCTCTACCTCGGCACCAAACGAAGGTATTCCTGCCAAGGCTTAGAGAATCACGTGATAGAACGTCGTGGAAACGCGGTGCCAAGCCCGATCCTCCGCTCGGAGTCGGTGAACAGCATAAGCTTTCAAGATAAAAAATGTTCCGAGTCAGCACGTTTGGGCGGGAATTTTGATCAACCTGCTTTTCTGGCTTTCGGATTCTCCTCTGCTGAACATTCTTAAAACGTCCCTGCACAAATCTCACAATGACTATGGAGCTTGGTAAGAGGAAACGTCCAAGTAAGTCGTGCTTTCATAGAATCTTGTTCTGAAGTTGTGTGGAGATCGGAGAAAAAGTCGCCGACTCTTTTCTTAATGAGTGCGATGCACACACATTTATGCGCACATATCTATCGTGGAATGCAACGCCCGCAAGCACCGCCATGCATTTCTCCAGCATTGCGCTGCTCTCTGCAACCTGTTCAACACAGTGCCATGGTGGAAGATATCTCACGACCTCATTTAGGGACTCAATCGCTACCCCCTCCGGAGCTACCGAAATTAGTCGCTGAGCAACATACGCCCATCCCTTCGACTGACAAACACACTCAAAGGCTGATCGTAGTGCTTTCGAACGCCAGCTTGGAGACATACAGAGCTTCACATGCCGGTCGCAATGGAACCGGCAGAGAAGACAAATACTCATTGTTAAATAGCGATGAACACATTGGGGTCATGCGGAAAATGAACAGAGACATCAGCGAAGCCCGGCCGGACATTACTCACCAGGTCTATTCCCTCTCATCCTCTCCACTTTTTCGAGCTGACTCGGTTGCTCGCTAGTGCCTTCTCACTCTTCTTGACTCTCCCATCAACAAAGCGGGCAAGCTACAGATATACATCCACACCTCCAAAGGAATCCTTATTGAGGTCAGCCCGACTGTGAGAATACCGAGGACATTCAAGCGCTTCGCAGGCTTGATGGTTCAGCTACTCCACAAGATGTCCATCCGATCCACAAACTCCGAAGAAAAATTGCTAAAGGTAATTGAAAATCCGATCACCAAGCACCTCCCGCCAAATTGCCGAAAAGTTACCTTGAGCTTCGAGGCCGAAGTGGTGCGCTCCAGAGACTACATGGATACCCTTGATCCCAAGGAAAGCATTTGTGTCTTTGTAGGAGCAATGGCAAAGGGCAGAGATGACTTCGCCGATGATTTCAAAGACGATTCCGTCAGCATCAGCAATTACAGCTTGAGCGCTAGCGTCGCTTGTAGCAAATTCTGCCACGCAGCAGAAGATGCTTGGGATATAATCTGATGATCAAATGCCGTCGTTACGATTTTCTTTTGTACAGGCCGAACTGGCACAATCCTATCTTTCCTGGGAAGCCTCTTGAGCACTGAGATCACAACATCGCGGTGCCTCAGCACGGTAACCCTTTCTTGCGTTGAGGAATCTGCTGGATCGGAGGTGTTTTTACAACCAAAACATGCAAGGTTCAACAGACTCAAAGCGACTCTTTGTCGTTTCGTGGTAACACTTCAACTTGTTCCACACTAAAAGTATTTTGGTTTTGCGTGGATTTTGAGCATTCTCCGTGGCAGTGGCGCTCGGCTCCGGACGTGTATTTCTAGATTCGGGTGTGAAGGAACATGGGGGAGACCTAAAGTGGTGTCTAATCGGTCATTTAATAAAAGTCCGCAGTATCGCCGGCTATAGCGCTGAGGAGGGATTCCGCGGTACTTTTCGCGGCTGATCTCCTCTTTCAATCTGTAGCGTGAGGGCTGACGCTGTTTGGTACCTGATCAGTGAGGGCTGACATGTAGTTCGGGCTCGTGTGCCGGCGTGCGACCACAAAAGCTGGGTACCAACCAAGAAGGACCGCGAAAACGTCCGATTCGATGCATTTTAGCAGGATTAATTCTACACGATTGGCCCCTCTGAGCTGCATTGAAGCCTTACTACGGGCCGATGCGCCAACCACTGCGCTCCATCAACTTCCCCACAATCCATCTCTCGACCACCACTCGTTTCGGATTCTCAAGCGTCACTCGTGCAACTACGTGGCAAGCAGTCGTTGACTGTCTCTGCCCAGGGTCATGGGATGCCTTTTGACTTTGCCATTATTGACGCCCGCCGGTCACCATTGCTCAGACTTGTCCCCCATGTCTTTGGATGTCTTTTGTCAACTTTTTGAAGGTGACACCGATGACGAAGTGTGCGATCATCGACAAGAGTAACTGCCCAGGCACCACTCTGTGCGGCGTCCGTGCCCCTGACCTACGTCTAATGGATTTGAAAGGCCTTGTGAAAGTAACGGCGATGTGCCTACGATGCAAATAGTGTAAGACCATTCTCGTTCAGTGCTAATTTTCAACCACTGAAATACCTGTTCGCGACTTTCCCCTAGTTTCCGGTCGCCTTACTTTAAGAATACTTATTGCCCAACTGCGCCTTTCATTCGCTGCTTTACAAGTCAATAGGCTTCAGCTAAAAAGACCCTACTTCCTGCTCTAAAAAGTCTTCTCCTCACCTCTTCTGCACTTAGACTTCTAACAGGTGATCTTCTCTCAAGAAGAGCCTCTTATTCACCATCAGTGCTCACTCAGTTTTCCTTTTTTTCTAAATTGGGATTTGCTCCGTCAGCCATTGTACAACACCTCGACGCAGTCCATATTGCAAGATCAACGATCTTGCAGCTCTGGTTCCGTATCACGTCCACATTTAAATTGTCGACCCACTATCCCCGGCCGTCTCTCCCACCGCCTGGATGCCCAGCTCCATAACTTTGACCGTGTCGCACCTCCCGACCTCAACATCATTCTTTCTCTCAGCTCTTCAGCCTTTAAATTATGAGTACCGTGGCGCTACCGACAACAATTCCACAATAGCTTTTGGTTCATCCCTGACACCAGATGCGCCTCCAGATTTCTGGCTTACCCAAGAAATCGCAGGCGTCCCGGCGGGCGCTGCTCACGTTGCTTTCCCAGCTCCGAACCATACCCAAGTTCAGCAATTTTTTTCTGCCGCCATAAAGGCAGGCGGTCGAAATCATGGAGAACCAGCCACCCGTGATGCAAGTGGGTATTACTCGGCGGCGGTCATTGATTTTGATGGCAACAGCATTGAAGCTGTGTATCGCCCGAGCTACTCCGAGAACAAGGAGAACAATGTACCGAGTGTGGTGTCTTCCAAAGTAAAAGACGACACAAAGAGCACCGCAACCTCGGTGCGCAGCAAGGACCCTCAGCCTGCAGCCTCCGGAGATGTACTCGACAAGTTAGTCTCGGAGGCCCGCACCGCTGCCCAGCTTGCTCGTGACGTCGTCAACAATGTTCGCGCCCCTGCTCAGAACTCAGAAGAGACCAAGCAGAATGGAATCGTTGGCACTCTTCTTGGTGTCGCCGCAGGTGCCGCCTTGACTTACGTCTTCACCAGCAACAGAGACAAGAATCGTTCTCCTGGTTTCGATCGCGACGTTGATATTGGAAGACCTCCAAGACCCAACCGTGCATACACGGTCCCGACAACACCGACCAGCTTATCTCGTTCCCCGAACGGACGGCGTGCTATTGAAGGTCCTTCAAGCAGCTATACGAAACGACCAAGTGGCTATCACGCCGACACTAGAAAGCGTGCCATCACCGTTGAAGAATTGGAACATGTCTATGTCAAACCTGCGAGGAGCCGAGGCCGGCGCAGCAGCATGAGCTCCTTCGATCCTGATAGCAGTAACCGCATCAAAATGATCGATGGAGTTCCTACCAATGACTCACGGGTGTCTCATTCACGCCATAGCAGGGACAAGCCGGCATATGAAGTGGAGTATCCCTCGTCCAAAAGTTCCCGTAATACCTCAAAACCCGTTCGCCCTCGTGAAAAGGAGGCGAAGAACGACCGAACTTATCCACCGTCGGCATTCACTAAGGTGTCGGCCAAGGTTTCAGAGGTAGCAGAGCGCGTCCTGGCACCAGTCTCCGGTGCCAACACATACGCTGGTAGCGAAGCCAGCACCATCAAGCCTGCTCGATCGCATTCGAAATCAAAATCGAAGTCGAAATCCCGGCATCACTCTCGCGAGCGCAGTCGAGACCGTCGACCGGAGGATTACCCTCTGCCGCCATCACGCGCAGGAACTTGGCCTGGGGGAGCAAGTATCGATGGCCGTAGCCGGAGCAGGAAGCCGTCACATCGGGATGAAACAGTCACAGTAATTGGAGCGGGTGTCCCGGATAAGGAGCTCACACCAGACGACAGCATCAGTCAGATCAGCACCGTGGAACCTTCGAGGGTACGGAGGAGATAAAGACTGATGAAGTAAATAACGACAGATTACATAATGGCCGAGACAGCGGCCTCTTTGCGGAAGGAAATTATTAGATATGCATGGAAAGAGTTAAAGGGAAATTGAAATATCTGAGCCGTGATGGGAACATGGAAATTCGCTGGTCCTCACAAATGGACAAATATAGAGTACTTTTGGTATGGTGATATCCAATTTTACCTCCAGAGTCTCGAAGGTGTAAAGATAGGATGAGAAAGGAAAGCTTACAATAAAGACAACTTTCTGTAATCACTTCTCTCTAAGTAAGTAAATTAGAAAAAAGCCGAGATGTGATCACCAATATTTGCTACTATCTTGGTAGGTGTGGACGAATTTCGTCTCTGGATCAGTGAAATTCACCGCCCGGAGCCGTGGAAGTGTGATGCGAGTTTCGGACATGCTCGGCAGCCCAAGGGAAAGCATTTGCGTAAATGTTTAACAATCTTCTGATCATTCATCTGGTACCGCCCGTTTTGAATTTTAACATCTGCGCCTAGGACTTGGCCATATCATCACACAGCCAGCCCAGTCTTGCCCTTTGCCTCTCGTCGATGAGATGCTTCCCAGTACACCAAAAGCTCAGAAATTTCCGAGACATGCCGCTAAATCCAATCGTTTCATCGTCAAAAATTATCAGTACTGGACTGAGGATCTGATCATTTCTTGGGAGGGTTCGGTCGATGACCTGTCTTTAACTCGTCCCAGAAGAGCTCTGCAAACTTTTTGATGCCACCGCGACCGGGGGCTATTGACACTTTGTCAGTCGCAGCTAGTAAGAATGCTAAAGAATCTGCATACTGTCAATTTTCGTTCCGCCCATCTCTTCTGGAGGTCTCCCATGAGTGACTCTGTGTATGGACTTGGCGGTGCGCTCCGCGGCTCGATGAAAGGTAGGGCTTCGGAGGAGCTACCACAGCAAGGTCAGCGACAAAGGAGTAACAGACCAATAAAGGTCGGATAATACCGCTTCGACGATTTTCTTCTGCAGCGCAACCTGCGTCTGGTCAGCAGATGGCGGCTGAGGCATTCTAGCTGAGGCAACTCACCCCTGTCCATGCCATAAAAGCTCGCCAAAAAAACGGCGTCATGGCGGGAGTGAAACATACGCAGCCAGCTTGGCGCGTGTCTCAGGGAACTCCGGGAAGAGGCTTGCAATAATGCGCTTACGGAGAACGAAAGAAATATGAAACCTGAGAAGAGTGGTTGGGGAGGAGATGACGGTTACGCAGGCCAATGCGGAACCAGGTTGTCGGTTTCATGATCGTCTCTGCAGTGTGGGGGGGAGAAGGGAGAGAATTTGGGCGATGCTCGAAGTTCGCCATCGAACGATTATCCCGGCTGGCCGGATAACGAGCGTGTCGTTGAGCCGCTTACGCAGCCGAGGGTACGAGGGGGGCACGCATTGTGCATTATTCGCTGACTCCCTTTCTTCTTCCTCCAATGATCCGTCAGCGAATTCATCGAATCCTACAGAAATTTGAAGATTGTCTAGGGACTGTCTGTAGCAGTCGAGTTGCGGTATTCTGGCCTCTACACCTCATCTCTTAGTTTCCTGACATTGCCCTGGAATCCCTTCGTACCCCTCGATTAATTCCCACTCCCCTGTCAGCCCTTACGACAGGGATACAAAGTATCACGCCTGCCTTGCATACGCCCACATCTAAAAGAAAAGAAACGTTGCAGCGACTCGTATCTTAATCGCTAATTGCTTTTTTCTTCTGCAAGGCCTCGTTATCGCCCCAGGGACCGCCAAGGTCGCACAGCATAGCGGTCATCCCTAAGCTCTTGCCTTGCCGACCCCGGTCCGGTCGCCTTGCATATAAAGCTTCACCGTCCGCCCTTTCTAATTTCAATACGGCATTCATTCACTCCCACCGGAAGCGCGACGGCGCCACCGAGGCTCAGTCCCAGGACTCCTCTCCCGATAGCGCAGGCCCACGGCCTTCTATCTTCGATCGTCTCCACGTACATAGATCACGAAGCAGGTCTAAATCCAGCAGTCGCTCTCCATTTCGCAGGGCTGACTCTAAGAGGGAAAGCCGCCCTGGTAGCCCCAATGTCGCCAGCCCAAAGATGACCGCAACGCCTCCCTTACCTGCCATTCATACCTCTCATCCAGCACTGAAGAGGTCACGGCGCCAGGATGGCGAGGCTGATTCACCGATGCAGGCGGCAAACACCAGCGCATACAACAGCAATGCCGCTGTCAATGCACATGTCTCCGTACCTTCGTTCTTAAACCTCACAAAGTCAGAGATCTCAACTAAATTCCAAGAGCTTGAGTGGAAACAACGCTTCCGTGTGTCTCATGGTGTTATGAATCCCACAACATCCCCTTATGCCTTGGAAAGATCGTTCGAAGTCCTCTCACGAAATCGTTACGGAAACATCTCACCATGGGCCAACTCCCGCATCAAGCTCAAAGTCCTCCCAGGGACATGCGATTATATCAACGCTTCCCCCATCATCCTCAAAGACATCAAAACCTCCACCATCCAGACGAAATACATTGCGACCCAGGGCCCTAAGGGGGACCAATTCAGCCACTTCTGGAACATGGTCATGGCGGAGACTGCTGACCCAGCAGTGATCGTTATGCTCACCCAGACCCAGGAGGGCAATAGAGAAAAATGCGCGCAATACTTCCCGCTGTCCAAAGACAAACCAACAATCTCCTTTCCCCCCCTCTCCAAGGAAACCGCCAACACCCCTGCCAGGGAAACCCCAGACCCCTTCCTTGACCCCTCCAAATCCCCTAGTAGTGAAGAAAATGACACTTCTCCGACCACCGAAATTCCCACTCCTACACCTGAACCCCCAGTTCTAAGCACCTCGGGCACTGTAACTCTCACCACACTAACTTCCTTTGGACGCTACGAGCTCCGCGAGCTCTCCTTATCCACAGGAGGCAGCACCAAACGCGTATATCACTACCTCTTTCCCTCATGGGCGGATTTTTCGAAACCAGAAGCAGAGGATAGGGAGGCATTGTTGGAAGTCATGAGAGAGAGTGCAAAGCGTGCAGGGGATATCAGAGAGAACGCGAGAGTCGTGCACTGTTCAGCTGGGGTTGGGCGGACAGGAACGTGGATTGCGGTAGACCATCTGCTGAGGGAGCTGGAGGCTGGTGCGCTGGGGGGTGGTGAGCCGAGGGCGGCCAAGCCAACTGGAGACACAGGAGCGAGGAAGGAAGAGGAGCAGCAGCAGCAGCAGGGAAAAGAGGACGGAAGAGACACAGAGGGAGTAGCAGACGTGGACATGCAGACAGACTCGCGGCCCTCAAGTCCGAAACAGAAACGGAAAGACCCCAACGCAGATCTCATATTCGAAACCGTCAACGCGCTACGCGAGCAGCGGATGCTGATGGTCATGAACGAGCTGCAATACCACTTCATCTACGAGGTCATGAAAGAGCAATGGGACCGGAAATACCCATCCCGCGCCATCCCGCGCCCGAACCCCTTGAAGCACAGTCAGAGCCAAATGCAGATCCCGCTGCTCAGGAAAGTCGACCCGACGACGACGACGATGACGGCCAACTCGGCGCCGACCTCGGCGGTGGACGTCAAGTCGCTGAGGCTGAATACGGATATACCGGTTTTGGTGCCCGATGCGGCGTCGAGCTCGGACGATGCGCCGGAGCGCAGTCCGAAGGTGGCGCGGGTGAGTGAGAGTGGTGGGGGAGGGATCGCGGCGGATATCTACCGCGGGACTAGGGTCGAGAGGCCGCCCGCTGGGGATGAGGATACCGTGAGCGTTGATGGTGGGGAAGAGGTGGGCGCGGATGCTAGCGCAGACGGTGAGGGGGAGGAGAAGGTTGAGGATGAGGTTAGGGTTGGGGTTAAGAAAAAGGATAATGAAGGGGAAGATGAAGCGAGCGGGACTCCGAGTGGGAGTGGGAGCCCGAGCCCGAAGACGGCACCTACATCGCCTGCTTAGGAACGGGCCGTGACGAGGGGAAAAAAGCGACGGAGGGCCACGGACATCGGCAAGAGACGGTAGTGAATTGGTTCACAAAAGGGCTTTTACGCCTAAAAGTGGGGAGCGTTTTGCATATTCATCCATCAATCCATCATCCATCCATCCATAGACGGGGCGGGGGCTGCATTGCATGTTGTTAAAGGGGTTTTTGCATGTCTGGTTACGGAGGGAGCGGATGATTCATTGACACGATATACACCGAGCGGATTGGATGGGAGCGAGCATTTTTTTGTTTGTATGAATTCTTGGGCTGGTATGAGTATGAGTATGAGTATGGGTATGGATAGACGCGAGTGTTGTAGAGTACAGTAGAGTAGAGTGAAGAGAGGCGATGAAGGCTCATCATTGATGGATATATCATAATCACTATACAATGTAATAGCTGAACTGGTGTCACGCTCAAGTCTCATTCCTCCATCAGACCCGTTCTTCGACTCATAGTGTCTTCATCATCATCATAGACCGACCACGCTCCTCCCCACCACCTCTCCCCACACAGCTCCCCCTACCTACCGTCCCACCCCCACCCCCGCCAACTCCACCCGCCCCCCACTCGGCTGATAATGATACCCATACTCCCCAGCACCATACCCTCCCTGCCCCTGCTGCATCCCCATCTGTTCGCGTTCGCGTTCCCGACGGACCTTCCGCCTCCGCCAGACGATGCGCAGGACGAGGCCGAGGATGGTTGCCGTCGCGCTGACGGTGCCGGCGATTATGCCGGCCAGGGTTCCGGGGGGGATGCCATTCGAGGGGGATGGAGGTGGGGCGGATGGGGTGGGGGAGGGGGAGGTGGGTGATGATGTTAGAGGCGGGGTGGGAGAGGGTGTCGTTGTCGTCGCAACTGCTGTGGTTGATTGTGTTGTTGATGTTGTTGAGGAGGAGGAGCTGGTAGAGCTCGACGTGGCCGTAGACGTCGATGTCGATGACGACGGTTGATGTGACAGGTCATAGGTATACGCCTCCCCGTCGGCGGCAACGACCTGGAACGGCAGGCTATGCGCCGAGTCCTGTCCTACGCTCCCGTCCGCGTTCGCCCAGTGCAGCGCAAAGTAGTACGTATTCGAGTCGTTGTGGATGGACCATGTATAGCTTGATGCGGGGGCGTTTCCTGTGCGGACAATCGTTAGCTTCTTGAGGTAGGGTTGAGAGGGAATGGACCTAGTAGCTCTTGCCCCGGGATGGATGGGTCAGGCCCGTTGAGGTAGAGGTAGATTGCTGTGGCGGAGGAGGTCCAGGAGACGATTACAGTGTCGCCGGTGTGGAAGGTTAGGGAGGTGGAAGATGGAAAGGTAAATGTATCGAGGGCTGTGGTTATGGAGAGGAGTAGGGGTAGAAGGATGAAGAGGAGGCTAGTAGATGGGATATACATGCTTCAATCTCAACACGAGCATTTACATAGCACGCCCCGAGCATCAAGATATTGCCGGGGCAAAAGCCTTGTAACACATGACAGCTTAAACAACTACGAAACCAAACATAGAGAAAATGTGAGATGGGAGAGCATCGACTTTTAAGACCTACCATTTTCGCGGAGCAAAGAGCATGCCTCGTCTCTTTAGATCGTGAACTGTTCAATTCAAAGTCTTTTGGTGGTGCCTGGTATCTGTCAAAATGACCTTGCAGAAAGACCTCGCGTTAGCTCCATAGGCGCCCGTTGACCTAGCAAAGGCCCCCAATCACAAACGATGATGGTGCTACCCAATTCGGTCGATCTGGGACGGAATTGGTCTGGGTCGAACATCTGGCATGCCAGCTTGTCGTTCATAGCCTTTAAAGAGAAAGTTTTGAGATACACGAACAACGTTAATGGTTCGGTTAAA
The DNA here is from genome assembly GCA_021030905.1 of Pyrenula massariospora. NCBI lineage: Eukaryota > Fungi > Ascomycota > Eurotiomycetes > Pyrenulales > Pyrenulaceae > Pyrenula > Pyrenula massariospora. Next base: position 1,519,039 of record JAGFMI010000001.1, read on the forward strand.
TTCGCGTAAAAAGGCAGGATGCACGCTGGATACGTTAAGAAAAGCGCAGACTTTTGCAGACCCAAATGAAAAGGCGCTTAGCGTCATCGTCGACGAGACAGAGCAATGAAGCTTCATTCCTGCGCCTATTTCTTTATCCTGAGAGCGAATTTGATAGATGGTACAGAGCATGCTGGATTGTACGGAACAAGACGAAGGAACAAAAGGCTTGCGGGGCGCTTTGTGCCCCTGGAGAAATGCCAAGCATGTCCGAACCGGCAAGCTCCTTACCATAAGTAGCCATTTGCGATGTTGAGTATCTGCCAATAACCAAAGGGTGGTGTGGATGAGCGTCAAATATAGAACTTTAGCGGTTGAGCACTTGGTGTGGTCAACGCCAACATGCTGACATGGTGTGATTAATTTCCATCTTAATAACCCGTAGATGAACAAATCTTTAGGAGTAATACACGGTGTAACATCAGTATGATTTCACAACTGCTTGACGTTATTGAACAAGAAATTCAGATTCCCCTATTTTACCTCCTCGCTCTATCGTATCCTACTGCGCAATTCGAATTCGCACGTTCATCCCCCAAATAGATCAAAGCTTCCTACCCGGAATGGCCCGCTTCCCCTGTAACATAATTTTGGATGAGAAACACCTTCCAGACACCATTAAATCCGTATGTCCACATTAATTTGGGTATCATATTCATATCTTCGCAGCAACTTTGCTCATAGCCCTTCCATTTGGAGCTCAAAATTGTAGTGCAGCCCTTCTGTACACATTATTATCTTTTACACTCCATTACTGCTGTTCATCCACACCGCCAATTCTGCGGCTACGGTTGTGCATGGCCCATGTAACCGTGTCCATACCCCTGCTCATGGCCATCATGTTGCCGCATCGCCATCCTCTCCTTCCTCGCCTTCTTCCTCCGGCGACAAGTCCAACAACGCCAAGTAGCAATCGTCGCTACGGTGCCAACTACTGCAATACTGATTGACACCTTTGCCGCTGTGTTTAAGCCTGAGCCCTGTCCTCCTCCATTGCCCTGGTCGTTTGTGCCAGTTGGCGACGCGCCTGCTGTCGGTGTTGCACTAGCAGAGGTAGGACCGTTCATGGACGATTGACTTGCTGGTGTGGACGTCGATGATGTCGCAGGTTGATTCGAAACATCATATGTATGCGTTCCCTCCCCCGGCGCAGCTTCAATGACCTGGAATGACGGTGTGCGAGCCAGATCCCCGCCAACGCCTCCGCTTTCATTCGCGGCATGGAGTGCGAAATAGTATGTGCCTGTGTTGTTGTGGATCGGCCATTCATAGCTTGACATGTGGGAGTTGGCTGTTACCCAGGACACTGGTCAGTTTTTTCTCTTTTCAGGAAAACGGATGCGGACGGGAGAACGAACCTAGAAGGCATTGGCCACCTTGCTGACTGTCAGGACCGTTCAAATAAAGGTATACTGCTGAGGCGGTGGTGGTCCATGACACGTCGATGGTGTTACCGATGGGAAAGACTTGAGATGGGGAGGAATTTGGGTAGGTGAACTCGTCGAGCGCGATGATGAGGGTAAGGGGGAGAAAGATGGAGATGAGGGACTGGACCTTCATACTTTAAATTATCGAAATCTTGCAATGATATTTTCCATTAAAATCAAATTAATCGCGACAGATGAGTACAACTGACATATAACTGATAGCAAATGTAATAGAGAAAGATCGAACGCAAGACTACCTACGGTTTTAATATGATTCAGTTATCTGGCGCAAGGGGGCCAGCCTCCCCGGCCCGAACTACGTGGGAGGCGAACACCATCAGTGGCGACGGTCAAAAGGACTGTACAGAAATGACTGAACTCCTGGCGCAATCAGAGATGCCAATCCCTTGACCTGCAAAACTGCCTAATGAGGCTGAGCCAGTTCAAGTGCAGGAGAGCTTGAGCGAGGTAGTCGAGCCCGGACGCACTGACGAATTCTGCGCCGCATCATACCGAATGCTCTAAGCGAGCAGCGTTAAGAACCAGAGAATAGTGACTAGCTTTATTCTGTGGGTTTCTTCCGTATTCGTCAAACTGTAAGTTGCCACCTATGTGACGAAGCATTCGAGTCAGAAGCACGATGCCTCTTGAAACCGAGGTCAGCGCATATGGAAGCACAGTTGCCGGATGCAAGGTGGTGGCGACGTTTGTGATGTCTGCCTGCGCTGGAAGGGGCAGATCGTATCAGGCATTTCACTAACCATTTTTGAGATAAACTAAGGTTGTGCATCTGCCAGCAGCAGACCTTTGTGGCCGCCAGGTGAGCCCGGCGGTGGGTTTCGCGCTCAGAGAAAGAAGCCGGGGTGCAGTGTTTTAGCTGCATTAGTCCAAAAACGCCCGGAGACATGATGGCAACCTATTTCTTGATGCATGTTTTCATGACCTGGATCTGTCTGTCTGTAAGCAGGATGCGATTCAACCGGCTAGCTGTTGTTTGAAGATGGATGCAACGCCGTCGCTTGTTAATTAGATACACCATATATAGGTAATGCGATACTCCTGGGATTTTTATAGCTGCAATCATTTCCCGTTCCAAATGCAGGGGCTTGCGTAACCACAAAGCCGTCATCTCTTACGCCTAATTCGCCGTCTATTGCCATTACTGCGCCAACAGCCCACGCCGAATTTTGAATTCAACCTAGTTTCGTCATAGATGTAAAGTCCCTTTCACCCTCATTTCAAATCCACGCTCCTTCTCCCCGCGTTGATACTGCTCAAATCCACACTCCTCCTTATACTGCTACTGCTCCTTCTTCGCTCCCTCTGCACAGTCCCTGGATCGCCAGGATGCAAACCACTTGCTTTGGCAAACAGATTCAGGATATCTGTCAGAGACACCAAGCCCATTAGGTGCCCGCTGATGCGTGCTCCAGGTAACGCTGATGCAGGGACGCTAGGCTGTGCGGCTCCAGGGAGTGGGGACATATGAGCTGGAGGTAGAACAGCGGACACGCTCGAAGACGAGGTATTGGAGGTAAGCGGCGCGGAGGGGACATGTGGTTGTGCAGATGGCGGCACCGGAGGAGACGAGACAGTAGGGCGGATAGAAGGTGAAGGAGGAGATATCGAGAGGGATTGAGTGCTGGAGGAGTGGGATGGGACGGAGATGAGGCCGGCAGTCGAGGGATGCGAGGAAGGAGTAGGTGGCCCAGAGCTGAGCGGACTGGAAGGCTCGGTGATGTATAGGCGGTGACTGCGCGTCGCAACAAGCTTCGCGACTGTGTGTGCGAGAGTAGACTGTGGATGTACATGGAAAACCGGAAAGGAGTCTTTGCCTTCGTTCATACCACGCGTGGATAGTATAACACTGATAAAATGGGTACAGGTGTTCTGGAGGAGAGGAAGAGAGGAGGACTTGGTGAGAAGCTTGACATCTGCGGTAGAGATATTGCCAATCACATTGGACAAATTATCGAGTACCGCAAGTGAAGATACACCAGTATTAAGGAGAAGGGAAAGGGCGTCGGTAAGAGGTTTGTCGCCACTGCGAAAGGTCAATTAGGACTGCAAAGCTTGATAGTGGGCTCCAATCGATCTTACTTTATTGAAACCACGTCACGGCTACCGATCGCCAAATCTCGGAGATTTTTGTGGTACAGCTCTTCAATGGCTGGGAATGCCCGGCCGTTCTCCCATAAAAATCCGACCAACCTGGTCTGGCTCAATACGCCTGTGACGGTGTCTGTTCCTTCCTTGACAACCACAATTCGATGAACACCGCCTCCGAAAGTTTCCACAGCCTTGAGCAGATTTGCAGTGTGTGGGAGTTTGACCAGGGGCTCCTTCCGGCTAAGGTCTTTAACATCTTCAAGAGGAATAGCGGTACCGGATCGAGCTTTGGCAGCCAGCTCTTGGAAAGAAGTAATTTGGTCTTCTTCTGGCTCGACGAGGCCAACGACGAGGAGTAGATAGGCATTCAGGTCGGAATAGTCAAAAGTCGAGACTGCTGCGTTTGGGGAAGCGGGGTCGCGTATAAGAAGAACTGGAGCTGAAGACGATATCAGAAGCTAGTACAGCATGTAAGCAGGTGCTTCCGGATAGTGTGAGTTGAGGCAGTTTGGGCTTACGTTCGTTGCCTCTTCGATGCCCATTGACCCATCAACGAAGACCATGTCCTTCTCGTCTACGAGCTCTGAGACCTGGATTGACCTCCAGTCTCTCCCCTGAAAGGCCGGATCGGCTCCATGTCGCGCGGGAGGGTTATCGATGAGCTCCTGCAAGTAAATCTGCGAAAGTGATGGTGGTCTCTGACTGCGTGGAGACGGAGGGACGCCACGAAGACTCTCCGTGAAAGATTGTCGGTGAGTAGACATTTGGGAGAGGCGTAGAGAAGGGCTTCTTGAGGGAGGGGAACGCGAGCTAGAAGGAGCTTCAAACGATGGGCGTGGTTTGGGGAACGAGTCTCCCCGCGAAGGCGTTGGACGGGGGGATGTCATGGTGCAGGTGGAATGCGGTTGGCGGATGGAACCGGCAAGTGCGGTGATTGGGGATGGCGGAGGAATTGGAGACGGGAGGAATGAGGGGCCTGATGGATCGCAGCAATTGCTGGTAGCGTTGGTGATCGTCGCAGCGGTATCGATTCTGGGAAGCTGACGACGTGAACGCGCAAGAAGAGCGTCAGGATTTCGAAGACGAAGCGAGAGAAGAAAACTGCATGCACGGCGAAGGGTCTCGCGGCCCCGTGGGGCTCTTTTAGGGTTAACGAGGGTTCACGGCACGATCCGAAAGCTCCTCTTCTGGTTAAGAAGAAACGCCCACAGCGCCAGCCTTATCAGCTGCAACGCACGATTTGCTCAGAATGACGAGCACTGGCAGGCACATCTCGCCTCCTAGCTCACGACACACGATGAGATTCCACGCCAATGTCCACCGTCATCTTATCGAGGGCATTTCCGCAACACGTATTGGCCGTGACATTTGATGAAGCTGGAACGATTGCTTTGCTTCTTCGAAACATTTAACTACCTAGGTACCTAAGGACATTAATCTCCTCTAACATGGATACGTGACTGTCAGGCGAAAGATTTTAAACGCCGGAACTCTTTTGCAAGCAGCATTCAGACAAAGTTTCATTGTGGCGATCGATGGTGTTCATGAATGCAACCAGCTCAAACCCTGGTCTTTTTTTGATCCCCGTTGAGATCCGTCTACGGATTTACGAATATGTCTTCCCTCCAACAGAGCAGATATTCGAATCCAACATACCTTCCCGGCCCTGCGCTTGTCGAGTTTGTACCCAGGCCAATATCAACATACTCAGTCGAACTTTCGATGACCCCGAAGCCAATCGATGGTGGATCTTGAAGCAGACCAGCTCATGCGTCAACCTTCGCAATCTGTCACTGTCCATTTATTTCCAGAACTCGGTGCAGCTATCTTTCCTCCGAGTATGCCGCCGAGTCAACACCGAAGCTCTCCGCCCGGTATATTCAAGTATCACCTTCGACTTCGGTCGGGCCCTTAATGGCGTAACTCCATTCCTCAATAGCCTCAGCTCAGAAGCGCGTTTAGCAATCCGCAGTATCCGCCTCTCAGCACCAACTCACGCTCCCTGCGGCGCTTTGCCCGAATTCCATATATGGGACGCCACATGCCGGTATATCGCTCTGTATCTCACCTCGCTGACCAACCTCCACGTCTCATTCTTCTTTCCTGCCGGGCGCATCTGGACGGCTGAAAAATGGGACCAAAAGCTCCACGTTGACCCCACGACCCAGCACTTCACCGACCCGGTGGTTCGCAACGCTCTAGCAAAAGTAACCGGCGCCACGACGATGCGTTACATGCGCATTATTGATCTAGAGACGGGTCGGCCGAGCTGCAGAGACTTTCTCGAACATCTTCCGATCGAGGATGTGGAAGAAAGCTTGACGAATATCCTCGGCAAGGATGGTGTTGGCTGCGATCCGCTGATCGAGCCACTAATGTACATTCGCCGATTAAAGCACCTTGAGGTCAAGCTCACAGGTGGCCTGCAGAAGCCCGCGAGGGGCGGTGTCGCTGAATATCTGGAGCGTCGAATGCTGGCGGGTGGTCGAACCTCATCGAGTGCGGATTGATGGGGACTGCCTCGATAGCTCTTCCGAACCTTCGTCTTTATGACCTTTGATTGAGGAATTGAGTCACAGCAGGAGGAAGCCAAGAGGGCGAGGAGAGCAAGGGGGCCGATCGAGGTGAGCTAACGTTTGAACTCGTGAACTAGTCTCTTGTTGAGATATTCAAAGAATAATAACATTTTATCGCCTTCATCTCTTGACTTTTATTCGCTTCAGATACACTCATTTTCCAACGTTAAACCACAGCAGGCGAAACTCTGCCAGCATGGAAAGCCATCTAGGCAAACATCCTTACGCGAGAGTTCGTAAACACTAGCAATGGCATGTTTCTTCCTCTGATCTGCTAGCTTTATCCGAGCTCTTTTAGGACATCGTCAAGACTTTGCCCCTTTACCGGTTGCCGTTTCTTCATCCGCGGCCCTGGAGCTAGCTTTGACATTGGCATAGTCGCAGGTGTTGGCTTCTTCGCGCGCGGCCTCTGGGGCGACTGTGATTGCAGTAGCGAGTCGTTATCGACTTCGGTGTCGCGTGCTCTTTTTGTGCGGTCGGGGAGGGGGCTTGTCTGGTGGTTAAGGGGGTTTTGGTAATCTAGGGATTTTGAAGCATTTTCCGTGTTGGTAGTTGTAATAGTGGCATTTTCCCTGATGGGCGATGAATCGGGCATGCGGTCCAGCCATACAGTCCTCGTACCAGGATACTCGTCGACGACATGGGCCCATACACTCACTTGACCAAGCCAGCATTCCACCAGTGGCGTTTTCTCCTGCTTCTGACCGGCGAGCAGTGCTGCTTCTTCCTCTCCGTCAATGTCTATCACTCCTGCAACACTTCCAAAAACCCCACTCACATCTTTCTGTCCTTCGTGAACATCTTCATGTATAATCCGGTCAATCACTCTCCTCACCCTCCTGGCACTCTTCTTGGCTGACCGCGGCCGCCACCCCTTCTCCGCTGCCACCCCTACCCATTCACTGCGATTTCTCTGATGCAGGCCCGCACAATCTGTCAACACAACCCTGATCAATTTTGGAAATCGATGGAGATACTTGAATAGCCACGGTCCGACCTCATGTTGTCTCCCTAGCAATACTGCCCTCAGGGCCTGGAAGGCTGGTTTGCCAGACGTCGAGGATGTGGTTTCGGTCCAGGCGCGTACGATCCGCTCATCAAACGTCGACAGCGGATGCTCATCTAATATCGAAGGTGAAGGATCTGTAAGGTCCAGCACAGCAAGATTCTCGATCCTAGACAGGCGCACAAGATCCGGCACCGTCGTCTCCTTCGGCGAGATCCTCAGCGCAACCAGATAGGCCTCTATCCGCGGATCGTTCAATCCAGCGTAATAGTCGACTAACGGCAGCCCCGGCGCAGGGATCTTCATATAGCATCTTTTTTCGGGATCGGCGGCAAATTCTTCTGGATAAGCTGTTGCAAACATCTTCCACGCGTGGAAGCTTTCTGTCCTCGAACCTACAATCTCGTTCCAGAGCTTGCTGGCAATGATCCACGGAATTGCATCAAGATGCTCCTTCGTGAGCCAGCGCATGTGCCGAGCTAATACCGCCTTTGAAGTGTCGAAAAGCGAAGCCGCGCCAACAGCATTGGGAAGTCGCGGTTTGACGAGAGATGGGGTTTGGTAGTTGCCAGTCCAGTCAAGGGAGGAGGCAGAGGCAGCAATACGGCCTTCAGTGTAGACAAGCCCAGAATCTTTGTCGAATTTGCGAATCCTAGGGGTGGATTGGTGTGGGAAAGTAAGCTGTGTACGGCGAGCAGGTAGACGGTGACCATAGAAGCTCGGGGGAAGGACGCCGGGCATGTTTGAGCTCATGATTAAGAAACTGTGATCAATTCGCTAAAGCCAATTGAAACACAAATTCACTGCATAACACTGAAAGGAAAGGACCAAATGTTTCCTCTCAGATCTTAACACTTGAAAGCGACAGCGCACTCTCTCTTTGAATCACGACAAGGCGACAACAAATCTTCCCAGCAGGCTATAAAACAATATCACGCGAGAAGCGTTCAAAGCTCTAAACCAAAGATCCTGAGATGCTTTCTCATGATGAACAAACCAGCTTTGTCCATGGGTGGTTTTAGATAGAAGCAGGAAGTAGGAATGGCAACGCGAAGTCAATGCCTACGCAACCTTTGAGCTCGAGGAAGGTATAATAATCACTAAGACAAGTAGATAACAGACGGCGGATCCACTTATTTCGGCTACTTCAAAAACGAAATCGTGTAGAATCTGTTGTGATACATAGAATTCCTACCTGAAGAGTTCGAGCTTATGATTGAAAAAGCTCATTGGTTTCCGAGCATGAGACAGGTCTTGGCACACGACACGAACACGACGCGAGGCGCGAATTTGCGGTTGCTCCAAAATGTCTTTTCACATAAAGGTCGTGATTTCGGGTATCAAAAGTAACTTCATCAGCAAAATACTTATCCGAAGAAGCCAGCTCGCAAGATACAGTGAGGCTCATTACGAATCTTACGAGGAAAGGCACGCATATAGCACCATTGAAAACCTTATTTCGCACCAACGATCAAAAACAAAAATAGTTTATATCTATTGATCAAGACCTCGCGCTCTGACTAGTATTTTTGACAAGCGAATGGATATAATGCGCTCGTAGAATAGGAGATTGATCATAACATGAACCACCTCAATAGCCCAACCAAGACAACACCCCTCGGCCAAGTGTCGGTCCAGCACCTATGTCCAAGAAAGAGAAACTACCATTCGAGTGCCAAAGGAAGAGTGGAGTGATTTCCCAGAGTATGTTCCAATCAACACATACTCTGTAATAATGTCAGCGCATAAGCGGAAGATTTTTTGTGTGAATGGAGATCTTAAAAGGAGACTCCGATCACAACAAAGACACAATGCTACCAGGCCGCAAAATAATAAGCCGTACTGTCAATGATTTTGGTTGTCACGCCAGAAATCAATGAGCATTGTTCGCAACGTCCATCAGTTGCAGTAAAGATTCGACGCAATAGAAAACAAAACATTGCAGGTGAATCTGTGGCAAGGCTCATGTCAAAGCCAGGTGCGTTAATCGCGTGATCCGGTTAGGCTCGTTGCTTCGGAATATTTCAGGTGTTTCCATTTTCCTCTCCCCATCCTTCATCTTGCACGTAGGAATTCCAAAATCCCTCACCAGGGGTGATTGGTCCAGACTCCAGACCTTGTCCGCTATTCTGCCGCGACATACCACCAGCACTAGCAGGAGGCATACCCTTAAGATTTGTCGATTCCTGGCTTAAATTGAAATCGAGGCCATCGCTGGGAGCACTGATAGGCCCAGGCATAGCCGGCGCTGGGGCTTTGAGGCCGGGCGGAATATCGTTTGCCGCAGCATCGAGCGCACTTGGAGCCAGCGTTGCTGACACACCATTCCAGGACGGATGTACGGACGATTGCTCGGGCTTGATCGTTTGCGTTGGTCCACCGAGCCAATTGTAGTACGGGTTATTCGCAAAGGAATCTGACCCTCCCATCAGCAATGACGAAAAAGGATCGCTCGGATCGAGAGCAGGACCTAACATCTGCTGGCTCTCCGGTGGCAGGGATGTAGTGAATGGACCCATGTCCTGCCACAGCGGTGGGGGGAATCCAGTCTGTTTATTATTTGGGATAGTCGCCGACTGTGTCTGTCGGTGTTGCTCCGAGTTGGGTGAAGCTATGCCTTCGGTAACCAAGGCTGGCGTGGTAGAGGCGGAGTGAGCAGTTGGGGTCGGCATCGACATGCGTCGCTGGGGATGATTAGGCACAAGTTCTGCTGGGCTTTCTGCGTTTGGCGTTGGTTGGCTTGGCTGAGGCGGCGCCGCCATGGAATACGCCCGGCCATGGATCTGGCGAAATGCTGGTGAATGAGGACTGGGGTATGGTGCGGATCGGTAAGAGCTGGCGGTAGTAGGTGAGGGACGTGTAAGGTCGGGAGATATGTTTGTGTTAACCATTGGAGAGGGAAATTGCTGATGATGAGCGAACTGGGGCGCATTCGGATAATGTTGTGCGAACGACTGGGTGACCATCTGTTCCATCGCACTCCTCATGGCGACTTGGTTGGTCAGGTAGGCAGCCAACCGTCGGTTAAAGTCAACTGAGCCAGTTTGTAGGTGAGCAGTGAGCCGGCGGTAGGGTGCAGGAAGGTCGTCATCTTCTTCTTCGTACATCTCTTCATTGATGACATCCTGTTCCGTAACTCGGAGTGACCGGCCGGTGCGCCTCTTGTGTATCTCAGATGCTCGTCGAGCTGACTCTACTCGAGCCTCTAAGCTCCGATCGCTTCGCCTCGAAGCTGCGATATATGCACTGCCAAGGCGTCAGTAAGCTACCGTTGCATTGCAAATAATACGACAGACCGTTCTTGATTCTCCTCATGCGTGCGCTCGGTCTTGACGGCTTTGGCCGGCGGTATTGTTCGGATCGGTGGCATACCAAGATAATAGTCGGCAGCTTGGTAGAAATAGGAGACGCAGCCAGTCGCGTAACGCAGAACTCAAACTATGAATAAACAACCGATTGAACCGAGTGATGTTGAATAGCTCAAACAATTTTTTGCGTTGCACTCGGTGAGGTTTGTTTAATCTTTCCTGGAGGGTCTTGGGACGCGAGGACGGTGGCAAATAGCTGGGATGCAGGTGTTGGACAAATGGAGAGAGCCGAAGCTCTGCAAACGAATAGCAAATAGCAAATAGCAAGGGATTCTGGGCAGATACGTAATTTCTAATGGCTGGGGAAAGAGCTCGATAAGAAAGCCTTGCGATGGGAGGCTCAGATCGGATCTTGTTTCGAGGGTCTGGAGATCGTGGCGTTGGATATTGGCGCCTAGTACCACAGGTCCACCGACAAAAAGCCAATTCGGCAAAAGAGCAAAATTACCACCAGAGATGGTCTAAGATTATCAGATTGATCTCGGAATAATGAGATTTATCGACTCAGAACCCGATATACTTCAAAATGCGAAGAAATAGAAAGGAGGGTGGAAGAAATGATATGAGAAATAGAGGGTGGCAGGTTCATAAATGGCTCCTCCGGGGGCATGAGGGTCACGAAGAACTCTGCTGGCGAAGAGGGGAGCGCTGGGCATTTGGCGATCTTACTCCGTTACACCCAGTCAGCCTTCAGGGAGATTTTCGTCTAGTGGGGGCATTTGAGAGTCCCATTGCTAAGCCAGCGCCGAGGACGGTCAGTCTGCCGAAGGCGAACAGCAAGCGGAGCGCATCTTCATTGGATGGAAAAGAAAGCCCCAGCGAGCGGGCGGGAATGGCGCTGGGGATGAGGGATGGGTGAGCAAGGCTGGTCGAAAGAGGAAGGTGTTGGGAAAGAGGGCGCGAGAGGGAGATGCAGAGCATGTTGGTGAGAGAAAGCTGTTTGGGAAAAGCTTTTGCACCCAGCGTTCTGTGCAGAGTAGTGCCGTACCGCGTGTGTAAGGGGCTTGGCCGGAATTGAACGGCGCTGGAGAGTTCTCGGGATCTGGGGCAGAGGGCTGTGCTTGGCCCCTGAGATGATTGGGAGCCGGCAAGCTTAGGGGTCTCGCAGCAGGGGAGTTAGGGAGCTGCCCACCGGGGATTTTTGCCCAGACGAGCCCTTAATCAGCACAGCTGGAGCGCCTGCGTCAGAGCCGACGTAGCCGGGGAACCGAATACTGGAAACAACAGCCTCTCTGTTACCGAGCGGAGAACACGGTCGTAATTTTGGAGAACTCTCCCGGCCATGGCTGGTGCCCCCATCACACCCAACCACCATACCGCAACACCCTCTTCTTTGGTTGAGGCAGGCTGGGAGAAGAGATAAGGGCAAGAATGCTCATTAAATAGAAAATGCTGTTAGAACAAAGGGTAGACCTGCAGTGCATATGACTGGCGAAAGGGAAAAGTTTCAGGACAGTTGGTCGCAAGAGCCCGGCCCCGGCAGCATGGACAGCGGGAGACAAGGGAGGTGAAAGATGGGCATTTGCAACTTCTCCATGTGCCGCGACGCCCGCAATCCATCGATCGCGCTGTCACAGCCAAAACGGCGCTAGGATCGGTCGTGCGTCTCGCTTATCGGCCGCTCAGATCTCCACGTTGCGCGGGCTCCGATCGATCGCACGCGTTTCTACCTTATGTAGCGACTGTGATTACACGAATCAGATTGGCCCTTGAGATGCAAAAAGAGCATGGAATGTCCGATTTCTGGCCTGGAATTAAACGCAGAAGGGCAGAGTTTGTACAGAACGGCATGTCGGAACGCTCCTGGGACGTGAGACCAAGCCACGCATTTTCGCGTTTGCTTTTCTCTGCTTTCCATACCCGGCGCGTCAATCATCCTTGTGCGTTCCTATGAAATATCCTCCCTTTTCTGGCTACACATTCTGCCCTCATTTTCCTACGCTCGTTCTCCGTTCCGCTCACAGTATCTCCATGACTCTTCTCGTATCGTAGTTCAGGATAGGTGACATGGTTGTGACGGTGGGTGGCACTCTCTAGCATCCCGATAATTTCTGGTCTCCATCCCTCGAAGTATTCAGGAGATACTCGATACACAAAGACGAAAGGCTTAGGGCGATACTAGCCGGCTGCACACCTGCAAATGCAGGATTCAACCCAGATCTAGCCGTCGATCCTCACCGCTTCAAACCCCCTTCGGATTCATTCCGCAAAGAATATTTGGTTGCCCATTCCCGCCATTTTAGGACTCATCTGCAAAAACGTCATCCTTACATCAGACTTCCATCAGTCAAAGCGCTCTAAGCGAGTAACTCGGGGCCCGAAATGCGTTCCTCTGCACAAGATGCCCTATGCAATAGCATTCATCCGTATCTTTGCAATATCAAATGCTCAGAAGCATGTTAACACCGAGACAACCTTCTATCAGAGAAGACGATATTGACAATAATCAAACCGCCGACACCGCGGCATCAAAACACTTAGAAATGATATGCGGACAGCATCAGGTACGGTGGACGGAGGTATCTCTGCACTCGTTCAGCGGAGACAGTCTGGGCTTTATACCTAGCAACCTAAACGGGACAGGCTCCCCTTGAATTCGTTAGGGATATGTTGCGACGTTGAAAATTTAGACTCATCGTCTGCTTCTCCCAAGTTTATCACGAGATCCATTCCACGCTCCACACAGCCTCTCCTCTCCGAAACGGTATAATTTCGACATGGCTGTCTTTGCTATTCACCACCTCTGGGATGGTCTCGTTTCTTCTTTCAAGCCGGATCCTCGTTAACCTTTCTTTGCCTGCCTCATTCAGCCTGTAAAATCGCCTTCCACGACCGGACAAAAACCCTTCCAGGGCTTCTGTAGTTACCTCTTCTTCTTTCAACCATCCTTTGGCCACTGCTTCGTCGATGGCTCCAACAACCAATTGAGTCGCCCATCCTTGCGTGAAACAGCCTGCAGCAGTGTTTCCTCTTCCCTTCTTTGCCTCCACGGCATGGGGGGCAGAGTCACTTCCGAAAAAGAATTTGCCATCACCGCCCTCCAAAGCCGCCTTCAGCAGTGCTATCCGGTCGGCTGGTTCCTTAGCCACAGGCTTGCAGAAACTGAACGTATCTGCACACCAGTCGTCAATTGTAATCCACAGATGATGGGCAGTAATAGTCGCCGCAACGGTCGGTCCGCAGGCGCGAACGTTATCAAGTGCCTCCTTGGTCGTGCAATGCTCCAGAACGATTCTCAGGCGAGGGAATGCCGCGTGCAGCTTCTGCAGCGTCGGTAGGAACCTTGATTCTGCATTCAGGATTGTCACTGCCTGGCCGTGGCTGACGGTTGAGGCATAGTCCTTGGGTTGGGTGCTCGGGACTTCGCCGTGGAGATTGAGAACTAGATCGTGAGTTTGCATGGCCTCGAACACCGGATAGAAGGTTTCGAAATCGAGAACTCCACCGTCAGAGTTGGTTGTCACGCCGGCAGGGTAGACCTTGACCCCAGCGATCCCAGCCCTAGCTGCCTCGGCAATGTTCTCGGGGGTAATTGAAGGATGAAGGTAGAGCGTCATCAGGAAGGTTATGTTAGGAGCGAGAGCCTCCAGACGTGAGCGATAGGAAAGAGCTTGCGGGACGTTGGTTACAGGAGGTTGAAGATTTGGCTTAGAATGTCAGTAAATGGCAGCAGTGAAACATAGCGGACGCACCATAACATAAACCGTATCTACTCCACCCGCCTTGATCAGGGTAGGAACAACAAGCTTCATCATATCTCCATCCCTCAAGTGTACGTGGAAGTCCGCTGTCGGAGGTAGTTCGAATGATTGTGAATTCATATTGGATGGGCCCTTAGTCTCAGAGACTATGCAAGGTAGCTACTTCGCACCGCACCTATGACAATTCTGCTCTTTGTATTTCTCGATAACCTGTCGGGCTATGCTATGCATGCTATTCGTTGTACTGATGGATTTCACAATATGGACGGTGGCAGCTGCTAGACAGGATTCCAAAAACTTTTTATCTACACTAAATCGTGAAGCGGACTCGTGATGCGGTTCTCAATGACTAAGTTTTGGTGGGAAATAGAAGTACAGCTTTGGTCGCGGTCGAGGTAACAACTTCTTGAAGCAGGATCGCGTAGCAGAATTGAGTCTTTGATCATTTACGATAATTGTCTTTTAACCCGGATGTAGTCACCGACACCGTTAAGACTCTTACTTGCATCGTAGCTAGGTAGATATTTAGTACCCTGCCCTAGCCGTTTTTTGCGCACCACACCCTTCGTAATAATCCCTTGTACGGAATTGTAGAAGCGTTTTCGCGTTTGATGATTTCCAACTTTCTCATCTTGCTTGTCTTCATCGAGCCGCATAGTTTCCTCGGCTTCAAATGTAGCTTTAGTGATTAGCTACACCTCTCCTAGCCGGGAGTCATGAAAGGTCAGCAAGCTCGTTGGGAAAATTCTACTGTTGCTTGGAAACATAGGGATTGAGGGCTGTCTCTCATGACTATCCATGACCGATATCTACATCAAATACGGCTTTAGTGTGGTCGATACGAGCTAAAGTCTACGAGTTTAATTTGGGAACTTCCTGATCGAAAACATCCTTGTGCTTTTCCAACCACTCATCCCTGGTCCTAAGAGCCATCTTAATGCCTCTAGCATGTCCAATGTGGTACAACTGGCTCAGTATGCAGCGTCTCTGAACCAGAGGTAGGTCATCCACAGAGCTTGCCGCATCCAAGCCTATTAGGACAATCAATGCTCCTAATCCCTTGCTGGGGAATTTAGCATTTTTCTGCATGTCTTGACCGATTTCTCCCAGCATGTAGGAAACGCTTGCGCAAATATTGTTCACTGTAACCACCAAGCTGGCTCGAAGGTCGTCACGGGACAGTGGCGAAGGATCGCCGCTTTGCGGGAGACAGTCGAGACCTTCAATGATCTTCTGAAAGAGGTAAACATGGCTGCGCCAAAAGCCGATCCAAATTGCTCCGTAATTCAGGTCTGTAAATGTATACATCTTCATTGGGTGGGCAGGGTGATGCTTTGGGCCGTCTTCTGTTGCTGATGTAAGGTGTGTCTTGTATTTCCATCCTTCAGGCACTGATCTTTGCCATTCGATCATCCGATAATATAGCAGAGATGCATCTTGCACGGCTTCGCTCAAGTGCTTAGTCTGATTGGACCTGTCCGATGCGTGTAACATATGGTATCGTATTCGATTGCAGGATTCTGAAACGCCCTGTAACAGGCGATATAGTTGAAGTCCTGGCGGCGATGCACTCATATTTTTAAGATCAGTATCCACCCTGGAGATATTCGGGGGGCTTCCATCTGTTTCAGCAAGCTGCAATTTGCTCTGAACAATGCGGAAGAGGTCCCTGCCTACTGCAGAAGATAATTGCTCAGGTCCACGGATGCGGAGGAGCTCTGCTAACCCTTTTTCATGCGGATTATTAGGGGCTCCATATCTTGCAATACCGGTGATAGCCTGCGAGTAATTAGAATATTACTCTGAGAGAGTCCCAAGCGTGACACGCACCTCATATTTCTGAAGCAGCACAATTGCTGTCAACGTGGAGTCCTTTTTGGCATCTATCGGGTCCCTCAGCGCAGCATTGATGGATTTCAACGCCGAGCCATATAGTCTTTGCGATTTGTGTTGGAGCCGATCTAGGCCAGAAATGTTACCTAAACTCGCCAGAGATGTCGCTATGACTGAGAATTTGAGATGTGCGGCGCCAGACTCTTCAGCAAATAAAGTAGGAAGAAAGTCTAAATATCCCGGTTCCTCGCCGGCAGAAACGTGGATATAACTCTCAAAGAAGTGGCCCAAAGCGAGCTGTTCCCAGTCCGTCGACAGCGCCGTGTAAGGAGCTGGCACTTTGGGCGCATAATCAGGAGTCGTTGTCTCACCATGCAATTCCGCCGAGGCTCCGCTTCTTTTCTGAGCCCTCCCTGACCGTGCCGCCGCAGCCGCGTTCATCGACCGAAAAAGGATATCGCTATCGTCGCGATATCCAGGACACGTCCTACTCGCTCTGATACAGCGATCGCACTCTGGCTTGCCCTCATCGCATCTCACCTTCATCGACCTGCAGGCATGGCAGCCTTTGCTGAAGATCGGACGCCGAGATGTTCTAGTCTTTGACCCCTTCATACTCGTTGTTTAGATTTTAGATGGTCGTCGCCAGAACGATACAAATTGACATCATCGGCCACTTGTTCTCCCGCAGGTTGGGAGAAGATCAAAGGTAAGCATCTTGAATGAAACGCTCAAGCTCATTGGTGGATTCTAATCATAATAGCAGAAGACGCGAGGCCGATTTATACTGAGGGATATTTGGACGGCAGGACTTTAGGAGAGCTTGATCAAGCTGACTGAAGCAAAGAGTTGTGGATGAAATTTGAAATTTCATTTTTGAGACCCTTGGGCTCTACTAAGTTAGCAGACAAGAGTGGACCAAAAATATGAATAGGTCCCAGTAATAGTGGCCGCTGAGATGATCAAAATAAGATCGCCTGGGGCGATAACGATTAATGCCGAAACTTCCGGCTTCGTCTACGTCGGCGGATCCTCGAAGAGAAGCAAAATATTCCAATGCTATAGAGATCTGTCGGGTTATCCCGTGAAGAAAAAGCTAATTTCATACGCCTTGTACTTCGGTCGATTGCCTTGCGGTGCTATTTAATGGGAATGATCAGTATGCAGCTTGCCGCACTGCGCTTAATTGCTGGACAAGTTTAGGGCAAAGCTTATGTCGGACGTTATTTTGTCTGTCGTCAGCTCTAGCTCGGGGCGAAAACAACTCACTCCCCAGTCTACTTTGAGCAATGGTAGGTCTCGAAGGAACCAATTGATGCATCACCTCCTTCTGGTCGAAATTTCTGCTATGGAGGTGTAGTATATCCAGAAAGGTGTTTTGTTCTTACGATAAGCAACTGCCGGGATATTGCATTGCGTGAACGAATAGCACAAATCGTTATGCCTATCTTCCTGTACCTTGATAGTGGTGCAGCAAAGAGTAGGTAGAGCAGACGCCGAAGTAGCCTAAGTAGATTCATGAGCCCCGGTAAGGTTTATGCGGCAATGGATCACACGCATTATGACTACTTCTTCACGGTTCTTCGTTGTCAATTCTTTCTATGTACGAAGCACATTATCGCCGAGGTATAACACGCTATCAGGAGACATGCATATTAAAAGGACAAATGAATTCCAACGATCAAATAAAGACGGTTAGGGAGGCGGAACTTATTCGTGAAATAAAACCCTCAATAAGGGGGAACGTGGCATGAAAGGACAAATTTTAGGTCATTTAAGGCTCTTGCAGTTCTCTTTTACTTAGAACCGTTTTAGAAATCACGACAAGAATTTCGAAAACGGTAGCAACGGCTTCCCACAACTGCACACAATGGGGGTGGCTGCTACACTGAGGCGACTTATTCGCTTGATCAGTCATTGATATTCAGGTTCCTGCAGCTAATGTCTCCTCATTTCGAGAGATATTGAGAAACCTCCAGGTACAGTCATAGTGCCTCGTCCTATGCGTGGCAATGCCTTATGAAACGTTTAAGGCCTTCAACGTGTGAAATCCTCACGCCTGTGGAGCCTTTGCTGCCTGCTGCGGGTTCACCTTCTTACCGTCCTTGTTGTATCTGATTCTTGGAGGAGGGGCTCGGTTCCTTCGACCTTCTCTCGATCGAACACTAGGATAAATTGTAAGATGAGTTTGCCACAAATGATATCGAGCGTATGCTTCTGCCGCCTGATGCAATGCTCGATGTGCGAGCTGCTGGAGATGGGGCTTGACGTACCGTACAATCTTGCCGTGAATGGCGCAGGATACGCAGTACTGAAGCTTCAAGTACATTTTAGGGACCGCGTACTCTGGGAAGACAGAGGCATCCGAGATATCGCCTGTAGAAGTATTGAGGTTAGTTCTTGGATTTGAAAGCCATTGACTCCTTTTGATCCTCCTACTGGTAGCGAATAGTGGTTGGAACATACGAATGGCGGCCGACTCGACCATGTTCCGAATTGTGAATCTCTTAATTGCCTTGTCTTTCGGGGTACAGCGAGAACAGTTGGAGCAGCGGATGGGCTTGACATGACCGCGACCTTTCTTGTTGCGCCCACTGTAAAGAAACAGGTTAGCTAATGTTCGGGTGTTCCACGACTTATCCCTAAGTGCACTCTTTCTCTTCCTAAAGAAGCCGTGGAACCGATGAGGCATATCTAAGGGTAAGCCTTACTTGGACGCTCGCTTCTTTACCATTTCTGCGGAGCAAGATAGGATAGGTGGAAGGGGAGATCTTTGTTCAAGAGGTCTAAAGAAAGCTGAAAGGAGCTGAAGAGGAAGTTATCTAGGTGGCTCCGTTGATTAAAGGTGAGATTAGTGACGATGTTTTCTGCGATATTGAGCGCCGAGAGTTTGAATTGTGCGGCTTGGGCACGCTATTCCCAATGGGCAATAGTCCGAAGCGCGAGGCTCTGGAGAATCTTCGGCTATACCGTATATGGCCGTTGGGGAACGCTCAAGCCAAGTGGTTTGTTTTGGTCCCGTCCAAGGTTGTCTAGCTGATTTCCTGTCCACTTTTCTCACCAGGTTTTAGAGGCCAATTCGAATATCTGATCCCCCAATCATCAGCAAATAATATTCCACGTACTTCTTGCACGGCTCTGAAACATGTCAGGCATATCCGGAACCGTGAGGGGAACTCCTCGCGGTCAGAATCGCGCCCAGGTGCCATTTGATAACAGTCCTAGTGGGATCCCACGACCCAAATTAGGCCACGATTCGACAGCACATAGCGAGGCGACCACAAGCACCTTATCGACGAATAGGCAAAAACAATACAAGAGAGATGAGGTGAGTTTCTCCCTTTGCATGAGTTCTGATTCACTGAATGATGTCCGTCACTCGCAATTGCATGGCTTATCAATGCATCACTCTACAGGCTATTCGAAGGAAGATGGAGGCGGATCTCAACAAAAAGAGACATACCACAGCCCGCGCCAGACATACACGAAAAGCGCCTCCAGGCACAGTCCTCTCTCTTAAGCCAAGCCAAGCACTTCAAATAAAGCCCACCACAACGGTTTCAGAGGCGGCTCAATTGATGGCAGCCAAACGAGAAGACTGTGTACTCGTTACAGATGATGATGACCGCATTGCTGGTATCTTCACGGCTAAAGATCTCGCATTCAGAGTCGTTGGGGCGGGATTGAAGGCCAGCAGCCTTACCATCGCAGACATCATGACAAAGAACCCGCTTTGTGCCCGAACAGACACGAGTGCTACCGATGCATTGGATTTGATGGTTCGAAAGGGCTTTCGCCATCTTCCTGTTATGGATGAAAATCAAGATATCTCCGGGATCTTAGATATCACTAAATGCTTCTACGAGGCGATGGAGAAACTGGAGCGCGCTTATAGTTCTTCAAGGAAGCTTTACGACGCACTTGAAGGTGTTCAGTCGGAGCTGGGCTCCAGCCAACCCCAACAGGTCATTCAGTATGTAGAAGCGCTTCGAGTGAAGATGTCGGGGCCAACCCTTGAATCCGTCCTTAATGGAATGCCACCGACGACGGTTTCTGTGAGAACATCTGTCAAGGAAGCAGCGGCTTTGATGAAGGAGAATCATACAACGGCTGTGCTTGTGCAGGACCAGGGTTCTATCACTGGAATCTTCACAAGCAAAGACGTTGTTCTCAGAGTGATTGCGCCTGGCTTGGATCCGTCTACATGCAGTGTGGTAAGGGTGATGACACCACATCCTGACTTTGCGCCCACGGATATGAGCATTCAAGCGGCACTGCGGAAAATGCATGGTATGATGGACTTGTCTACGAAACCTTGAGAATCTGAACTAACAGGTCAATTTAGATGGCCATTACCTGAATCTCCCAGTTATGAATGAGACAGGAGAGATTGTTGGTATGGTGGATGTATTGAAGCTGACTTATGCCACTCTCGAGCAAATTCACTCCATGGCAACGTCAGAAAACGAAGGACCTGCATGGAACAAATTCTGGCTCTCAATGGACAATGACACCGAATCTATGATGTCCGGGGAAGGCAGCAATCGCCCTCACACTCCTGGCCACCGATCTTTGATGTCTCCAGAGCTTAGTCGTCCGGGGGTTGATCGCGTTGACAGCGTGCTACCAAACGAGTCGGCATCACATCACGGCGAAGAAGATCACTCGGAAATAGCGGCGCCAGTGACGCCTGCGGTTGCTGTAGAGGACACACCTTTCCCATTCAAGTTCAAGGCACCTAGTGGACGAGTGCATCGGCTTCAAGTCATTGCTTCTGCAGGAATGGAAGACCTTGTCAACAATGTCACTGCCAAGCTCGGCGCCGAAGTAGATGCGGTGGGAGGAGAAGCCACTGTTCAAGATGGTAAACTTGGGAGGGCTGGATTTGCACTAAGCTATATGGATAATGAAGGGGATACTGTGTCGATTACAACCGATCAAGATCTCCTTGATGCGATCTCCCTCGCGAGGCACGGTGGACGCGACAAAGTGGACCTCTTTGTACACGACCCTGCACAGCCTCCCATCCCGTCAACCGTGGAGCCTCGACCGGAACTAACGAAATCTCCAACCCCACCGGAGTCAATTACCAAGAAGCTACTTGAAACAAGTGACGAAAGTGACGAGGAGCCACGGAAACTGTCAAGAGAAAGACGGCACGCCTCAACGCCTGTAAAGGAAGAACAGATCATCAGCGGCATTCCCAATGATCTGCTACTACCAGGAGCCATTGTCACCCTTGCTGTCGTTATTGTTGGTGTATTCGCCCTGAGCCGCCCAAGCAACAGGTAACCTATATGTGAAGGCTATCGTCCGGTTCTGGCGTACATTTCAGGGAGAGCGCGGATTTGATGCTGTAATGTGATACCAAATATGTCAATACATCCACCTCTATAAATGTTCGGAAATTTAGTTTCCAGTTTCTCCGTATTACTGTGCTTCTAACTAATGTGCCTTACACTGTCGTGTCCAGGGTCATCTCATGTTTGTCACGTGACTGCGGCGGGCGATTTTAGGTTCGGAGCGCGAAATCCTTAAAATTTCCTGGCGCGACTGTTGGTAGCCTTCCCAGACCCCACGCTTCACAGAACGAGCTTCACAATTTCGGCCCATGTCCGCGAAGCTTTAAAGCGTCCGCGGTGGTGCGCACCTTATTGACTACGACGATATATTATCTCTTCTCGGTCACCGATGCCGTCACTGCTCACGACCACATTCCAGTCGGCGCCCCGAGTCTTCCCTTGACAACCCTATCGTCGATAGTCCAGGCGCGTCATTTTCACCAAAACACCACCTCAAACTTGATAACCACCTTACGATCGCGGCCTTTCCAAGGCCATCCTCATCATGTCTATGCTTCCACCGGAAATGCACGTGGCCTTGAGCCAATTGCTGCAGACCCTGCAGTCTTCAGATAACAATGTGCGCTCTCAGGCTGAAGGGCAGCTCACAAGCCAGTGGACGAGCACGCAGCCCGCGGAGCTTCTAGTCGGACTCGTCGAGCAGATGCAAGGCAACGAAGACGCGTCGGTGAGAAAGACAATTGGGCCTCCTGCTTCAGCCAAAATTTGTAGAGATATTCTACGCAAAGTGGTAGTGCTGACTTCAGCGGTCTAGGTTCGATCTTTCGCCGCGGTTCTTTTTCGACGGATCTCGAACCGGCAACAAAAAGACACAGCTACTGGAGAGAATAAGGAGCTATTCCTCTCATTACCACCGGAACCAAAGCTGGCAATAAGGACAAAATTGCTCCAATGCCTGGCGTCTGAGCAAGGGGTGGCCATCAGGAATAAGATTGGCGATGCCGTCGCTGAGATAGCACGCCAATACACAGACAATGGTATACGCTTGGACGAGTGTGTTAGAGGTAGTGGCTAATAATCAGCTATAGATCAACAATGGCCGGAGTTGCTGAGTGCTCTGTTCCAAGCAAGTCAATCGGCAGAACCTGGACAGAGAGAAAATGCTTTCCGTATTTTTGCGACTACGCCTGGAATTATAGAAAAGCAGCATGAGGACGCAGTTCTCGGCGCCTTCAACAAAGGCTTCAAAGACGACAATGTTACCGTACGAATAGAACTTGAGAGTTAGGTCAAGCTAACCTTGGTCTAGGTACGCCTCGCGGCAGTAGAAGCTTTCGCGGCCTTTTTTCACTCCATCACAAAAAGGCAACAGTCAAAGTATTTTCCACTCTTACCAGAGATTTTAAACATACTACCACCGTTAAAAGAAGCTGGCGATGGTGAGAACTTATCCCGAGCGTTCATTGCGCTCATCGAGTTAGCGGAAGTGTCACCGAAAATGTTCAAGCCTCTCTTTAATAACCTGGTCAAATTTAGTATCAGCGTTATTCAGGAGAAGGAGCTCGGCGATGCCACGAGGCAAAACGCGCTTGAACTTATGGCAACTTTTGCTGACTATGCACCTGTCATGTGTAAAAAGGACCCTAATTACACAAACTCTATGGTCATGCAGTGTCTGAGTTTGATGACCGACATTGGTATTGATGACGACGATGCCGCAGAATGGAATGAGTCGGAAGATGTAAGACTGCCGACCACACACACTATTCTTGCTGATTCGAATAGCTCGACACTGAAGAAAGCGACCAGAACCATGTCGCCGGAGAACAATGCATGGATCGCTTAGCTAATAAGCTTGGAGGGCAAGCGCTGCTTCCTGCGACATTCTCTTGGCTTCCTAGGATGATGGTGTCTTCCTCCTGGAGAGATCGTCACGCGGCTTTGATGGCAATCTCTGCCATCTCCGAGGGATGTAGAGAACTTATGCTTGGTGAGCTTAGCCAAGTGTTGGAACTGGTCGTCCCTTCATTGCGTGACCCTCACCCACGTGTGCGATACGCCGGGTGCAACGCGCTCGGCCAGATGAGCACTGATTTTGCTGGAACGATGCAGGAGAAGTATCACCAATTGGTGCTCTCAAGCATCATTCCTGTGCTCAAGTCTCCCGAGCCGCGTGTGAAATCGCATGCAGCAGCAGCTTTAGTAAATTTCTGTGAAGAAGCAGAAAAAGCGACCCTGGAACCGTATCTTGACCCTCTTTTGGAGAACCTGCTGGCTTTCTTAACGGAGCAGAAACGATTTGTTCAGGAGCAAGCTCTCTCGACAATTGCGACCATTGCCGACTCTGCTGAAACCTCATTTGGGAAATACTATGACCACCTTATGCCTTTGCTGTTTCGGGTGTTGCAGCAAGAGCAGGACAAAGAATATCGACTTCTGCGAGCGAAAGCGATGGAGTGTGCAACTCTCATCGCTCTTGCCGTTGGGAAGGATAGAATGGGCACACAGGCAATCGACCTTGTCAACGCCCTTGGACGGATACAGGAAAATGTAGTAGATGCAGACGATCCCCAAGGAACCTACCTACTACATTGTTGGGGTCGCATGTGCCGTGTCCTTGGACCTGATTTTATCGCATATCTCCCTGCCGTCATGCCTCCACTTCTTGAACTCGCCGCAGCTAAAGCAGACATCCAGCTCCTCGAGAATGATGAAGCGGTGGAATCTTTAGAACAAGACGAGGGCTGGGAAATGGTACCTCTCAAGGGGAAGGTCATTGGCATCAGGACTTCGACCTTAGAGGACAAGAACACCGCAATTGAGCTAATCACCGTCTACGCCCAGATTCTTGAAGCAGCTTTCGAGCCTTACGTCGTTGAGATCATGGATAAGATAGCCATACCCAGCCTGGCTTTCTTCTTCCATGATCCGGTGCGTGTGGCCGCTGCGAAGCTAACACCACAGCTTTTGAACTGTTATAAAAAAGCTCACGGAGAACAAAGCCCCCAATTTGTGGAACTCTGGACTAGGACGGCAGAAAAAATCATTGAGGTTCTGGCTGCTGAGCCATCCATTGACACCCTGGCCGAGATGTTCCAATGTTTCTACGAGTCAGTGGAGGTAGTGGGTCGCAACTGCCTCACTCCAACGCACATGGAACTTTTCATTAAATCCGTTGAGTCAACATTGGGAGACTATCAGACTCGGCTGAAAGCTCGTGCAGAAGAGATTCAAGAAAACACTCAAAACGCGGATGGCGCTGACGAAGAAGATAATCTAAGTCTCGAATATGCGATTGAAGATGACCAGACTCTTCTTTCGGATATGAATAAAGCCTTCCATACCGTCTTTAAAAACCAAGGATCAACTTTTCTGTCCTACTGGGAGCGGCTCCGGCAATACTATGTCTCCTTCCTCGAGTCGACGGACGCTACTCAGCGGCAATGGGCAATATGCATATACGATGATGTCCTTGAATTCTGCGGAGAACAATCTTTTGCCTATTATGACACTTTCTCTCCGCACTTGATGAAGGGCTTGAGCGATCCAGCAGCGGCTAATCGCCAAGCTGCTGCCTATGGCGTAGGTATTGCTGCCCAAAAGGGAGGCGAACCTTGGTCGGCTTTTGTAGCCGGATGCATTCCACTCCTATTCCAAGTGTGTCAGGTTCCTGGTGCACGGGAAGAAGAGCATGTTTTCGCAACGGAGAATGCCTGCACTAGCATTGCCAAAATCCTCCGATTCAACGGGTCGAAAGTGGAGAATGCACAAGACGTTGTTGTGAGTTGGATAGAGACTCTCCCGATAACAAACGACGAGGAAGCTGCGCCGTACGCGTATTCCTTCCTCAGTCAATTGATTGATCAGTAAGTTGGACGCTTTTGCTTGGTAACCATGTCACTAACGCGTGCAACAGGTCGAACCCGGCTCTTTCCAGTCCACAAAAGGCGCAGAAGGCCTTTACTAGTATCGTACAAGCTTTAGAAGCGGAAACGATCCAAGGCGCCACAGCACAGAAAGTCGTTGAAAACGCAAAGGCTTTGGTTCAAAGTAGTGGAGTCAACGCAGATGCGATCCTTGCTGAATTGAGTCCTGAGGGACAAGAGACCGTGAAGACATATTTTCGGTGATCACGGAGATCCTCAGAGCAGAGGTAAGAGCGCATTGGTAACGGTGTCTCGGCGGCCACGACGATTTGCGCGCGGGTTTCTGAGAAATGAAAGCGTCAAGACACTTGGTATTCTAGTAGAGGGCATAGCGAGCGGCGCGCGGGAGATATTGTCAAGCAACAGAGATTGCCACCGTCATATCACGGACTTCATAGACTGGCTCTATCCTCCATAGATCCAACCTCAGCTTTCCCGGACCACATTTAGCGCTCTTCACGAGATAGCCCAAGGCATGGTGTTGGATGAACTGGTCGTACAAGTCACGTGAGCCCAGGGTTTCCTCATCCCCACATAATCTTGCATCTCCCACTTTCCGCCCATTCCAAAAAACTCACACCTGCGTACTACTCATCACCAACCTCCTTTTCGACTTAAAGCCATTCAGGGGCTCTGCGAATAGTCGCGTGACTGCATCAGGGATATTCGAAGCCGTTGATCAGGCTGTGACTCGTGGTACGTATGTTGAAATAAGACCTGGCTGTCAATAGTCATGGCTAAGGAAGAAAGTTTGACTTTGTTCGGGCTTTCAGCTGGTCGAGAAGGCTCAGAAGTACCGCTGGGAAGAGTTTAGAGCACTCTTCAGCCGAGATATTTCGCATCCCCTAATTGTGTCGAGTGGGTAGGCCACCAGGAATCTGGTCCCTTCAATTCTCACTCGGAGAATTTTTGTCCCAGTCGGGCTGCTTTATAAAATGCCGGCGTTGCTTGACGATCCCACGGCGCCAATTATCTACCGCACTTCAGGCCCAGAGCCTTATCCTACTCCAGACAACCCTCGCTTGCCCCCAAGTATCTTTGCACGGCCAGTGACCTTACGAGATCGGGTCACGGTCGCTACACTCGTCCCATTTTCCTCCCCGTCTCAAGTTCCTCCTTCTCTTCTAATCTACCTCAATGATCAATTGAATAAGGAGATTGAACGTGGAGACACGTATCCTATGATCAATCCTTTGCCATTGGAGACTTTTGGTTCATACTGGTTCGGGAATTTTGGGGCTGTCATGTGCCTTGGGGAGTATGATGGTGTCGAGGACATTCAAAGAGAAGATCATGCTGGTGCTGATTGGACAAAGATATGCCTTGGTAGCTTCTACGTGAAACCAAACTACCCTGGACGGAGTAGTCATGTTTGCAATGGGGGTTTTCTAGTTACAGACGCCGCCAGAAACAAGGGCGTTGGCAAGTCCATGGGCGAGTCTTATCTTGAGTGGGCTCCGCAGTTGGTATGTTGAACATCCGATCAGTGCGAGATTCATGAAATTTTTTTCCTCAAAAGAATCCTAATACTGTCAGGGGTATTCCTATTCTGTTTTCAACCTGGTCTACGAGAGTAACACCGCTTCAACGAGAATATGGGATTCTTTGGGCTTCAAACGCATTGGCCGGATACCCGGATGCGGAAACTTGAAATCTTCTCCTGAACCTGTAGATGCTATTATCTACGGTCGAGAACTTGGAGGCGATGGAGAAGACTTTGTGTCTGAAGAGCGATTCGAAAAGATACGGTATTATCTCAAGCACGCCAAATATCCAGCGGGCGCTGACCGAGCTGAGAAGAGTCGATTAAGAAGTGCCGCTACACATTATAAGCTGGTCCCAGGAAACGAAGGGGAGGAAGAGAAGCTCATGCTTAAAGGAAAAGAGGTGATTTCAGATCCCAATAAACAGTATGAGATTGCTCGCAACTTCCACCTTGGCTCTCACGCCGGGATCAATAAGACAACGGCAGTGATTGCAGTAAAGTATCATTGGGTCAGGATCAAAGAGACCGTGAGTTTGGTCATCAAAAATTGCACCGAATGCAAAGAAGCTGCGAAGGTACCGACCGTCTTTCCAGAAAAGAAGATGAAAGAGCCTCACCCGCCACCTCTTGTACTCCGCCCAAACCATTCGACGCCTCAGGAGAACCCATTTCAACCAGAAGAGAATCATATACTCCACACCCACGACTTCAACATGAAACATCCTACATTCCCAAATCATGGCGACCAAGGCCTTCATGATCCTGTCTCTCAGCTCGACGACTATAGCGAGATGGCTCTTGATCCTCGGCTCATGCAAGAGCTGCAGATGAGCTCTCGATTTGCAACGTCACAAGACCCATACTCTCAAACTGACTTGGGCGCACCGCACCACGGCTTACCCCATCCCGATTTCAACCCAGACCAGATCCATCAACATCACCCGGATAACTTCAATGTCAGTGATGATAGCATGATGGCTGAGGCTGCAGCTGCAGCGTTGGATCAAGAGCCTTCTATGGATCTTGTAGATGAGTCGCATCTTGACCAAGACGATCATCTCCCGCAGCATCTTCTTTCCAGTGGCTATGTTGATGGGGAGGGTCGCACTCCTTATGAGCAGTGAGAGTTCGGAAGTCTGTTCCAACCATGGAGGATTTCTTCTTTTCAGCACATTTGCAGCAGGCGCATCAAGGATAAGAGGTCGACCTCCGAGGGATCTAAGGTGCATCCATGTGGCGCATCTGTTGGCTTTGGGAGGGACCCGGGAGGCGAAAGGCAAGACAAGAAGGAAACGGCGTTGAGCATGATGAACACTTGGGCCTTGATGTTTAGGGTAACCTGGAATTCCACTTGGGACAGCTCCTTCACAGGTATTTTTCGAAGACGGAGGTAAGCGTTTGTAAACATGAAAAGCATTGGCATCGCCATATGCTTCTCATCTCGAAGCATTGCCTTCTTGAATTGGGCTTAAAGACTTTTCTTTCCAAACTTTTTCTTATCCGCCTCTGCATTCCTAAAGGGAAACCCACTTGTCCTCTTATCTGCCCCCGTCCTCTTACTGATCCTCCCCTTCTCCGTCCCGAACATGATACTCCAGAGGCCCACCGCTCCCATCACTCCATATCCTAACAATCCCAGCGTATACCCTACTTGCCCCTCATTCACGTAACGCACGTAGCAGTAAACCGCCAGCAGCCCATGGAAGAAACTGCCGAGTTGGATTGTTGGCACAGCATATGGCGCCTTGGGATCGTAGTCATCTGTCGAAATCGGCGCGCTTGCTGAGGAGGTCAGGGGAATGGCACCGGTAAGGAGGAGATTGAGGGATGCGAGGAATAAGAGAAGAAAGCCGGAATAACGGGCAAAATGGACTTCGAGGGGGGTGGAATGGTGCATCTCCGGTGAAAGAAGGTAGAGGATCACCTTTGGAGTCACCAGGAGGGGAATAGCTTGTAGAGAAAGCCACGTAGCCGTGCCATAGCTGTAGGCGTAGAAGACGTCCATCTTCGCTCTGGGTAGGGGTGAAAGAGATTGTGATAGTGGTGGGGGAGGGGAGCTTTGAGACCGGAGCGGCGGGCAGCGGCGTGGAGAAGCTCCGATTGGATGAAATTTCGTGGTGCCTTGAGAGCTCGACTCTTACGAAAAATACACGCGACTAAAGAAACAGGCTTTCCTGAGACTGGATAATATCTTGTGCACCGCTTAGAGAGTGTATATCACGGTCAAATTCCTATCAAGATTTCGAGCTGTTCATCACCGTCCCTCCTCAACGCGTATCCCCTCGACTATGGCTGCCTTTGGTGGGCAGACTCCCACAATCATTGTGCTGAAGGAGGGTAAGTAAATGTCCCCTACCGCGTGGATCAAGCGCCAATGGATGCTTTAGGTACCGACCAGTCGCAAGGAAAGGGCCAAATAATTTCAAACATCAACGCCTGCCTCGCCGTACAATCAACTATCAAGAGCACACTCGGGCCGTACGGAGGAGATCTGCTACTAATAGACACCAATGGCAGACAGACAATCACGAATGACGGTGCGACCGTCATGAAGGTATGATAAGCGCATCCCAAAGATCGATCGTTTAAGCTGAGGGCTACTAGCTCCTTGACATTGTTCACCCAGCAGCTCGCGTTCTCACAGATATTGCCCGCTCGCAAGACGCCGAGGTCGGTGATGGAACAACCAGCGTAGTGGTTCTGGCTGGCGAGATATTGAAGGAAGTTAGAGACCTTGTCGAACAAGGTATCAGCTCTCAAACCATCATTAAAGGTCTACGGAGATCGTCTGCAATAGCGGTCAACAAGATCAAAGAGATCTCTGTAAGCACAACAGAAGGGAATAAGGTGGAGACGCTCAGGAAGCTAGCAGCAACTGCAATGAGCAGTAAGCTGATACACCGGAACTCGGGTTTCTTTACGAAGAGTAAGGCACAATATTTTGATGAGAATTAGACTAATGATCTGTAGTGGTTGTAGACGCCGTGCTTTCACTAGATCAGGAAGACTTGAACGAGAAGCTTATTGGGGTCAAGAAGATCACTGGTGGAGCTTTACAAGATTCATTATTCGTCAATGGGGTGGCTTTCAAGAAAACTTTCTCGTACGCTGGCTTCGAACAGCAACCCAAAACGTTTAGAAATCCGAAAATCGTTTGTTTAAACGTGGAATTGGAGCTGAAGGCGGAGAAAGACAATGCGGAAGTTCGGGTAGAACAAGTTGCGGAGTATCAGGCTATAGTCGACGCAGAGTGGCAGATCATCTACAATAAGATGGAGGCACTAGCCAAGACCGGCGCGAAGGTCGTGCTCAGCAAACTTCCAATTGGTGACCTTGCAACACAATATTTCGCAGATAGAGATATATTCTGTGCCGGAAGAGTGGCCGCCGATGATCTAGAGCGCGTATGTCAAGCGACCGGTGCGTCAATACAGTCTACGTGTACAGACATACAAGAGAAGCATCTTGGGACTTGCGGACTTTTCGAGGAGAGGCAGCTAGGTGGAGAACGCTTCAATCTCTTCTCAGATTGTCCGGAGGCCAAGACATGCACGTTAGTACTAAGAGGTGGAGCGGAACAGTTTATCGCTGAGGTTGAGAGGTCATTACACGATGCTATCATGATTGTGAAACGAGCTCTGAAAAACAACAGCATTGTTGCGGGAGGTGGAGCAACAGAGATGGAGATTTCAAGTTACCTCCATCGATACTCTGACAAGAATGTCCCAAACAAGCAGCAGGCGATTGTGAAGGCATTTGCAAAAGCCTTGGAGATTATTCCGAGACAGCTTTGCGACAATGCTGGATTCGATGCGACCGATATTCTCAACCGACTGCGGGTTGAGCACCGAAAAGGAAATATCTGGGCTGGTGTTGATTTCGACAATGAGGGCGTCCGCAACAACATGGAAGCATTCGTCTGGGAGCCAAGTTTGGTGAAAGTTAACGCCATTCAGGCTGCAGTAGAGGCAGCGTGCTTAATCTTGAGTGTGGATGAGACAATCAAGAACGAAGAGTCGCAACAGCCACAGGCGCCACAACGAGGTCTTCCACCAGGGGCGGCTCAGAGGGCGCTAAGAGGCAGAGGAAGAGGTATGCCCAGGCGGTGAGGTGTGTGGTGAGGTCAGATTCAAGGAAAGATCACTCGCACAGCGCTTGGCATTGCTATACGATACCACCAAAAATAGGAAAATGACAACAGATTCTTGGGCCAAGAATTGTACCACTGCAAAATAAGCTTAGATGACAAGAGCTATCGACCAGGCCGCAGCAAGAGCACATGGTTAGCTTACCTCGAGAGTTGAAACACCGCCCACGGTTACAGCCTCTTCGTATGTACGTTCCTAAAGAAGCTTAAGATTCTGCAGCCTTGTCGCAACGTCGGCTGATAAACTGTGAAAACAGTGTGATAAGGCGCCAATGAAGGGGAGTCCGTTACCAAGGAGCTGGTTTAACGTGCATTTTCGACGCAAGCCACAAGAAGTCATGTCACAAGGGCTTCTAGAAGCTTACCATTTTGGAGCTATTACTGCATCGTGCGATTCGTGATGCTGCATGCTTTAGTGTTAGCCTTGACCGATTAGGCAAGTGTACGCTGAAGTGATAGCATTGGAGAGTGAGCGCCACCAGCAGAAACGAAAGGTGATCTAGTTGGATAGAAGCAACATCCCTCAAATCTCTGCTAGACATCCTATTTGCTGACGCGATTCTTTTGTTGACATGCCAACAGCCACAGACATGCACCCGCCTCAATTGGAACGCTATCGACTCTGGAAATTTAGATAGCTCGACACGGATGGTTGTAGAGGCGCAGGATCGCAAAGTCTAGCCCACCCTTGCGATCCCGCTGTTCGTAGATGCTAATCGCTTACATGGACTTGATGCTGGATAGCGGTGGCAGAAAAGCTTGACTTGGGTAGCGTGTGCGGCTGGGTAAGACCCCCGTAGAAGCAGGCTTGGAAGTTGGAGCACCATGCCTTAGCGAACCGAGTTGGCGGTTCCTAGAGTGCAGTGTTACCCTTGAATTTTCTAGGCGGCGAAAAGCTCAAAAGAAGCTTGACCCCAGGAATGATGCTGATCATTGCCCGCTCCAGCTCTCCATCTCTAACTTTTCTTTTTGTTGATACTTGACTTTCCTGTTCGGGCGCCGTTCTTCGTACAGCCAGAGATCGGCCGCAGGATCTGCGCTTGACCCGCTCCAGCAAAGCGCCGAGTCTTTGCCGCCCGCTCCTGGCCCTTTGTCTGACCGTTGACGACGACAACAGCA
The DNA here is from genome assembly GCA_021030905.1 of Pyrenula massariospora. Taxonomy (NCBI): domain Eukaryota; kingdom Fungi; phylum Ascomycota; class Eurotiomycetes; order Pyrenulales; family Pyrenulaceae; genus Pyrenula; species Pyrenula massariospora. The sequence goes on from JAGFMI010000001.1 coordinate 1,551,079, forward strand.
CCGCGTACCTGTTCAGCGACGCCCCTCTCGACTTTTTGCCAGTCCTCACGTTTTCAGCTGCTCTCTAGCTCCATTACAAAGATCCTTCTACCTTGCAACTGCCGTTATGTCATACTACCCTGGCCAAGGCTTCTCAGGCGGCCAACCGCACCAAGGTGGTGGGTACCCACCACAACAAGGCTATCCTCCTCAAGGGTACCCTCCACAAGGCTACGGCTCTTCCTCTCCTCAACCTTATCCGTACGTTCAAGATTTCCTCCTCAGGGTCTGTCCCATCTAATTCAGAACAGTCAACAGGGGTACAGCCAACCCCCATACGGCGGAGGTGGCGGTTACGGAACACCTCCACCCGGACAATACGGCTACAACGTGAGATTATTCGTCCCCGAGCCCAAGAAGATATTGACATTCAAAAGCAAGGCCCTCCACCACCCCAAGGTGGATACGGGGGAGGGTATGGTCCTCAAGGTGGCTACCCGCCACAACAGCCTCCGCAGCAGTCTTCGCAGCAAAATGGCGGTTGGGGCGGCCCTCGACCAGGTGATACGATTTTGAGATAGACGAAGTGCCGATGCTAATAAGCCTCAGGAATGCCGACAGTAAATTCGAATCCCTACACGCAAGGAAATCACAATGCTCCACCTCCACCTCCGACTAAACCCCAAGCATTTGGCGGCGGTGCACCTGGCTCCTACTCCTTCCAATATTCGAATTGTACAGGTCGACGAAAAGGACTGCTCATAGGCATTAACTACTTCAGCCAACGAGGACAGCTACGGGGATGCATCAACGATGTGAAGAACATGTCCACGTATCTCAATCAGAACTTTGGCTACGCCCGGGAGGACATGGTGATTCTTACCGATGATCAGCAGAACCCTATGTCCCAGCCCACCAAAGCGAATATACTCCGCGCAATGCACTGGCTTGTTAAAGACGCCCGTCCCAATGACTCCCTCTTCTTCCACTACAGCGGCCACGGCGGTCAAACACCAGATCTGGACGGGGACGAAGAAGACGGCTATGATGAAGTCATCTACCCTGTAGACTTCCGCAGTCAAGGCCACATTGTTGACGACGAGATGCACCGCATAATGGTTAAGTCTCTTCAACCAGGTGTTCGCCTGACGGCCATCTTCGACTCGTGCCACTCTGGCTCGGCGCTCGACCTTCCTTACATCTACTCCACATCGGGCGTTCTCAAAGAACCCAATTTGGCCAAAGAAGCTGGGCAGGGTCTTCTCTCAATCGTCTCTTCCTACGCCCGCGGCGACATTGGTGGTATGGCTTCTACGGCTATGGGGTTCTTCAAGAAGGCTACAACCGGCGAATCGAACTACGAGCGTGCACGCCAGACAAAGACAAGCCCCGCAGATGTTATCATGTGGTCTGGATCTAAAGATACGCAAACCAGTCAAGACGCTCAGATTGGGGGTGAGGCGACAGGAGCAATGAGCTGGGCCTTCATCACCGCGCTCAAGAAGAACCCTCATCAGAGCTACGTTCAGTTGCTAAATACTATTAGAGATGAGCTTTCGAGTAAATATACGCAGAAGCCTCAACTGAGCTGCTCGCACCCATTGAGTAAGTTACGTTCCGCCTCTTCAACGATGGCTTAGCTAAACACCTACTTTAGACACAGATTTGTTATATGTCATGTAGATATTATGGAACGGAAAAGCAGGGGTTAGTGTCACTGGGATCGGGCTCGGAGATCTAAGGCTTGGGAATTGTTTTTGGTTTGGCAATCGTCTTGTCTTTCTTCGGGCTCAGCTGGCGCTTTTGCCTTTAATGCTTTTGTCCTCTCACTACTAAAATGAATTGTTCTAATAATTTCTTTCGGAGAGCAAAATTCCAGCCATCGCGCAATAGCAGCAGACCATTTCCCCTACTATGTCACTGACAATACGCGCCCCAACCCTCTCCCCCGGCCCATCATTCTTCCCAGCCTGCCCATTCTCAACTCGAACCAAGACATCCTTCCTCAACTCCAATCACAAAGTCCCTCCGTCCGCCACAACGCCACCCTTCCCCATCTGTTCACCGTCGATGCTGATAAGCACCCTTCCCTTCTACTAAAGTAAACCGTCACATGTGCCGCTTCATGCGGTATAAAAATTACCATCACCCTTTAACCACCTCATCGCGCAATCCGAATATTCCATCACACCCAATCCAGAGTCATGCCGTTCACTCACGCTCATCCACTATTACCTACCCTTACCCGTCTCAACCCACCCGCCTCACATATCCTCCATGGTTTTCATTTCCACCAACACCATAAACGTCTTTTAGACTCCTACACACCTGCCCCTCAGTGAGCTTATCAGGGAAGCTAAATTTAACTTTTTAATAATAAAGGCCTTTTTGTAAAAAAGATTGAATATATGCGCAAGTTTAAAGGGGGCAAGAAGTTTCACGTCAAGGAAATACATCGTGAAGAACTACTGAAATCACCTGCCTTTTCTGCCTGCTTGCCTTGGGTAATTTTGGCAGTACGTATCATAATTCTCCTCGATCTGTGGCGCAGTGTCAGAGCGAATGTACCTGATCCATGCCGGATGGTACTATTCTCGCTTGTGGCACGGGGTTAGACATGAAGGCAGGATCGTCGCTGTCGTTCGCGTGATACGGTTATAGGAGTTTGGAATGGTGGCGTCGGGGGGGGTCGGGGGGGGGGGCGCTTGTATGGACTGGAAGATAATGTCAGTCCCTGCAAGCCCCCGCCGGTCTCTCTTATGTAGATAGTGCCACTACTCTCAGTCACCCTAGAGTCCGTCGAGAAACGTCGAGAAAGCCTTGGCCAGACCGCAAATCTACTGCACCAACTTTAGGTAGAGACTGCCTTGGAGATGCTCGACGAGAAGAAGTGTTATCCTCAAGCTGCCACGCTCAGCATTAATAGATATATTTCCTGATGCAGGTCGCCGATATAAGACGGTAGGTAACTCGTAGACCAAGGCTTGGGGAAAGGCTTAGTTCCTTTCGTGCTGACTGTAGATGAAAGGAATGGCTGATTGATTTTGAGCAACTCTCAACCACTTTCAGGGAGGCTAGGAGAAATCAGTTAAGCTCAAATTTTGTGAAAGGGATTCCTGATCGAGACACCCAAAGCTCACACGCTCCCAAGGCTGCAGCCCACGAGTGAGCCATGGGTATTTCATATAGCTGAGCTTGGTCCCTACTAGCAGGATAACAAGCCGGATTCGAGCACTAAGGAGTATAGGACTTCTGCTATGGACGTAGTGTATCGGCGCAGCATATTCAAAGGCATCGAATCAGGACGAAATAGGTACGACAGTAAAGCATGACTGGCCAACCAATCAAATTCTTATCGTTCTGTTGCGTTCAGTGGCAAGACCCAGGCGAGAAATACGCCTTGCTATGAAGTAGAGTGGCGTGAGTGGTTGTTTTGTAGGCTCGCCAGGTGCAACTTTAGGCGAACAAGGTCCCGCATGGACTTTCTGTTACAGCTCACGACGTTCACACGGAAAATAGAGGAGGCTCTTAAGATCCCGGGGACTTGCTGGGGGACATCGTTGGTTGCTGGGGAGGGAGCTGTTGGAGTCAGAGTATCATGCTGTGTTAGGTATATCAAGGGAGGTTTGCGTTGGGCGGGGGTTAGAGGCTACACAGCTCTAATCAACTATACATTTTCTTGCAGCTTCGACTGAACATGAATCCCACCTGATCGTCTATGTATAGGTAAAAATTGTAATTTATATCATTACAACGAAACGACAATCCCCCTTGTTAGAATCCACCGAGTACCTAGGTGTAGTAAATAATTGACCAGCACGCCACATCTTCATGTCTTGATTTCTTTATCTACCCATTCAACAGCACATATGAACGCACCGAGGCAATGCGAAGAGATTCATCCCCACAAGTACCATGCTCACCTCCACACACGTAATCTAACATTCCGAGGTCCGTCTATGCAATGAAGGATCTCCGCGCGAAGCGGCCCTTGCCACCCTTCCCACCTTTCGCAGCCGCGTTTCCGCCGTTACCACCCTTGCCACCAGTGTTGGCGGTTCCAGTGGACGCGGCGGCAGCAGCACTCCCAGCCCCGGAGGCAGCAGCGTTGCCACCCTTTCCACCAGCAGCGGCGTTACCACCACCTGTATACCAGGTTAGTTCCATGCTGGATGAGAAGAGGTCAAAGATGTGTTACGTACCGGTACCACCAACGGTGAATTTCTGGCAGTCATCCTGAGCACCGCGTTGAGCGACAGGCATGAGCACGGGCTGATGGTTTGACGATGAGGTCATGGTGCAGACTCTGTAGTTGCCCGCTGGGAGACCACCAGCGACGGCGGCTTGGAGACCACCGTTGCCATCTCCAGCGTCGTTGATACCCTTGAAGAAGGCAAACGCCGTCGGGTCTGGGGGTGTCTGGGGAGCGTTGCTATTACCGAGAGACTGAACAGTGACGTGGGTGTGGCCAACGATTTTGCCACCCTGAAGGTCTTGGGGACTTGAGTAATATGTGCTGTCGGGGTTGGTGAAGGAGCCAGCCACAAGTCCGCTGACCTGAACTTGAATGTTAAAGTCTGTGTTGGCGTCGATGTTATCAGCTGGACCGGGGTTGGTGATGATCGAGGATATCATATTTGCGGTTGATGGGATTTTGCCCATGACTGAATTAAGAGTAAGAACTTGATAACAAGAGACAGGCAGATTCATGGTACATACCAATACCGTTGCAAGAGCCACCTTTGACTTGGAGACCGTTGGTTAATGTTTGACCTTCGCAGAAATTGATGAAGTTGGCATTATCTGTAGCAGCTGGAGCTTGGCCCGCCTCAGCACCTGCTTCTTGACCAGTCGATTGACTGCCAGTCTGGACGAGGTTTGGGTCGAGTGCCAAGGCACTGTTTCCGCCCGCATTGGCATTTCCACCGGTTGCAGTTCCTGTGCCCGCGGCAGCAGCTGCAGAGCTCGCACCGGTTGCGGCAGCAGCGCCGTTGCCGCCATTTCCACCCTTTGCTTGACCTTGTCCCTGGCCGAATTGTCCTTGGCCGAATCGCCCTCCTCCACGCTGCTGGGCAACTGCGCCATCGAGAAGACCAGCCGAGATGGCGAGGACCACAAGTAGCTTGCTGTAAAACATTGTTACGGAAGGTTCTCGTGAATGTAATTGTTCGGATTAATTGGAGCGGGTCGAAGGGGATGCCGAAGCAAACAGTTCAAGTAATGAATGTAAGAATGGCCGCTGGTCGAGATTGATGCTGGCTGTCAAGAAAAGAACAGATCACGATCAACGTGCTCTAAAGGAATGAAGAAGGGAAAATGAAAAGAAAGAAGCCCCTCGACTTTTGGTAGTTGAGAAAGAACGGGAGACAGATGATAGGTGAAGGTAGAAAAGACCGAGAAAAGTAGCACAACGAGGAATGCCGGACTTATTAACAGAGCTTGGCGAAGTGTCAGCCATGGCAAGGCTCATTGACAGGAGATTATGCGAATTCCTGTGTAGTTTGATCTGCTTTGCTTGATGTCAGGGTAGTGGCCGGGGTGCTAGTGAAGTCGAGATTGTCTCAGTCATGTGGGACGGGGCGAGATGAAGGCATAACGAAGGTACTGTGCCTGAGAGAGCCGAGAGGCTGGCTCAGGAGCGTTGCGGTGGCCGTTCGGAAAGTCGACCGTTACAGTGGCAGGCTCAACAGCGCGAGGTGGGAGTGGTCGAAATTAAGCATGGGAGGTTTGAGGAGATGGTGAGGCCGAACGGGTTTGAGGCGCGTCTGAGATTCTCGAGCGGATCGGTCTCGGCGCTTGGGCACGGGCCACATCGCATCCACTCCGCACTCATTCTGGAGGAACGACGCCTCCTGGCCAAATAATACCCTCCACGATCGTCAGAGCTTTTTGCAGAGCCGCTCTGTTGACAGATGCTCCTGCGGGGGGTGCCGAGCTGCCATCTTACTGACCCAAGGATAACCGATCTATTATCCCCCAATCTCGTCTCCTTCACTGTATGTGCCAGCTATCGATTTCGCCGCCCCTCTTCGGACCAGTAGCCGCCATCTGCTCTCTCCTCCAGTTACCTGTTGCGAATGCGGTGATCTCATACCTCTTTACTGGATGCTATTCTTGTGTCATGGAAAAGGCAATACCGTGAGTTCTGAGTTATATCTCAGATGTCCAATTTCAGCGTTCCCAGTGATGGTTCAGGTGAACCACATGGATAAGACAAAAGAAACATAATCTCCGCGACTTAAGCTCCTGCATCCCTCTTGATTGTTTCCGTTCACACTCCCTCTGTCTCCGCGGTTTAGATTGTCTGGAATATGAAGCCACTGATGACGGATCACTTTCAGCGAACGAAAACGTCCAGATTCAGCCATTCTCGCAATTACCCCCAAGGCTAATCCTCTTTGTACTAACCACAAAAATCTTGCCACCTGAAATCGCTGACTCGACACAGACCAAGCAATGCCACCAACCCCTGATCGACGCAGTTTCAGGCCGGACAAGGACTCTACAAAGCTTGTAGCGAACGTTACCTCCTCGCCCTCCTCGGGCTTTGGACCGGGTAGATCGAGTCCGAGCGATACCAAAGGACATCCCAGTTTAGATGGACCGGTTCACCCTCTGTCGCCATCGGTTCCGATCTCTTCCTGGGAATGCTGGCGGGTCCCGGCAATGAAGCTGCGGCCCTGCCGTGCACGGAAGCCCTCAACGTTCCAACGTTGACTGTCAAGTAGACTGGCACGTTTAAACGGTCGACGTTTGAAGATCTTAACGGCTATGGTATTCCCACACAAATTGTCTGGTCGACCGTTTACTCAACCTCCTGGACTCTAATGCGCTTGGTAAATGCCGACCAAGAGCTGTCACTGGCTGTCTCTCCACTGTACGCACCTAAATAGGTTTGCTTTCGGGAACCATGCAGATCGATATGTATGTCAAGCCGCTGGTTGCATGAAACTGCATGTACCGGATCGAGCTTCTTTTGGACGACCTAGGTAAGACTTTGAGGCTTCAAACTCTCTATTGTCAGCGTTTTTTCTTCGAAACAAGATTTTGATTGCACTAGACAGCCTTTGTACGAATGCTTAATGTGGAATAGTTCAGCGGCCTCCTCAACTCATACAAAAACCAGCTAGCTATCTTCGATACTATGACGAAGCCCTTAACACCTCGCGCAGGATTAAATGAGACTCGGGGATATATTATGCTCAATGCCTAAGGTATCGCCTTGAAACCCTCGTATACACGCTTCGGCGAATTGTGGTAGAACACTGGAACATCTTCAGCTGACCATCCGATGATTGCTATGGTCTAATGAGGAGAATCAATGCCATCAACTATGACCGGTCTTGATTCCGTGCTCAATATCGATCTAGCATTTTTTTCCTCAGGCGATGGTCATTATGAAACCATTTAATAGGCAATAAAATAATTGAAATATGCGTTCGGAAGGGCCCAATCACCACTAAAGAATTTCCTATCATTGTTTTGGTTGATGCCGAGTTATTAAATCCCCCTTAAAAATGCTCAAGCGATAGCCCGATAGCCTTCGTACAACGTACCTCATAGACCGAATGTTTCTCAGCAAACATGGTAGCCACTCTGAATTGCACCGTAAGACCTTCATTATGCTCGTATCACCATCAATAATTATACACAGTACTTAAGGATATCCTTCCTCAGATCGAGTACAACCGTTGCGGCAAGATGCTGTTGCTTCAACCAGTGGTGACAAGGCTCTATGATAGATTGACGCGCCTCCAAGCCCGCACTCAGTCATTTCTCGCCGACGGCCAGGCAATATTCTGGTTTACGTATCGCACGTGATCGTTGAATTCACATCTTTAACAGCTGAGCTTAATATTGTGATTTTGAGAGTCATTTTTGTCAAGATGGCTGCTGGCCCTCACTCTTTTGCTACGTACGACGTAAGTGTTCAGGTCTGCTGCACCAGGGGAGCCGTTCCCACTGCACTCTCGTGCAACTCCCCCCAGTCTCTTCTGTCATATCAACTTTCCAACCGAACTCCAGCTCAATCCCTACGTCTAGGTTTTCACTGCAGAACGCTATCGTGGAAATCCATTAGCAGTCGTCGCAGTTCGCGGAAACACCTTAACTCAGGAGAAGAAGCAAAAAATCGCCCGCGAATTCAACTACTCAGAGACCGTCTTCTTGTATGATGCCGAACCCATCCCTCCAGTATCTGGCTCGGCCTCGGAATCAGGCGATGGCGCTGAGGGAGTGGAAGCGAAAGGGAAGGCAGGTTCTCCAGTACACCGGAGGAGGATGGAAATCTTCACGACGGATCGGGAGATTCCTTTTGCAGGACATCCAGTGATTGGGACGGCACATTATGTACGTGGAATTGGAATATTCTCTCATTGCCTTGTATCTCTGTGCTTTTCATTATAATCACTATATTCTCCTCGTTCTCCCTCTTTTGTCTCTCGTTTCTCAGTGATCGCAAAGTGGAAATCTCCAGGAAATGAAGCACGCAGGATGCGATGCCTAAAATGAGAAGACCCCATCCTTCCGCTCTGACTAACATAATTCCCATCTAGATCTTCAATAACCTTGAGGCTCCTATGCCGTATCGCCCCTCCCGAGAACAGGGTGCTAACGAGCGCCGCACAACAATCCTCCTCACCAAGGCAGGTCCCGTCACCGTATTCTACGTAAGCCCCTTGTCACTCCCCCTTACCTTCCAGATAGACGGTACCCCTGACTGTCCACCTCAGAACCCCTTCCGCCAAGTAGCCGCCGCCAGCGTCCCCGTCGACATGCACATCCACGCCTCCACCGTCTCAGACACGGACGTCCTATCCGTCCAGCCCCACCTCCGCGCCACCCTCACATCCTCTGAGACGGACCGCCCCACCTCGCGCCAACACCCCATCGTCAGCATCGTCAAGGGCATGACCTTCGCCCTGATCGACGTCACCGGCCACCCGGCCGCCTTCGACGCGCTCAAGCCCGGCGAGGCTCCACCCGTGACCCTTGATGAAGGCGACTGGTCCACCGGCTTCACCGGCGCCATGTACTTTGTGCGGCGGCCGCCGGAGGACACGGCGGACCCGCCGATCTACCGGGTCGAGGCGCGGATGATCGAGGGCGGGATCGAGGACCCGGCCACGGGGAGCGGGTGCTGTGCGCTGGCGGGTTGGTTGGCGATGCAGGAGTTTCGGAAGAAGGCGGGGCATTATGTTTTTGCGATTGAGCAGGGGAAGAAGATGGGGAGGGAGAGTCAGATCTGCGTGGAGTTGGAGATGGATGGGGAGGGGAAGGTGAAGGGGATGATGTTGAGCGGGAGGGCGATTGTGGTTATGCATGGGCAGTTGGCGCATGTTTATTGAGATTGGGACTGAGAGTTAGGCCAGGGCATTGAGAGGGTTGACTTCGCAGGTGACCTGGGGATACATCAACTTACGATGATTGGTATAGGGTTTATAGCTTGAGAAAAGGATTTTGGAAATCGCGTGTAGCTTGACAACCGAGAGAATCGTGGGCAACATGCTATTGCCTATACCAAGCCATGCTCATAGGATATGGCAATCTGAGTCAGAATTTGCAGAGTTTGTGAATACTGGAGGTATCCAGAAATATCGTCAAGCACAGGAAGTAGAGTTCCGTATACCCATCCCTCGCAATCACACTCCTAAACACCTCACACCCCCCTCCCTCCATCCACCTCCAAATTCACCCCCTACAAACATCCCGTCAGCACCCCCAAACCAACGCATGTCAGACCATCAAAACTCACCGTAACAAACTTCCCCTCATCACTCGCCAAATACAGCGCCGCATTCGCGACATCCATCGGATCTGTCAGCCTCCCCAGCGGCACATTGGCCAGAAACTTGTCGCGGTTCTCCGGCGTATTCGGCATCCCGGCGAACGTCTCGAACAGCCCCGTGCCGGAGAGGAGGGGGCAGATGCTGTTCACGCGGATCTGGTGGGGGCCGTATTCCGCGGCGAGACCTTTGGTGGCCTTGTGTCACAATGGGGTCAGTTTCAAAAAACTCTGAGGGCGGCTTTTTTTTTTCCGGATGGGGAGTGTGGGAAAGGGGGGACTTGCATTGTGGACGGCGCCCTTGCTGGCGTTGTACCAGACGAGGCCGGGCCGTGGTCGGATGGCCCCGATGCTGGCGATGTTGATGACTGATCCGCCTTTGCCGAGTTTGAGCATTTCGGGGACGATGGTCGCGATGCTCCAGTAGATGCTTTTCAGGTTGGTCGCAAAGACCTTGTCGAACTCTTCCTCCGTCACTTCCAGTGTTGCCTTGTTCTTGTAGCTCGTGCCCGCATTGTTGATCAAGATGTCGATAGCGCCGTACTTATCCAAGGCTGTTTTGGCGAGATTACTCCAGTCAGATGAGGAGGTCACGTTGGCGACTAAGGGAGTGGTATTGGATGATGAAGAGAAATGTTGTTGAAGAGCGGATTCATTCAGATCCCCGGCAACTACTTTGCATCCTTCTGAAGCGAACCGCTGGGCTATGGCAAGACCAAAGCCGGACGCAGCTCCTAAGCTGTGTTAGACGGATTTAGCTGTTTAATTTGACGGGGTGATAAGGCATTAGTCTTGAAACAAGAGTTCCCGTAAATACAGAAACAACACAGCTGCAATCGATACATTCTTAAGAACTGGATTTGGCCTAGATTCCTGCAACAACAGTCAAAGAAGGTGCACTCTTTTGCATTTTGATTCTCTGTTTTTAAGCTCATTATGATCGCATAGAAACACCAACTTTACTTCTCAGTTGTACAAATCCACTAACCTGTAACAATAGTAACTTTGCCCTCAAGCCGCTTTGACATAGCTTCGAAACTGAAGACAGGGAATGAGGCTTTAAATAGATTGTTCAGGACTTTTGTTATTCGAGAACTAGGGCCACAGAGTGGACAATCAAGTCAAGCCGTCTAGCGAAGAAACCTTGAATTGCAAGCGTATATGCTTATCCTTCGGCAGAACATATATGAAGCTGCTGGTCATGATTCTGACGTGTTTGCGGAGACGAGGGGAGACCTTCGATCTGCGGGGTGACCGCCAAGAATATCACCCTATCAAGAGTTGTACAGAAAATTTGGTAGGACTTCTCATCACAGCTGAAGTTTGCATGGTGCAGCTGCGTGAGGCAGACCTGATATTGGTTGGATACGAGCGATTCGGAAATTCTCTTTTACCTAGCGGCCAATCCAACGTCAATTCCGCCACCTGTATCTCAAGATCTGAATAACAGCAAGAAGTCCCCGACCAAGGATCAGTAACGATCAAGTCTTACAGGGCATGTTCAATTCTTAGTATAAGGAAAGCGTAGTTTTAAGCATATAGTGAGGCGATGAATCATGCGGACATTGGAGAAACCGGAACCTTGGTCATCTAGTAAGGGAAAGTTGCGTAGTGGAAACAGTTGTCGAAGTTTGAAGAAGAGAAAGGTCCGTTAAAGATACACAGATTCGGGCGCACAGTAGAAATGAAATTCAGAAGTACGGTGACATTTATTCCACTCTGAATTGCAATTTTGCTGCTAGTCGAATACCATACAAGATTGTCGCTCCGATGACGAGCAAATTCAAATGAATGCTCATGGCATGGTTTCGGGAGAACGCTCTTCTCTTTCTTACAGCCTCTTCAATAGAGCTGTTGGTCATTGCACGCGAGCCGTCTCCGCCGCCTTCCCCAATGTTAGTGACTAGGATGAAGTGCACAAGAAGCTGGTAATGGGCAAACTTACTCCATGAACTGCGTTCCAACATGGCGCGCTGCGTCGCCGGCCCGTAGACTAGCAAATTTGAGAGAGCCAGAAAACCAGCGAGAGACAAAGTTGCCACGTCAACTTTGGAGGACAGCAGAGAAATGGGACCGTATTGTGGGTATGTTATCGCAGTAAGAAATATTAAGCCTGACTGCAGCTTGAAGTAGGCCGGGAACACGCGTATTTGTAGCTTCATGAAAGCCGACATGGGAAGCGCTCGGAAGCAGACCTTGGTCATGACAAAGGACTGCGATCAGTGTTAGTGATCTTGCAGGGCCAATATTTCATGTCTTTGCTGTGAGCGGCTCTGAATACCTGGTACAATTCCGTCCCCAAAAGAGTGCTATATGAAATAAGATGATAAGTTCCTAAGTGTGTGAACGGTGCTATGTACGAGGTAATTGTAGCCATTGCGTAGATTTGGTTTCGAGGGAAGTCGAATACTAGAGATACAAATACCTAGCCAGGGCTAGCAACTAGACTCAATCACGCAAAGATCAAGCAGCTTTATCATCGAGAAAATATGAGACCCATGGTGATTGTTGAAAGAGGCTTATATGGACCATCTGAGCCTGAGAAATGCTGCTGCCTGAAAAATGCCAGCGGCTATGAACGCCAAGAAAGTAAGGAGGAATGGCTTTAATGACGCGGCTCGAAGGAAGATCTCTATCCTAACCAAGTCTAAGAGGATTATTTCTTCCTGTGGATGTCGTGTAAGCTACCCATCAGATAGAAATTGCAGTAGCAGCATGTTCCGCAAAGAGGAAACACCTTGCGGCCTTGATAAGGACCCAGTCGTGATTGAAGCGTGAACCGTCAGCAAAGACTTCTGAACACCATGATTTGGGTACGTAGATATGTAGGTAGAGGATGAGTTGATAGAATACCTCAGACTGGTGAATACTTACCGCAGCTTGCACAGATCGTGGACATGAAGACGTAGCTTTGGAGCCGGTTAGGAGGGGCTAACCGCTTTGGCTCTGATCGGCAACCTGACTCAGGTCAACACGCTTCAAAACCATCCGCAGGCGCCACGCACAGAGTATGAGGTGCCTTTCTGCTCGCAAGAGACTTTGACCGGCATGCACGCTCAGTATCAAAATTGGAGACCTTCGCATATGCCGCCCAAGAGTGGGCGCTATTTGCCCCCAAGCTCGAGGTGAAATGCTGCCATGCCCGCGCAGGTCGAACATGCGCTCGCCCAGCACACCCCATCTTCACCCCTCTCTACCCACAAGCCCGCCTTGCAGGCGCTTCGCCGGAATATTGACGAGGTTGTGCTAGGTGATCTCCTTCTCAAGACTTGGTATTACTCTCCATATCCAGATGGGATTGTTCAATCCTCCGAAGCCGAACTATATGCCGCTGTGACAAATCCTCAGCCAACTTCTGCCATCAATGGCTACCACCAATCCCACATTCCCCTGTGTCGACGATTACACGTCTGCCCGCATTGCTTCATATACACACCGCACTTCAATCATTATCTGACCCACTTAAAACGTCACTGTCCTATCTTACGACCACCACCAACTGACGACCCAGATGTTCTTGCGGAGCCCGGTGCCCCTCCGTCTGGTACCAAAGTGTACGAGCATGATGGCTATGCTGTGTGGGAAGTTGATGGGGAGACAGAAAAGCTCTACTGTCAGAATGTCAGCTTGTTTGGGAAATTGTTCTTGGAGCAAAAGAGCGTCTTTTTTGACACAGGAGCTTTCATGTACTACGTTCTGACTTACACTCCCGGAAAAGCACACCAAATTGTCGAGACGTCCAAGAGCCCGCGCGGCCGGAAGCGCGCTGTCGATGGCTCGCACAGAGTTAACGGGGCGGACTACGGATCAATGCACGTGCCCCAGGTGCTTGGTTTCTTTTCGAAGGAAAAGCTTTCCTGGGACAACAACAACCTTGCCTGTATTCTGATATTTCCACCGTTCCAGCACCGGCAATTGGGTAAGCTTCTAATGTCGGTTTCTTACAAATTATCTGGCTGGGAATGGGAAGGCGGTATCATTGGCGGGCCAGAGAAACCTTTGAGCACCATGGGCAAGAAGAGTTACGGACATTTCTGGGCAGAGCGGGTTGCAAGATTCCTCCTTGGGCAAACTCGAGATGCGGATGCAAGAGCGGTGCTGGAAAATACCTCGGGCCGGAAAGGAGGAAGGAAGAAAGTCCGAGAGACGATGACGGTGAAAGAAATTGGAGAGAGAACAGGCATGCTACCTGAAGACGTAATTGTTGGTTTGATCAATATCGGCTGTTGCGACCCCATCCCACCGAAGAAGAGAAAAGGTGGGGGAGCGGATACAGACGACAAGGGCGGAGAGCAGGTCAACGGTGAGGAGACAGCCGTTGTCAACATGACAGCAAACCGGTCGCGAGTGATGGAATGGGTGGAGTCTAATGGCGTTGAGCTGCAAGACCCTGTTCGCGAAGAGGGTTTCCTTGGGGAATGGGCCTTGAGCGACTATGATGACGAGGATAGTATCCACTCTGAAGAGTGATTTTGCAAACAATGAGCTTTGTCATGCCTTCAACTGAGAACAGGAAGGCTGCAGGCAGTCATTTTCGAAACTGCCACAAGGACAGGTCAGATCTTGTCACTCAATCTGGACATGTTAAGGTAGTCCTGCATCTTGCATTGTTCCCTTGTTTCCCCTTCTGCTTCTACAGAAGGGGAAGAGAAGTAGATGACGCCGTAAAAAGACACTTCCTAAGGCTGCTTGTGACGGCGTCTGCATTAAAGACGTTGGCAAGGTGCTCCACCACTCGTCGCAGCAGCAAGGAATCTCCCGAGGAGAGCGTGTGGACAGTGGGCAAGTCAAGCAGTGACAGGCACTCATACTGCACGTCTCCGCGCAGTCCGCAACGTCCGCGGGCTTTCGCCGGCAGCTGCCCTGATCTGCCAGCCAGTGGGTCAACCTTGTCGGCCTGCCACCAAGTCTGGATCAGGGACTGTTGGCTTTCAGGGGTTGCAAGGAAGAAGGAATGCTTCTGCCCAAGGCTCCAATTCCAAATGCGCCTCGTTTTGCAATTGCGGCCACAGTGAAGCGTGATCAGAACAACAGCCAGCCACCGCTCATGCTCCGATCTACAGACTCCGTCAGTCCGTAGGCTCCTGAATCATGAATAATACCTAGCGACTCCGGCAAGTCGGGACTGGTAGGCCGACCTCGGAGGCTTCGAAGAATCTCAGATGGAAATTGGAGGCGTTCCACGCGTCTAGGTGGGGGCTGGAGACCTGTTGTCTGAGAGGCTTGGAGACTGCAGGCTAGACTGGCGGGGCAGCGCTTGACGGCTCCCGATATATTGGTTCTGTCAAGCCAGGCCTCCAGATCCTAAGCTGCAAGGGCACACAGGGGGACAGGGCCAGATCGACGGCATAGCAGGCTGGATGGAGATTGGCACCTGGGCGCGGAAACGGGAGACTCGATGCCCCTGGGTGCTGCTAGCGTGTCGACAAGTCTCTGGATCCGCGTATGAGCGTCTTCTGCTTGTAATTCTATATCCGCAGCGGGCAAATCAGCACCCGTGCCGGCGCAAAAGGAACCACTTCAATACAATTTGGACAGGCGGCTGCCAGAAAGCTAGGTCCCCAACGCGACGCGAAACCCTGGCACTTTGGGCAGAGTGTATGACCGTTGAAAAAAATGCTCGCCATGTCGTGTTCTTCTCCATATCAAGATGCACCGCCGTGAAGCTCTCTGACCACCCACCGGAAGAACAACAAAAACAACCAACTCCGCCCGCTCGTTGCCGCATAAACACAACAACAAATAACAACCGCACTCAGACACTCTTTTGCACCCAGGGAGCTCCACTGATCTGCCTCTGGGGTCTATTCTCCGATGTTGATCCCTGTTCTTTGACTTTTTTACACACTATCATGGCCTCTTTTTCATACTGCCTCTAGCTTGCATCCTAACGCTCTGAACGCCTGGAGAACCGCAGCTCCACCATCTTACGAAGATTTCGAGCTTTTCCATGACCGAGCAGACGGACGCCCATAGATTTAGAAAGTGCATGGACTCGATGTGGAATTGATCTGTCTACCTCTCCCCCAGTTTCACCTCCCGCCACCCCGCTTGCGCTCATGCCTTCCGCCTCATAACACCTTCTCGATTGACCGCGCTCAGATCCGTGTGCCTGGTGTCGACTCATCCAGGCTGAGTGGTGTGCTGAACATTCTTTGAAAGCGAGGACCGCCCTTGACTCACCTGTTTACGTATCGACCTCTATCATCGCAACCAGTCAGGTAGGGCTGCGTTGGCGTCTGGTTCTACCTGGTTTGCCATTAAGGATCGCCCTGCCGTACTCTCGTGGTCTTTTTGCCACTGAGTCATTCTAGCAGCAAGGTGAAAAACATAGGCAGTAGCCTTCGATTATTCACACGGACTCGCCGAGCTCAAGCTGACCAAGGTGCTACCCCAAAACTATTATCTCAGCAATTGCCCCCAATTTCTTGCCTGCCGCATTTCAAGTTGGCCCCGTTCTTGCCTTCTGAACTTGAGACCGCTGAGCCATGGCTGCCGCTTTATCAGAGGAAACGACAACTCTAGGAGAAGGTGCTGCCTATCCATGGATCCTGGAGCATCTTCTCGCCTATCCCGGGACCTTCGAAATTCCATTACGAACGATGTACTCTTTGAACTCTACTACCCAGCAGCATCAAGTGTCCGCATCATCAGCTTTAACACCTCTGGCACCATCAGACTCCAGTTCGGTCAAGGGTAACGCCTTTCCCCCTCGTACGTCTACTAGCACAGAACAAGAGCAAATGTCGACTCAGACAGCAGCCGCTCAGTTAAGAGCCAATCTGATGTCCCATATTGCCCAGCAGCCAACACAGCCTTGCTCTCTTCCGCCTGCTTTCGTTACCGGCTTTGTGCGAAGATGCTTCACTCCAGAGCTTGACCAGGTCGACTTCCCGCAAGCCTTGACAGCGCTTGACTACTTGAGAGATCTTGAGATCAGGAGGCGTAGGGAAGTTGCCGCAGCATTGCGAAGATTAGGGGTTGACAGAAAAGACCTGCATGAACGAGAGCAATTGGGCAAGAAGTATCCCGGCGTACTGAGATGGGTACAGAGCATCGAGGAGAGGGAGAAGAAAGTCGAAGCTCTGTATACTTCGGTCTACCTTGGCTTACGGCGATGGGTAGGTTCTCCATTGCTACCATGCTATTCCAACAGGTTGCTCACGCCCCGCAGACTCTTATCAATGAAATGTCATTGGCCCCTTTCTCGAAGAGTAATTGTATTGCTATGCTGAATACTTTATATCCTCCGGTAGCCAATGTTCAGCCAACGGCACAGCTCACTCCACATGTGTTGAATGGCCAACGTAATGCCTTCTTCAAATACATTACTGGAGTGGAAAGGAATGGCACAGGCATTCTACAGACGTTGATGAATGATGGAAAGAGACCTGAGGATGAGACAGGATGGCCTAAAGTCAGAGAGACCGTCGACAGGTATCTTCGATCTGTACATGTCATCATTCAAGAATGTTCCGAAGTCAATGGACGTGACAGCCTCGGCTCTCCTGATCCTACAGAAGCGGAACCCGCCGAACAGCCTCGGCGGAAAGTCGACTCAGGAATTAGTCTTTCGAGCGGTAGCCAAGCCAGCCACGGGCACCGCCCATCCACCAGCGGAAGTGCTAGCATTGGAAGCGCTGCTTCGAAGCGCAGCAGCCGCGAGAAGCGAGCTTCCGACAATTCAATACCCGGTGACTACGCACCTGCCGCTACGGAAGTCCCTTCAAAGCCCGCTGGCTCAACGCTTGAGCGGATTGCTAGGGAGCTCAGGAAGGTACGGTCCCGTGGCGACATAAAGGGCGTACCGAAACAAGATATTGTGAAACAAGAGGCTGCGCCAAAGGAAGAAGAACAATCCGCCATGCCGTTACAAAAAGAGAAGAAGGTCCGCCTAAGACCAAGCTTGAAGAAAATGAAAAGCACCAGCTTCTTGAATGATAAGGATAGGAGAGGAAGTGATGACAGCCAAGGTGCTACACCGACAGAAAGTTTCGATGCTGACGAGATGAAGAGACAGCGTCTTCTCTGGGAAGCGAAACAGCGTAAAGAGAAGACGCATAATGGAGATTCTTAATGGGTAGACGGACATGGCAAGGACAAATATGCATCCCTGGTACCATCGCTTGGAGTTTTTTGGACCTGTTTTCGGGTGGGACTCTGCATGACGGAACGACTTGTTTTCTCTCAGTCGGAAGCTTGAGCCCTCACGGGTCTAAAAAGAACGGATACCTTCGCGGGTCAACGGGGGGCTTTTTTCATGCGATGACTTTGATGATCACACGGGCACATTGCTAAAAATGCAACTTGAAAAAGGCTTTCGGCGGAAACGATGCCTGTTAGTTTTAGTATTAGGTCCAGCTTAAGCGCTGTGTATGAAACATACTGGAGGCATTGGATCTCGAATTGGCCCCATAGCATTCCTTTCTCATTAACGTGATGTGTCGATGGTTTTGACAATAGCTGCCATAAAGTTCAAGATGTTCTTTTCCTCAGAGCCATAGATATGCGTGACGTCTCCAAAAATTACACTTCTCCAATTCTCAGGCTGCCACAACTTCTTTGGGTATTCTGAGACCCATCACAGTTTGACACAAGTATTCGCCCTCTCGCCCATTTCCTGCATACGAATGTCAACCTGAAATCACATTCTTCTTTTTTCAGTTCTCGTCTCTAGACGTCGAGAAAACATGGCCGCCAAACCCACAGACGTGTAAGTTCCCCCGACCTCCAAAGAGCTATCCCCGCCGCAGCTCCAGAAAGCTGCACATAGCCTTGCCCGAGCTCTCAGCGCAAGCTCACGCGCTCTCTCCGACACTTTCTCAGCTTCTCCAGCTCCTCCATCCCTCTCCAACTAACCTAAACCCTCCCAGACCTTCCGCATCGTCCAACCTCCCCACCCGCTCCAAAGAGGCCGCCGCCGCATCAACAACCACTACCACCACCATCAACCCCCGCGGCATCCCCCAAGCGCCCTTCGTCAGCAACGTGACCGAGTACGTCTCCTCCCGGGCCGAGGTCGAGCCGACGCTGCGCTCCTTCCAGGAGATGATCTCCAAGTACCAGTTCATGGAGGTGAACACGCAGCGGCGGGCGGGCGGGTTGCGGGAGAAGATTCCGGAGATGAGGGGGACGTTGGAGGTTGTGAGGTTTTTGAGGGCGGAGAAGGATGGGTTGGGAGAGGAAGGTGAGGGAGGGGGAGGGGGGGAGCTGGAGACGACGTTTGGGTTGAATGATACGTTGTATGCAAAGGCGATGGTGCGGCCGGGGGAGCTGGAGGAGGTGTATCTGTGGTTGGGTGCGAATGTTATGGTGGCGTATCCGCTGGCGGAGGCGGAGGAGATGTTGGGGGGGAAGCTGGAGGGGGCGAGGAAGAAGTTGGGGGAGTGTGAGGAGGATTTGGATTTTTTGAAGGAGCAGATTACGGTATGTTTGGTTCTTTTGAATCTTTGGGGTGGATGTGGTGGCGGGCTGTTCTTGACGTTGCTGATTTGCTGCAGACGCTGGAAGTGGCTACGGCGAGGGTGTACAACTGGGATGTCATGCAGAAGCGGCTTGAGAAAGCTGAAGGCAAGGGCGAGGATGAAGGGAGGGATGAGAAGAAGGGTGGATGATGACCCGTCGACAAGCAGAAGCCCCTTCACATTCAAACTTGTCCGTTATCGCCAACCACTCAAAACAGCTTGGGCACTGCTCCGAGCTTCAGGTCTGGAGGTTACCACGACTGCCAGCCTCGACTTGTCGTCTCTTAGAGAACTTGGGCACCTACACAGCTCCTCGAAGCTTTGGCCAGGGCATCTCTAGTGCGGCAATTCGGACCTCCAGTGCGAGATCACCGGCCGATTAGCTGGAAGCCGTCTTTCCTCGACCAAAAACCCCTTGCCGATATCAAAGCCAGTCGCAGCTACTGCGTGAGGCTTGTCATGGCAATACAACAAACAAGACGCGGTCAAACGTAACAAGAGCGGATTAGTCCGAGGTCTAGCTAACTAGGTACGATGCCAGAGAGTTTACCTTACGAAATAGATAGCTCGGTCGAATACGCCTTTCTAGCGCTTAATATTTGTTGTAGATTTTTTCGTGCTTGTCCCACTGAGCTAGGCGCTTTACTCCCGACTTTTCCTTGAACCTCTTTTGAGTCTCCGGCCTGTCATGCACTTGAAAGACGTTCCTGCGCCGTCTTCCACAGAATGAGAATAGATGGGACAGTACGTAGCTACGATCTGTCCTTGGACAGGTACAGAAAACACACGGTTTTCGGGGTTGAGTCCAACGACGGGACTGTTCTGAACCTTTTAGATTGC
Organism: Pyrenula massariospora; assembly: GCA_021030905.1. NCBI lineage: Eukaryota > Fungi > Ascomycota > Eurotiomycetes > Pyrenulales > Pyrenulaceae > Pyrenula > Pyrenula massariospora. The sequence continues at coordinate 1,571,146 of JAGFMI010000001.1, forward strand.
AACCCGTACTTTTGAATATCTCCTGAATACTTGTAATCGATTTACGCCGCGAGAACTCCGGCAGGTTGATTGCCAAAAAAAAGTCCCCATATCAGGTGCAGTGTATATATACATTCGACGCCTCCCAACGCCTGCGCTGTCAACAAGACTCTAACATAAAACCACTCCAAACAAAAGATCACTCCAACTCCATCCTCCCCGTAACACTCCACCGCCCCTGCATAGGCGCCTCATGGATCTCCATGTACTGTGTCCTTCTCGGCGGCGGCGGAAGCAGCCCCTCAAAACTCCTCCCGTGCGCCTCGTACACCCCGCTCCGTCGCGCAACGTTCAGCACGCTGATCTGGCTTGGATCTTTCTTTTGCTCGGATCTTGAAGGTAGGCTGCGGCGCTTGAAGTGGAGGAGGAGGATAATGGACACTGCGATGAGGGGCATGCCGAGGCCGAGGGCGAGGCCGATAGTGAGGGGTAGAGTTGAGGGTTTAGTGGAGGAAGGCTGTAGGGACGGTGTGGGAGAGGAGCTCGTTGATGAGCCTGCAGGCTCACTGCTAGAGGTCGTTGTTTCGGTGGTGGAGCTTGGGGGTCTGAGCGTGGGGATTCCTGTGAGAGATGTCAGGATCGTGCTTGTCGGGTTTCCGGAGATGGACGTTGTGAGCATGGAGACGGCAGTGACGGATGTAGCTGCGTCGGCTATGGCCGCGGCGAGGTTCCGTCCCTGGGAGATGTTGAAGTAGTGGGATGGGAAGGATGCGTCTTGGGCGGAGGATTGGAGGAGGAAGAAGAAGATGTTTGATTGGGCGAGGGAGAATTGGAAGGTGGTGATATTCCAGTCGAATAGGCCATCTTCGGGATCAGAAGGGGTTTTGGCTTTGGAACAATTATCAGTTAGTAGTATGGAATGGAGGGATTTGGGAGGGAGAACACGGCTTACAAAAGACGACAGGCCCAACAGTGGCGGAGGAGAGTTGGTTAATGTCCTGCTGCCAAAGAGTGATAGTATAATTTGTGAAGTCTGTGGTCCATTTTATCGGCTGGACAGTGCCCGTGGTCCATTTGACGTTTCTGCTAAAGTCACCGTCGGGACCCCTTTGTCCGGGGGAAAGGAAGATGTTCTCGAAAGGGTCGTCGGCATGAAGGGAGATGGTCCAGAAAGCGAGAGATAGAAGCACGTGGAGGATGCAATATGAAAGAGCCATTCTTCCCAGACGATCGCATCCAGGGAAGAAAGAGAGGAGGAGAAACCAGGCACGAAACCGGCAGCAAGCTCTGCGCGAAATGAGGAAACAGGACAAGATTTTCAAAGTGAGAATAAGCGACGGAACCAATATAATGTGAAGAAGGACTATCAAATCACAACAGAAGAAAAACAATACGACGAAGAGACGCATACAGTCGAACACACCTTCATAAGCTTGTTTTCTACATATCTGAGCTATTCAACAGGTTGGGGTTGCCTACCCCCGACATCCAGTCTCTGTCGTCGCGACTGATCACTCTCTCATGTCCAATTGAGAATTTCATTCCTTTGATGAATATAGGTCAAGACCGGGTCGGGCGCTAAAGCTGTCTATATCATTGAGTAAGGTGGAGGCAAAGCTCGCCCTTCATGGTCGACGCCGCTTAAGAGCGTATCAGCTGGCGCCCGCTACCAGTCCGTCCAGTGCCAAGATAAAGTCTTGGCGCGTAAGCCGATCCCTCGGATTGATCCTAGGGGTCTGCCATTACTAATGCGGCAACTCACTACGTTGCTATTAATTTGTCGACACTGTTGGGCTTGACTCTTGGACCCAAAGATGCTTTCAATCATCCCTTAGGGACCATTTATATCGGTGACTCTCTGTAGTTGATTACGTCCGATCATGGAGAAAGATGTGGCGTATCAAATGCCCCTGAGATGGAGAGCAGAGAAAGGGCCGTCAAAACACAAGTCATCTAAACAGTAGGTCGTCCTCTTTGTTTTCGTCATGATCGAAAGTGCTCAATTTGTGATCTTCTTCACGGCTAGCCTTCATTATCTCCGATTCTTCGAGTCTAGCACTTGGACCCTTTCGTGCTTGTGCGAGCTAATGGGCCTTAAAAGCAAACTGGTGCCACTAGCCCATGCTCTCGCTCTAACGCAAGATCTATTTCCCGCATTGCTATTGTTTGAAATCTTATTTGCTCACAAAATGTTGTACTGAGTCAATTTCTGCAGGTATAAGCCTGGAAATGGAACAGATCGAGAAGTCTGCCCGCCGTTGAAATTCGTCAGTATCACATCAAGGTCATTGCATGGGCTGCATGATGAAGAGGAACAGAAACGCATTCGGATGCACGTGATGAACAACCACATCAGGCATAAAGCAACACCCAGCACAGACTCAATCATGATTGCCGCTCCGGCACCTATATCTGGATACAGGTCAAAGTTTAGACTACCCGGCGCAAAGAAACGCAAATCACGGAATGCCCCGGCTACCAAAGACACGCATAGCGTTTCGGCCGGCCGTAAAGATGGGAGTAGCCCTGTGGATGCCTCTATTAAAGCCAAAGATTATCCGAATCAATCGGCGAAAGAGCAAGATGTGGCAGAAGTGGCACGGGAATCTCAAACGCCTAATCTGTCTCTGCTCCAAACCACATGCCAAGAAGGGTTCAATATGAGAGAGCTATCTGCGTATCTGCCCATCACAGTATCACAAATGACGATGGAGTTGCTCGACTTTTGTAAGCCTTTTCTTCTTTGTTTTCTGCTTAGTATCGCATAAATGCTCTCACCAATTCAAACAATTTGGAAGGCGTAATTTCTTTTTCCATGTGATCTCAACAATGCTGATAAAGACCTACATTATCAATGTAGATAGGTCCAATGTTCCTCACCACCCCCTCACGGTCAGCCCAGAGCTCTCCTCTTTCGCCTTTATAGCGACATCAAGCGCAATGCTTAACGCCATGCTTGCTCTTGTTGCGCTACGCTGTACGTTTGCAATGAATCTCACTCCCTCAAAGTGTTTCTATTACCATCGAGGAGAGGCAATAAGGCTCATCATCGAGAAGATCAGCAAACCGGATTGTGAGAATAGAGTTGGTGATGAGACAATAGGTGCAGTGGCACTCTTGATGACCGGCGATCAGTACACTTGCATTGATGACAGCGTTCAAATAAGTCACCTGAGTGGACTGAAGAGAATGGTAGACGTAAGAGGTGGGTTGAAGGGGCTAGAGGGAAAGGAACAGGTAGTGTTGAAGAGTATGGTCGAATGTAAGTCAAGACATGGATATTTTTTAATAATCTGGGCACTTGCAACTATCATGAGTCACCTTACCCTTCCAAAACTCTATCGAAATTTGACATTGTCTTACTGCTAGGGGCGGACCTCAACAATGCCGCCTTACTCGATAGGACTCCTCTGATCTATCGACCAACATATGTGGAACCGGCACACGAACCTGAGCATGCCGAAAATATTTCCAGAGAAGATAATCCCCTCCTGAGTCCGCCATATTCCGACAGAGACGGCGAGCTTGGCTCGCAAATACCTCTACACCTTCGCCACGTCTTCATCCCCCTCCGAGCCCTCTGCACAAAACAAGCATCCATCCACCGATTTCTTCACCGCGGCAAATGCTCAGAGCTTCGGCACCATGATTCGGCTGCCTCGCCGGTTGCATGTCCTGGATTTAGCAATGGTCTCGCCAAGATTGAATGGGAGATCCTCCATCTTGGTCGATCAGATGGATACGAGAAAGATGAATCTCTGATCATAGACAGAGCCTGTCGATATGCGGCGCTCATCTTCACTTACCTAGCGCTTCGACGATTGCCAACAGAGGCAGACTACTACAGGAAGTTCGTCATGAGGCTGAAGGAATGTATGGATATTTTGCTTTCCAATCGTCTCTTTGTTGGTCCTCTTCCCCTGTGGCTGCTGGTCAATGGGTGGATGGGCTGCAACCCTAAGAAGAGAGAGGAAGATCGGAGATGGTTCCATGGGAAGATTTCAGAGATGTGTCGCTTGATGAGTGTCACTACGGAGGACAGGCTTGAGGAAGAATTGAGAAGCATTGTTTGGCCAGAGAAACCACTATTCCAGGACCAATCAGACGAGCTTAAGCAAGACCTGGGGATGACTGAAAACAGTCATACGTCGTCTCGAAGACCTGTTCCTCGATGGAACCACAACGATACGGACTAATATGGGACAGAGACCGCGTTTGAGAACTCTAGATCTACCAATGCAGTACGGTAAGCTATCCGTTATCTTTTCATTCAAAACTTCAACTAAGGAGATTCCCAGCCTTTTTTTTAAGGGCGATAATTCTTTTACCTGTGACCCAACAATTACCCTGACAAAGCTTTCCAGGGAGGAACCCTCTCAGCGCTCAAAAGCAACTCGATATTGTCATAGTTGCACTCCTTAACAAATCAAAGCAATCGAAAGGCCTCTCTGAGGCTGAACGCCGGTCAACTGATCCACGCCCTTAGTGTGCAAGCAATTCAAGGCTTCCGCAATTGCCGTTGCAGTCCAAGCTCACTTTGTGCCTCGAACGATACTCTTGAGTGCTCTACCCACTCTAATGGCGTTCGCACATGCTCCATACGATCATTGAGAGTGCACATTCCTAGAAGTCAATCGCCCTTTGACCTCCATTTTACAATGTCTACAGGTCCTCTACCACTACACGACCTGTGAGTCTCATGCTGGTATCCGAAGAATCTGCCCTCAGAACATTTGCGCAGCGGCTCCATCCTATAGAAATGTAGATCCAGTCCGTGTGATGACCCCTTCTCTCCGGCTACGCTAAAATTGCAGTGCACACGGCCGAAGGAACCCGGAGGGAGCCAAGGACCAACCTGAGAGTGGCGGCAATTACATCAGCCATGACAAGGCTCACTTCGGCAGCCTTGCATATAGCGTGCCAGCCACGCAGCTACCCCAATACCGATAGAATCACACGGCGCGCGAGCAGCTCTACCGAGACACTAACATTTTGCAGGGGCAGATGCGTCGGGATCGCGAAACCAGGCAGACGAAAACTCGAGATGGTGTCTAAGGTCAGCTAACGAAGTACTGTATATGCTAGGCATGAAGAAATCGCCAGGGAGGCCAGCCGGCCAGAATATTATGACACTGCCACGAAAGATGGAAGAGACACCGAATTCTCCATACAGAACGCCGACGGTGACGACATCCCAATCCTCATCGTGAAATGAACCCGCTGGATCCACCGCGCCGTCCTCCCAGCACGACATTTAGACGCTTTCGAACGTGCTGGTATGGAAATGGACCGTGTACAGTACATGAGCTGCTCTCCATCGACGTTCGGAGCCGAAGAACACTCTAGAAGATTCTTCCGGTGTGTCTAGGGCTTGCTCGAGGGGAAGTATGCAGCAGATGGACTGTTGTATCTTCCGGGATGCAGAGTACAGGCGAGACGGTCAAGTGTGCAGTTGTCGGTTTTCTGTCTCTTTAGCACTTTACGGGTGTGGGATTCTCTGGGCAATAGGGGGTATGTTGGTGGCTTTATGCGCTCTGCGCGGACAATAGTTATGAGGTGGTATTTACTTCTGGTAGCTACTTTGACTTCCACGTTTCGAGACAAGGAGTTTCGAGGCGTCTCCAAGCCAGGAGGGATTTGTTGCTTATATCGAACAAATTTAAGTTTATTTCATGAGGATTTAACCGGGCTGCTCTACCCTTCCTTACCCAGCTGCTTCAAGGTAGCTTTTACGACTTTGCGCAGCGCAGGGTCTAGTGATTCCTGCTCGAGAAGCTCACCAAGCCATTTAGACATGTTAGCTCTAAACTCCTTTTTGTCGTCTTCTGTTCTCAGTTGTGCTGTGTACACCTTCAATCGGCTCAGAGCCTGACCTAACGCCTTCGGAAAACCCGGAGAGGAGACCTCAAACCCCAGGATTGGAGCTTTTACGTGCCAAAACTGCGTTAGTGGGTCTTTCGGAGAGGTGTGGAGGAGAGTTTCGAGGATATGGTCGAGGATGTTGTGGAGACAGGGAAGATCTGCGAACTCCGAGAGAAGGTCGAGAAATGTATGGCCAATTTCAGTAGGCGATGAGGGAAACTGCTTCATGCAGGCGTCAAAAATAGCGATTGGAATAGCGCCAGAGAGAGCTGGCGTATCTCTCAGATTCTTAAGTGCGGTATCGTCAAGGTCATGCTTTCCAGTTGGTTCCGGGGCAATGTCTTCATGACTGATTACTGATAATGCCACGATATCGGCGTCGCCTTCTAGACTCGCTGATGGTACGGGTTCAAGCCTCTCGTCATTGGCGTCTATCCCGAGTATTCTCTTCCTCGCGGCAACCTTGCTCGCATACATCAATTCCAGCTTCGCGTACTCCAACCACATCACCTTCGAGGATCTGCAAAATCTTAGGCCTCGTTGCATGTAGCTCCTAGCTTCTGTCATGTCCGCGTTTTCTTCCATCGCAAACCCGGCCGCATAAATCCACAGTTCCGGTTTGGCTGGATGCATCCTTAGCGCACTGGTTAGAATTTGCGAGACCTTCTTGAACGCCTTTTGCCTCCTCGCATATTCAACATGTTGTATCCACAAATCCAAATCTCCAGGAAACTTGCGAGTGGCTCGGTCTAGGAGGAAGAAGACCCTACGTTGGCCGGCATGAGAGGGGTTTTTGACGCCCAGGCGTTTGGCACGTTTGCGACGGAGGGATTCAATGTTGAGCTCGTAGGTGATGTAGTGAGCGTAAGTGGAGGGACAGGCATCGCGCGAGTTGATGGTATGTTCGTAAGTGGAGCGGCGTTTGGTAATGGTTTGGATTTCTGACTGCAGGAGAGGTCAGAGGGTAGGTAGGGAAGATGGAGAAGGGAGTGGACGATATGCCTTGGAGAAGAGGCCCTTCTTTTCCCAGTCGCGGAGCTCGGGTACAGACTGTTCAAGATAAAATCGAGCTTTGTCACTTGCGCCGGACATTGTGTGGCTGTCCGCCCTGTTGAGCAGGTATCTCAGGTCTATAACCACAGTCTGTTCTAGTATAAATTTATTTTCAGTGTGGAGAAATCGATAACCGTCGCTGCGCTCCCCGCAGTGCCTACGCTGACTACGTTAAACCGAATTAGTAAAGACATTTAGACGCGGACGCGCTCGGAAAAAGCTCCTGATGATTGGTGTTAGTAAACGGCCTCTGATCCTTCCAGCTCGAAGTCTCCTGTCTTCGCAAGCAATATGTTTTGAGGGTTCATTGAACGCTTCCGCTCTTTGGTTTCTTTTCTTCATCTTCATGCTCTGCTTCTTCAGATAAATTCTTCGAGATGGCTCCAAAGTTCAAGGATGGTGATACTGTGGTTTCGGTAAGCCAATTCTTCGGCCATCCCACCACTTCAAAATGCTCATGAACCATAGGTCAATGGCAAATGGATCTCGTGGGCCCATACAGCGGTCGCATATACAGCGTTTCTCGGAGCATTAATGGTTGGCTGCTGGCTGCATTACCACAAGATCGTACAAAATGAACACTACGGCTACCCTGACGAGTGGTTTCCCTCCGTCTCCTCGACCATCGGCGATAGGTACCCGGAAAGATCAGTCTTCATGATCTTCATTGCCATCACATCTGGCCCTCGATTCATGCTTGTCTTTCTATGGTACATTTTGACCGCCCGACCGAACTCTAGCCTTCCAAAGTTTGTGGCAGCGACAGGTGTATTTCGCACACTGACCTGTGGTGGCTGGACGTATATAACATCAACAGACGACCATGATTGGCATGATATCTTCATGATTTCCTATCTGGTAGCGACGTTACCCTGGACTTTGGGTTGCCTGGCACTAAGTCCGAACAATCCACGAGCTGTAAAATATCGGAAAATACTTGCGAGCCTCTTTTTTGGTACCTTAGTACCTCTAATCTACTTTTTCATTCAACATAAAGTCCACAAAGTTGCCGGAGGTTAGATGATCAAGACTAATGATAACGGAAATCAGGGCTGACAAATTTAGCTTACACAATCTATTCTTTCTTCGAATGGTCTCTCATCTTATTTGATGTCGGGTTTGATGCTGTTACGGCACTTGATTTTGAAAGCTTTGAGCTTGTGGTCAAAGATATCAAAGGCGCTGCACGAGGGTATGTCCATTGGCTCCCGAGATAAACATGTATGGGTAGCACACGAACAGTCCCTGGAACGTTCAGTCTGACCTTTGCTACTCGTAGAAGCTCTAAGCAAGTGAAGGACACAGTTCTAGATGATGAGTAGGCCACCACGACGTTTCCTTGATTTCGGCAAGGCTTCTAATAAGGGCACAGAAAACATCGTCCAGTTGCGGAGACGTTCGGCAGGGGATTCACATGGCCCGAATTAATTGATGCTGCCGCAGATGTCTACAATGGCTACGTTTTTTGGTCTATCCTTACCTCTCTGGCGTTACTGGTTTGGTGTAAGTGCTCTACTCCTTCTCGGCGCTTCCTGCTAGCCGTGTTCGAAACGAATGCTGAAAGATACTAATTTCGAAGATTTTCCACTTTGGCACATGGGGATATCAGGCTACGAAGCCTTGATCATGACAACGGTGTCGCCATTTCTTCTAGTTGTTCCTTTCTTCCGTTCTCTTACCATGAAGAATTTGCGCTGGGTGCACCTGAGCTCTCTTGCTGGTTTGGTGGCGTGGAATGTAAAAGATCCGGCAAACCGTGCGTTCACAGTTGGATTTGCCGTGTCGATGACATGTTTGGCCTGGTCTGCTACGTTTCACTCGAAGATCAATCTTGAATCACGTGTGATGGCCTGGTCTATCGGCCTGATCCTGTCCAGCATCTCCAAATTCGCCAATCACACCAACAATCCCATTTGGCCTATTATGAATTCTACGAATGGCGGGTGGAACAAACTGGGCCTGTTGCTGGCAGTGCTTTCGGTTCTACGATCGACGAGACCCTCGACTATGAACGTCAATGATGCATTACCGTCAAAAGGTAGAAAAGGATCTGCAGTTATGGCCGGCCTTGGGCTCGGAGGACTGTTCTTTGGCCTGCATTCGCTCCTCTCTGACTCTAGTACGATGATATTATGGGTCTGGGAAGGCTATCCAGTTCGTGGACCTCTATCAGTCCCGCATGGAGCCTGGACCATTTCCACTATGTCCATTGGACTCCTTCTTGGGATTTTCTTCCCTAGGCTTATGGGATCTTGGACTGCTTACGGACTTGGGGCCTTTGGCGCAGCGATCTTGACCAAGTACAGTAACTGGTTTGGATATTATGGCGCACTAGTGCTGACTACCTATTTAATGGCAATGGCGCCAGTCCTAATTACCTCAGCTGTTCAGCACTCCCCTGCAAGCACTTTCGGCCTTGGCTTTTTCGTGTACAACTTCTTAGTGTTGTTCCATGTATGGGTCGTGGCGTATGCTTTTGTGCCTGGAGGACCGCTTGTCCGCGAGCACACTGACTGGGTGATGATAACTACAATGCTATTGATCGGCGCTGGCGTATTCTCGGCGCTTCAAACGAATGCCGGAAATGTGGCCCGGAAAACGAAGTCGTTCGTCTCAGGCCGCAGATCACGATCATATCATGTCTACGTTTTACTCGGTCTACAGCTGCTTTCCGCTTCCATTGCCTACCTACGATTTCCCAGTTACAACTACGACCCTTATCACAAAGACGAGAAACTGGTGACGGCTGGTATATGGACGATCCACTTCTCTCTTGATAATGATATGTGGTCGTCCGAACGGCGAATGCGTGAGGCTATCAAGGACCTGGAGCTTGACGTGGTTGGCCTGCTTGAAAGCGATAACCAAAGAATTATTATGGGAAACCGTGACTTCACTCAATATCTGGCTGAAGACCTTGGCATGTACGTCGATTACGGTCCAGGCCCAAATAAACACACATGGGGATCAGCCTTGCTTTCCAAGTTCCCGATCTTGAACTCAACACATCATTTGTTGCCCTCCCCGGTCGGAGAGTTGGCTCCCGCCGTTCACGCAACGTTAGACATGTATGGAGAACACGTGGATGTCTTCGTGTTCCATTCTGGGCAGGAGGAAGATCCAGAAGATAGACGCCTTCAATCTGAATATCTTGCGAAATTGATGGGAGAAAGTCCGCGCCCATCGATTTTGCTCAGCTATCTGGTTACGACACCCAAAGAAGGGAATTACAACACCTATGTGAGTGAGCAGAGTGGAATGAAAGACATTGATTCGAGCGACTGGGATAGATGGTGTGAGTATGTACTCTACAAAGGCTTGAAGAGGACGGGTTATGCTAGGGTCAGTCGAGGAACTATCACAGATACAGAAATCCAGTTAGGCAAGTTCGTGGTAGGACAGCCGGCTGCAGAGACGGATGAGCGCATCTCGGAGGATCAGGTACCCGCCGGCCTACGGTTCCCAGCGATGTTCAGAGGCGACGGTGTTCGGGGCCATCGGTACCACGTTTTCGACGAGCCAAGATATTATGCATGAGAATAAGTAAGTAGATAGAGTATCCCTCTACCTGAGACGTCGATCGGAGTGCTCGCTGTATTTGTGTTCGACGTATTTTTAAGGTCGCTTCAAGCCCGCTTTTGCATTCTTTGGAGGGTCGATATGGATCACCAGTTGCTACATTTCTCTTGCAGCTATGCCTTGAATCACAGTGACAGTGTAGGGGAGGGATACTACCAGATCTGGTGCTGTACTGCGGCGGAACAGGCCGCGCTCTGCCCCACCAGGTTGCAGGCTGAGCTTGTCCCTTATCTGTTACTCCAACTTCCCCACCATCCAGGATTCCTTCAAGGTCAAGTTGTGTTTCTTACAAAAACCCAACTACTTCAATCCCTTGCTTCAGGTGTCTCTTTTCCATTTCCTCTGCTGTATCTGATACTGGCAAACCCTTAATGACGATGCCTCCCCCGAGTTCCTCCACCACACGAGTCACAAGCCGCGCAGTAAAGGTACCTCGACGGGATGTCCATTCCACATCATCTCCGGCTCCACTGGGGCGTCGACGTAGTGCCCGTCACAAGAACAGGAACAGCTTCACCGAGAGCCTCGAATCTGGATCTTCTTCTACGTCATCCCCCAGATTGTCATCATACTCATCTTCGCCAGATGATACCATCGATGCCAGAACCTCTTCATCCTCAAGCCAAGACCCATCTCGAAACAGCTTCTCGTCACTCTTCGGAGCCTCTCAAGATACGGAACAGGCTATTACGCCATCTTCTATAGCCAAGGGAAAGGGCAAAGCTATGGAAGATGATACCAATCACCTTCCTCCTCCCAATACACTACCATTACTTTGCCCTATCCGGCAGAGCCCTTTAGGTCCGGCCATGCAGTCCAGCGACACGTATAAATCAATCAACTTGCATGCCTCTGATCCCGACGAACCACCTCGACTCATCACTTTCACAAAGTACGGCCAAGGCTTTTCATGGAACGAAGAGGTCTTTCTCCCCAACTATCTGATTGGCAGATATTCGCGTGGGCGGCGGAAGCAGTACAATGGCGACATGGGAGAGGAAGAGGTTGAAACAGTTGATATCCTTGTCAGTGACGAGGAGGCGGATAAGATGTTACCTTAACGTGACAAACGAAATGCATGGCATGGATGGGCAATTGAAACACCGGCTGCATTGTTGAAATCGCGCACAGAAGCATGGACGGCGCTGGCTATGGACTTTCAATACCAGGAATGCAGTTCCATCGCAATTTATGGGGAGACTGGAAGACGGCGTTCTCATGGCGTGGATTATAGGTCCATTAGCAAGAAGGGTGGTGGCTAACATTGGCTTGGGCAACGGCGTGGAATGATAGGACCTCCCTCAACCTGGCCAGCAGAGTGATTTGAACATAATGGCATCCTATTTAATCTCCTATGCTTCTGCGTAGCGACTGATCTTCTTCCTTCTGTTCAAAGATGTTAGGCCACCCAGTCCTGTGCTTCTAACATTTGGATTCCCCATCCACGGTGCGAGGTAATTTGAGTAGCTTCGGCAATGGCACCTGGGGTGAGCAGTGAGTAGGGACTGTAGAGTCCGAATCAAATGTAGGCGATAGCGAGCCGAAACATGCTTCAAGGTTTGATAGGGGACGTTGTAGAGTGGGGAGTAGTAGGCACGACCCAGCATGGCTCATCGCTCATTGTTTCCTCAAGTATTCAGCATCGCTTTCCCTGCTACCTTCTCGTGCTTCTGCAAGCATCTTGTCGATTCCTCTGTCACTCAGAGCTTTCTGTTACTTCTCTTAGCAAGACTGCAGAGCCGCAGATGCCGACCTGACGTACCGTCAAACAGCTTTTGTACTTTTTCATCAACGGCTCGCAATCATCTTTGGTGGACTTCCCTGGTAAGTACTCTTTTCTGTTAGCATCCTTTGAGTCATGGAAATCCCTTCCGAGCACCTACCCTCACTGAACCATTTCAGGAAGCATTTATCGTATGCTTCTTTAACGTCATTGCACTCTGGCTCAAGGGAAGCTGACATTACCCTCGGCTCGCTTCGCCGCAGATCCCAGCCTACCCAGCGACTTTGAGGAAGCACACTCACAGGATCGCAAGGCCTTATTCAAGATCAAGTTCGCACTACTTGACCTTAGGCAATTCTCCAATCCTTGCGCTACAGCAAACGAAGCGTTAGGACATATACGGAAGGTTTTCCGGAGTGCGTCCAGATATTTCTTCGTCCCGGCCATGAACAACAAACCAAATGGCAAACCTGGCCCATGCCATCTCCCATCCCGCCTGGGTAATGCCCATGGCAGTCGACGTTCTACGAAGCTACAAGATAACATGGACAAGCTAGAAGCTGATTTTGGTGCCTACCAGAACCAAATTACTGCAGCACTTGTTGCTACAACACGGGCTACTACGCAAGTTTCCACCAGTGATTTGTCCTTTCACCGGTCAACTTCGCCTGTCGTGGCTAAAGGGATCGATGCACAGAATATGCGTCTTTTGCGACTGACAAACAAGTTGCTGAGGAATGTGTCTACCCACTCAAAAATTTCGGCACCTCCGAAACTACAAAACCTGGAACAAGTTGAGGATAACTGGCGAGGAATCATAGATGTTGTCGACGATCTCCTTGAAAAAGCAGATAGGAACCTTGATGAGTTCACAGGGGTCATTAGCAGCGTGGAGCCTGCTTTGAAGCCTGTCATTGATTCTCAGTCAACCAGGCTGAAGGGGTTCAGGGATAAATTTCCCACAATCTTTGACAATCGTACACTTCCCAAGCCGCAGGAAAACTTTGCCGTAAAGGTCAATAACTTTGAGCAGGGGCCATGGAAGCCATTGCTTAAAACAAAACCGCATGCCTACAAGCCGCTTAACCATGTCCTCAAAGTGGGAATAGATGGCTCATACCTCCATCCATATCAGTCAGAGATTGAACGGTACTCGTACCCTTCATTTGTGTATGAAACAGCTGAACCCATCCGTTATACCGACCCTGACCAAGTCCCTGTCAAGTTTATCGATACAGAGGATGGTGTGCAGCAGATGCTCGGTGAGCTCAGGTCCGCTCGCGAGATTGCGATAGATCTGGAACATCACGATACACATTCCTACTACGGCATTGTCTCGCTTATGCAAATCAGTACACGCGATAAAGACTGGGTAGTGGACACTCTGCAACCCTGGAGAGAGAACTTGCAAGTACTAAACAGTGTTTTTGCCGACCCTAAAATTCTAAAAGTCTTTCATGGATCCAATTCAGACATAATTTGGCTACAACGAGACCTCGGACTATACGTTGTTGGATTATTCGATACGATGCACGCAGCAGCCGCTCTTAATCTTCGAGGGAGAGGATTAAAGCATCTCTTGCGGACTTATGCCAATTTCATCACCAACAAGAAATACCAGATGGCCGATTGGCGAGTGAGACCTTTGCTCCCGGGGATGCTAGAATACGCCCGTGCAGACACCCACTATCTTCTCTTCATCTATGACCATCTACGCAACTCATTGATTGAGCATTCTGCGGAGCACAATGACCTAATTGGCAAAGTGCTACAAGAATCTAAACGCGAAGCTCTTCAGTTCTATACTCGGGTGAATCATGAACCAGACTCGGGGTGGGGACCGTCTGGCTGGCAGTCTCAGATCCTACACAAACCGATCCCGTTGAACAAGCAGCAATTTGCTGTCTACCGCGCTCTTCACGATTGGCGTGATTTCACGGCGAGAAAAATGGACGAAAACGTATTTACTATCCTTACAACCAAGCAGCTAGACAACATTGCAAACAAGATGCCAAAAACTGTTGGTTCTCTGATGAGAGAAGCAAATCCTGTTACAAAGGCTGTGCAGCAAGATGCGCAAAAACTTGTGGATCTCATCAAAAGGGTGGCTGAGGAAGGAAAGAATGGCATCAGTGTTTATCAGGCTATTGAAGAAATAGAAAAAACAAAGGCTGTCGAAAAGGATACGAAAGAACTGGAATCGACAGCTTCTAATCAGGGGCTTGGGAGCAGCAACGGTAATGGACTGCCGCCGATTGAATCAAGTGATCTCCATAGTGCGCAGGCATCCCGAGCTTCCGAGTCGCAGCTCTGGGGTAGAGCGTCTCCTCACAACGATCCCAACCCTACTGGCATCTTCGGTAGGCTCGCGCAATCTACCATCGGGACATTAAAGCAGCTACTCTGGCCAACTCCTGACGAAACAAGTCGTCAATCTGGCTTTGAAAATTCATCGTTATCTCAGCCTCCCACTGCTCGGCAATCTACTCAAGACAACATGGTTGAGGCAAGTCATACAAAGAATGCCAATGATGACAACTCGGTTTTTACGATTCGCTCTATGAAAGCTTCGTCCTATCTCCTTGATGGAAAAGTCGACAAGACTATGCAGGACGTCGGGGGTATAGGGGAGAAAGGGGAAGACGGCGAAGATGGAACCGCATCCGCCAATGGCGTGAACGACTTTTCACCAATGAGTAGGAGACCGCTACAAAAGTTGGGGAAGGCAGAGGGAAAGATGGCTGCCTTCGACACAACTATGAAAAAGGCACCATTTGACTATGCCAATGCTCCCTCTATATTAGAGGATCCCGGTGCGGTGAGGAGGGGTGTTTCGAAGCAACAGAGATTCGATCCATATGCCAAGGCGTTAGATGCGCCATCTGGCTTGAAAAAGGCGAGACAGCCAAGTGGGAAGAGCCAGACCTTTCATAAGTAAAGGAAGGCTGGTGTTCAAAACTCAGTTGCTGGAAGTCGTTTGGTCGAAGACGGCTGGCCCGAAGTTACCGTTGTTGTATGAATATATGGCTATTTCGCAGCAAGGTAGACAGCTCCATATCTATGTGAATGCCCTTGCAGAGCGACGCTCGAAAGCATGCGCATTTGAACAAGAGCTCGCAGCACAAAGGCTCGCCGGATCGATGGATGCTTGAATGATTGCATGCCTGCCCAAATGCCTTGCATTTACTCCGCAGCATGTATTGGTATATAGGGGCGAATTCGGTTGCTCAGGATGAGCTTCAGGCTCGTAGAAGAGCCTTTAAATGTACAGCAAAGACTTGAAACCTAGTCATCTAAGTATTTCGGTTGGAATCATGTCTAGCAGATTAGTCTCTGAACCAGAATTCGCAATTTCAGCTCTCGAGTCCTGTATGGCAATAACCTTCACCATCGTATGCGGTCATATTGCACCTGCCATCCATTCTCCGAGAGCCTAATCGAGACAAAAAGGTTATCTCGCCAAGCCGCCAAGACGTGCCTCGCCGGCTTTCTCTCCATCAGGCTGACCCATCACAAGGCTGCTCTCCCACCCCCGAACCTCACCGACGAAGACCTGGTAGCCTCACGCCATCCCGCCGCTTTCAGCAGAGTCCGGATTAATTCTCTGGATCTCTTCTCCTCCGCTTTTCACCATGTAGCCCTTTGTGGTAGACCGTACTTTGTACGCAGAATCGTTGGATCCCATATCTACTTCCATCTACCTCTCTGACCAGGTCTCGAAATCTACATTCGAGGCTCCATACACCAGGCATCTCTCCAGTGCCTAACTCTCCAAACCATGTCCTCCCTTCCCAAACCTTCATCCTACTCCTCGTCCCACTCCAACCCTTCCCTGAAAACCCAGCGCTCTCACTCCCGCGGCCTCTACCAATCCCCCCATTTCGACGAGCCAGCACCACCTCTGTCTGGCTCACCGAGTAGCCGCACCTTCCCTTTCCGCAGCGAGAACGAGCACGCCATCGCAGAATCCTCGGAGCTCCACGAAGAACACACCAAGATCGAGGGAAAACCAAGACCATTCCACCCTTTCTTCACCCTCGTCCACGATACAAGCACAAACACCACCCACCACCCGACCGTGCACTACGTATTCGCCGACGACGAGGACGCGGACATCATCACGGAGGCCGCGCTGAGGGGCCTGGAGGGCGACGACCCAGAGCAAAAGGAGCTAACCCGGCAGGAGCGATCGCGGGCCCATGGGGGGAACGACGAGAGCAGCGAGACGACGGGGGGCCGACTTGCGCCGCCGGAGGACGGCCTCAGGGAGCATTATCTAGTCGTGGACGTAGCGCCTGGAGGGGAGGAGTGCCCTCGCCCAACCGACCCCGACCCGTCGGCCTCCTCCTGCCCACCACCACCCAACGCCCCGGCGGCAAGCACGGCGGCGGCGGTGGGAGGCTACACCGTGCACTCGGCGCACAGCCTCAGCGCGCGCTGGCAGGTGATGAACTGCACGCTCACGCCCGCGCCGACGTTTGAGGGCGGCGCGGAGCGGGTCCCCGGCAACACCACCGACGGAGCGCCGCAAGACGGACAGAATCTGATGCTCCGGGTTGAGGGGTTGGGTGTTGGCGACGCGGCGAGGGAGGAGGGCGGCGAGAAGAAGGAGACGCTGGAGGAGAAGCTGGAGAGGCTGGAAAAGGGGCTCGGGGAGATTAGGAGGGTCATGGACGGTGGTGGAGGCGTCGGTGGTGCTGGGTTTCGGACGGGGAGTTGATGTGCATTTGAATACCATGTTGTGCTCTGGAGTACCGGGCGGCGAAAGGGTAGATCTACTTTGTCTTCGCCATGTTTGGGAAGGTATGTACACGCATACACCGGCGTCAGTTCGGGAGGTCATCTATCTAGACGGCGGATACGCATGGTATGCATCTGGCTGGCGTTAGCATCCCAGGACAGCAACCACATCGGTATAACTACTTGTTGAATAAATGTTATATCAACCACCACGGAGCGATCGTATTAGTCATTCAGATCTGAAATGGTTCATTACAACCTGCATGCTGAAGAGGTCCGTCTGTCTCCCTAGCCCGCGCTATTCAAAGCCCAAAACAAAAATACAATCATAGGGTATCATCACAACCCACACAACACCATATGATTCCGATCCCATTTAATCCAACCACCCCCCCGGGGTCTTTGGGCACACATTAACTTTCACTCGCGCCCTCCTCGCTCTCCACCACCCTCCCACTCACCACCCACTCCCTCACTCCCTCGGACTACTCCTCAACCTCCTCCCCCCACCCCCAACCCCCAAACTCTGCGCCAAAATCCCCGCCATATTCTCCCTCCCACCCCCTTTAGCAGTCCGAGGCAATTTACTCCCCTCCGTCATCGTTACCCCCCTCTTCAACCCCGGCGGCCCCCCACCGCCCACGGACTTCGAAAACGCATGCCCACCCCCAACCTGCGCTGACAGGGACGCTACGTCGATCGTCTTTGCCTCGGCCGCCTCTGCGTCCGCGTCGTTGTTAGACGAGGAAGGGGGGCGGACGGTGTTCATGTCCAGCTCCCTTAGGCTCGGCTTCTGGGTCAGCGTCCTCTCGCGCGCCTTCGACGGCGTGGTATCCGTGTACACCTTCGTCTTACTCGGAGACCCCATCTTGCTGGGACTCAGGCTCGCAAGCTTGCTAGGGGACTTGGCCGGCGAGGAGGAGGGTTTGAGACGCTTGTTAGGCGACGTTGTTGTTGGGGGGATGGTGGGGACCACCGCTGGGGGAATGGGCTCGCCGCGGAGCTTGGCGAGGATGATGTCGTGAGATTCCGTTTGGGGGAGCGTGGTTGGGTGGTCGTAGGCGCGTTTTTGCGGGGTGATGTTTGTCGGGGTGTAGTCTGTCATTGCTGTGGATTGGGCGTGGGATTGGAGGGATGAGAGGGGTTGGGCGGTGGAGGATGTGAAGGATGTGAGGTTGGATTGGAGAGTTTGAGTTAAGGATGTACTGTCGGTGCTGAAGTGATTTGTGTTTGCAGAGGAGGCTCTGAGCTGCTCTTTGAGAGATCGGTATGATTCCTGGACGGAGCTGGACATTTTCTCGAGGTTTGCGGTATGAGACCCGTGATGCTGGGCATTCTGCGAGCGGGCCCGAGTAACGAATTCGTCAAGGGCTGCCATCTGGACGGTCATGTCCTTAAGTTGGGCGTCGACGATACGGATTGTCTCCTTGTGGACTGATTTGGTAGAGGACTCGATGGAGGAATTGTGCTCGTTTACACTTTGCCAGTCCTTTTTCATCTTGCTTTTGAGCTCGTCTCGAGACTTTGTGACATCTTCCATGAAGGTGCGATCCTTTGCTAGCCACTTATCCATGGATTCATTGTACTCTGAATGGCGTGTCTCGTAGGCGTGGCTACTCTCCTGAAGATGTTCCTGGGTGACTGCTAATTTTTTGGTAAAGCGCTCCTCCTGGGTCCTGGAAGAGGTCTCGATCAGTGCCTGTATCTGCGCAAGGAGGTTCTCTCGATCTGACTTCGAAGTCTCATGCTCCATTTCAAGAGTCTCGGAGAGCTGACCGGAGGCAGTCCGTCCGGCTTCTAGAATCTTCTCATTGGCGAGACGAAGTTCGTGCCGAAGCTCCTCCACTTCTTTGCGCTGAGCATTCATATGGCGGACAACATCCTCGAAAATCGACTTGAAATCCTTGCCCATCGAGCTGTATGAGGCATGCAACTGAGAATGGAAACGTTCCAGTTCTGAAATTACCTCTCCAGAGATTTTGGCAGCCGCTGCCGAAAGCCCGTTGAGACCCTCTCCAACCTTGAGCTTCACATCCTCACGTAAGACTTTGATCTCCTCCAGCACATTGTTCATTTCGTCATGAGCTGATGAGCTGCTTGACTGCGCCTGTTGGAGGCCATCACCAAGCTTTGAGCCGCTTGCGTCGATTAAGGATTCAGTTGAGGCTAGGTTTTGAAGTTCTTGTATTACAAATTCATCAACACGGTTTGACAGATTGGCGATCCTTTCCGAGTGCTCTAGCTGAAAGCTCTGGATCCTGCTGTCCACGAGTTTGGACATGTCGACAACATGATCCGATGAGGCTTGCCAAGCGTCGCGATTCTGTGCATGGAGATTTGACCGCCTCCGTAGCTTCGAGTGCAGTCCATCGATGTCATTCACTGCATTGCCTAGGCTTGAAACAAGCCCGGAGCCAAGGCTATGTAATTCTTGTTCAGTATACTGATGTGCTTCTCGGACTGCAGTCTCCTCTGCAAGGCTTTGCCGTGTATCTCGCAAAACAATCTCAGTCTTTTCCAAAAGGTTCTGGGTGCTATCAAGGTGATGCCTCGTCATCTCCTGGTCTTTCTTCACCATCTTGAAATTGTTCGTTAGAGCAAATAGTTCCTGGACTTTAGTCCTCAAACTGGCTTCTAGAGTCTCGATTCTGGCCTTTTGCTCCTCGCTCAAGATTCTCCGAGATTCGCTTTCGACATTCATCTCCTCGTACTGTTCATTCGTTAAATATACCCCGTTACGCTGCCTTGTTGCGATCAATTCGCCTTTTAGTTTCTCGATTTCCGCGGTAAATTCTTTTAACAACGTTTTCTTGGAGACCATTGAATTGACCTGTGGTTTGTTGCGTATATTCTTGGCCCTGAAAGCATAGTCGAGAGTGGATATTGTCTCTTCTAGGTTGCTCTTAGCAGGGGAAACAGTCGCGATAATGCATGTTTTGGTTCGACCACCCAGAGAGTCTTGTAAAAGCCGGGTAAGCTTAGATTCTCGATATGGAATATGCGAACTCTTGTCAACTAATGCGTTGATGACTCTACCTAATGTGAGCAAGCTCTTATTGATGAGGCCTGCTTCTGCAGCTCGCTTGTTCTCAGCTCCACTTCGCTGTATATTCTCGCTCCCAGCAAGGTCAACAAGGTTGAGCTTTCCAGCACATATGAAATCTTCTCCGGTCGTTCCATTCTTCTTGATGCGGGTGGTGATGGTAAACACAGTATGGCTTCGAGACGAGAGGTCGTTACATTTCGTGGCTGCGACTTGTCGACGGTGACTACCGGTTTGAAGTAGCTTTACGCCCTCGCCGGCTGAGTTGATGTATGACTCTTCCATACCTTGGACTAGTGTCGCTGTATGCGCTTTTTTATTACCGTCGTCATAGATCTTGAGTTTGACGCTGTCGTCTACTGAAAGCAAGTCTCGAAGCTCTTCATTGTATAGCTCAATGAACGAACACTTGACAGAACACTCTGCATCCTCCGACTCTAGTTTTTGAAACAAAGAGTAAAGCACTCTTGGAATGATACCAGCAGCGTCTGAAAGTAGCCCCAAGGTGTCGGTCATGTCTCCCGACATCGTATAGGTCTTTCCAGTTCCTGTCTGCCCGTAGGCAAATATGGTACAATTATAGCCGGCAAGCATCTCACTAAGGATCGGCATGACCACATCCTCGAATACAATTGCTTGGTCAGCTGCTGGAGAGAAAACTTTGTCGAAATGGTAGGTCTTGTTGCTCAACGAATTCGGTCCCATCGAAAGCTCGACATGTTTTCCTTTGACGCCAGTAGTGGACACGACGACCCCACTGTTTTCTTTGACTTCTCTTTCGCTGCGTCCTCGACATCTCACTACCACATGTATATTGGTTTCTTCACTTGAATCTTCGCTGAACTCTCTTTCCTTGCGTTTGGCGCCTGCGCTTGGAGGCGCACTTGGAGACCTTGAGCGGCTCAAACTGGATATTGAAGATTCTACTGGCGTTTGCGAGCGGCCAACAGTTGAAACAATCTGAGAATTTGGTCTAGGAGGTGGTCGCATGGAGGTGTGCTTTGAGGGCAATGGTCTTGAAGGCACGGTCATAGTGCAGGAGTACGCCGCAACGGCGAGGGTGATGTGATTATCTGATCGAATAATAGAAACAATTAAAAGAGAATTCTCTCCCCCGTAGACATCATTAATATGAATATTCTACCAGTGTGGATGGGCAAGCAAAAGATATGGGAACAGTCCCTTTTAGGTGTAGGTAAACAAACCAGTCGGGTTAGCGCGGTTGCCCCACTTCATTGGAGCGAATTGGCATAGAATTATGATACTCTATTGTCTTTACACTTATTTTACAATGAAGACGTTACCCTACCAAATCAGACGCTCACTCCACGATGATGATAATTACCATACGTGAATCCGAGTTACGATCTAGGAGGGAAAAGCTGGACCACCAGGAAAGACCTTCCCAAGACCCTGTACAAAGATGAGTCTCCCGTTAATAGTACGCTGGTCTGGAACTAAACCACAACATCCCCTTCTCTTGTGAGGCTGAAAACGACACGATCAAGGCTTTGATGACCGATGGACTGATAGATAGAGGTTGCGTTAAACATTCCCCCGTCAGCTTGATCCCAATGCACCAACAGATGAGGAAATCCCGCAGCAACGCCATGGCTACGCGATGCTTGGTATCCATCCTCCAGGGGACGATACGAGGGGCGGGCGGCCAAGAGATAGCCCAATAGGACCGCTCGAAGACAAGACTTTCCTTCAACCTCTACCTTGCAGGGACTGTTCCATTAAGGATCACCTTCGTACAAGAGCCAGCAGCAGGCGCAATGTCGCCAATATCCACATACAACAAGAAGTTTCCAGGGTTTTGAAGGCCCGTACACGCCCACCAGCTCGTCGTATCTCCTTCATATTTAAGCAGGTTATCTATGCCATATGAAAAACCGGTGGTAGCCGTTGTCGCGTCCTTCGTGATATTAATGTATCCTGTCGTTTCAGGCATCAGGAACCAAATTTCGCCACCGTAGATGCTGCCCCCGCGGAGTTTTCCTTCTCGCACACTATAATAAAGGCCGTAAGCATCATTAACGCTGGAAGGATGGAGACCAGCGAGTAGATAAGGGTCGTAGATATAAGCAGGGTCGTAGACAGAAGCAGCGACAATGGAACGGTTAGCGGCAGTGGTGACTGTTCTCAAGTTGCCGATGTCTTGGTTCGTGGGATCGATAGGTGACTCGCGTAAAGAGAGATGAGTGGGGCCCAGGGCTAGAGTAAAGGTAAGTGTCACCAGAAGTGCGACGAGGAGCATGGTCCTGGAAAGACTGTTATGAATGTAGATAGTAGCGGTGACAATAGACTCAAAGATTTTTAACCAGGGAATACAGGCCCCCTTTTCAGAAGGCAAGCAGCAGGAAAGTGTGAAAACATGAGGCAGGGAAAAGTTAGTAGATCCTGGAATAGCACGTTTGCTTGGCCAAGATCGAGCCGTGCTCGCCATGGACGCTGGACCGCGGTACTGGCGAGGGTTGCATCCATCGGGCTTCAAGACAAGGCAAGGTTTTTAAGGATACAATCGATAAGAGGCGAAATTGACGTTCTTCGGGCTTTATGACTTGTCTTTCAAAAAACGATTGGTTAATCTGGAATACCCCAAAGCGGGGGTTCCAATGATCCCCTTTTTCCTGCTCCAGTGGCTCGGAAGTGCCGAGGACTATCCTGTGAAGTAAGAAAGATCAAGCAGTGAAAAGATTGCGTATGTCTGCAATGGTTTACCAGCTGCGCAGCTGTTCGGGATGCGCATAAGGACATGACCAAGATCGACAGAACCCCCTCGACGCAGCTCTATATTTTGGGTAATGGCAGATCATAATCAAACCAACGAAATCAAGGAAAACGTTCAAATTCAACATCAGAGAAGTTTCTGAGAAAGGCTCCTGAGCGAGTTTCGCGACAAAGGTCGTGGCTAGGTGACAAAAATCGTGGCCGATCGATGCTAGGTATCAGAAATCGTGGCGCATTCAATATGCTCCAGACGGGCGCCAATGCTCACAGTCAGATAGGCCGTGACTTCTGACATCCAGCTGAGGGCCACTCTCGATCGGCCACGAATTCTGTCACCTAGCCTCGGGTGGTCCTAGAAGGAGAAGTAGAGAGCTTGGCACCTTTTATGGTAACTACATTCCAATCGGAGAGTGAAGGCATTCCGGCTCGAACGCATGAAGATTTCTTTAGTTTCTGCCGAGCGAAGTGGACGTCGACTCTTTCGCTTTCATATTGCTAGGGATCAGGTAATGGTTCATGCCGTGACAAATCGTCGCAGGACCATTTAGTAGCTCCAAGAGCAGTGAGGGTCCCTACCCGACGTCTTCCGTAGGAATGGATAGAGAGGGTCGATTATGCGCGTAGTCATTCGAGATCAGTGACGGGTATCAAGATAAGAATGGCAGATCGTGCTAGGATTGCCATCTATACCGAATCTCATGTCCTAGATCTGGCGGGTCCTACGGATAAATTTTGTCGTTCTCTTCAACATTACAGGCTCGGAGTAGGGCGGATATCAAACATTGTGTCGCCTTTTCATGTACCCCTTAATTCCACCTTCTCGGGGATATAGGACAAATTTCCACCGGCAGCAGATCAACGGCCGCACATGGTAAGTACCTGCAGTCTGTGGCAGTGAGCTGCACAGTTCGAGGTACCGTGGCAAGACCCGGTGCGCCTGTGCGAGGCCCGGGAGCTTAAGAAGGCCATAGTGGTGTGCCACACCGTTTGTCAGAGACAGCAGTCTGGGTCATCTCAAGGCCAATGACATGCCCTCGCTTCTGCTTTTCAGGGTCTGGATGGTTCGACATGGCTTGGACAACGTATGGAAAATATGTCAGCGGACTGCATCTTGTCCGACCCAGCTACATTGGATATTGCAAATTGTTCCTATCAGAAACACGTTGCTGCGTGCAACACAGAAGTTGGATGGCCTATCCCCGGAATTTAGGGTTGGGGCTTGGACGATACAGCCCCCCAGAGTTTCTGTCGGTTTGTTTAACTGCCGCTTTGCCTGTCGATGGATACGATCTGGCAAGAGTCAAGATGGCTTGGCCGACCTGTCCATTAGGATGGTCTAAATCCCAAACAGGCCATAATGGATCATCTGTAGATTGTGGCGCCACCACAGGATGTCTCGTTCGGTGTACGCGTGGAATGCAGGCCGGAGCTAAAGGGCCTGGGGGCAGTACTCTGGCGTAAATGATGTACATCATCGCTAGGTAGGTTCTAAGTCATCAGGGCTAGACAGGCAGGATCCGCCCGAGCCTGTGCAGAGTTCCGCTAAAGGAGAAGACGCAGTAAAGCCTCTGCCCGGGAATCGCGCCTCCTCGAGCCTGGCTCGTTTCAACGTGGATACCGACCTGCAACATGCGGGAACTGCCATGGTCAACCACAGCCTTCGAGAAGCAGCGAATTCTCCCGCCGGGCAGATTCTGAGGTACAGTAGCCCAACCTTATGGACATTGGAGTGGGAACCCAATTGATGGGACCCTGCATGGAAAAAGCATAGCTTACGCCCCGGAGGTGGTCCCCTGTAACGCGCGATCACTGATTACCCCTGGATCAAAGCTTGTCTGTTTCGCCGGGCGCCCCCATTCCCCTCCCCTCCGTGCCCTCCCCTCCAGGCACCTAAAATAATCCTCCACCAGCGTGTCTCTGTCTCTCTGTCTCGCCCCGGCCCTGCCCAGATCAGCGCCCACACACGGTCGACACACTATCCCAATCCATTCTTCCCCTCCCACGACCCAATTCTCTCCCCAATTTCTCTCGGCCAATCCCTCTCCTATCGTCGCCAAACCGTCACTCCCTTGCTTCATCCACAGCCTTTCCTTGTTTCCTACAGTTATTCACCTCAAGCAACCAACGAGCTACCGCCAGCACATCATTGCGCCATTACCATTTCCCTCTATTATCTTTTGCATATGCCGTCCGCCAGCACCACCAGTCGTAACCCTTCGTCGCCCCGCCTGCTCCTCGATCGTTGATCCTAGCGATTTTGTGTTGTCGACTGATACCGCGCTGGACGTCATCTTAAGCTGAAAAAATAATTGCTGCCTTATCTTTGGGCCATAAATCTGCCTCCTCAGAAGAACCTGTTAGCAAGCCTTTCTATTCTCGTGTGCGGCGCCAAAGATAAAAAAAAACGCACCCATCACCAACTAGAAAGATTGCGCACGACATTCCAAGGCGGATTGCCCCGCCAGGCAAGACAAACTCACCGTTCATTCTGCCGAGAAAAAAGAAGCGAAATTGATCATCGCGCGTCTCGTCTATCGCTGCCGTCGACAGCCTGCAGCCTCCTCTTAATTGCGCAACGCGCTCGATACGATCTAGATGAGCTCTGTAGCGCGGGACGTCCCGATTCGAATATCTAGTCAAGGAAAATCACGGCGTAGCGAAATGTCTGTCGCAACGATGCTTCAGCCCGCTTCAAGGGCTTCAACGTCCTCTTCGAGCTCCTTCCAGCCAATGTCAAGACAAAACACTCTCTCGTCACAAGATGGCAGATCGGTCAGACAATCGAAGAGGATGTCCATGACTGCGCTGTATGTGTCAATGTCTGCGAAGGAAAGGGATCTGGAAATTTCAGATGATCTGGCAAAAGCGCAACGAGCGCTACGTGATTTGAAAGCGAAGATTTCATCGCAGTCAAAAAAAAATTTCGTTCTCGAGAAGGACGTACGATATCTTGATTCTCGCATTGCTTTGCTTATCCAAAATCGGATGGCATTGGAAGAGCAAAACGAAGCCATGAGCCATCTCGAGGATGCGACAGATATGCAAGAGGGATCGTTTCCAAGCGATGAGAAAACTCAGAAATATGGCAATCTATTGTTTCTCTTACAGACTGAACCACGCCACATTGCGCATCTCTGTCGCCTGGTCACGATGGCAGAGATCGACTCTCTCCTTCAGACAGTCATGTTTACGATCTATGGCAATCAGTACGAAAGTCGCGAAGAAAACCTCCTCTTGACTATGTTTCAGTCTGTGCTGACATATCAATTTGATCACACACCCGAATACTCCTCTCTGCTGCGGCAGAACACCCCCGTTTCGAGAATGATGACCACTTACACACGGAGAGGTCCGGGTCAAAGCTATTTAAAGGAAGTATTAGCTGACAAAATCAACTCGCTCATCGAATTGCATGATGTCGATTTAGAGATAAACCCTCTCAAAGTCTACGAAAGTATGGTCAACCAGATCGAGCAGGACACTGGTTCACTCCCTCCATATCTCCCCAGATCCGTCACTGCTGAGGATGCTGCCGAAAATCAGCAGGTCCAGGCTATCATAGAGCCCAGGCTTCGCATGCTTACTGAAATTGCAGAAGGATTCCTTAACACCATCATTGAGGGCTTAGAAGAAACTCCATACGGCATCAGATGGATATGCAAGCAGATCAGAAGTCTTTCCCGCAGGAAATATCCGGATGCTCAGGACCAGACAATTTGTACACTGATTGGCGGCTTCTTCTTCCTCCGTTTTATCAATCCTGCAATAGTGACACCAAGATCTTACATGCTTATCGAACAGACACCCGCAGATCGGCCAAGGAGAACATTGACACTCATTGCAAAGATGTTGCAAAATCTGGCAAATAAACCCTCATACGCAAAGGAGCCATACATGTCCAAGTTGTCTCCGTTTATCGAACGAAACAAGGACAAGGTTAACAAGTTCATGCTGGATCTTTGCGAAGTCCAAGATTTTTACGAAAGTCTGGAGATGGATAATTATGTGGCCCTGACTAAGCGTGATCTAGAGTTAAATATCACTCTCAACGAGGTCTACGCCACGCACGCGCTTCTGGAGAAGCACCAGGCGGCCTTAGCCCAAGATTCTCATTCTCACTTGAATGTACTGCTCCAGGAGCTCGGTCCAGCACCCTCTCAACTTCCTCGAAAAGACAACCGGGCAATCACGTTACCTCTTTTCAGCAAATTTGAAACAACACTTGATGACTTTACTTCTGCTCTTGACATTACCCAAGAGGAAGTTTATTTCATGGAAGCAAAGTCAACATTTGTCCAGATCATGCGTTCGCTCCCGCAGAATTCGTACGTGAATAGAAGACCACTTCGCTTGGATAAAATCGCAGAAGCTGCCGCCACGTTGAAGAATGACGCGGTCATGGTTCGTAAAGGTATCCGTACCATGGAGCTGCTATCTCAACTTCAAGAAATGGGCGTGATCGATCGATCGGATGATTTTGCATTATTGAGAGACGAAGTTGAGCAGGAGCTTGTCCACCTTGGATCCCTGAAGGACAAGGTCGTCGAAGAGACAAAGAAATTGGATGAAGTATTTAGAACGATACGAGATCACAACAGCTACCTTGTTGGACAGCTAGAAACCTACAAGAGCTACCTGCACAACGTGCGGAGTCAAAGTGAGGGCAAGACAAGAAAACAACAAAAGCACCAGGAACTAGGACCCTACAAATTCACGCACCAGCAACTTGAAAAAGAAGGCGTGATCCGAAAAAGCAACGTACCAGAGAATCGGAGAGCAAATATCTATTTCATGTTCAAAAGTCCATTGCCGGGAACTTTCGTAATTAGTCTACACTACAAAGGTATGTCTTTATCCTCCATAATGATATCCCCGCAAATCTAACTATAATGCCAGGCCGGGCACGAGGGTTGCTTGAATTGGATCTGAAGCTCGACGACCTCTTAGAGATGCAGAAAGACAAGCAAGAAGATCTCGACCTGGAATATGTCCAATTCAACGTCTCGAAGGTTCTGACACTCCTAAACAAGCGATTTGCGCGGAAGAAGGGATGGTAGTCCGCGACATGATCCAGATCATTTGCGGCTCCGATATTGATCTGTACGCCATTTTTACTGGTGCATTTGAGCGCGCAAAGCCCGGTGTTTGGGAGGCCACTGCAGGATGAATTCCGCCGTCTTGACGTTTTGCTGCTTTTCTTGCTATTGTCTTAATATCCCGAGTTTCTACGTGTGATTGAAAACGAATAATGGTCGGAAGAGTAGATGAGATGTTGGATGATATGTCAAAGACTATGTTTTTCCCGCTGGAACGGGTCGGTTACTGGTGAAGGGAACTGGTGTTTCTGGCTAGCAGATGCTCAAGAGACAGATGGTTATTGTAACATTAGCAGAGTAGCCCCATGAACGGGCAGACGATACTATTGAATCTAATCCTACGGATGTCTTGGCCATGTGGATTGGCATTGGATTCTCATAGGGGAGGCGGTAATGTTGTCTCCTAAAATAAACGTGCAACTCGGACTCTCATGTGAATGGCCACCACGCGAGGCTGGGTGTCAGATTGTTAGCATTGGCGTCCGTCCGGCTTACGTAGCGTGTTTGATACGCCACGACGTCTGGATGCCCGGTACCAAGGCTCGATATCTGGCTGCAAATCGACGTCAGATGGACGCAGGGAAACTCATACCTCCAACCCCACAAACGAACACTTACCCTGCAAGACCTCAATCACTATTTCACACACAATTCTAGCAGCATACGCTAGTATTATACTCTGTGAATCAATACTTTGACGTTTCTGTTGCACAATATCTACCTGCGATAGTAGTATTTCCCGCTACTCTCTCCCCTGTATCCCTTTCCTCAAATCTCCTCCCCTACCCGTCCTATTATTGCGAACATGGCCACCCAAAACCCGCATATGGAGCTCGATCCAAAATACGACGATTATGACTTTCCAACAACGTCCCCAGAAACACAATCGGGCCATCCAGGCCACACCACGAAGGAGCAGGATGCCCAGGTACATCAGTTGCGCGCAATGCTCGAGAAGGAGGGGTGTAAGGAACGATTGGATACATTGACATTGCTTCGGTTTCTCCGAGCTCGGAAGTTCAATGTTGAACATTCAAAAACGATGTGAGTCTCCGGACCTAGACTGATGCATCACCGTAACTAGCGAAGCTGACGCTTGATGCTCACGAAGGTTTTTGGATTGCGAAAAATGGAGAAAAGACTTCGGTACTGATAACCTTGTGACCACCTTCAACTATGAAGAGAAACCCAAAGTCTTTGAGTACTACCCTCAGTATTACCATAAAACCGACAAGGCACGTCCTATGCCTCTCTACCGTCTATCAAAGAAGAATCCTAACTCTATTCTAGGACGGCCGGCCAGTCTACATCGAACAACTCGGCAAGATCGACCTAAATGCCATGTACAAAATTACCACAGGCGAGCGCATGCTCTCAAACCTTGTCGTCGAATACGAAAAGCTCGCCGATCCTCGTCTTCCCGCATGCTCGCGCAAAGCTGGCAAACTTCTAGAAACCTGCTGCACAATTATGGACCTCAAAGGCGTTGGCATCACAAGAGTCAGCAGTGTCTACGGATATGTCAAGCAAGCTAGTGCCATATCGCAGAATTACTACCCCGAGCGGCTAGGAAAATTGTACCTCATCAATGCACCATGGGGTTTCAGCAGTGTCTTCAATGTGGTAAAGGGCTTCTTGGATCCGGTCACGGTGCAGAAGATCCATGTGCTTGGGGCTGGGTATCAAAGCGAGCTTTTGGCCCAGGTCCCACCTGAGAATCTGCCGAAGGACTTTGGCGGGACATGTGAATGTGATGGTGGCTGTATGTTTAGCGACATGGGACCATGGCAAGATCCTGAATGGGCTAAGCCGCCGAAGTGGGCGAAGAAGGAAGGGAAGGAAGAAGCACAGAAGCCCGTCGAGAAGGAGGTGAAGACGGAAGAGACCAAGGCTGCTGCACCGGCTGAAGATGCGAAGGAGGCTGTACCAGCGAAAGACGAGCAGAAATCATCCTGAGTTGGATAGCTTGGAAATGCGAAATTAGACAGGTTCGTTGGCTGTCACGGCTATGTTCTGGGCAGTTAGACCCAAGATACCCATCTTCTGCCGGGAAATGGGCGATTATAGACCTTTTGAAAAGTTGTATAAATCCTCACCATTGTAAGCCAGCATATCGTACGAACATTTATGAGAGGCTGAATGGATATGCTAATGCTATATGAAGTACATTGCTTCTCACCTCTTCGAGACATCCCTTGCGTACGTCTTTTATCTGGGTGTCGACTGCGAAGCGACCATGCCCTTCATGGCAAAACGTAAACAGTGCCAAGACCTCACCTCAATCAACCGATGCTCGTTGAAGTCGAGTTCGCGCAGAACAAATTGAAAGCGCAACTACCCTGACTTTAAGGACGCCTTTTAACAATCTCAAAGCTCGCAGGCCATCGTCACCTTGACATGTGCTAGATTCTCCAGGGAGCCGCCGCATAAAACTGACCCCTCCACGCGCGAACGCACGCCTGTCACATAATCCCGCCAAACACTTTCAACACCAACATACCTCGCAACTCCCACCCTCACCCTCACCCTCACCTCTCGACACAACCCACATCTCCTCTCAATCCACAGCAAAAGAAAGCCCAAAAATGGACGTCTCCGTCCCCGCCTCCCCCTCCCCCTCCCACCCCAACCCACACCCGCACCCCCACCACCGCAAGATCGACCTCCAATCCCCCGCCGACCTGCACTACCTGCGCGCGAACCTCGAAGCCGCGGCGCGAGCAAAACTTGACCTCCACTTCCCCCCCTCCTTCGCCTCGCTCGTCATCCCCCTCGACCCCGCCAACAACAACAACAACAACCCTCCTCCCCAACGACCCACAGCCGCAGCCGCAAACGCAGCCGCAGACGCCGACCCCCTACGCGCCCGCGTCCAATCCCACCTCTCCACCTTCATCGCGCAAACCTTCTCTACAGCGCTGCACAGCATCAGCATCAACGGCATCGACGCGACATCCCTCCCGCCGGAAACACTCTCTGCACCCACCACCACCACAAATAAGCCTGCGGGGGAAGGGGGGGAGGAGAGGGTGGAGTACGCGCCCTACGACGCGAAGCTGAGCGCGCGGGTGGCGGCGCTGTATGGGGAGGTGGAGGGGTTGACGGCGAGAGTTGCTGGGTTGAGGAGGAGCGGGCCGGCGGCGGGGGCGAGGGCGGTTGGGGAGGCGCTGGGGGAGGAGGTTGAGCGGCGGGAGGAAGAGGGAGAGGGAGACGGGAGGGGCAAAGGGGTGGTGGAGGGGTTGAAGATTGAGGGGGTGGAGGGGGGGTGGAATGAGGATGTTAGGGGGATGTATGGGAGGGGGGTGGAGGGGTTGGCGGGGTTGGCTGGATTGGGAGGTGAGGGGGGAGGGGGGAGCTTGACGGAGACGGTGGGGAGGGTGCAGAGGGCGGGGGCGGTGGTGAGGGAGATTGAATGAGTGGTTATAGTATTGCATTTGCTGCTTGCGTGGGGGGTGTTTGGAGGCGTTTTGGATATACCATGGCGCAATGGGAATACGATGGCTACGCCGATAGGTCTAGCGTGAATGAGATTCGAATGGATGGGAGGTTTTATCTTTGCGTGATCGAAGAGTCTAGATCTATGGCATCGCATTACGTCTTTGAAAACGCATCGTCAAGCCTGCTTCCTCGAATGCTTGCATAGCTCTATCTATCTCGCTGCACGGAGACAATGTTCATATTCTTCCTCTTCATCATGTAACCTTGGATCTCCATGTACCAAACACCACGCTGAATGTTCCGTCTGCTACCATAATGTTTATCCCGCGTAGACCGAGACACGAAGAACCCAATTCCACATTCACTTTCCCAATCAGCCCTTCAGACGTATGACGCTGAATCTAAGAGTCTCCTCAAAGCACCGGTCTTCCCGGTGTCAACATGTTACAGGAGCGGCGTCCCGCGGTCTCAGACGTGCTGCGGCGCTGAAAGACCGGGTGAGTGTGCTTTGGACGCGGCTAACTTCGAGGTATCGACGCTAGTTGGTACGACAGAGTTGGGATGAAAGCCCACGTGTGTCTCTGCTTGCTAGACATTGCTCATCCTGCGCACCACCCATCTTTCCCCTCTCGCCGAAGCCCATTACCTCGACAGAGCCCAGGATCGCAGCACACCATCCACCGTGTCTCTCAATCCCACCCCTTCCCCACCCCCCTCCCCTCCTTCTTCCCCTTCCTCACCCTCTTCTCCTTCAACCTCCTCTCCTTCTCCCCCCTCCTCAGCCCCCTCACTCTTTCCCTCTGCGCCGCGCTCGTCTCCCCCGGCACGACCCGGCTCCCCGCCTCCTGGATCGCCGCGGCAAGCTTCTCATAGCAGCGCTCGCGGTTCTCGGACTGTTTGCGCGAGGCGTCCGAGGAGATGACGAGGGCGTTGGATTTGGGGGCGTAGTGGGGGGAGAAGGTGCGGAGCGCGGGGGTGAGGAGGGAGGCGGGGAAGGAGGGGAGGTGGGTTGGGAGGGTGGAGAGGGGGACGCGGAGGAGGGATTTGGTGTTGAGTCTGTGTGGGTTGGGTGTTAGTAGGTGGGTGGATTGACGGGGTAGGGAACGTGGGGAGCGGAAGGAAGATGAACAAAATGACGTATAGGCAAGAGTATGCCCATATAAAATTGTAGAAGAGGTTTCCCGTTCCTGGATAAACTCACTTATTGACATTCTGCCCTCCTGGTCCCGAACTCCTCGCGTAGCTAATCTCCCCTACATTGTCTAGGATACTCTGCCTCGAGAAGCTTGCAAGCCAGATCCTGGCAGCTGTGATCTCGGGATCTTCTTCATCATCTATGTCCCGAGGCTTTGGAATTGTGGTCGCAAAGGACCGAGCGAGCCATGTCGATGGTACAGGCGCCAGAGGAGGGTACTTAGTCAAGAGACATGAGGTTGGTGATTTTCGAAGGAATGAAACCAGAAGCGTAGTGTTGACACTTCTGGACATGGGCCGATGCGCTCTCCAACAGAAGATGGATCGAGACGGCGCTCTGATTGGGAGAAAGAGAGAGGCCTTACTCGGAGCTTCACCTGAGGGACGAGCTCTACTTTGCATCAACCGAAGAAACGCCGACGTCTATCCGCCATTCGAATCCGACACCAAGACATCCAGGATCCCGAACTACAAAGACAACAACAACAAAAATTCTCGAATCCTCTACCCTTGGAATTAACTCAAGATTCAAGAGGCTCGACAATTCCCACCACGCTCCCCTCGGAAGTCACGTCTGACAACGGGCGAGCACGATGTAAACGTCAGAGCGAGACATCTCCCTCCGACGAAGCCTAACATGATCTAATTGCCTGTCCATCCATGCATTTTAGCCCATTTCTAGAAAGAAAACTTTCTGTACCATTAGGCCATACTGTCCGGACGGTGGGAATGGATTTTTGTGAAATATATGTTCAGTGTTATTGGAGTGTGAAGGTTGAGCTCGGCTGGTGAGGGCTGGGAACGGAGCTCAACACATCACATCACCTAGCCGTGGTCACCAACCGGCTACTTCGAGATGGAAAGCTCAGCTGGAGAAATTGATTAAGCATTAAAAATTCTATTCTTGATACTTGAAGTCCCGCTGGCGCTTAACGGTAGACCCTACCGCCTCTTCTGCATGATCTTCGTGATAGCATGCCTGATAGTGACACCAGCCTTCTCGACGTCTTTCTTCGACAAACCCGTTGTGAGACAGATCTTTAGTGCGGGCTGCGGCTGGAACGCTGGCTCTTTAGGGTTATTGGAGTTTGTTTGTAAGCTCTTGAGACGAGTAATAAGTACACCATTTGCAAGAATCTAAAACGTGGTCAGCATAGAGCATCAGAGATCCGACGAAGAAAGCTGGATACCTCATCCACAATATCCTGCAACAACACCTGCTGATCATCTACCGAAAGTTTCTTCTGCGAGATGACTTCTGGCTTGATCACCATCAGCATTACCGGATTCTCGGGAGAACTGGTGCAGTACATCCAGTCACTCCGAGGATCAAGCTGCGTCCACAAAGACTTCGTGTAATCTCGCAGCTGCGCTAGGAGCTCTGGGGAAGTCTGCAAGATTGCAAGCGTCTCACTTGCAGTGACCGCTGAGATCGCTGGTAGAGCAGCGGAGAACGTATATGCGGCGGAAGACAGCCTTTGGTGTTCAACAATCTCATCTGAGCCAGCGCAGAAGCCCCCAGCGGCACAGAGTGGACCAGCTAAGGAGCCAACGATAATGTCGACCTCGGCTGGGTCAACGTGCTGGTGCTCCGTGACGCCGCGTCCGCTTCGACCTAGAACTCCAAAAGAAGACGTTTCATCTAGAATCAGACGGAACTTGTAGCGCGTCTTGAGCTCAATCTGTTCATGTCAGTTGCTAGGCATAGAGTATGAACTGTTCTCAGATTCTTACGAGCTTAGGCAACTCAACAATGTCACCGACGGTCTCGAACATCCCTTCGGTAATGATGAACCTTCTGGTCAGAGGCTTTTTCGCTTGCTCTTTCGTGATCTTTGCCAGGACCCGTTGGAGATCTTCCATGTCATTGTGCTCGTACCATCTGACTGTACTCCGCGATATCTGTATCCCCTTCTTGATTGCATAGTTGACAGCTTTGTCCGCTACGATGATGTCCCCTCTCTTCGAAAATGCTGGAATAACGCTAGAGATTGTTGAAAAAGCTTGTGCATATATGATACACGACGGTGTCCCAAGGAACGAAGCTATATCTTGCTCGACATTCATATGCACATCTTGGGTCCCATAGAAGCCTGGAGGTCCACAGGGCCCCACACCGTACGTTCGCAACGTTTGGATTGCACGCTCCTTCAGGTTCTCGTTGGAGACAAAATTGTAGAAATTGTAAGAAGCTAGGTTGACGACTGTGCGGCCGTTGGAAAGTCTTGTTCTTGGGCCAGTTGGCCTGATAGAACCTATAAGCTTCCCTATATAGCAGTCTAAGAACTAGACTCACCCTACTATCACAGGTCTTTTTTCAATATCTGCCTCTTCAAAAGGAGTAGAGTCCGTAACAAGGGGCTCTGGCGTCCAGTCCTCGACAAGGTCGTCAATTTCCTGCGTATGTGTTTTAGTTATAGTTCACGCAATCTTTAGCCTATCCTACCTCTTCAGACAAGCGCACTAGGTTTGGTTTCGTAGAGTATTTCGGTGCAAGGAGGTATCTTATGGCGAACAGGACAAGGAACAGCTCAACCGCCGATCGAACAGGGTCGTTCTGGTAACTTGACTGAACATAGCGAAGAAAAATAGCGGAGCCTGGTACTCGCTGGAATTGGTCGGCCAATCCGTCCAAGAAAATCATCATCTGCTTTTGCGCATCGTAAAAATCCATATTGCCATGACCGTGATTTCTGATCGAGGGAAAGAAGTGAACTGGGGTCGTGGTTGTGTGTGGGTGAGCAGGCGCAAGACTTGGAGATGGAAGCTTATGTCTGGCAGGGTGCCGTTCGCATACCCGGTCAGGGGGATTTTAATATTAGTGAAGACGCAGACCAATTACGGGATGGCTTGTTCGCCTCTATTTTAACGAAGCTTGAATGATTCAACAAATGCGTTTACTGTCAGAGGACATTAGGTGACGTGCAAATCTACAAGGGGCTGGAAGTTTGAACCACGAGACCATCATTGTGTTATCAACATGTACAGAAATTCTGTTTCTAAGGATTAAGGAGAAAACCATCTAGCGCCAGACCCATGACTATGACAGCTGCCCCTATGAGACTGTCCATTGTTCCGTCTGATTTCATTTTCGACTCGAACGGCCTACCGCAAGTGCAAGCAGGTAAGAAAAGAGAATGTCAACAAACTTTCTAATCCGTTTCCCATTCAACTCCCAGCCAGTAGAGCGAGAGATTTCATTAGGGTGCAATCTTTGACAACCCCGCCCTTGCCATTAATTACATATCTGTACAGAAGCGCGATATGACAAAGCGGCAATTTCTTAAAAGAATCTTTTGATGCCTCCGAAATTGAAGCCATCATCGGTGCTAGCTGGTGCCGCAGATGACGCAGCTGTAGCGCCGCCGCCGCCGCCGCCACCTCCACCAGTAGCTGCTGCTCCACCGACCGGGATGAGCGCAGTACCTGTGAACGAGTTGCTGGTGTCGTTGTTATTTTGTCCAGTTGGTTGCAACAATTCCATGGGGATACTGGGGAGACCATTGATGTACTTCCGGGCAACCAAAGGACCAACGATTAGCGCCAGGAAGACAACGAGCATGAGGAAATAGAGGATGGCGAAACGAATGACTCGTCGCTTACGCAGCTTGGACTGCTTGAGGGAGTAGATGGGTGGACGAATTTGTCGGCTAGTGTCTGTCAGTAATATAAAAATAAAAAGGGGAGAAAGAAAACCAACCTTGGGCGAAGCCAGAACAACATGATGGAATGGAATTTGTCAATGTACGGAATACATAGGGCTGGCAGCATGAGGAAGAGAATGACGTGTCCAAGGATGAAATCCGCCGCAAAGAGCCCCAATTCTGTAATTTTGCAGAGGAATTCTCGTCCTGGCTGTGAAATAGAGTGCCACCCCATGGCATACCATTTTCCGGTCCACCAAGCAATATTAGCGCTGTCTTGCTTGAATTCACGGGTCAGGCAAAGAGATATGATAAGCTTGAAGATAAAGCGCTGCAAGGCCACAACCGCGATCATGCCCAGGAGAGCCTTGGAGAAGATCCATCCTTCCAAGAAGAACATGACCTCGAAGAATGCAAGGAGCATCACGACCGCAACTCCGTGGCCGATAGCGGCAAGAACTGATCCGAACTTCTTGCAGCACATGCTCAGGATCGGTCCCATACAGCAAGCCATACCGAAAAGACCAGCCAATACACCAGCGTTGATACCAATTGGCGCGAAAGCAACTACAGCCACTCGGATGAGTGAGTTGGTTGCTTTTTGGGGATCCTTGACGCCAGTCTGTGCATTGATGAAGAGGTACGGAATAAGAGTGACTGCTACTAGTACCAATGGCCCAACAACTTCACTGAAAAAGATGCTGGTGAAGTGGGCACGTGGAACGTCCCCAGACAGCTTCTCCGACGGTGCACCAAGAACTTTGCGCTTGAAACCAGTAATCCTTGTCCGAGAAAGACGGCAGAAGGCGATCCACGAGGAGGCATGTGACCGGGAATTACCTCTGGAAAGCCATCTGAGGAAATCTCGATAATCAATGAAGAAGTCGTTCCACGAGAATTGATGCGGGTTAAAGAAGAACGGGGAGATGCAGAGCGCGAGCAAAGACACCCAAAAGTACAGAAGCCAGACACCCCAGATTGTGATTGTCGCAAAGATTAACATCATCAATAGCCGTGCCCCTAGGTATATCGAAGGTCCAGCGAATCGCGAGTATAAGACACCGAATGGGATGCGAGCGGTAGCGAAGCCACGGCCAGTTCCGATATATCGTGCGCCACCAAAGGACAAATCTTGGTGCAAAGAATTGGCATAGATTTGGCAGACAAAGACCTCGAAGAGGGGAGAGCCTGACGCGAAATGCTTCGCAAGACGAGTAGCTGCGCGCCAGAAACCTCGTTCAGTCAATTCCTGGACAACCAAGGGGACGAAGGCGATGAAGAAGACAATGAAGATTGAGACAACACAACGTTCGACCCAATCCATAACAGGTCCAAGATTCGCGCAACCAGTAGGCTTGAGGGGATCAGTCTTTGGTACGCCTTTCTTAACTTTACAGATAATCGTCTCATGTCTTAAGGCACCTAGGTTCAGCTGAACAACCATAAACAGCTGCACCGACAGCATAATGAACAAGTTGTTGATATGGAAGCCAGGGTGTGCATAGTAGAATGATAGGAAACGGTCAAGTGGCAGTTGAGTCCCCAGATAGTAGTATTCTCGAGAAAGCATTTGTTCGCCCATACCAGTTCCGATTTTTGTAGTAAAGTTAAGAATGGATCCAAACCCAAGATCACGACCTTTGCCGCATTGATAGTATTCACAATGCTTGATACGACCGCCGCGAAGAAGAGCGTTCATACCGGCATAAATATCTTCATTAAGGTGTAGACCCTTTTGAGCCTTTGATACGCCGCCTCGAGTTGTCATGAAAATGCCATTGAGGAAATCAGGGTGACCATAGTGAAGCTTTCCGCCAATTTGAGCCAGTGTACGAGCAAAAAGGGTTCCGAACGTTTGTTCCTTGCCGGCAGCAACGTCTCCAAGAATACCGATGTTTTCTGAGAAAATATATTCCCGAGCACCCAGGATAGCAACTGGATTGGTCTTGGTAGGAGGCAGGCCAGGAGTGTAGGGAGATACGTTATCAGTAGTCATTTCTTCAAACTCAGCGAGAACACTGCGGATTTTGAGACATTCTTCCAGATAGTTGTCTTGGTTAGCGTCAATGAGTTGAATGTATTCTCCGCGATAGAAAATGATGGCATGATTTTGATTGTCTGATTTTCCGTCACCAAGGATTGGATTTCCAGAGAGCTGGATCCTAAACTTGGGACGACGCATGCCATTTTCCAAGAGTTCAGAGTGACCATCAATAAGAGCCGAATACAGCCGTGGCTCCTCACCTTCATTGACCGGTGGCTCCTCATCAAGATACGCAATTTGGAGGTCAGGATAGGCCCGGAGCAAAAATTCGGTGTTTTCGCGCTCTTCCTTCTTGAACTTTGCGTAACGCTGCATGGAGACCACAATCTTGAATTTCCGGCGAGCCATACGCTCAAGTTCACGCTCGAGCTTATCAGAATTGCCGCCGAACATTTGGACAACCTCAGGGTTCTCAACGCGGTATAAAAGCTTGATAGCACGGCTATAGTTCATGAACCCCGAAATTGTGCGGTATAGAGTCTGCGATCGCAGAGACGCCCAAATTCTAGTCCGCAAGGTGTACTCAGGAGCAGCGGATTTGAAGCCGATGCAGTAGAATGGAAGGTCGTCGATTTTGCTCTTTGCGGTGTCCTTTTCACTTTTTTCGTAGTCACCATTGAATTGAGAAGTCTCGTCAGCCAAGATCTTGGTATCTTTAACGAAGCAGTCCCATTCATGGGGATGGAGCTGTTTGAGGTATTCGAGAAGCGTAACTCGAGAGTATGGTTCATCCTCACGAATAATCTCACGCAGAGATAGAAGAATCTTTTCGCTGTAGTGAGGAATCAAAACCGTGAAGGTTGGCATGTTGTCTACAGGTAGAGGTTCAGGAATCGGCGTGGACAGAGACTGAGCGAAAAAGGAAATCCGGCGCTCGGCCTCGCTCTGGACGGGGAAGAATTCGGTTTTGAAGGAGTGATCTTCCTGAGAGACGAAGAACGTAGGTGCCCGGAGTGTTCGCTTTCCCTCTTGTTCAGAAGGTACCTGATGATAGAGCAATTTCTGAACATGGTCGATGGCCAGCAGATGTTCGCGGTACATTGAAATCACAATGGCGTTCCAAACCTGGGAGATCAAAACTTTGGGCTTGTATTTGATCTCCATATCAGTTGTTGCCAAGATTTTTGAGTAGATACGCTTCGGTAGGCGAGAGAAAATGTTCCTCCAAGGTGTCCAGATTGACACGCCCAGGTAGAAGGACCGAGCAACCGAGAAGACGGTGTTCCAAATAATGTACCATAGATAGGTATCGAGGAAGAAGAGGGTCAAATCGGTTAGAAACATGATACCAAGTAAGATCTTGGGTTGTTGCTTGCAGAGGATGCTTCCAACAATCCCGTCACCTACACATCGGCTAATCTTGTATGTGGACAAAATGTTGATCGGGTCACGGAACGAAAGGGTTAGGAAGAAGTATGATTCGACCAGTTTAGCTGCGAAAACCAAGACCCAAAGGCCGTAAGACATCCACATGTCATTGCCGTGTAGACGGGGATATGATGCCGTGAAAGTTTGGCTGGCGACATATTGACGGGAGTTTCGTGTCAAATAGCTTCCCCAAAGGCCGCCAAGTGGCATCACGGCAAAGAAGAAGAATGTGGCCAAAGCGATCAGGAATTGGACGATACCGAGGATCAGCGCTATCTTTCCAGTTTGCTGGATGAAGAAAATGTAGACACTGGGACCCAAGTTGATCGCGAAGACGACAATGAGGAACAACAGTCTCTTTGTCAAATGCTGAGCACCAGCCCATCTTCGAGGAACGTAAGACCATTCAATCAAGGTTGCCGCGATCTGGAAGATGGTAGCCACTGTACCAGCAAGGGCAACAGCCGACCATTGTGCTGCAGCATGGGGAGGATTGTCGAGTTGCTGCTGGTAATTTTTCGTGTAGAACGTGGGCGAGTTGAAAGCTGTGTAGAACCAGAACGCACCAACATGAATGACCCAGATCCGGTTGAAATTGACAAGCATATGGAACCATGATCGGGTCTCCTTGTACGTCTTGAAAAAGACCTTCTTCCAATTAACATCCTTGAGCTTGTTGTAACGCTCAGCTGGTGGGGCGTCAACAATCCGAGATTTGTCTTGCAAGACAATGCGCTCAATTCCCTCCGGATACCAGAAAAGTTGATTGATGTCGTCGTATCCGATGATTTTGCTGTGATCCCGCTCTCTCCGAACATATTTGCCCTCGCATATTTCGTAACCCTGATCCCGGCAATACTGATAAAGAGGGGTAATGATGCTGTTCAGGTATGTAAACTCTTCAACTGGTTCCACACGATTTTGGCATTCGGGAGAATGCAAGTAGTCATCGGCACATTTGAAGATGAAGCAAAGGGCTTCGGGCATGAAACGAACTTGATTTGCTTCGCCCCAGCAGAGGAGGAACAGGGCCACTTGGCGGGCTCGATCGTGCTGAGACATGCGGTTCATGCGAGTTTTCCAGCGATACTCGGCAGCTTCAAGGCTGTTATCTCCTTCCATGGCTTCAAGCATTTCTGTTTCGTTCTGTGCAGTGTCTTTGGCCTTCTTCTTCGCTGCCCTCCGTGCTTTGCGGGTCCTTCGGTTAGCTTTGCCGAGCTTCATGTTGGCAAACCCGACAGCATCATCAAGGTCCAGATGGGCAGCGAAGTACCATCGCCGATAATTGGCGTTATCCCCACCAATGTAATCGGCATGTAGCGAAAGTAAGGCTTGATTAGGTGTCATGCGAGAGGCACGGGAATCCAGGAGAGTCATGAAATGATCGTACATGTTTCTCATGCTGTCACGTTGAAACCCGAATTTGGCAGTGAGGTCGAGGAAGATGTCTTCAATCTCCTCTTTGGACAACGGGATCTGAGCATCGGATGTCCACGCCGGGTAGGGCTCGCGCGATCGCTGACCAGCTGGAAGAGCATTGCCGTAGTCCATCCCGTATATTGGAGTTGAGGCGCCGGAGGAACGGTTGCCTCCATAGGAAATCTGGGAAGACGGAGGGCGGTACCCGCGGCCACCTTGCTCGTAGCCGCTGTTGTATCGCTCATCACCACGACCATAGTAGTCCATTTCAGCAGCACGAGCCATATCGGACCTCATGGTGAAATCGCTGAAAGTCTCCGAGTCATCTTCTGAATCGTGGCCCCGACGTCTTGGACGTCCACCATAGCCTCCTTGGCCATAACCTTGCTGCCCAGCAGCATTTTGATCATAGTATTGTCCGTCATAGTACTCATCTTGATAGCCTTGTTGATGACCTTCGTAATAACCGCCATCTTGGTGGTAGGGATTATGAGCATCGGCGTTGTAGTAGCCGCTGTGACAAGGTTAGCTAATGTTATCACCCTTCGAGGAATACTAGGCACTGACGCTTCATCATAATACCCATCACCGCCTTGCTGTTGCTGATGCTGATGCTGATAGTCGTGCTGATCATAGTATGCTTGGTTCTGATCGTCTTGGTAGTACGAATCAGTCTGTTGCGGGTGGCCGTAGCCATCATCGTAATGGCCCTGCGGATGGCCAGACATGATGTAGTGTCAGACCTGTCTTTCAGATTAACACTGTCATCAGGTTGCAGGCAAGTCAAAGGGTAAAGGAGTGGGTCTGCTGTATCTGTGCAGGAGAACAATCCGCATACCTCAAATCTTGCCCATCAAATCAAAAGACTGTAATATAGCAATTGCGAGATTAAGATGAAGGCAATGGCCGTTGACTTTGACGATGCTGCAGGCTTGAAAGTCGATGGCAGCGTGGGCGGGTCCTGGGCGGCTAGGTGTTGATCGGTGGCCAGTCCAAAAATCCCTTCACCACAACACGAGCAGTGAGTGCACGGTACGGCGGGTCACGATTGCCGGCACAAGAGGAGGCGCCGAGCAAGAGGAATTATTCGGCTGGTTGGCGATGAAGGCAAGATTGAGCGTTGTTGTTGTAACGAGTGAAGGGGGCGTGCTTGCGTTGCTGAGACAATGTCCGTAGCTTGGGTGGGCGCGATTGGCGTGGGACTTCCAACACCAAACTTAGATACTTCCAGAAAGTTAACTTTTCCTGCTTCACCCTTTTCCAACCACCTCCGATGGCTCGAAGGAAATGCCCCAAACGAATGTGAGGGTTTCAAGCACCGATGAACGAGGGTGAGGTGTGGGTGGTGGTATTGAAGGAGACGGAGGACGATCGAAAATT
Organism: Pyrenula massariospora; assembly: GCA_021030905.1. Lineage (NCBI taxonomy): Eukaryota > Fungi > Ascomycota > Eurotiomycetes > Pyrenulales > Pyrenulaceae > Pyrenula > Pyrenula massariospora. The sequence goes on from JAGFMI010000001.1 coordinate 1,613,441, forward strand.
GGTGAGGGAGGGAAAAGGCGCAGAAGCAGGAAAGGGGAGAAGGGGAATTGAGAGACAGGCGGTGGAGCGCTGGGATTGGTCTGGGCGGCCAGTCGGGGCAAGATTTCAGGTTCAGGTGGATGCAAGAGCGCGCGGTGGGGGGACTGGGAGTGGGAGGGGGGCAACCGGGGATTCTGGTTGGGGCTAGTTTAACAGAAGGATGCAAATTGGGCCTGCATTACCAGCGACCGGGGCCCGCGCCCTAGCCGTTTCCCATGATTACCTGCCTGCCACCTATTACACAGTCTGCTTACGCGGCCGTGACCGTATCCTGCAACACGCTGTATTCATCTGGTATCGGGCGACGGAAGATCACCGTGAAGGGCAGGGCAGTGATACCTGCTTTGCATTGAGGCACTTTCCAGAAGCCAGGTGTACTCTGAGCACGACGTCCCGGCAGACAGATTGATGGCCGTTCATCGCATTTCCATCGCCTTTCCCCATTCCCTGGTCCGTTACGATTTCCGTGTAGCCATGAATAGAAATCGGCGGTACATGGCAAGCAAGAATGTGCCCCCTACGGATGACATGCTCGGCCTAAAAAAAGGGTATGTCCGGGAAGATACGGTTCCAGCTTTCCGATAGGGACTCTCATTTCTCCTCTTCTAGCACATTGCCAGGGGTGTAAGTCTGGAGAGCCTGACTATGAGCATACATGATGATCTCTAAATCGTCGTCCATGCTGCAGTTTCAAGTTGTTGTCTCATGACCAGCCTGGCAGCCAGCCCGGTCCGTGGGGTGTCAAATCCTGCAATGCGCTGCCGAATGCGTGATCACTACTGATGGCACGGATCAAGCTTTTTGGCTTGGAGGCTGTCACGCTTGCTGGGATGCGTCCAACGGCTTTTCGTCACGGATGGGGCTGCACCACCGGCATGACATTCAATAATACTGCCATGTTCGGTCTCTTTCACATATCAAGGACAATTACTGTGGCTGGTCCATTCTCCATACTCAGAGCGCAGGGTTCAGAGAGGATTATCATTTTCCTGTTTGTTTATCGCCACCTGAGACGTGGCTGTGGCACTGGAACATGGTCTCGGAGGTCAACTGAATGATCAGCAGACGGAAGAGGGCTGAGCACGACTCGATGTCATAATGACTGCTATAGTGCATTGGAATTTCCATCGCCTGCTGATCTACACAGAAACAGCGAGACCCTCGGTTTCTGGGTTGCCTATTCTGAAAGTTTATCAGCAGTGTAGCTATCTCCTTTCTCAGTCTTACATTCAGCCTCAACTCCCTTGAGGCGGTCAATATATTCAAAATGTAGAGTCCGTATGGTAACGAAAATGTTACACAGGCCGAGGAGGCAGGGGAAGGGGCAATTTCGTGCAGTGGGCTGACTTCAGAAAGGTAAGAAAAGAGGAGATGCGCCGGGACTGCCGGCTTCCATCCACACCATTGACGCCGGCTCAGGGGCATCAAACTTTAACCCTGATCGCCGGACCGTGAAGACCAATCAATGCCTCATCTCAGCGGGCCTTGACGCATGAGAAAGGGGCTTTGCCATACAACGGTCTCCGTATCAATGAAACGATACGTCGTTCCTTCATACGCACTGTACCGTAAATCGACCAGCCACACAATCCTCTCAACGTTCTGCTTGATCGATAGGTACGAGTTTTGAGGTGCGATATCGTGAAGCAAGCAATGGACTTCAAACCCACCCGAAGAAGTAATTGTGAGCTCTTCGCCTATTAGATTTATTACATTGAAACTTCGAATGGAATTTGCGTCGCAGTGCTGCCCACACGTGTTGTCTGCTTGCAAAAGATCGTGTTTTCGGTGATATCGGAGACTCAACGTCGCTTAAATCAGATGTTCCTCGACTAAGAAAAAACAACAAGCAAGAATATTGTGAACTTGGTCTCTTTGCTTGTAATTATTTCAAACTTCGACTGACAGCTTCTTGGTGAGTCCAGTTGAGTGCAGAAATATTCAAGACACAGAACGTGACTTGATAGGTCAAGTGTCGCCGAAGCTGCAAGGATCTGCACGCGCGAGCCAAGGATTCGCGACAGATGTGTTGGTGAATACAAAAAAGTCGCGTGGAATGAGGCTGTGAAGTAGAATGCGAGATTGGCGCTACTAGCCGTCTTTTGTGGATGCGATGGGAATTATTTCCACCTTGGATGCTCTGTGCAAGCCAGCCAGCAAGGAGAGTAACCTGAGGGCTCAGACAAATGTAGTCAAGAAGTGTGGAATTTGGAAACAGCAGCTGTAACAGCAGCGAGTGAGTGAGTGTCGTGGATGCAGCCGATCAGGAGAGTGAGAGGACACCCGCTGCCCAGATGGGTTACAGCACGCCCTCAGCGGGTTGAAGCGCGCCGTGTGCAATTCTAGCAAAAGTGCAGAGAAGCCCTTTTAGTGGGCAAATAGTCGCTGCTGGCTCGCCCCTAGGGGCCAGGAGCGAAAGCCTCGGGGATGGATGAGTACCTAAACCTGTTAGCAGTACGTACGGAGCAATGGAGTCGTGAGTGGTAGTGGGGAGCCGTTCGCGCCTCTTCAGAAGGGACGCCCAACGGCCAACCAGATCTCCAATTGAACCCTCTTCGGCCGGCTGGTCTGGACGCCGAGAAAGGCGCGACCCCCTTCTCTGATCTCTCCTTCCAAAACACCATCTTCACCTTCGTGATTTCTCTCTTCGTGTCGGCCCATCAACCAGTCAACCGCTACTTCCTACTAATTATCCTTTTCATTCATTCACACTCATTCACAATCGTCATTTCTTGACTGTCCCTCGCTGCCTTGAGGAGTTGTCAGTTCATCACTTCCCAAGTCCTATTTTAATAATTTTGCGCGGTGGCGCTTACCTGGTTCAACATCTTGTAGCATAACCGCCATTCTCACGCGAGACTTCCACAGACAGACGTCGTCGGTATCAGCTCTATACAATTAAAAATGAGGGGCCTCATCAAGGCGGCGGTGGCGGCGGCTGCTTGCTTCGCTACAAGTGTTCTTGCTGATGTTGATCCTCTGGTGATCAAGGTATGTTTTTGCAGTCGATTACCATTTCGTTACTGGAACCCAATCTAATGTACTATTCGCAGGGGCAACACTTCTTCTACAAATCCAATGGCACTGAATTGTGAGTCAATACCGATTGTTCAAGTTAGATTCCCCTGTCTAAGACCACCAAAATAGCTTAATTAGGGGCATTGCCTACCAACGTAAGAATTCAATCATCTTCTCTTTGGTTATACACACAGCTCATCGATTGTAGAATCTATCTCATCCAATGGATCGACTGCAGCCAACAACGACTTCAAAGATCCCTTGACGGATGTCAATGGCTGCAAACGCGACATCCCCAATCTCGTTGACCTCCAAACGAATACGATCCGTGTCTATGCCATTGATACCAACGGCGATCACTCTCAGTGCATGCAAATGCTACAAGACGCCGGAATCTATGTTATCGCTGATCTGTCAGAGCCTGGCACCTCTATCGTTCGTGATAACCCTACATGGAATGATGACCTGTATACCCGTTACACCTCCGTGGTTGATGTGCTTGCCAAGTACAACAATGTGATTGGCTTCTTCGCCGGCAACGAGGTCTCCAATAACAACACCAATACAGATGCTAGTGCTTTTGTCAAGGCAGCTGTGCGTGATATGAAGGCATATATCAAGCAGAAAAATTATAGGCCAATGGGTGTTGGATATGCCACCAGTGATGACTCGCAAATCCGCACAAATCTTGCGAACTACTTCGACTGCGGTAAGCCAGAGGAAAGCATCGACTTTTGGGGATACAACATCTACTCGTGGTGTGGGGACTCTTCTTTTACAGAGTCAGGCTATGATCAGCGCGTCAAGGAATTCTCCACGTACAACGTCCCTGCCTTCTTTGCTGAATATGGATGCAATGTTCCTTCACCACGGAAATTTTCAGAGGTCGGGACCATCTATGGTGATCAGATGACCGGTGTCTTCTCCGGAGGCATTGTTTATATGTACTTCCAGGAAGCGAACGACTATGGTGAGCCATATTCAAATACTGATCTACCACTTGCTAAGAATAATTAGGGCTTGTCAGCGTTGATGGCGACACTGCCTCCAAACTCCCTGATTTCACTGCGTTGTCCAGCCAACTGGCCAAAATCTCTCCCTCTCTTACCAACATGAACGATTACAACCCTACAAATACCGCTGCTCAATCCTGCCCTACAATTGGCAGTGACTGGGCTGCCGCATCTGCTCTACCCCCAACTCCCAACCAAGAACTGTGTGGATGCATGGAAAAGGCTCTTACCTGCAACGTTGCGAAATCTGTTGACGACACGGATATCGGCGACCTCTTTGGCACTGTCTGTGGTCTCTCCAAAAATGCTTGCGCCGGCATCCAAGCGGATACACGAAAGGGTGTTTATGGTGCATATGGCATGTGCAATGGCCGGGAACAGCTGGGCTGGGCTCTCAACGCCTACTACGAGGAGCAGCAATCCGCCGGCAACGGTGCCTCGGCCTGCGATTTCTCTGGCAGTGCCACCATTCAATCCGCTGTCACACCAACTGGAAACTGCGCCAGCCTCATCAAGCAGGCCGGTGGCCAAGGAACTGGAACCGTCACCGCGGTCCCGACGGGCGGGAGCGCTGGCTCCAGCGGTGGATCTGGTAGCTCTGGATCTGGTTCCGCCTCGGGCAGCCAAGGAAGCGCTGGGTTTGTCTCAACGCCGAGTCTCAACATGGGATTCCAGCTCGGTGCGTACGTTGTTGTTGCTGTGGTGTCGGGGATGGCTATGATCTTGTTGTAAGATGCCTTGATTGGAAAGGGCGGGGGAGGGGGAGGCCAATGGTGGATATTTGATCTGCGACCTAACTAGATAGCTGTGGAGGGTATTCGAAGAGGACATCTCTCCATGACAGCAAAGGTGGAGAATGATCCGATTGAAATTGGCGTCAGCGCGAATAGACATAGCACAGGCGTGTGAGCACCACGATCCCGATAGTTGACTTATTGGGATCTATCTCTCACTACATCCTGTACGTTTTGAGCGATTAATTCATATGTTTCGTAGCCTTCGTCGTAGACCTTTTCGTTACCCTTCCACTATCCGCACCCGATAGTCGTTTTGCGCATGTGAGGCATGGTATGTAGCGGGGTTGGATGTAGGTGATGATTAACTGGTGAAATTTCTTGGTCTGGTCAGCAGATCTACGTAGAATGGTCGGTGGATAGGGTCCGTATGTTCTGCTTTCTGACGAGGAGAACACGGTGGGATCGACGGAGTCGTATTTGGACCGTGGGTATAAATCTTGATGAGACTGTCCATGGGCAGTTTGGACAGGAGGGAAAGAGCAGAAGCTGGGGACCATTTGAAAAAAATATGAGACGGGACGAGGCCGGGTGAGGTGTTACCTCCCGCTAGCTGGGTTGGTTTGGTGATGGGTGGGTGGGATTTGTAGACTAGCGAGACAATACACGGCTCAGTCACAATTGATAGCAGGAGAGGCGATGGGGAGCTTGAAGACAGGAAGAAACGGGGATGTCTCTACCAAGTAGAGAACAGCGGTACACGGGTTAGTGATGGTGAATGTGAATGGCGATTGAAGGGGAGATGGAGAGTTCGAACGAAAGAAGAATGCCTATAAGTTACCCAGGCTGGAACAGCGGGTAGCAAGGCATAAAGTAATATGAAAGATTGGACGTGAGGCGATAGCGGGAGAGTGAGGCCTAGAAACCAAGGATCCAAACTTTTTTGACTCTTTTGGTCGCGAGGTGAAGGTCATAAAAAGAGAGGCTCGAAAAGTAGGAAGAAATAGAATATCTCGGTGACAACCAAGAGAAGCCCACCGGGAGCAGGGAAGTTCAATACAAGATCCCATAATCTACCCTGTCTACCACATTCCAAATACAAGACAACTCAATCAATTGTGCTCCCCGAAAGTGCAGTGCGAACAAGCCTCCATTCCATGAGAGACTTCTCGCATGTTTGCGTTTTGAAAGGAAAATCGTCCGATCCGCCTGTGAAAAGCTCCCGTCAACTCCACATCCATGCTGACATGTCTTGACGTCCTGGCTTAGTAAATTCGTGGCATCTCCCCCTTCATACGCTCGTTAGATCGTTGATCCATTAGTTATCATCACCATCAATGGAAACACTTGCTTGGAGCGTGGCATCTTCAAAATTATCGATCTCCACTTCCATCGTGGAGTCATATGGTAGGTCGTTCTCAGTGTCGCGCACGGCATCGCAGTTCATCAGCCGCCCCTCTCGCCAAATTGCTTCGCCCAATCCTCGAACTGTTGTAATCCATCCTTGCTCACGCTTGGTCGAATAGTTTCCAGACTCGCTTCAAAGTCCGCAAACTGGATTGGTCGAATTTGGTCCATGGGCGTGAATAGTAATGCCTCGCCCAGGTTCCTCAGCGGGCCCATCGCAGCGTCTTTTGCAAGAGCCGTTATGTCAGAGCCGGAGAATCCTACAGAGGAGCAGTTAGCATTTACTTGAAGGATCAAGCGAACCCAAGAATGGAATATTGAAACTCACCCTCCGTAACCTTGACCAAAACCTCCACATCCTCTTCACTCAACTCATGCCTTTGGTTCGCCAGTAACGTTCTCAATTGTTTCTCCCTTGTCGTCTCCTCTGGCAACGGAATATATTGCCTCCTTACAAACCTTCTTCTCGCCGCATCATCAATGTCCCAAGGCACGTTCGTCGCAGCTAGCACAAGCACTCTGCTAGGGTCTCCGCCAGATTTTTCACTGTCGCGGTTACTCCCCGCAGCAGCGCGCTGCAGGTCTGACCACTGGATCAAGAATTCTGTCTTTGAGCGTCGGGATGCCTCATGTTCGGAGGATGATGAGCGGGTGGAGAGAAGGGAGTCAATCTCATCCACAAAGATGATGGATGGAGCGAGGGCCTTTGCCAAGCTAAAGAGACCTTTGACCAGTTTCTCGCTCTCACCGTGCCATTTAGACGTCAAGCTAGAAGCGGAAATAGAGAAAAACGTGGATTTGGACTCGGTGGCGACGGCTTTGGCGAGCATCGTCTTGCCAGTTCCAGGTGGTCCAAAGAGGAGCATCCCTCTGGCCGGTTCACGCAGGCCCATGAAGAGATCTGGCCGCAGAAACGGGTAGACAACAGCTTCTTTGAGGGCCTTCTTGGCCACGTCTAATCCAGCCACGTCGTCCCAATGCACTTCGTCTCCTTGCACGACAACCTCGTTAAGAATGTTCCGCGCGACTTGCTCATCAACGCCTTTTGGTAGGCTTTTCATAACCTTTTTAACGCGCTTGTCCCATTCTGAGTGCTCGGCCTGAGATTCCTCCAGCGACTCCCCATCGGTGGAAGGTGGTGTTGCTGGAGCTGAGCTATCTTTTCGCTTCGCACTGGCCACCTTCGGAGACTTCGTGGGCTTGGTAGCAGTGTCATTTTGCGAAACAGTTGATGCAGGCGTTGCGGGAGGGACTTCGTCTCCGCTACCAGAGGAATTTGAGACATCCTGGGTAATTTTTTTACCCTCTTCTGCGCGGGATGTGGAGGGCTTTGCTATCGGTTTGCGGGATAGCCCTGCAGACGCCGACGAGTTCGATGTAGTACTTGAGCTAGGTCGCATGGCGAGAGACGGCAGGGAAAATTGCTTTGCGTGACTTGGAGGGTATTCCCGTCTGTAGGATAGCTCTGGAGGCTTGGTTAGTCGCGGAGGAGACTTGGGTATTGAAAAGAACGGGTTTCGGCCCTCAAGTGGAGACTGAGCAGATGATTTTTTGCCTTGGTCTGTGGTAATATAGTCTTGGTTCGCATGGGATGGGACCGGCGGAGGTATTTCGGACGAGTTGAGAGACTCCTGATTGCTGGAAGGTGGCTCCTTTTCTCTGAAGTCATCATAGAGCTTCTCGACTGTTGAAGACGAAGGACGGCTGTATTGCGGTTCACGCCAGCTTGCAGAGGGAATATAATCAGATGCACTTGGCGAGATAATTGGCCTTCGCCTTGGCTCTTCTGAAGATGTTCTTCCGTTGGATGTCTGAGGAAGTAACAACGATGCATCGAATAATGTTTGAGAACTATTGTCGGGAGCATCTTGCGTATTAGTAGGAATAGAGCTCCGTGGTTTCGTATCCCAAGCAAGGCCAGCTGCTTTTGAAGCTGCTGGCCGCTCAGGGCGCCTCTTCTCTTGTATTCTGCCGGAGCTCGATGTTCGTTTCTTCCCATCTTTTCGTAGCGTTCGAAGCATAGTCTTTTTCTGATCCGGGCTCGGGCTTCGGGATTGAGGTTTTGCTGGCACTGGTAACGAAGGTAGAGCTGTCAGGAACTGGCTATTGTCTTTTTGAAGGAGCGACTCCGAGCTTTTGTTGGTGGGGCCAACAGGTCGTTTGGGCAACGGCGGCGCTGGCTTTGGAAGATCAGGATACCCGACAGCGGGTATTGTGCCCTCTCCAATGAAGGATGGGCCTTGCCCGGGTGTACCAAACATGTCGCTACTTTTGGACCTTTCTATCTTTGGCCGAAGACTCTCGAGCTTGCTTGACATATGCCTCCTATCGTCCCTCTCGCTCTCCTTTCTGCTTTGCTTCAAGGCTTCCAAGAGGTCCACTCGCTCCTTGCATTGTACCTCCAGCTCTCGAAGTGAGTCCTGCAGCGCCTTTTCAGTTTCGGATTTCGGCGTGTAGTTCACGGAGACACCATAGGCATTATGATAATAGATCTTATCAAGGGCAGCACGCCATGATCGTAGCGCTTCAGCTTCGTTATTCTGTAGACAGATGAGAGCTCATCATATAACTTTGAATTAATATCCTACCTGGCCCTCAAAATATACTGCGGTTGAACAAGTCAGATAGGCGTCATCGTAAGTCTTTTGCATCGATGACGAGGGCTTGTTTCGCATCATGGCCTTTAGCTATGTATTCTTGACTGTCCATTCAATAGAAGGATGATTATCATTAGAATTTGTCAAATGGTCCAGACGCGAGATTGCCTGTGTAGGGTCGACAACAAGCGTGACCACGGTGGAGTGACGTCGGACATCCAAGGCTGCGCTGGACAAGTCCGTCTCAGGTGGGGGAAGGTTTTGCGGCGAGGAGGTAGGAGTGTCGCAGATAACAGTCTGTGGACACAAGATCTAGCGCGGACGGTAAGAAGATACAGCACAAGGGAGTCAGAGTTCGCTGCTGGTCTGGTTGAGAATGGAGGCTCAGAGGGTGGATATCGCGAGCGTGGTTCAGAGTATGTCCAATAATCTGGCGAGGCGGCGACTCAGTAGAATGGCGGCGCAGGCGAATTGACGGCGCACACTTCGGACGCATCCCTGCCACCCGATCGTCCGCCACGCCCGTTCTCCCAACCCTAAATTCTTCGACGCACCGCTCCTCGTCTAAACGCGGTCGCGGGTTGCGCACGTTGAACTCTCCCTGATTTTTCGTTTCCACATGCCGCACGAGTCTGAAAACGTCTCACGAATTCTCGGCTGGATCCCGCGCGCAGAAAGAGAAGGACACAGCATCGCTGGCCAACTAGACTCGTACGTGTATCTATTCATCCCATCATGCCAGCTCTATGCGTAGTGGTATGTACAGAAGTCTGCGCACATGAGCAAGTCAGAACGCCAATATGCAGACCCTACGACGACAAAGTGCTGCAAAATTGCCGCCTCTTTATATCCAAAGCCAAGGTGAAGACCGAAATCGGTCAGATTTTGTATGCCGCGCGATGCAAGTCGCTGACTGCATTGCGCAAGCCCCCTTTCGAACGCCAGTGAATGACAACCCAGTCCGCAGCCTTGAATGAAACCATTCCAAGTTGCGGGTAAATGCTCTTTAAACAGGACATAAACTCTCACCGCTCAAGTGCAAATCAAAGCCTGCAATCCGTAGAAGCAAAACAAGAATTTTCTCCTCCTCGAGGTGCAAGAACATTTCATGGTCACGGCGGCGGTGACGAGGCGGCCGGATATTTATCTGAGAATTCGCGTGTGAGGTAAGCCTTTGCCAACTCATAAGATCCCCTACAGGCGGTCAGTCCAAGGATCGCTTCATCTTCTCCTCGCCCGGAGCAAGGTGCTTCAGGGGCGGGGCTGCCTACCAGCAAATCGCCGTGCTTGGCATCGCTTGGACGATGCGTGGCCGTAACCCACGGTAAAACCCTCCCCATCCGTGTTGTCTCTTGATGATCCTAAAGGCGTTTGCGAGGCTCTTGACCGACCGGATCTCCTTATCGCTTGATTCTCCCCGGGTCTGTAGCAGCGTCCTGGCAACGTCCAATGGCGTAGTTACCCCGGCTGCAATGGCCCCTGCAAGGCCGCCAGCCACCACATGAGTGCCCGGGTCATATCCGACAGGATTGGGGTTCATCAACTTCTTGAGCGAGTCGTAGCTGGCAAACTGAATCATCATGTAGGGTAGATTCATGCAGATTGTTGTAGGGTACGAAACGTAGAATGCTGAAATGCCCTCGGACCGGTAGACACCCCGCGCACACTCAGCAATGGTTTGATATGAGGAGCCGTGCACTTGCATCCGCTGTTTTATGACTGGGCATCAATCAGTATACATACACACAGAAAGTATTGTAAAGGTCATACCATCGAATGGATTCATTAACGCATCAGCAGCAAGTGAGCCTGCTCCTGCGGCAATTCCTGAAAACCGAGTGTCAGATTCCTGAGATCTTTAATTTTGAGACGAGATGCTACCTGTAGCAAACGGATGGTGGTTCTCGTCCCTTTCACCGCCTAATAATCTCTTGACAGATTCGTATGTTGCGAACTGGACGGCATGTGCTGGACCTGCGTTCTTTAGCACCGTGCATGTGCCTTTTTCTTGTGAATCAGACCTGCTCCAAGTATCACACTCGAAACGCCTCGCCATAGTGTCTTAAAGCCTTCCACACGAGCAATTGTTGAAAAAGCGTTCGATATACCGGTGTAGAGGCCGCCGGGAGTAGGATTGATAACTTGCATGCGCGTCTGAAATTGTCCGTGTGAGTAAAATAAACCGTCGCTTTCGAGCACTGGCTGCCTCACCTTCATCAGGTCGACTGGATACATTACTGAGTGTTCCTACTCGAGTATTAGCTGGATACAATCAACTCGCTAGAGAATGCTAATTCTCACAGCAATGCCAGCAAATGCACCAGCCAGCATTTGCTGCCCTGGCGTTGAACTAGACGATAATGATTCATAGCTACAATATCTGTTAGTAATGTGACAAATAATCCCGGGGGTCATCAACCTACTCGTAGTCTTCTACAGGTATTGCTTCGCTACGAGCCATATGTGTGTCTCGAGACACAGCAGGCGAACCTGCTGAGATCTTCAGACGCAGCAAATCAGGAAAAGATGAAGGATCCTCCTGATGGGCGCAAACTCAGAGGAAAGGTAAGATAACTCTAAAGGAGTGGTTCAGAAGTTGAAGCTTGGTGTGAAAGAAAAGTTCTGTTTCAAGAGGCAGCGCATGGCCATGCTCGAGAAATTTAGATGGAAATAGATGGTTTCTGTTCTGCGACTAAGTATTGCGGCAAACAGCTCGACTGTCGATCCCCCCCGCACTGCAAAAAATCCACGAGGTTCAAGTGTGCCCGATACCTAACATGTTGATTCCGGACTCAAGGGTTGCTTATCTAGAGCAGTGATCTTCGAGAGATACCTTAGCTTTTCTAATGTCTTCCACATCACATCCTAATCACTCCGAGTTCAGCGCCGTCTTCTCACCAAGTATTTCCAGATCCCTGTCTAATTTTCACACACAATGTCACTTGATGCTCAGCCAAGCGGCATCGAAAACTCGCGCAATGACCCGCCTTCAAAAAGCAAGAAAAGGAAGCATATCGGAAAAGGAGAAAGCTCGCAGAACAAGAAACACAAGCAAAAGCACACAGACGCGCAGCAAGCTGCGTCAGACAGATTATCGCCAATTTACGGCAAATGGTCGCAGGATACGATACAGCGCGAATGGGAGGATCTAGGTCATGAGGATAGTTGGGAAAATTTTCAAACACGCCTTCTTAATGGTTTTCCGGGCGTCGATAAAAAACCAAGAGAGCGTAGGGAAAAGAAAAAGAGGCAGAAAGAGAGGGATGCAGCAGAGACTGAGGAACTTGACCAGGTGCAAGCAAAAGAGAACAAGCCAATTTTCAAACCTACGTATGTGGACGTAGCCAGCCTGACCGAGAAAAAGAAGCAAGGTAAAGAGAGACGAGAAGAAACAGAGTCAAGAATCCATGAGGAACAAAACGGCCAGGTCGGTAGGAATGGAACACATTCTCACAAGACGGAAAGGAAAAAAAGGAAGCAGGAAAAGGAGCAGGTCAACGGCGTGATTGAGGCAGCCTCAAGAGCTGAACAGGGAGACCTAAGTACGGAGCATGAGCTACAATTGTTTGAGAGCAATAAGAATGAAGTGCCTCGTACGTCTACAATTATAAGGAGTGATGGAGCGAAGGAGCATAGCAAAAAAAAGAAAAAGCGAGAGGAGACAGGAGCAAATGCAGATATTGAACGAACTCCAAAACCCATGAGGCAGGAGCCGCAAGCCTACCCAGACGATGAGCACGAAGAGGGCCAGCGAGTCTACGATGTGAACGTCGACACTGAAGACACCGATTCCCCATTTTGGCAAACACGCCTCTCAACCTACGTCCCTGTCCCACCAATTGCAATATCCACCTCTACCGGCCTCTCCTCCGTGATAACAGAACACCTTTCCCCCCTCCTTCTTACCTACTCGCCAGCAGCCCGCGGCACAATCCTCGCCTTCTCGGACCCTTCGATCTCCACCTTTTCCCCATTAGAGCCTCTCTCATCTTCTCCCTCCACCGCTCCAGTCTTCGCTCTCTCCGCCGAAGAATACGGCGTCTCCTGGCTCTGGCTCACCGCAACGTTCCTCGTCTTCCGCCCCACCCGTGGCCAAACCCTCTGCGGCCACCTCACAGTCAGCAACTCAGACTTCATCTCCCTTAATCTTTACAATCTCTTCCTCGTCTCCATCAAACGCAGCCACCTCCCTGCATCCTGGACCTGGAATCCCACTGCCCAGGAAGCTCTAGACAACGCCGGCCGCAAGCCCAACAGGCAGAAATGGCGCATGGACGATAACGGCGATGATCCAGTCTTCTCTAGTAGTCAGGCCACCCTCGTGAGCAGTCTGGAGGAAAGTGGAAACAGCCGCCCAACCAGCCAGGACGCCCAGCCAGACACCCAGACATCGTGCAACTCGACAGGGCACTTCACGCGCCCCTCCCCTGATGGCGGCTCCTCTGAAGTTTCGGGTGTCTTGTGCTTCCGCGTCGTTGACTTGGAGCTCGTGCCCGGAGCAAAAGGTCAAGGGCGGTCAATCCAGATAGATGGGACGCTTCTGGATCCGGAGGACGAGGATGAAGTTGTAGAAGCGGAGCGGAAACAGTGGGAAATGGTCAAAGAAGTAAACAGGAGGAAGCTCCATCACGAGCGAGCAAAGGAGAGTACGTTAATGAGCGGGGCGTTAGTGAACGCGGACAGGGCTGCGAGAAGGCGATCGAGAAGCTTCGGCGTACATACGTAGACGATAATAGTACATGGAAGAATGTAAAAACGCAATAAACTGAACATAAAACGCATCCGACGTCTAAACAGCCCAAAAATCCACCAAAGAGCCGCGGCTCACTATAAACCCTGCAGAAGATCCCTAACAATAAAAAACCACTCACCCCCCAACCTTCCCCCTCCAGGACAACCCGAACACTTATCTTTCCCCAAATCTTCCACTCCGCGCGCTATACATGCAACCGGCGGTGCCCTAATCTCTCGCATCGCCGGCGAATCTAGAAAGGGCAGATCTTGCCAAATCTAACAAATCCGGAGCATGAAAACCGATCAACAACTAAGTTAGCATCGTGGGACGCCTGATCCCCAGAGCTGCCCTTGCCCCAAACGGCACCGACGAATGTGCACCCCGCAAAACACACGTATTGCGGAGAAAGGAGTCTAGAGCCTACCTAAGATCCTCCGCGGCACGCACAACTGCCAAAATCCCGTGGATAGCTATGATGACGCATTATTCCGTCCCCCAAGTTCCTTACCCTCAGGTTACGTACCACTTTTTTTCCCCTTTCCCCATCCTCCTCGGCCGAACCGAAACCAAAACTTTTTGACCGCCTGGAATCCTCTATCTCCGAAACGGCGAGCCCATGGGATATGCCTCAGGATTGACCTAACTAACTAGAACGGGCGCCCATCTCGGTATGGTGGACAGTGAGGCGGGCGCCTGAGGTCATGCGTGCGGCGAATCAGGCCCGAACACGCTCACCAAAAGTGAAGCACGAAGAGCGGAAAGGGGATGGGCAGCACAAGTAGATAGTCTTGTCTTTATTTCATCTCATGGAACATGATTAGGATGTTCTGGATATGTCATGCATCAAGTCCTTACGTAGCTCTCTCTCTGTCTGTCTCTCTCGGTCCTGCCCCACACTCTACCAAAGGGGACGTGAAGACTGCGGGACGAGGAATTGAGGGCATGCTGAATCCGCAACTCCTGAATCATTTCCCTCCAGAAATCCAGAATCACACGCATTATGTAAAACCCGAACGATGCTGAGAACCATGCCTGCTCCTCGTGCAAATGCTTATGCAACCATGAGTGATCCGACCGGGATATTGTGCGAACCTCCTCTCATATCTGTATAATCATGATAACTCCACGTTGAAGCTCCATCCGTCTTCATGTCCGGCACCTATGTTGCGTTAGTCAGCGTATGATTCAACAAACATACGTAAATGTAACAGACGGGACAGACCTTTAGCAAGTCTCTCGGCAGTATCACTCAGCAATATAATCCTCCGCTTTGTACAATAAGCCGTCTTGTCCAAAATATCAACCTTCAAGTCCTTCAATTCCGGAGTGGGCTTCTCAAACATCTGACTCAGACTCTCCACCGCCATTTCCAGATCCTTTTGGTTGTCTTCAAAGATCGCCGTCTGATTGTTTCGAGCTAAATAAAAGGCAAAGGCGTATGTCCATTTTAGTGTTTGTCGGCAAAGCTGTAGAGCCTGCGATGCTGTTTCAAGAAACTGGACTTCAATCCACGACATCTTGGACTGCGCCTGAAGGCCTTGCATCTTCTTCTCTGTTTTGAGGTACAAATCTTTGTCAAGTTTGGCAGACTGCTCATGGTTTGCGTAGCGGTTGTAGTAATGTAGATAACGTTCAAGGGAATGTCTTGATCGTGCCTGAGCGTCCCTAGCCTCAGAGCCTGATTTCTCCTCGAACCGGTTGCAATTATACCAGCTTGTGCCGTGCTCAGACCAGAGACCCATGCACATCCAACAAAATTCATGTTTGCATTTCCGGCAAGTCATGTGATTGCAGCCGCCGTTCTTCTCAATTGTTGAATTGCATTTGGGGCACTCCTTGGTATTTGCGGATATCCAATTAGAGGTCTCGGAATCGTCTTCGCACTTTTTGAGCCACATTTTAACCAGGGAACACGGGGGAGGTTGGTGATCTTGAAGAGTACAACCAAAGCAGAATCTGTGCCTGCAGTCGCATTGCACTGTAGGGACTATACGGTTCAGGTCTTTCTTCTTAACTCCACATTCAACAGCGTACTCGCACTCAGGGGCAGGACACCATTTCAAGTTGTCGCGATCGTCGACAAATGTTCTAGTAAGCAAGACTTCGTATCTACGTTCTTGTAAGCTGGTTGTATGTAAAAGTCCAGGGCGACTTACCTCTGCGCTGCATCTTCATCAACAACAAGCCACAGGGATTTGGAATCAACTATACGCTGGCAATTGTCGTTCGGACATTGTATCCTGGCTGCCTCGCCCTCCTCTTTTACTTTTTGAGTAAGATAATGACGATAGCAATCTATGCAATACCGATGACCACAAATCATAGCGTATGTTTGGAGTCCAGGTTCATCCTCATAGCAAATTCCGCATGTAAACCCCGGGACAGCCATGGTTGCGGGTGATTTGGCGAAGCTCGCTCCCAGGCCCGCGTCTTGTAATAGTTGCTCTTGCCTGTCCATGTATGTTTCAATGAGCCTTTCTTTGTTCCATCTCATGAAGCGCAGGAGAATCGCTACGGATTCTGCAGGCAGGCCAAGGATCGAGCGGACCTCTTCAACCTGTTCGTGTTGATAGTTCTGGATGTCTGCGGGGCTTAGGACTTTGTAGTCGACTTCAAAAGGCTTCTTCGAAGGTCTGATAAGGTCTTTGTCTTGGGAGAAGCCAGCGTCGACATCGTCATCGTCCGCGTCAAAGTCTAAAAAGCCGTCAGTTGTTAAATCCAAGGCAGTGAGACAGAGACGCCAATCCTACCTTCACCGAAGCTTCCATCATCATCACTTTCCTGAGTAGCCATCTCAAAATCGACCTGACTCGAGCCATCTGTGAAGTACTCTTCTTCAGAGTCCATCTTGGGAGTTGCAGGCGAGCCCTCGGTTTGTGGAGTGGCAGGAAGGCTTAACCGGCCCACCGAGGCCGTTTTCTGTGCCTTTCGAGAGGAGGTCTCGAGGCCGTTGCTCGCTTTCCTCTTCGGCGCGTGGGAAGACGTTTTGGGCAGACTTTGAGGCTAGGTACTGAGTCTCGGGAGATCGAGACCACAGTACTTAGCTTACAAAGACTCAAACGGGTCGTCCTGACCGGGACAGGTCATGCGCGTCTTATGGAAGATCAGCGACGAGAAAAGACAGCCGAGAAGATGGCACGTGATTGGGGTGAAGTCTCTGGATCAGACAGGTGGAATGGTAGAAGATTGTTTTGAGAGGCAGCCAGTGAATGACGGAGAGATCGAGTACTCGAGGTCAGGCCAACGGTCCACCCATCTGAGACTCATCAGCCTGGAAGTTGGGGGAAGTGGCGGTGCGTCACCGGGCTGCCCGACCCTTCGGTTTCCGCTTCCCGGCTTGGGCGGACGCTTGCCGGCCCGCTGGTGCCCTTGATGCCCAGAATAGCCACAGTCAGAGAGCTCAATATAAGCAAGACTTTTCAAGGAACCACCGAGACAGATCTTGCATCGATTGCTCAGGAGGTCGATTCTTCGATCCTTCTACCAACAGTTCTCCACAGTAACGGAAGGAGTGAAAACAGGATAAGAGCAGGCTTTAGGAAATAGAAGAGTGCACGACCAAAACTTCTAGGAATTGATGCTTAAACATTGTCCAGATCTGATAGAGATCCTCTCTCTTGGGGTCTTGTACCAGCAGGAGCTTTGCTGATGTAGCTCGAGCAGACTTCTAGATTTCTGCTCCTGTCCTCGGCAGCCGCGAGTCAGTCCACAAACACCATGAAGGACTCCGTGAATACCATTTCAAAGGGAAAGCCTGGTTTTATTCAAAGGAATCAGTGTGATCCCAGGGTATCTCAAAAGAAAAGCACAAGCAATGCAGAACCCAGCGAGCAGCCGTGTGTTGTAGCTAAATTTCACTCGCTGTCACTCTCGCTCTCTTCTTCCTCGGCAGTAGCTAGCCAGTTCATGAACTCCTTTGTTGAAGCCCGAACTCTCACCATATCCTCGTCTACACTGGATCTTGGATCATTCCACCACTCCTCAAACACCTCTTCATCAAACACATCGTCGTTGTAAAGCTGTCGAGCCAGGAAAACCAGTATTCGCTCCCCATCCCTCCGCCGCACCAGATCCCTCTGTGCGAGCATCATAAACTCAACCTGGTTTTCGGTGTTCTCACTTTCGTTGTCACGCTGTATCAACGTCTTGTATCTATCAAGCACGTCTTTCACAGCCGCTTCAATAACCGATGTCTTGGTCTCGAGAAGGTTCTGGATGTGTTTCATCAATGCAACTGCTACAGCCCTTCGAACCTGATGCTCGGTGGCGTTATTGCTAAATCTTAGACCCATAAGCTCGACCCGAGCGTCTTCTGGCTCCGCATTGCGCTGCATCCGCTCAAATAGGCTGGCAATAGCTTCGGACTGAAAGCGATCTGACGTTTCTTCCTCGTCGATAGGGGTCGCAAAGCTCTCGCTTCTCGAGCCGTGTACATGCCTTTGGGAGCCAGACATGTTTGACGAGGTACTAGAAAAGGATGACGCGGATGAGGCTGCTTCTTGGTGTTTGTAGACTTTACACTCTGGTCAGATTTTCCACTTATCGCGTATGCCACTGGGACTTACCAAGGCTAGACAAGGCAAGTCGATCTGCTTGTCCATCATCGTCTTCCTCATAAGCATGACCGTATCCCCCTTGCCCTACTAAGGATTCGTCATTCGAGACTGTTTTCGGTATCGCGGTCAACCTGCTACCAGCTTCGACAATGGTTCTCTGGCCTAGGCGAACACCGAATGATACTAAAGCTCCCTCCCGAATATGACATTTCTCACCAACCACAGCCTCGTTTGCGATTATGCAGCCTTCAACCTTTGACCCGTCACCGATCACAGCATCATCCCAGATATAGGCATTTTCAATCTTTACGTTTTTGCCTATCAAACACCGTCGGCCAATGGTGCTATTCGCAATGACACTACTGTCTCCAACGCTGGTGTCTTGACCTAGAACTGATCCAGCACCAATCGAGCATGATCTAGCAAGCACGACTCCACGTTCTTGGTAGATCCCGCCGGTGCGAAGTTCATAAGTACTAGTTGGTAAAAGGTTTGTGTCTGGACTTAGTGGATATGCCCACCGGGACGTAGCGTCCTTGCTCACCGAAGCATAGGCCAGAAGGTCCCCAACGCGCGATGCGTAATGATCTTGGATAATATGCGTATGAATGGTCTTACCATTTAGTTCGTAGTCCTTTAGGACTCCAAAGAGGAAGTCTCTTCGTGGGGACTGGTTGTCAAAGTTATCCGACCAGAGACTGAGGACATCAGGAGTACAAATATCTATCCTGCAATCAACAAGATCCTGTCTCAGATCGATCTCGTCGTGAGAAGACAGAAATTGTGACTCCACACTGATTTTTGCATCTCGTCCGGATTGAGGCTCTTGATAATGGAGACACCTGTCTGTCACCGGGTCAATGACAAAGATTGGTAAGTTTGAGAGTTGCCCAGTACTATCGAAAGCGTTGATCTCTCTGAGAAGAATGGTCATAATAGCGTTCTTATCTTTTTGTCTCCGGTTCCGATGTTTAATTAGAGCCTCTTCGATTGGAAAATTACTGACAATATCACCGCTGACGGCCAGAAAATCGCCTGTAATAAGATGTTTGCTATCCATATCCCGCATCACATCGCCAATGGAAGCTGATTGAGATTTGAGGAACACAACTTTTGCGAATGGGGAAGAGGGTAATTTCCATTTGGAGGCCTCAATGTAGCTCTCAACTTGATCTGTATGTGAGCCGGCGTAGATGAAGACATCGTGGACACCAACAAATGCCAGATATTCGAGGGTGTACTCAATGAGAGGGACGTTTGCAAGAGGCAACAAGCATCGAGGCCGTTCAAGGGTAAATGGAGCGAAACGGGTCTCGAAACTGTCTGCAAGAAGCACAGCTTGCAAAGACTCCTCCCTCTTTTCATCGGGGCCTTTCATTGTATTATTTGAGGAAGAGATTTTCGGAGACTAAATCAGAGCTGGAATATTCGAAGGCCGTGGTTTTCCCACTGTGGTCTAGCGCGGTACCGCTGGAAAAGTAGAAGTTTGGGATTTAAGTCTTAATCCAAAGATGATTTGTTCAGGTTCAGACCTTCAACAGACCTAACTTAGTCCTTGCTAGTAGTCTCTGACACACTCGCATCACATGGGACAGCGGGGGTCCTATTTGCACATTCACATTTGTGTGCTTTGAGAATCGGGGTCTAAATCCTGGCCTCTGTTGCAGGTTGACAAGCAAATTCGGCGAACGCTCCGTATGTTTTTTGTCTTAGCGCAAATGAACGGAATTTTCTACTGGCTATTCTGAAATAGTAAAGCATAGGTGTATGAGTCATAAATTGATATGTGCCGATTCATAGGCCTTGAGCAGCCTGCTATGAATACACCTCAGGCACCCGCCTGCTTATTGTCAAACTCTCTAACTAGAATCTCTATGGCATCTGTGCTTGAGCAGCCTCGCCTAGCATGGACCTTTACGAAGCATTAGTTTCTGTAGACATGCCGGACTTATCTACAAATCCCGATACTGACAACAGATTTGCTTGAAATTAGACGATCCGCGAGAACTTGCTAGTTTTTGTGCTAGAACTGGTTACACCGAGTCATTGCTGTGGTAAAGTAGGAACATGGATAGTCGATGATGCACTTGGGTCAGGCCAAAGGACTACGATACATATGAAGCAAAAAGTCCGCCGCGTTGAGAACAGGAAACTGCTCATATTCAGACTTAAATGTACACAAGATTCTGAACACGAGCTCTAAATAATCATTCCGCTGCAGTTTTCAGAGGAAGTCGACATAGTCCACCTCGGACATGCGAACCTTACTCAGGCGTCAAATATTCCAACGGATCGACAACACTACACAGATCCAACATGTCTTCCACGACACACGATCAGGCTCGATCCTATCATAACCTTTCAAATATACCCTCATGAAACGCCAAAGCTTTAAGCCTCATGACACTTTGTGAGAAGATCATCTGTCGGAGAATCATCAAAGCCGAATGTCATCCACAGTCTCCGTCCCTTCGCCAACATTACTACTGGGGTCTCCCAGGTAGTACGGGATTAGCCATGGTAGGCGCTTGAGTATAGACACGCTGCCTCTTGTTATAGTTCGTTACATCACTTGGACCCGACATTTCAGAAACTTGCCGCCGGTGCGGCCCTTGCCGTGGTTGACCAGTGATTGGCGTCTGTGGCGTAGGGTACTGCTGCATGGCGTTCTGCTCCATCGAGTATGCGGCGGCAGGATTCTGGACCGGGAGGAATGGGGTCTGCATATTGGTGTGCATAGGAGATACACCGGGGTAATTGCCTGGTGATTGCCAATTACCCATTGACGCGGCGGGCGACTGGCCTGGAGTGCTGTCGTCTTTGACAGAGTGCGGACCAGAGCTTTGCGCTATCGAGGGTGCCGTTGCCGAGAGCGGCGGATCCATATCGTTAGGTAGCTTCCTGAGGTGCATCAAGTGCTTTTCAAGCATGTCTAATAGACTTTTTCGGGTAAATGGTTTAGGGAGCACATCATCCATTCCTGCAGGGATACGTTATTTTCATATTCGTCAAAAACTGGGTAAATATTCCACGAACCATGTTGGAAATATAACTGAATGTCATCACTGCGGATGTTTGAAGTCATTGCGATAATGGGAGTCCGGTCAAACTGGCGAATTAGATGGCACGCAGAAACGCCATCTAAATTTGGCATGATGATATCCATCAAAATGAGATCATATTTTACTCCTTCTTGCATTTTGCTCACGGCTTCTAGGCCGTCAAGCTGAGCTTTGTTAGCGAAGGTGTGCAAAATGTGTTCGCAGCGCTTACCGCAGTATCAATAGTACAGGAGTAAGAATATAAGAATTTTCCTCCGATCTGCCGGCAAGTCGGATCATCCTCGACTAACAGAATTCTAGGTTGACGGGTCCAGCCGGGGTCAACAACAGTGCTCTTTTTTCTGCTGTCAGCGAATTGTTTGCGTGGGTCGGCTTGCTCGATATCCTTCGGTGGTATCGTATAGGGTATGTTATTCATATGCTCTGAATACATGGGATCAATGCCATTGGTCGCGCCAATTGGGTAAATGACGTTTTCAAGCTCCCCGTTTAATTTTGCATATGGTAAAGATGAGCTAGAACTAGCCGAAGGAGGGGCCTTCTGTATATTTCGGTTGCTTGTATCCATTGGTGGAGTAGATATGAAACCCGGCGGTCGATTTTGTGCATCATTCAACTGCTCTAATGTAGACATATTGAATTGTACGTCAGCGTTGATTTCATTGAGAAGCTTGGTGGCATGTTGCAGAGGCGAAGCTGGCTCTTCTTCGTGCGGTGGGATATGTTGGCTCGTTGGAGTAAGCTGGTTCGCATTTTGGGCAATGTCCCCAGGTTGAGGAAAGACCTTACTGTCTCTCCTTTGCTTCGCGTCGACAGAATGGAGAAAGTTCATAACCTGGTGAATGACGTGTTCGTGATTCAATACCGTCTTCTGAACCCTCAAAAGCTCCTGAAGCATCATCTGATGGTTGACAGCCAATTCCGTGTAGCGAGAAGTCAGTTGCTCTAATTGCTGGGCTTGGGCCATCAGTTGCTGATTCATGAGATCCATCTGCTGCATATTCATCTGCTCATCACTAAGGGCTGTTGACTTGCGTGGTGCAGGCGCTTTTCGTCTGATATTGTCAAGTGAGTCTTTGTTGTTGGCTTTGAATTCAGGATGCCGGAATTCCCAAGCCTGTCCACCATTAGTAGGGCTCTGTTCCAGTAACTCTGATTCGGCTCACATTGGGCCCATATGGTGAAGTGCCACCTTCCTCATTGTTTTGTCGAACTTTGTGGAAGTCATATTTGTTCAATTGTCGTACGAAGCTTGCAAAGTTGCTGTGCTTGAAATGTTTGGGTAGAATAGACTTTGTGAATTTCTCGTTCTAATTGCTCAAAGTCAGACTTCATTTTCCACTGTCATGAAAGGCAGAGTTACGCACTTCCAAAACGACAAAGCTATCGCCTTCATCTCCCCATCGAACCACTGAAGCATATGAAGGGTCCTCTAACATTCTGATTGCAATAAGTTAGTTATGTCATAGCATGAAGAATGGAGATTGTCAAGTCGCATACTTGTACAGCTTCCGCACCTGTTATCTCTCGTTAGCGTTAGCTACAAGTACAGATATACTGGCATACGAAGTCACTGGAGCTGTTGGCCGCAGCCGCTCCTATACCCTGCGATCCATCCATATTGCGTGCGATATCTTTTGAGAAGATAAATCTAGCAGTCGGTACTGATTAAGGCCACAGCGTCGATCGATATGATTGACGGTGAACGGAAGGAGAGTTATCTTAACCACCAAGTTCGGATGCGCTCAATGAGCCCGCTGAGGAAGATCGAATGCGCTCGCGTTACAGCGTTCTCAAACGGACGCCATTGGAGCTTTGATGCGATCGTACGATGTGCGAGCTCGAATTGGCCGCTTGACGCAAAAGAAAATCTGCGGGAGCAAAGTTCGTGCAGGACGTCAAGCTACGTCAGCGTCGGTCAGCGTCAATACACAGTCGGAATAATAGGGTTGATATGGCGGCGAGTACGGTCAATCGTCGAAATCGCGGTGGAAGGAGAGGTTTGGAGACGACTGGGTCGACAGAGACCTGGGGTTGAGTTCCGTGAGAACAATGAGGTTGATGGAGATCGGTGGCCTGGGGGAGTAGTAGCAGGTGAGTGGTGGCCCGTGGATTCGGCTAAAGCTATCTAGGGCGATGGAGGGTGGGACCCAGGAAATGACGGCGCGCGAGGCAAACCAGATGGGAGAGATCGTCAGCGCTGTCGAATGGCAGGCGGCCGCCGGGAGTGTGGGCGTCCAGGGGTGCCGCAGAGCACTTCTCTCCAGGGAAGCGCCTCTGCCCGCGGAGAGGCTGCTCCGAGCGCTCTTGTTGGGTTCGATTCAGTGGAGGCCCGGCACACCAGACAATCCCTGCCCCAATCGTGGAAGATGTCGACAGCAAACGGCCGATCCGGGTGTGCCCTCGATCATGTACTTCGCGCTTGACCTTATGATGGATACGGATACTTAAGGTTCATCGATAGTCTCTGCGGTCCTAGTGGCGCCTCGACGTGAATTACCCGGAGCCAGCGTTGATTGCGTAAGGACCAAGAATGGCAGCTGAATCTACAGGTACCAGTGGCGCAAATGCTTCCTTCCATGCCAAATTCCAAATAAGCTTGATTAAAAGGTAGATGATTTACCTGGAGCTATCCTTGCAGGCTATCTAGGATCATGCGTCTCTCCAATGGTAGCACCCGTCTTGTTCAACAGATCAATGCTTTTTGGGGGTTCAGCTCCGCTTCAGCCACACCCCACGTCACCTGTGGCTCAACGCAATAGTCGAGAGGAAGCCTGGACAGAACCTCAGAGCTCAGGGTTTTGAGCCTGACTTGGGTCCAATCCAACATCCTCGGGCACAGGTCGCTTCTAGAAGACAATCAATTGAGAGTCGAGATGTCCAAGGCTTCGGACATGGCCATAGCAGAAGCGCTGCTCTTCATCGAGGCTGTCAGTTCTTGAGAGTTTCCATTCCGACTTCACGGTCTTTGATCGGCTGTGATTGTTCGTTCGGGTTAGAGGGTTGCTTGGTGTGGCCGGTGCGTTCGGCACAGCTTCCAATCACGAGCCTTTCCCCTGACCTGGATTTTCCGGGTCAGCATCTTGAGCGATCTCGGGACTGAATTCAATTTTCTCCTGTGCCTAATTGGAGCGTTTCAACACTTGGACGAGCTTTTCTCGCCATCTGCCGTTCAGGTAAACAGGGACCGCCATGTTTGCCACGCGAGCCATCGTTCAGGCACGGCCCCAAAGGTCACTACGCGCACTTTTTCACTCTTCTGCGCGAACTCTGGTACGAGCTGGCGACTCTCTGCCCGATCTTGAGGTCCTGGTCGAAGATTCACCGGGAAACAAGGTCAATCTATCTAAAGAGCTCACCGGGAAAGGAGTCATTGTCGGAGTGCCAGCCGCATTCTCGCCTTCCTGCTCCAATTCACATGTTCCGGGCTATCTTAACCATTCAAAGCTCAAGGATGCTGGCAAGGTCTTTGTCGTTTCCGTGAACGACCCGTTTGTGATGAAAGCATGGGGAGCGACACTTGACCCACAGCATAAGACCGGAGTGCGATTTCTTGGTGACCCAAGCGTGAAGTTCACTGAAGCATTGGATCTGGCTTTTGATGGAGCTGCTATCTTCGGAGGCAATCGTAGCAAGAGATATGCCCTTCTGATTGAAGATGGAAAGGTCAAGGAAGCTTTTGTTGAGCCTGATAATACAGGAGTCAACGGTAAGGCCTTGTTGACTACCTGAATAAATCTTTTCTAACCAACTACAGTGTCTGCTGCGGAAAAGGTAATGGGCTAATCGCTAAATCAGGCGAGAAACAGCTAGTCCAAACTGCAGTGGATGCTTTCTGCGCGATGTTTTATAAATAGTCAATACGCCTGCAATGTTTCATGGTCATTCCTAACACCATCCACATCATTCATACACAAGCAGTGAAGGATCCAATGTCAAGGGCCACCGTCAGCTTTGACCTTCTCCCACTGCTCTGGTGTGTAGCATTTTGGCGTCCATGCATGTATTGCCGCTATCTCGTCTTTCAGCGCCGTATTCACAAGTCTGTGCCGAGCAAGGAGTGTTTTCTTTTCAAATTGCGGTGAAACAATTATCGCCTGGAAGGCTTGACCACAGCCGCCTCAGCACTACGTTAGTATGACAATCTCGATGCGAAATAAGATAATGTACCTGAAATGTCATCGATTTCCACGAACTGCGCCCCTATCTTCTCCGTCAAGCTAGTTTTTAGACTGTCAGGCGTGATGCCAGAGGTATTTGCGTTTTGCGCTGCCTGGGTATCTGATTCTGCAGCGCTCATCGCTCCGTTGCGGCGCGAGAAAGATGTCGTAAAAGACCTTGTAGACCGAAGTGTGAACTGCGAACTAGGCTTCAATGCAAGTCTGGTGAGCATCTGGATCTCAATGTACACCAGGTGTGTAAGGAATGCCAGCAATAAAATTTGTAAGCTCCAGAGATCCGCTCCGAGACCGCTGCGGTTCGTCATTCAAAGATCGGCTCTGCGGCCCAAGCTCTATGCCTAAATTGAACGCTGTCAACAATGACGTGTTGGCTTGTCTCAGGCAAATGATCCATTGAAAAAATGCCATGTCAGGACTACGATACTGATTGTCCAGCATCTTGGAATTTCCACGTTCTGATTTGATGGTCAATGTTCAGGTCTACCCTGCTAAAGTTATCGAGGATGACTTCGTACCCCATTACGGCCTCGCCTTTTACAAGGGCTGCGGTCAGCTCCATGCGAAAATTGTAAGATTTCTATCTTATTCTGAGACCTGACGATCTGACGCGTCGCGTACTAGATATCCAGAAGCTTTAGCTGATAAGAGCTTTGACAATACTGGCTGTAAGATAGAGGCTCCTCCCGACCATGCCTTGCTCATAGAGATTGCATGCTAGTGCTGTTAGAGGCGCCTTTCGATCCCATACGAAGACAGATGAACTCTGTCCTTTTGACCGTAGATCTTACGAAGGCCGTTGCTGAAGAAGCGATAGAAGGAAAACATGGAATTGTGGTAGCATATCGTGCGTTTCAACGCTTACAATAGTACCTTGGGTCTACTAACGCGCTCTAGACCCAATCATTTTCCGTGGCCTAAAGTCTCTGACCCTCGCGGACACGCAACAACAATCCCTCCTCCGATTAGCGCTGGAAGGGATTAGCGTCTACTGTCCACATACTGCTGTGGATGCGGTTCCGAATGGTATGGGTGACTGGCTGGCGGACATTGTGACCGGCACTTTAAGCTCACCTGAACCGACCACAAGAACTGCCACCCCTCCAAATGTCCAAGCCGGGTATATATCTCCATCCGAATCATCATCAGATACTACTCCCGGTGAGATCTCAGAGCAGTCTCCTGAGCTTAAAGAAGTCTCCAGCGTGACGACAGATAACTCAAACCTCAAACCTGAACGACCAGGACTGCTTGGCAAGCGCGCCTACAGCAAGCCAACCTACCCTCATCCATCAAACCTCTCACAGACAGATCTCACACCCTCCGTATCAAATCACAAACGTGCCGTAATACACCCATGTTCAGTACCTCTACCAGAAGGCTTGTCATCTGACAACACCGGCTATGGCCGCCTCGTTACCTTTACTGAACCGCAACCCTTGACTCATCTGATCGAACGCATCGCCCGTGGTGTTGGAACACCAAAAGGTTTCCCGGTCGCAATACCTCAAGATCGACAAGTGGAGGACATGCAAATTCAAACGGTCGGCATATGTCCGGGCAGCGGAGGTGGCATCTTCAAGGATTGCAACGCTGACCTACTTTTTACCGGCGAGCTATCGCATCATGAAGCTCTTGCAGCGACGGAAAGAGGGGCGGCTGTAGTGACGCTTTTCCATTCAAATTCGGAAAGAGGATATCTGCATGGTGTGATGAAAGAGCTGCTGAAAAGTAAGCTCCAGGGAGAATGGAAGAAAGTAAGGGAGGAGATGAGCAGTGCAGAGGATGTGAACGAGGATTGGAAGGAAGCCCTCGAAGACGAAGACGTGCAGGTGGAGGTGAGTGAGAAAGACCGTGATCCTTACGGAGTCGTGATATTGGAGGAAAGCCAGTTGGAGGGCACAAAGCTCTCATAGGCGTGCGAAGACGTCGTTATTTATTTGTGGCTCTGGCGTTGTGGTTTCCTCAGTTTGTGATACCCAGTGATATCTTGGATAAGTCTAAATACCTACTTAATATATAATTAGCTTAAGCCTAGTGCTGTAATCAGACATTTTGAGTCAATTCATGAATGATGCGATGATGTCCAATTACACCAATCAGTCAAATAAATAGAGATCAAAATTACACGGCTGGTGGAGAAGACGGATGAGGGTTCTACCTAGCAGCCGCTTGTACATACAACAACGCCCCTCAAAGACAATAGTTCCATCAAAATGACATGCCGAAAACGCGTTCAATGTCTCTTTAGGCAAATGACATTGCATTCACAATAGATCCTCGTGAAAACTTGCTCCGAGGTCTTCTGCGATAATCCTTCCTGACACATAATCTCCACATTCCTAACTACTTCCTTTCCTTCACTAGCCACCACGTTTCTAGGTGAAAGAAAAGTAATAATCTTCGATTTGGCAGGCAACTTTGCAGCATGACCATAGTAAGGATCAACATCCTGTCGCATAGCTGTATTCGAACCTCACACATCACGACTTCTTTCAAGCCTCTGTTTTGCTCGAGTCCAGGACGTTGTCCTGTTTAGGGCTGTCGAGGGCTATGATTTCAACAGAGACCTTCTCAGGGAATATTTTAATGCAACACATTCACCACTACTTCGTCGCATGCAGAGCGTTCCCGAATTTCAAACCATCGAAAGAGGTTGGTCATTTCACCGGCCAGGTCGGAAAATATTTATAATCACAAGAGCTTTAAACCTTGAGAAGGAAGGTGATCATCTCTTGTCAAAAATAAGCTCCTATTCTATTCGTGCTTCACTCAGACACTCATTTACAATTGATATCCACCAAAAAGCTTTCTCAGAGCCTTGTAATCCAATTTGCGATGGCGACCCCGGACCTCACCACGCTTTCCTCTCCCAGCAAAGCCGCCCGCGACGCCTCCCTTGCCCGTTCCTGGTCCCGTATCGCCACCTGGCTCACACGCCTGTACCATCCTCACTCTGTACCTCGCTTCGAGCGGAATGAAGATACTTTGAACGCGCTGCTTGCGCTTGCAGCGGCGAATGAATCTGCCGACGAGGAGGCAGGCTTGTTGTTTGCGGCTGTGGAAGGAGAGGTGGAGAGGCTGGATGGGATTGGGGATGGACAAGTGGGGGAGTGGATGATGAGTGTGCTACATGAAAGGGGTTTGAATGGGTTGGAGGAAGTTGCTGGATGTGTCGTAGAGACGGGTGTCACAGTGGAGCTGGGGAATGGAGGATTGGGCGTGAAGGTTGGGGAGGAGATTTTGGCACTGGTCAAGGGAGAGAGGGAGGGTAAAGAGAGACTGGCGCAGGTAAAGAGACTACAGAACGAGATGGAAGGAGAGATTGAGAAGGTGAAGGGCAAGGTGGAGGACATGCAAGAGCTAGGAGAAAAAGCTGACGAGGAGTTTGACAGCAAGATGCAAAAGGTTGGGGAGTGGAATCGGGGAGCAAAGATGCTGGGTCTAAAAGTCGGTGAATATAAGGAGAGGCTGAGTGGCCTAGAAAGGAATGAGCACTCTGGTGTCACAATCGAGGAGACGAAGGGGAAGGAAAGAAGTATCGGAGCAACGCAAGAGCGGATGAAGGGCCTGGAGAAGAGCCTGATAGAGTTTGGGGGCCTCCCACCAGATTTTGGAGCTGCCAGGGAGGAGCTCGACCGGGCGACAAGAGAGCTGGTGGAGCTGCAGAAGGAGAGGGACGATTTATTTGAAAGAATGGCTCAGGGAGAATAGGTGCCGGGGTCTAGCTGGAAATAAGTGAGCGGAACACGCTGTCCAAAGGTTTGGTCCCGGCGAAGTGATCAAATTGGACTTTAGTCTAACCGCGTTCTCCTTTGGACCAGGGCGTAAAAGCTCCTTCGAAGCGAAGTCTTCAAAACTTTCTGGGTCTGGTCCCAGCCGAATTTGACTGCTCCCTCAGGACCTACAATTACCTCAGCAATCCTCGGTTGGATTGAGCGCCGTACAGTCAGGGCCATTCGGAAAGGTCTCCTTTGGATGTTTGGTGACGAAGGTCTATACATCTTCTTCCTGATTACTCCTAGCATATGACGTCTACTCAATCAAGGATTCGCTCCTGCTACGATCTCCAAAGCCTGGCAATTTTGTATCCATTCAAGGTCAGTGGAGCCAGTTGTTCCCCTCCGCGCCCTCAAGCCTCAAAATATTCTCTCTACTCCCAGTACTCACATCCATCCTCTTAGTCTCCACTCTTCCCCTCTCACAGCCATTTTCTTCGAATCCTGACAGCCATCCTTGCCTCGACACTCCTGAGAATAGACTTAATACCAAAGACTCCTGCAAAAACCTCTTAGGCCAGCCATACACCCTGGAGCAACTCAAACCACCAGTACAACCGAGCTTTGACGAGTACTCGATCATCCAGTGCGACCCTAAGTCTATGTGCTGCAGCAGTGGTCTTCACATAACGTTCATTAGATTTGTTGTTCGCCGCCCGAGAAGAAGGAAGAGAAGCAAAAGATTCAAAGAACGATTTTGAGGTTGGATGCGGATGAGAGAAAGTGAAGCACACGATGAAAGGACTTTAGAAATGGGTAGATTTAAATATGACGGTAGATTTACTCTCCAGAATGCGAGGTAAGAGTATTCAAGTTTTAAGAGTAAACGAGATGTAAAACAAGTAGAGAAATGTTAGACGAATATGCCAGTGCCGGTCACTAGAGGTGAAGCCGGTCTCGCCGTCATATGGATAGAGCTTCTTACAGAATTAAGAGCAGCAAGTCCAGCAACGTAGTATCAATGGGGCACGTACAAGATTCATCAAAGAACCGGATAGGTGCTCTCACCGCATACTGTTATCAGGCCTCGGGAGAGCGCCGTTAATAAAGCGAGGAAAGCATTTATTTTGGACTACTCTGGTTACCTAGTCACTGTGCTTTTGTGAGCTTGACAACTGGATGTCTTTCAAGCGTCTCGACGACGAGACTGGTGGGCCTCTCAATCGAGTATCTGATGATATTTCAGAGTTGACGGATGCGCAGATGTTCGCACCTCGGCTTTGATCGCTTTCACTGGCGTACTTGCCCCTTTTTGCCCCCTGCTGGGTGAATGCCAAGCCTGACTTCAGCCTTGTTGAGATGCACAGCCTCGCTAGCAGATGATCGTTAAGCTGCTAAGAATCTTCATTGTTCGAGGCCATAAGCCTCAGCTGGGTTACATTACTGGTGCCTTGATACCGATTTGAAGGAAGCAGAAGAATATGAACAGCGACCTGTCAGGTATAGATGATCCTTCCCTCGACAATGAAAGCTCAGCCTTTGCGGCGGCTGGTGGTACAACGAGTGCACGAAGCACTGCCCTTTCCAACAAGCTCACAAGCGTGCTCTCTGTCTCCTATACTGATTCTGAGACTCGAAATGCGCTGGAGATACTTGACTCGAGAAATATAAAGAATACTATAGAGACGCGGAGGCGACTTAGGTTGGACGCGCAGAAGGAAGTCATTGACTGTAATGGGTCTATTGTACAGGACTTTGGGAAGGTCGCTGAGGTATTTGATTGATTCCAGGTACATATGGCGTATGACATTTACTAATCTAGCTACTCATCTAGCAACTCAAGCGGGTCGGTACCTTGATAGAGAACCTCAATGCGACATGCAATGGTATGCGTGCCCACTTTGATCGTGCCCGACAGGAAAGCGGACCGATGCTAAAGGAGTCATCGGCGCTTCTGGCTCAAAATGAGGAGGTCAAGACGAAGCAGAGCGTGCTCGACGCGTTCAAAGGACGGTTTATAATGTCTCCCGAGGATGTCCGCTGCTTGACAAGTTCTAGCGAACGTGTAGACGGCCACTTCTTTCACCTGCTAGACCGAGTGAAAAGGATACATCGAGACTGCGAGGTCCTCTTGGGCACCGAAAATCAAAGACTTGGAATGGAGCTCATGGATCAAACATCACGAAATCTTAACAATGCCTTCAAGAAGCTCTACAACTGGATTCAGAAGGAGTTTAAGACGCTTGACCTAGAAGATCCTCACGTTAGTGGATCGATCAGGAAAGCTCTTCGAGTTCTTGCAGAACGACCGTCTCTGTTTCAGAACTGCCTTGACTTCTTTGCTGAAGCACGCGAGCATACTCTCTCAGACGCATTTCACTCTGCTTTGACTGTTGTGCCGGACTCCACGGATCTCAGGAAAGGCTCCATGAAGCCAATTGAGTTTTCAACCCATGATCTACTCCGATATGTCGGGGATATGCTGGCATGGGCCCATTCCGCTGCTGTCTCTGAGCGAGAATCCCTGGAAGGATTGTTCATCTCAGATGAAGAAGAACTCGCCAGGGGTCTGAAAGCTGGAAAGGCAACCGAATCCTGGGCACAAATGCGCGACGAAGATGTGGATGATGACGAGACCCCCTTCGACGGCCGAAAAGCCCTCAATGACTTGGTCAGCCGGAACATGGCAGGTGTAGCTCGTACTCTCAAGCAACGTGTTGAGATAGCTGTTCAGAACCATGATGACCTTTTGGTTGTGTACAAGACGAAGAATTTGCTGGAATTCTATTTCGGTGTCTTTACGAAGCTAGTAGGAGATGACTCCGCTCTTGTCTCTACTGTCCAAGAACTTCAGACATCTACAATCGCACATTTCGAGCAACTCCTCGCTGAAGATGCGGCTCATGCAACGCATGAACCAGTTCCTGACGACTATGGCGCGCCACCTTTCCTTCTCAGTGCTCTCGACCGCCTTAGCTCTATACTTCAAGCCGATGCCAGCAACGTCCATGCACGCGGCTCTCATTTCACTCAACCTTCAACCTCTCCACAACTCCTCTCCACCGCCCTAACACCTTTCCTCGACCACTGCACCGAGCTCGCCTCGTCTCTCCCCGACTCCTCTTCTTCTCCCTCTGAATCCGCGCCCGGCCCTCCACTCCCCACCATCTTCCGCCTCAACTGCCTCCTCCCCGTCCAAGCCGCCCTCACCCCCTTCCCCTCCGTCCCCCTCTCAGACATCACCACCACAATCGCCACCCTAACCACCCACCTCATCGACACCCAACACACCTTCCTCCTCCACGAGTCCGACCTCTCCACCCTCCTCTCCACCCTCTCCTCCACGGAACCCCCGAGCCAGAACACACTGACCCTCTCCGCCCAGAAGCTCGACGACTTCCTCCCCGAGGCGCTGACGGACGCGCTGGAGAACCTGCGGTGGCTGGCGGACCGGCGGCTCGCGAAGGAGGTTACGGAGGAGGCGGTGGAGCGGTTTTGTGAGGATTTTGAGAGGGTGGAGGGGTGGTTGGAGGAGTTGGATGGGAGGGAAGGAGAGGAGGGGGAGGGGGGAGAAGAGGGGGGAGTGAGGTTGAGGGATGTGTATCCGAGGACGTTGGGGGAGGTGAGGGTTTTGCTGAGCTAGGGGAGATGAGAATGGTGGTCTGGGAAGGGTTGGGGGGATGGATGTATCATGGATTGTGGATTGTGGGAAGTTATGCAGAGTATGAGAACGAGATACGCACATGTGTTACGGGCCTACAGCATTGTGTAAATGCAACTAAAACTCAAAATTTATACAAAGCCATATTTCATATTCAGAACAAGCTTCGAAAAGCTACCTAGTCAATCTACCTAAGATATACATCTACATAACCAAAGTCCTCAATCTCAGCCACACTTACGCAATTAAATAGCCCCCCCCCACCCCCCCCCTCCCCCTTGCCTCAAGCTCCACCCCAATCCTCCCCCAACCAATACCCTGTGACATTCACTCCCCAAAAACCCCCCAATCCCTAACCCCCAGACTCCCCCCCACCCTCTCCACACACTCCCTCCCCCACCCCTCTTCCCGCTCTACCTCAGCCCGATCCTTTAATTCCTTCCACGGCACGTTCGCGATCACGCAGATGTCCGTGCCTTTCTGCGGGATGCGGAGGAGGAGGAGGGTTATTTGTGTCGTCACTGTTGGGGTGTTGGGGTGGGTTGATGATGAGGAGGAGGATGATGAAGCAGTAGCGGGCGCCGGTGGGGATACGGCGCGCCCAGACACGAGCCACGCGCTAACCTCGGGGTCGGCGGCGGTGAGGGAGGGGTTCGTCAGGCTGAAGCGTGTGGGCGGGGAGGACGTGGAGAGGACGTCTGGGGCTGGGACGAGGTCCTGGAGGTGGTGGAGGGCGGCGGCGGGGTCGGTGGGCGCGGTGGTGGGGGGGACGTGTTCGTTCAGCTCGATGATGAGGGATGTGAGGGTTTGGGGCGAGAGGTGGACTTCTTGGTGGTCGGGGATTTGGCGGAGGGTGCTGGTTGGGGGGTGGTTAGCTGGAGGGTTTTTGTTAGAGGGGAAAAGGGCAGGGTGAGGGAAAGAGTACTGGGTCTGTAAAGATAGGGTGGGCTGGGGTTGGTAGGTTGTAGATGGGCTTGCGTAGGGTGGTAAAGAGGGTAGGTTTGAGGCAGATACTGGAAATGAGCGGATTTGAGAGGTTCTTAAGAGGGGTATAGATCAAGATCCAAAGTGTTTGTACATGTTGTAAGAAAACGACTAGAGCGAAGATATTTAGAATAAATACGTACCTTGCGTCAATGAAATCAGTCGGTAGATCCGCCACAAAGGCGCCTCCGAATAATTCCCTTTGTGTGAAAGACATCTCTATCCACCGCAGCCAGATTTGGACTTTGGTCTAGCATGCAGGAAATTTATGCTCATGGACAACCTGAATATGCCTTGTGTTAGAAATGCGTGCCTGTTGCCCTCCCCTTGGGCAGTGCAGGCAACCGGATGAATTTATGAAGGAAGAAGTGATACAGGTTCTAGCTCCAATCACATTGCTAGAAAATAGCGAAGCCTACCTAGGTACTTAGGCAGGCAGAAAGTTGTTCAAATTCTGACAACATGAATTAGTTCTTGAGAGCGCTTCTGCGGTATGGCATTGGTGAAAGTAGTGTTGCTCTGAAACTGGCCTTTTATTGAGAACCTAGGATTACTGAAAAGAGGCAGTTGGAAAGATCGTACTCGAGCGTCCTTAGAGACAAATGACATACTACGACCACCATCAAAAAGATTTCTAGGCAAAAAATTGAAGATGATTTTTCAAGTAAACGAAGCGCTTGATGGTGCCCATTTAAGCGGGCTCGTGAACTTCCGTTCTGCGAAATACATGAACATTTACGGCATACCATCATAAAGAACATTAAAATGCCCAACCCTGCAGGCAGTGACAAATGCTCTCTGATGCTTAAGGCGGCGGCCTTGGTCCAATAATCTGCCTCCTGGCTCCTCCAACCCCAAGCCCTGGCCCTGGCCGATTCTGACTGTCTCCACCCATGTATCCATATTGATGCACATCCCAACTGTGGCCCGGCCGACTTCCCTCTCTCTCATCCCGTGCGGCTGCTACTGTTTGCTTCTGACCTTCCTCCCATTCCCGTTGCCGTTCCCTTTCGCGCTCCATCTCCCGCTCAAGCAGAGACTTGCTAGCCCAGCCACTAGCTTTTGTTTTGGCTTGAGACGCTTTGCGGCGCTCGTTTTCGAGGTCGACTTCTGTCGTGGTGGAGTAGTCGTTGGGTCGATAGGAGGTGGACTGGGCGGTGACTGGTGCTGGGTTACTGGCGAGATAACGATCTGTTCGGTTGGAACTTGGAGGATAGGAGGTTGGGTTTGGGAGCGGGCGGCTTTGGGGTTCAGGCAGGGGACGAGCAGAGGGCCCGGTGTTGTTTTTCTTTACAAACACAGGGCCTGTGTTTGCAGGCTCCGCGGGTGTTGGCCTAGGTGGCTTGGGTGGAGCTTGCTGGTTTTGCCATTCGTTTTGTAGATAATCGCGTTCTGCGGCTTGGTCATCGAAATCGTCCTGTGTAGGGCGGGGAGGTGGAGCTGGTCGACTGCGGCTCTTTGATCGGCTCCTCTTGTAGTCATCCCTTGCACGTGGCTCATGCTGCCGACCTTGTCTCTCAAATTCGTACTGCTTCTCGCGCTCTTTCGCGAGCTCTAACTCCCGTTCAAGGTCTCTGATTCTCTGGCTTTCCGGGGAAAGGACTCGACTTTCTCCACTTACATTGCGTGACTTTCGCCCTTGTTCTGCTTGATACTGACTCAAAAACTGCCCGTTCAATTGAGCATTGCTGTTACCCCTCTTCCGAGCCCTGTCACCCTGTAATCTGAACTCCATTTCCCTCTCTTCTCGTACGCGGGCATCCTCCTCCTCTTTCCATCGCCTTTGTTCCTCTTCCCATCTCCGCTTTTCCGCCTCAGCTTCTTGGCGGTCTCTCTCGCGTTGCCTTTGCGTCTCTTGTTCCCAACGACGCTCTTCGTCTAGTCGAGCCCTTTCTTCTTCGGCCTCTAGTTCGAGCCGCCGTTGTTGCTCGGCCTTTTCCTGCTGAAGCCGAAGTCTCTCAGCTTCGACAGCCTCTTCTTTCCTTTTGCGCTCCTTCTCAGCAATGCTTGGAACATGTGGAGCTGCTGTTGTGATCTGGCGCCGGGCACCAAAAGCAATTCCTTGGTTCCCTTGGCTAGCGCCACCCATGTAACCGTACTGATGAATATTCCAGGCCGGAGCCGTATTAGACTCATCATCCTTCTTACTCCATGCACTGATCCCACTGGGCGGCGATCCAGGCCCACCATTCTTTGTTGGGCTCTTCGTTGGACTTATTCGGCCTGATGAATAGGACCCTTTCGCCAGCGGGTTCCAGGTAGTATTCGGCTCGCTGGCATTGCTAATCCCACGGTCTCTCGAGGGCGGAAATATACCTGTTGGACTACTCAGGCCGCTTTGACTGTTTCCTGTCATCTGCGGACTCATGACACCACCCTTACTTTTGGCGCCAATCGTGCCGGGAAACTTGGACGGCTGTAGTGCATTTGCGCGCCTGCTGAATGCACCTAGACATTGTATGACTTGGGCGGGATCTTTTGACTCGTAGAGGTCGACTGTCAGGAATACATCGTGGGGTGGGAGACTGATGGGCGGCATCTGACACGCTCTTAGGAAGTGGGATATGTTTTCCATCTGTACGAACGGCATCGCTGATTGCTTGTACTTTACTCCTGGAGACACTGCCAAGTTGACGAGCCTGAATATTGGTCAGTCTGCTGTCATGAGCAGGCTTTTTACGACTATACTTGCCTGCATAATGCGACTCCATCTTTGAGCGCATCTAAAAGATCACCCGGCGGTAGCCGATCTCCTAAAGACTCCTCGATCCAATTGCGAACTTCGTTGGCCGCTTTAGGTGTATATTTATCGAGGCGCATTTGGCGCAGGTCTTTGTCCAGGGAAGACACGGTAGCCATATTTGCCGGACGAGTGATCTGGCTCGTGGTACCACAGCGCAGCCTTTCGTTTCTCTAATTTTAACTCAAGACTCCGATGGTGTAGAGAACCGACAGACGAGAGAAGACATGGAATAGATTTAGTTTTGGACAGGCGAGGAATTGGTATCGTAGGTGGATCTAGATGGATCACAAAAGGGTTGTTGCATGAACAAAGAAGATTCGCATGATGGAATGTCAGTCAGCCTTGCATGCGGTGGGAGTTGGTTCGCGCCAGCCCACCTTCCAGCCACGCTCCCGGGATTTGCGGGGGGCCGGAGACGGGAGTGACGTTATTGGCCGCCGAAAATTTGTCCACGATTATCATGTCAACATCGGATTCAAGGTCATGCAGTGAAACGCGAGCTATGAGGCTTCGGCGCAGCTTTTGGCCATAATGTATTGACAATGGGGATCTTCACTGAAGTGTGGGTCAAATGGAAGAAATTACATCTTCCCTGGCGGAAGCACTTCCTCGTTGGTAAACACCACCTCCAATACCCCAGATGAAAAGGACGCCTCGCTGAATATCTACAGGACGGGACCTTGCTGGGAACACGTTCTGGGAATTCAAGGACCAAATCCAAGCCAACCGCTTCCGACGCATCGTCCGCTATAACCCGCGAGCTCACTACGCAGACGTCAAGATCTCTCCTCAATGGCATCAGTGGCTTCGACATACTCGCCCTAAGCCGCCCTCGGTCCAAGAGCAAGAAGCTGATGTAGCCCGGCAGATTCAGCTGAAGCATCTTGCGCAACTAGCCGATGAGCGGTGGGCTAGTAAACCGTCATTGCTTGACAGGCCGAAGAATCAGCCAGAGCCCGCTTCGAAGCTAAGCTCGCCTGATTCGCTGGAGGGGAAGACGGAACCTGATGAGAAGGAGGGCGTAAGGAATGCCGCTGAGGGTTCCATGGGAGTTGGGCAGAAGTCAAAAGGACAGGACCCGTGGAGAAGAGGAAGAGGTGGGCCAAGCGAGGGATGGCAGCCCGAGTCTTGGGTACCGGGGAGCGCCAAACGATAGTGGTCGAGGCGAGAATCGAAGAGCAGAATCAACCGCTACCACGGTCCTTTTTTAATGTGATGCTAGCTCTCACCTTATACAGCTATTTCCTGGAGGTTCTGCGACCTGGTCTGCCAAAAGTGTGCGGACATGAAATTGAAGCATGAGGAAGATTGGCGTGAGCATTTTATGTACCGCGCCGGCGGACGAGTCGCGCACGGCAGAATGTTTAATGTCGCCATCGAGGTTTCCACATCCGGCGCCCTCGGCCTTGAAGTCTACCAGCGCCTGTCACGTTGACATAAATCACGTACCCCAACATTGTCCTATGACAAGAAAGGGCCTATTCGGTGGGACAGAGAGACCTGTGGCTTCGAACTTCGGAGAAGTGCTTGCCATATGGAAGTACGCAATTGGGTCAAATTCTTAAGGAGAGACGACCACAATGGGTTATTGCAGGTCGTATCAACTGATTATTAGATACAAAGCGAGAAATAATGGATAATTATTCCCTGCATATTTGGGCAAAGATAACCTGCGCAGTGGAGTCTACAATACTCCACTACTAGATAAGTGGGACGAAGCTTGTGTTTGGGCCATCCATGCCTCTGTAACAAAAACGCCATGAGTCTTAAAAAGGGGTTCTTTCCTGCATTCCAACGAGACACTTTTATGCATAAGATGATCGTCGCTCTGCCATGTGAGTTTAGAAGAAATTGGGGAAAACAACGAGATTATCTAGGAGAGCGTGCGCGAGGAGCATGTGATCAGTCTTAATGAATCCCAGACCTCGAATGCCGGGAAACCGGGAAAGAGTTGTGAAAACAGGAAATTGTGGTCAGAGCCTGCGAAAAGAGTACCCATTCAAAGAAACCAACATTACCGGCTTACTGGATTCGTATTTCCCGCCATTGCTGAGTTGAGATATTTCCCTGGCAATATCGCAAGTGCATATTCAATGGATTCGAAAGGCAATTCAAACATTTCAGCATAAAGAGACTTCTCCTGGCTACCAGAAGGAGGCTTAATTTCAATTTCGGTTGAAGAATGATAGATTCATTTGTCAGATAAGTAAGGTGCACAGTTTGCAAGTGAACCGCTATGATCAAAACGCGGGTAACTTGATATCGCTCAGAAGTTGAAAGTGTGTTCAGAAACCCCTGTCACTCAACAAGCCTTGATCCCTCCTGCTCCGACCACATGCTATAGACTCAGACGGCCATCCCCTGAAGCGCAAAGGTAGAAAACAATCAAACAAGGGGCAAAACAAGCTCAATAAATCCATTTCAAAAACTCGAACAGAGGTGGAGCGAAAAGAGGCGTTCTTTAATTGTGGTCATACAGCCTGCTTTTGGTCCAGCTCTTGATATCCGACAACACCGACCGCATGCCTTGATCCTTGTCCCTCCTGCCGGTCCGCTATGCTGCCGAGATGAAACATTCTATGTGTCCGAGAAGATTCTTTGATGAGGGTTGGGCGCGACAAACACATTGCATATATCGTTCATTCCCCGAAGAAAGAGACCGTTTCCACCTACACCTTTTCACCGGCTGCACCCGCCACCATGCTCGCTCAATGGTATCGATCAAACAATCTTGCGTAGAAGAGAATAGGCCATGTTCAAAAAGATTTTTCAGTCTGTCAAACAGGAGATTTTGCATTCGCAGGATTCCCGTTCCGTCTGCCCTGGGTGTCATCGCCTACAGCCAGCCTGCTCATATCGGTAGATAGGAAAGCGAAAGGGTCGGCACCAGGTTCATTCCCGTAGAAACCGTTCGATGGCTCCGTCGAGTGTTGTGGCGTCTGCCCTGCTCCAGTAAATGCAGCCTGCGTCGCGGGATGAGCGAACGACGCAGCAGAGTGGGAAGCATTGCCAGATCCGTAACTGGGTGTCATCGTAGACATTGGTGTGAATGGCCCGGGTCCAGGCGCCATAGATGGCATGCCATAGGTGTTCGGTGGTGGAGGACCAAATTGCTGACCAAAACCAGCACCAGAACCAAATCCACCAGGAGCAGCAAACGGTGCTGGGCCAGGTGTATTTGCCATAGAACCAGGGCCCATCCCAAAGGCTGGAGGAGCATCCATTGGGGACGGGTATGCTGAGTCGGCTACAACAGCTGCGTTTGATCGTGGTGCGCCGCAACGCAAGCAGTTTACGTTCTTTGCGAAGTTATGGTAGCTACAAGCTTCCTGACCGCACTTCCAATCACCAGCACGGAAAGGGACAGAGCCACCCCCTCCGCGGCCATGGCCCATTCCGTGGCCATGATGACCCATGTGATGAGGAGGAGGCATCATGGATGGCGGTCCGTAACCGAATGCACCGTAACCCATCGGATCACTTGGCCCAGAGTGAACGGCTGGATAAGAGCAGCGAAAGCAGGCTGTCCGGCGTTGAAAGTTGGAAAATCCACACGAAGGGCATTGCCAATCGCCAGGCCGAGGTCGATTCTTACTGGGAGGGAAAGGCGTTAAAATCTCAGCGGCTCGGTCCAGAACTCGGCTTGAAGAAGGAGAAACCTCAATGGCTTTCTCATTTAGGGCTCTGCCATTCATACACAGGCTTTCTGCGGCCTTGTTCACGATGTCAGAAGAAATCAACTTACAAGAAGTATTACTCACCTCTTCATGCGAAGAGAAAACGGCAAAACCAGATCCTGTGGGCTTGTGCTGATCAGGTGTTCGAAGAGTCCAGAAAGCGATTGGCCGACCACCAAATTGAGTAAACCAGCTCTCCAATTCAGACTGGGTGGTGTCGTGAGGAAGGCCGTTCATATGAAGAACCTTGCTTCTTTCGGCTAAAAACGCTCTGACGTCCGCTCGAGCATCCATGGGCCGAGTGAGAATCTCTGGATGTTCATGCGCCGGCTGAGATTTCTTGATCAATCCTTTCAAGACACGAGCAAGGGTGATTGCTTCTTCCATGGCTCGGCGTGGGGAAGCGGGCGCGAGGGCTTGGAGATGGAAAGGGAGATTGTGCTTGATCGGAGCGGAGGATTGTACTGGCTCAACCTCGAGCGCAGCGCAGATGTTGGAAAGCGAACTTGGGCCGAAAGGTAGGGACTCGGGATGGTGTTGCTGCCAGCGCTGATACTCGGATCTGAGGTCGAAGGTCCGTGAATGTTGGAGATATGGGGGAAGCACGACGGCTTTGTCGCGAGCCTCACGGGGTAGTTGGACACGAAGATCCCATGAGTCGAGAGTGACGAAAGCGAACTCCAGGTTCGGTTTGATAAGATGTTGTTGAACGAATATGTCGAGTTTGTTGATTGCATCTCGGAAAGAGCCTGCAGTCCGTACGTGTTCCCAAGTAAGCGTGGTCAAGCTAGCTGTAGAAGAAAAAGTTTTTTTCAGCATGTGTATATTCCCTAGCTCTAGTTTCGAGATTTTCGGTGGTGCACTCACTGCATAATGGCGTGATGGGAGTATTGACCGGCTTGACGAGTTCACTTTGTCTACCTTGCTAAACTTCGTATTAGCAACCACACCGTGGACAGACAGCTGGCTCGGACATGCAGACCTCTTCACATGTTGAGCTGTCGAGTACAATCCAACCCAGCTCAATGACCTCAGCGGAATCTTTTGTCACGTAGACGCCATGTTCGTCGCAGGTGGTCGCCACGTGGATCACCACGTACCGGTCGAGCTTTGGATTCTGGGGACCGGGAGCAGCCATGACTGCAAGATTCGACCGGGAGCGGCCAGGACTCGACAGCAGGCTTGAGAGGGTGGTGGCTAGTGGACTGGGAGAAGAAAATCTGCGTCCTCAACCCAATTGCTGATTCTTCCCTGACCTGAGACACGTAGGGCAGCGCTTCCGGGGGGAAGGGTCGGTGGGGGCGTAGGCCAGGCGCAACGACTGCACAAAACGAAAATGTCGGGTTAAAGGCAGTGCAAATCTCCGGCAGCGGCCTCAACGAATGCAGGCCACCTTGGTCCGGAGCTCATTGAAAAGGTGGAAGGATAACGAGAAAAGAAGATGGGGGGAGGAAAAGGTGGGAGAGCGGTGGATAGGATTAATATTACTGACGTGGAGGAGATTTCAGTGGTGGCCGGTGAGCTACTGTTAGCTTGGAAGACCGGGAGTGGTATTGGCTCATGGCCAGGATCGTTACCTTGCTCTCCAAGTTGAAACGAGATTTAAACTGACCCATCCCACTCGGAAATCAAAACTCGATCATGGCAGTCGTGTCCGCCGCAATCTCAACGAGTAGCATCGACCTGCTGCTGTGATGCTCAGTGACATACCGCCGTGGTCGTCTTCGTGCATCCGGTTAAAGCTCTCTGGGCAGGCTGTTTCTCTGCCAGCACGACCGGACACCCGTCAAATACAATGTCCCCAGTGTTCTGCCTTGTCCTCACATCCGCTGCAGGTTCTCTAAGCATGATGGTGACAATGTTCTTGTTGAGAAACTGTCATCTTGAAGACTAATGATAATGTACCGGTCCGGGTGCCGAGAACCCAGCCCTTGACCATGTCGTCTGCAAAGCAGGCTCCTTGGTCAAGGATATGTAATTATCTCTGTACGGGATTCTGTCACAAGTAACCAACACCCTGGTTCCCCTTCAGGAGCTACGCGTCCCTAGATCGCCGCTATCTCTGCATTTTTATTTCCGCCTCTTGCCGGCGTCTGGCGCGCTGGCAGTCGGACTTCTGGAAATTAAAACCACTGATAGTAAGAGCCCCTCGGCATCGTGTTTTCACTGACGAATTCGCTTTGTTTAGACCGAAATAGATGTCATTATTAAGCTTTAGACCTAGATCAAATTGGTCTTCCCGCGACTCGTGCCCTATTTGACCTTCCTGGTCCCCACGTTTCAATAACTCGCCCCCAAGCCTTTACCGTTACTACTCAACACTTTGAACCCAATTGGGGTCTTCCTGCAGAGTCAACGCTGTCAAGCTGACAACGACGACGATATTGAACAATCGGCAAATGAGATCCACTGTGGCTGCAGACGCGGATCGCTGTAACTTGCCACGCGGTCTGTTCCCCAAAAATCGCATTCACGCGCTTTTAAGGGATGTCCTTCGGAAAATATGCCCGTGAACTGCAAGTCAAGCGAAACAACCGACAATTCCTTAGGTCCACAGAGTCGCTTGTCGGATCTCCTTTCACATGATCAGTGCTTGGCAAAGTCTTGTGCAATGTACGCCGCGTGTTCGAAGTATTCAAAAGACGCCGTATCCGTTTGAAGACGCACGCAACTTTCCTCCCAGGTGATGACTCCAAAACGATAGGATGAGTTCTTTCATAAATCTTGACGCCCGTGGGACAGATAAGAATCCACCCCCTAGCGGCCACGAACAGTAGGTCAGTATTACTAGAGACAGCTTACCTCTTTGTCTTTCCAGCATTATTCCCCAATGTCCCTGAAGTGCTTCCTCTTTTCTGTTGAGTGTATCCCGCACTTTCATGAATTGCAAGGCTCGACA
This sequence comes from Pyrenula massariospora, assembly GCA_021030905.1. NCBI lineage: Eukaryota > Fungi > Ascomycota > Eurotiomycetes > Pyrenulales > Pyrenulaceae > Pyrenula > Pyrenula massariospora. The sequence goes on from JAGFMI010000001.1 coordinate 1,656,463, forward strand.
GAGAGAGTAGCCACCGAAATGTCTGGGTGCTCTCTGCAACTGTTCTATGAGTGACGGCCTCGCTTTCTCGCAGAGCATTGTGCCTTTGTCCGATTCTGGCTGTGTTTTATTTGCATGCATGTGTATGGAGACGAGGTTGGCCACCGCACGTTTTATGTCAGACTGGCTTATTTCCCAACGCATCGGTCAATGCAAACGTGGGTCGAAGATTCTATGCAAGGTTCAGACTAACGCAACGGCCATGCTCAAGGCGCGTCAAGTGTGTTCTCTGCGCAGCCGAGTCACCCCCGAGCAATGTTGCACTTCATTCGCTATTGCGCTGGACTTTCATCGAGGAGAAGTATGCCGCTCTGACACTGGATCGTACTGACCCGTTTGATCTGGTGTAGTTGGGGCCTTATGCGGTAAATGCAGCGTCATCCTCGTTTCGATGGCTGTTTCCGAGCACGGCAGCATGCACATCTGGTCCAAGAATCAGTCTTGTTCACGCTGTCACTCGATCCACGTGATGCGTTACGCGGGACGCTCGAGAGTGCTTTTGGAATCTTCTTGACTGTGCAGCGACATGTTCCCGTACCGCAAGTTGGCGTGGGTACCAGCATCGATAGCCCTCTTCAAGCTCCGCAGTGCTTTATACACGAAGATGATCGGGATGTTTCGGAGTGCAAAGCGAAGTCTGGGGAAGCGTCCAGCAGCATAACCGGGTCCTGGGGATGGCTTGGCAGTGCACGGTTCGCCTGTACCCGGGCGGCGTTTGACTTGCACGGGATCGGGGGTTGGCAGCGGCTGAATCCATCTTTTTTTCTACAACGACGATTGAATCTGTGTACTAAACAAATAACTCTTGCCCATTTGTTCCGGCGCTGAAGCTCTCGGTTCTCAATTCCACATGCTCAGATTCCCGTCGTGAAGACCACGCTTCGTCTTCGCATGCGGCCACCAGTCACGTGGTCTGTACGGTCAACCTCACCACGACATGCACATTCCTCTATGGCTATCTTCATCATGCCAAATGCGGCCTGTTACAACGCACAGGAGACCGGGATGCATGGAATGCAAAAGTGCCCACACTACAGCACGTGCCGCTTCAGAACACCTCAACCTGCCTGGCTTTGCCAATGGAGATGCAAAGGTCACATTCCCCATCTTCTTGCCTTCTCTATTTTCCTACCAGGAGGCTGGAACAAGCGTTCGCGCGACCTATATCTTTTCGCCCCCTCTGTTTTGTTTGTTTGCTCTCTCTCCCCTGCATGAAACATCTGACTTGCATTTCTGCCTCTGTACTTCTAATTGGTCTCCAAAACGTTGCAACGACTAGCCTCGAGGAGGCACTGTGCCAGAGCGAATAGCGTCTCAAGAGCATCGCCAACCATTATCGCCGCTCAGAAAAACGGCCGCTTTTAGCAAAGATGTCTCTCACCAGTCCTGCCCACACCCCTTTCCGACCAGAGGACAAAGCTCTGGACATGCTGTTCTCCTCATCCGAAGATCCTCTTACAGACTCGATCTCTCAATACATTAATGGAGATTTGTTCGACCACAACGAAGAAGATGAAGACGTTCATCTCTTAGAAGACCTCGTTGATCTTTTTGACAAAAGCCCCTATCCCAATGGCGGCAGCTCCCTTTCACCAATTGGCAGCTCTGCAAGGCACACCCAACCGTCCCCGCAACCTTGGCGCAAGGGCCTATGGTGTCTTAATGAAACATCTGGACAGGATGGTGCTAACGGACAAAACTGCACGGGCACGCAGGCTCCCAAGAAGGACCTCCCTGTCTCCAATGTCGGCGTTGTCGGGCTTGGTCTGGTAGAGCAGCCTTGCAGCCTCAGTGCATTTGGCCAGACACCTCCACCATCTCGCTCCTCCTCACCGCTACATCTCGGAACAAAGAAAAGCTGCCCCAGCCCCAAGTCTGCCTCGATCCGTCACCACCAATACGTTCCTCTGGATCCGGATCAAAGGCAGAGCCTATCACCGCGTCTTGGACAAAACGTAAGCCAGAATAGCGCTGGAATGGCTTACAATGAATTATTCCATCAAGAATTCCAGAACTTCGGCATCGGATCCCGGGATGAGAATGATCCGATATCACCACCGAACTCCGGTAGACCTGTCCAGCCCGCAAACATGTCATCGGTGATGCAACAACAAACTCCTGCTGGAGTCAGCATGTATTCCGCCCAGTCTCCATACCACCAGCAAGAGTACAATCATGCGAGCCATGGTTATAATGCGCAAGGCTTCTCTGTACCCCAGGCAGCAATGACGATGCTCCATAATGACCAGGTTCCCAGCCAGAGGCAATCCCAGCTCCAGCCAGTCCTTTCCTGGACTACAGACGCCTGCGACTCTTCGAGCGGAACAGACTTCTCCTATGAGCTGCCGAACCTTGCGGGAGCTAGTGAGGGACAAGCCTGGTGGTCACCACCGCATAACACAACGTCTATAAAGGGCGAAAATCTACCTCAACAACAAGACTTCTATCCTCAGCTCGCAGCGCCAATCCCTCACCGACCCGCGCATCCTCTCGTTCAACACCCTTCAACCCTCCAGACCAACGGACTCCTGATCCAATACCCTGGCCAAATCCAACAACACCATCCCAGAACCCAACAGCCTCAACCTCCGTTCGATCCCTCTTCCCCCGGTGCCGTCTCTGGAGCCACCCTCTCCCCAAACACGAACCCCTCAAGTTTCTCCCCAACCCACTCCTACACAATCCCCCAGGCATCCTTCATCAAAAAGGACCCCTACCCCACAACTCCGCGCCGCAATCCCCACCCACCGTCTCCCACCCGTTCCCCATCTACTTCCCCCTCCCGTCCTGTCCGGGCCCGTGTCCGCAATTCCTCCTCCACAACCAACCACCAACACAAATCCAAACGCAAACCATCCTCCTCATCCATCGGCAAACGCGGAAACCAGCGCACCCCTAACCGTAGCTCCCACTCGTCCTCTGCCCAAAACGCAGACAGCGACGGCTTCGTCAACTTGACCGCCAGAAACAAAAAGGACATCGTCAGAGCCGTGGCTCCGAGCGGAAGCTCAAGGACCAAGGAGAAGAGAGAACGGCAGCGGGAGGACGAGGAGAAGGAGAGGGAGAAGGAGAATGAGAAGAAGAACCTGTTGAGATTTGTGAGGGGTCTGCCGGCAGAGGCGGTAAAGCTGAAGCGGGAGACGCTGGCGAAGCTTTGGTCTTCATGCGACAGGTGTTGCCGGAATTTTCAGTACGAAGGGAATGGGGTTATGGCGGAGGAGGTGGACGGACGGGTGATTTGCGAGGGTTGTGCTCGGATAGGGGGAGTGTGGCTGGAGGGGACGGTGGGTGAGACTGGGATCAAAGGGGAGGAGGCGGTTGGTTGGAACGCGAAGAGAGAGGAATCGGTTGACTGGAAGGAGTTTGAGAAGGAGGAGTCTATGGATTGGCGGGTGAAGAGTGAAACGGTTGACTGGGAAGAGATCAAGAAGGAAGAAAGGTCCATGGATTGGCGGGTGAAGAGTGAAACTGCGGGCTGGGATGAGTAGGGCTGGTACCTACCTTACCTCGATACTACAAATGAAAAAACCTAGTCTAGGTAGGTAAACCATTTTGGGTTTGAACTTTGGAGGATATATTGCCCACAGTGTATTAAGCAGTCACAATGCTCTAAGCAGTCACACTGCTCGGATCTTTCGATCTCAGCAGCGATATCCAACCAAAATTCTTGCTTTATCTACTACTTGTCTTGGTATCTAAGTGTATCCTTGTATAGGATATTCGAACCCTCCTTACAAGATAAGACGAACTCCGTACGGTCCTCAGATCACGGTCCATGATTCTGAAACACATATACCTCTCAGACTACCGGGCGCTATTCAGAGCACCGTGAACAATTCCGGACCGCGAGGCCATGTACCTCACCTCACCTCAACACTCACCTATAGCGTGCTTACAGCAAGGACACAGGCACGAAGCAGCCAAGTCTCAGAACCAAAAACAAAAAAGCAACACCCTCCTCCTCCCAACGGACCCGGGGTTTGTCGTTAAATGAGCCCGTTACACACCTGCTCTGCCCTCCGGTGCGGTGAGGTGACACGCTGCTCGTATACTGAATTCATGGAGGTACTAGTGGTTCGTTGTTATGTTACATCGTCTTCGTCTTGTGCGACGGGGGAGTGGGTGGGTGTCGTACGGGGAGGATACGGGTTGATGTTGGGGAGATTTGGGGGGAAGGGGGATGTTGGGAGGGTTGAGGGATCTACTTTGTGTGTTGATTTGTTATTTTGGGTTGCTTGGGATTGGGTGGGGGTTTGCGTGTATTCATTTGTTCACTGAGTTTTGTGGTTCGAAGGTTTGTACTTGATTGATTCGTGCGCTATTTCAGGACGCGGCTTAGATAGGCGTGCTCGTATAGATATAGTCTCATTGTATGTACAAAATCGTTCCGCTCGTAAAAAAAAACTTTCGCATTCATACCCTGAAGGCAAAATGAAAGTACCTGCCAACTGAAAAAGTCTGGCCCACGATGATTAGTCTCCAATTGATAGCAAAAGAACAGGAGCATTTTGGCATCGGCTCGCTAATCTCGATAAACATGCAAAGCCAAAATATAAGGCGGCTGAGGGCTCGTGGCAGGGGCAGAGCGTCAAGACTCAATGCATTGGAATGTTGGTAGTCAGGAGCCGTGACATTCACCAGACAAGCAGGATTTCGAACGATTTTGTGGTCAGATTTAGAAACGGGAAAGGGAGGGGGGACCGAAGAGTGAGCATCTAATAGTATCCCCGGACTTTCTAACCTTATTTCTGGCGCAGGCTATTACTTGATGGTGAGTGGGTTATAAATCCAAGCAGTTGTTGTAACGGCCGTGTTGAGGACCGAGAATATCGTACAAGGATTTGGTACATGGATGGCCAATACACTCCAAGACACCACAAATTTACCAATCTAGCGCTTGAAGATCAATAAAGATAATTCAGTATCTTTGATAGTACCGTTTGCCACGTTCTGGAAGGTCACAGAACGACCAGTCCCACTCCACCAGAATTTGTCTTCTTACCACATTGACCATGCGTTTAACTTTCCAGATCTTAGCAAGAATGACTCGAGGCGATGCCCCCGATACGCTGGTGTACAGATTGAATCTTTCCATCGATTATGGGCTTGGCCAAGTATTTTGGCATCGCGATTCCGAAACTCTCCTCGAAGCAATTTGCTTTTGAGAACAGTAGCTTTGGACATCAGTTCTGCCGCTTCCATACGCCTTGGCTTAGGCGCCGATGGTCTGAAACTTTTGTGAAGGTCGATTTGATCTGCCTTCGTTTGTGGAACATGTGCATCATCGGGGGAAGCATTCTTGGATTTTGATTCAATACAGCTTTCGCCTCGAAGAGCATATTCGAGTTCAAAAGAAGGGCGTTTGCGAAAGTATCGATGGGTTTCTGAGTGCCGTAAAGATAAGGGGACATTTGAGGCTCGCGAGGAGGGAGTGGCAACTTGCGGCGCTGGAGATACTCTTAACTGCGGACCGTGCACGTGTTCTCTAAGCCACTCGAGGACCTTTCTGTGATATCGAGCGGCATGGAAAACATCGTTGTTATTCCCCTCGTTATCTGTCCAGACGATATTCGCTGCTCTCTCGATAAGAATCCGAACAATTTCTAAATGGCCCATTTCACACGCAAGTTTGAGTGGAGGTCCTTCTCCTCGCCACTGCTAATTGATATTGGCGCCTTCATTTAAAAACAACTCAAGAAATTCGAATTGGCCTCTTGATGCCGCCTGAAGCAGCGGTGGAAGGAATAACTCAGATCCCTGATTGATAAGGTCGGCATGACCATTTTGTCTCGCTCTGTGAATATTGATTTTTGCGAGTTTGACGTTGTTTCGGTGGTAAACCTCCAGCAACAGCGATGAGGTGCATGTCCACTTGAGTGTCATTTCGGTCGAGAAATCTACGGCGAGAGACAACAGTTTTGCATCTTTACAGTTGAGAGCATACTGCAGTGCGCTGTAACCAGTATCAGCTCTTTCTGAAAAGCGATGTCCATGACACACAAGGAACGAGGCAGCTTCGTAATTAGCGTTCATCGCAGCCAGAGCCAGCGGACCGAGACCACCATTAGATTTTTGCTTAAAACTCACACCACAACATTGAAGTTCCTGCAATATTGTCGGGTCCCTGCAGAACTGGGCTGCTAAGTGAGCGGCATTATTTCCCATATGGTTTTTTGCGTGGATATTGGCACCGGCTTCCAAAAGCGCCCGAAGGATCGGCAGACGGCCAAGGGCAGAAGCAAGGAGGAACGGGGTTTCGCAGAAACTGTCGACCGTCTCGAGATCAGCACCATGGCGTATGAGAAGTTGCACGCAGGGTAATGAGCCATGTAAGATTGCTAGATGCAAAACCGTTGCCCCATTTGGTTCGAGAGCCGTAGGTACTGGGATGACATGCTGTAGCGATAGATCATTTTTCATGCTGGGTTTAACGCCTTTGCGATCGATATCAAATTGATTATCCTGAGTTGCTTTTGGTAAGAAGATGTTGTTGAGTAGCGATTCCAAACACATTGCTTCTCCATTTGCGGCAGCTAGGTGAAAGGGACTGACGTATTTATCGTCGAGAGGGACCTCCTCTTTCTGGAGCATGATGTTAAGCAATTCTACCCAGCCTAAGCTTGCGGCAAAATGGAATGCATTGAATTCATACGGCGAGCAAGTGGCGCTTTGTAGAAACGAGCCACATTCTACCAGTAGCTTTGCAATATCAAGAGATCCCAAAGTAAAAGCGCGAGTCAAGGGTGAGCAAGCACCGCATGTCGCGACACACTTATTCGGATTAGCTCCAGCATTTAGCAGTCTAGAGCACACGTCCAGATTTCCACTCTCCACAGCATCTACTAGGGCTCTAGACAGATAGTTTGAATCTTTGGTAGCAAGACCTGGAGAGGTAACAGAAGGGATTTCAACGTTGTGGACTTCTAATGTCAGCTTTTGTCCTAGATTGTGGAAGGAAGACTAAACTTGCCCTTTTTATGAATTGCACTCGCTAGAATGGCTGCAATAGATTTGTGACCATACATCACAGCAAGAATCTCTGCACTGAGCCCCTGGGATGTTGTGATCAACACGTCTGCCCCTTCATCTAGCAAGAATTCAACTGAGAGCTTATGACCATGTTGGCTTACATAATGGAGTGCCGAATACCCAGTCTCAGAATTAACAGCATTGATCAAATCTGGTCGACATCGTAAAATAGCAGTGACGACGCCTACCTCACTAAACTCCGCGGCAAGATGCAATGCAAGCATCCCAGAATGTGTGCGGAGAGTAGCATCTGCACCAGCATCAAGAAGAAAGGAAGCCGTATCAGCATAACCCTTCATTGCCGCAAAATGTAAAGCGGTGTATCCGTTCTTTGAAGCGTAGTCAATGTCTTTGGTGACACCGTTGCGCAGGAGGTAATTTATCACGTTGGTATGGCCTGACTTAGCTGCAAGATGAAGAAAAGCAAGATTCTGGTCAAAGAAGTCACTCCATTGACAATCCACAAACGTCTCTGGGGAGATATGGCTATCCAGGCGATGAATTATATCGACGAACCCGAATAAACATGCCGCCTCATACGCCCCAATCCCTCCCCGACTTTTCGTAGGGCATTGAGCTTGCTTCTGAAGCAAGAAGTCCACTATTTGAAACTGGCCATGGCGAGCAGCGATTATCAAGGGAGTGTCATACCACATCCGCGCCTCGATATCAGAACCATTCTCCAAAAGTTGTCCAAGAAGCTCAACATGGCCTTTCCGGGAAGCTATATGGACTAGACGCTCTTTGCTTTGGTCAAATTCGTGAACTTTTGGTCCAAAATGAGCCAGCAACCGATCGAAAATTGGCAAGCTACAACCAATCTCGCAGCACTCGGTAAGTAATTGAAAATGGGAAGAATTCAAATCTTCATTCGAAACGTTCTCTAGAATTTGTGTGATAGCTTCTAGAAGCGAATGTGCTTTCTTGACTAGTGCATGTCCCCATATTCTAATCATGACGGGGTTGAAAGAGGTCCGCTCAACGAGGAGAAGAAGGGCAGACTCTATATGAGATATGACTGATTGATAGTCATTGGCCAAAGGTTCGTCGATCTCAATCCACATATCCGCTACACTTGATAGAGAGTCTTCATTCCAGGAGGTATTGGCTTTGGCATCTACTGTATATTCAAGGAGTGCCGACAATGATGCTAAGAAAGGTGAGGCAAACTCTTCTGTCACGGTAGAGCACAGGATGTCACATGGAGTTTTCCCGGATGAGTTTCTAGCGTTCACTACCGCACCCTTTTGCAGCAGGAGTTTGAAAAGGCCTGGCTTATCTTGCCAGCATGCGTTCGAAGAAGCTAAAAGGTGCAGCGGCGTGACATAGTCTTTTGTAATTGATGTGCAGCTGGCTCCACCGGTTTCAAGGAGCAATAGCAAAATTTTCGGGCCAGTTTGTCCGCTCATCGATGCTATTGCTGTGGTCAAGGTTGTTGAACCATCCTCTCCTTCGTTTGACGCTCGTAGGCCCTGTGAGATCAAAAACTCTGTCATCTGAACAGATTGCGCTTCCACAGCCATATCAAGACAAGACCGTTTTGCGTAATCCAGCTGGTAGAGAGCCATAGGCTCTAGCTTTGAATATAGCATCTGAAAAATTTCATACGACCCTCCTCGAGCAGCTGTGTGTAACAATGTTTGTCCGTTTATTGTGCATTGCTGAAGCGATAGCTGCCGCTCTTGTGCAATCCCGAGTAATGTGTCGACTAATGAAAAGTTACAATGTCTCGCAGCGACCATCAAAGGTGTCCAGCCGTGATCGTCGATCGCTTCGACGTCTAGGCCTTGTCCCAAAAGTGTTTGGACAACGGCAGAGCCAGACCCTTGAGCGGCATAATGGAGTAGTGTCCTAGAAGTTGCATCTTTCTCATAGGCGTTGGCGCCATGCTGTAGCAAGATCTGCAATATTTCTAGCAGATCGTGAGACGTCGTGTACATAAGAACGTTCACCCCTCGAACTTTCAGGTCGGCGAAAGTCTCAAAACTAGCCACCATGCTTGCCACCTTATCTGTTTGTCGGTTTTCAACAGCATAACTGAAAAGTTGCGACTGTTGTTCAAAATCAATTCGAACAGGCTTTTCTGAATCCGACTCCTGTAAATCTTTCACAGCGCACGAGGCTTTGAGCCGTATCGCAGTCTCTAAGAACCATTTCCTGTCTAACACGTGGTATGAACCGACGCTGATCCTATCTAGTAAATCTCTCTTGCTATCATCATCAATGGTGACTGTTTCATCAAGACCAGTATCCTGGAAATACCAGAAATTGGCGTTTACCGTAGTTCCAGCCTCTAACAATGTTGTCGTCGCGGGCCAATCACCATAATAATTGAGATAATCGCTACGACAAGCCAGCTGAAGAGGTGTCGGATAGTCCTTTCCTGATAAATCCAGTCGAGCGCCGTGCTGAGCAAGCAAATTGAGAACCTCAATCTGGCGTTTGCCGTCAACGTGACTTTCAAGAGGGCCATCTAGCCACCTTCCAAGCCTTCCAAAACTTCCAGAGAGTCCAGCGGCAGCATAATGGATAGGATAGCCGAGGCAAGTAGCTTGCCCAACGCGCATGCCGTTCTGCAATAACCATTTAGTGGTTTCCGGAAGCGCAAGCAAGCAAGCCCAATGCAGCACGCTAGCCTCAGAAACAATTTTGACGAGAAATGAGGTGAAACGATATCCATCTTTAGAAGGGTCGGATAGCGAGGTCAGTGCGAAGGAACATGCCCAGTTCATAAAATTCTCTGACTTGGCTGGACAGAACAATTGGCGTATTAGCATCTGCAAAGTTTCATCATGGAGAGAGTGTCGAGCATGGTATAACCACCTACGGCTTGCATAACAGAGGAATGGATGTTCATCCACCATCTGATCAAAATCGCTATCAGCATCATCATCTTGCGAGTATGGCACGGAGAAATTGGCGAGATTGAGGTATAGCAAACAAGTTTCTGCGACTTCTTTTCCAGCCGCGGTCTGATCTAAGCGATATCGCGCATAAGCGGAGTTCTCGGGATCGATGCCGAGAAGAAACTCCTTCACAGTAAAGTGGGCCAGTTCTAAACCGAACCCACTTTGTGAACGACGTACCAAGCTTCCACAATGTTTCGAGACTGCTTCAGGATCTATAAGAATTTCTTCATCAAGCTTTTCGGTGTCCCGGTCGACCGAGAGCGCCTCTGCAAGAGCTTTCGGATTCAAGTAATTGTAATCGGATGCGTCCGCATATGCTAACCATAGCAATGATTTACGCACAAGGTTCTGCACTCCCTTTTCGCGCTGATTTACTCTTCCCAAGATGCGCTCGTAGGTTGCGTTGAGCGTTGGGGGGAGCACGTCGAGAGCTTCTCGGCGTTCCTTATCGCTATTCAACTCACAAATGTAGTCAATCTGACAAGCAGCCCATTGAAACATGCCATGCGCTTTATCAACCAGCCTAGTCATGATCGCTTCTTTCAGATCCGGCCTATGTATTTTCAGTTGGCCCATCCTAGTTCTTTTCTCTATCTCTGCGAGGACAAACAACTTCAGATCAGCGCTTTGGGCGGCAATGGAAACTTCCGCAAATTGATCCATTTGGGATCGAATCTGATGTTCATCTCGAGAAGCGATTAACAGTTTGATGTTGTTTTCTTGTGGTCGTACCAGGGATTTTAACACTTCAAGCATGTGGACTTGATCGCTTTCGCATTCGTCAAAGCCATCGACAAGTACAAGCGCGTTTTGAACATTTGTAGAGAGCGTCCGTACGAGCTCAGCAAGCTCCTCGGCGGTGGGCGCGACGGCCTGCCCGATTTCCGAGGAGCGCTTCTCGTAAAAGTCTTGAAGCACGGCGAAGGAATGCTCGTCCTGAACGGCAAATTGCTTTGCCAGAGATCCCAAAATACTACTTAGACTTTGCGTCGCAGCATCCCGATGATCGCAAAAGAAATAAGCGACCCTGACATCAGGCTGAAGACCATTTTGGAGTATCTGAATGATCCTTGCCACTAGCATTGTCTTACCAGCTCCAGGTATTCCTGTGATCCAGAGCTTAGCGCTAGGTGTGTCGCACCAATTGCGAAATTCATCGCCATCAGTGAACCAGAGACCAGTCCCCGGATGCAAAATCTCAAGAGAGTTTCGATAATATCTTGATGGGTCCACGGTTCCTAATGAATCTAGGATCTTCTGCCGCTTCTCGTCAACGAGGAATCTGTTTGTCATGTCAAGCTTTCTTCGAAGCTGTCCTACGCCAGCTTCAATTTTCCCGAAGCCGTCTGCGATCTGCGACTCCTGTCGCGAACAAGCCGTGAGAAGGGCAGTAAAGCTATCGGCTTCTAAAGCTAGACTCAGTGTCGATTTGTGCCTTTCCAATTCTTTGAGGAAGTTTTCAGACTCCGGCTTTGATATCGGCCAGTAAAGCGTGCGCTTGATAGAAATAAGCTTTTTGTTTGAAGAATTCGGATCATTAGAGTCAAGCAAAGCGCGAAGGCGCAAAAGAACCGTAGCACAGGATGTGATCTGATGTGTCTGAAGTCCGGCATCACCTTCATCGCTTTCAAGTTCCTTTGCTAAAAGTTCGAGAGCCTTCAAAACGCCAGCCAAACCTGAAAGTTCCCGTAGTAGGGCCGAAATCTCCCTCTTTGCATCTTTTACTCCTCGGACGTACTTGACAAGGTGCCCTACAAGGATGTCAGCAAGCCCGACAAGCCCGGCGAGGCTCGCTGAAACAGATAACGGATCAGCCATATGCATGCAACGAAGGGACGACCATCTGCACGATGCAGAAAGAGAGCACGCATTGCCAGAGGCTTCGAGAAGCAGAAGGCCCTGGGCCAGCTTGAAAGATGGAGTTTTTAAAAACTTGGAGGCTCATGACTGAAAGCCTTGCGAGCCTTGTGGATGCTGCAAGAGCGCTGTTGTGTAGGAGCCTGTGTTTCTGACCTATCAGGCAATGAATGGTTTGCTGCACAGCCACTGCTAGTGATGCAGGTGTTGATCCCACCTGGAGTATGACTTTAGTTGGACGATGAGAATGACAGGATGGATAGTGACGGCATGAGGGTTTTGGGTGAGATCGAGAAGGATCGTATATCTTAGGAGGAGTAGTTCCTCTACAAGATCTCGTTGCGTCTCTCGATCTTGCTTCATTGCCAAACCACCTTGATGACTGGGAAAGGCCGACAAGCCGCCGCATGGGCGTAGAAGATGTATGCCCCTGGTTATGCATAATTTCGTGTTGAAGATTTACTGGAGGATCGATGGGCGAGTGATGCAATTATTAGATTCCCTTTGATATCCTAGATAGCGACAGCGTGGAGTTTGGAGGCAACACTTATGCAAAAAACTAGTGACTCTGGCGGTGCAACTGCTGGATGTGTGGCCGAGTCAGTGCCTATGGCAGAGAGATGAAATGACACTGCCCCGACAAAGCAGGAGAAGTCTTGGCGACAGTCCCATGCATCTGTAACTTCTCTGAAGCTTGTCTGGTTCGCCGCCTCTGTGAGGCTTGGACTTGAGTTAACGCACCTCGGGTTCCCGTGCAAAGCGTGCGAGAGCAAATGACTGGATATGGCTTTGGATGACGGCGCCAGTCAACCTGCTCCCCAGCCTTGGCCCCCAGCAACTCATCAAACAGTCCGCTCGAAGGCGTGGATTCACTTATTGCGGCTACCCTGTCTTGGGCTTGTCACCGACATTCAAGAGTGCATTGCTGGTAAGCCTGGGATACGAGGGAAAAGGTTTGGACAATGAATATTCCACATTGTCACGTTGCGTGTCTTTGTGCTCTGTGACGCACTCGTCCTACAATCCGAGAGCGTCAGCGAATCATACAGGTGTTCATGAAGTGCAGCGGGATGTTCCTGACTCTAGACACCTCACGGAGTTGCTTATCACAGAACATTTACCCCTGAACAGGCTGACTCTCACCCCACACTGATCTGTCCCCGCATCCAGCCGCCGCCGTCAGCTCCACAGAGGCATCTCGACCCCAACATTTATATCTTTCCCGGCTTCACAAGGTCTGCGCTGCGTCCAGCAGCATCCTCAACCTGGCGACTACGCGCATGAAAATGAGATTCTTGCGGCATATCCGCTCCAAGAAGCGATTGAAGGATGTCGACACATCCAAAAGCCCTCGCGGCAACCCCCAGTCCTACTACTCGACGCGCACTCCCCCCTACGATGGCCCGGATTGCACCCGTAGACTACCCGACAACGTTTTACACAGCATCTTTACAGAAGTCTGTCCCCATTCCCAGGATGAGTCGTACAAGACGTCAGAGGAAGGTTTGATAGAGGATGGATGTGCACTTTGCGATCTGCGGGACTTGGCGCAGTGCGCCCAGGTGTCGAAGAAATGGTATACAATTGCTACCGAATGCGCATTGTAAGCACCCGACTAGGTGGTTCAATTTCTTAGCTAACGTGTTGGCTTCAGATACAAACACATTCGTATTGAGCCAGTTCACTACTGCGAGCTAGAGATCATGCTAGCAGAAAAACGAAAACGCAAATCTTTCTTCGATAGAAACGCCGATCCCATTGACGCTCCAAAGGAACGTTTCCTTCTGTTGATGCGGACTTTGAGAGAAAGTCGAGACCTCGGATCACTGGTCCTCTCTCTAAGGATCCCATATATGACCCGAGAAGCCTGTAAGGCTGAGCTTGCAAGGAGCGTCGCGGTCCTCCCAAATCTACGTTACGTGGATCTACCAGAGGGTTTCTACAGTGACGAGCCTTCAACAAGCGCACTTAAGCACGAACTGCAGGCTTCTTGCTTGGAAATCCGAAGAATGAAGTTTTCTTCAGGATCTGAAATGAGCTTTAGCCAAATACCGAAAAGCAGATTGTGGCAAAACCTTGAGCTGCTTGAGCTCTCGCGCATTCAATTTGAGGCCCAAGATCTCCTCTTTGTTTTGAGCACTTTCTCGCGACTTCATGAGGTCAAATTTATGGATCTTCCTAAGCTTGATGATAGTATCTTCCCAACGGCGTCCTCGGCATTGCCTACTTTCCCAGCGTTACGCCGCCTAACTTTTCAAGGTACTCCAAGGATTCAAGCTAAAGGACTTGTAACCTACTTATCGCAAACTCAAAATCAGGACGCGCTTAATGGCCTGTCTCTAAGTATGACCGGAGTTCTTCCTCAAGAACTCTATCAGATTCTCTTGACGGCTCCACAACTTTCCTCACTTTCGGTAAATGAAGATGTTGACCGATCTTTCCCATTGGATCCGCCGACTCCCCCCTTATCATCCGCTTCACTCAAATTCCTCAACTACGAAATCACAAGCCGCGCTTCGCCCAAATATGGGCTACAGCCAGTCACTGCATCTTACTACACCTACCTCTCATCTTCTCTGCTACAGGAAAGTCTCCCTTCTCTTCGGCATCTATACGTACGAGATGCAACTTTTCCCGAGACTCTCCTTTTGCCTCCACCTTCCAGACCCTTCTCGGACTCCCATATTCCTTCTCCATCTTTTGCGCCAAAAGGCCTCAATCAACAGCTCTTTATTTACTCTAAGGGTCTCGATGAAATGGAATGGAATTTCACCTCGGTGGAACCAGCGTCAGAAGCGAACGGCCGAAGAGGCAGCATGAGCCCTTCCAGACCTATGAGCTTCAATAGCGCGGAAAACCTTGGCCCTGCATGGGGCGGTCAAGCACGAAAGAGCGTCATGGTAGGCAATGGATTTGGTGGCTTTCTTGCGGTACCAAGCGGCGAAGTCCCTCGACCCGGTAGTAGTGGTAGTTTTGGAGGCAAGAAGGAGAGGAAGGATCTGTGGAGGTGATCAGGGTGGTTATATCAGATCGCAGAGTGGCTCCGTCCGCGAATGGACCTTTCTAATCAATGAAGATTTAGGTTTGAGGGAAAGGTTGGGCTGGTAAACTTGATACCCTTTGATATCTCAGCATATTGTTTGATCTTACATAGAGCGCTAGCGTTTTGGCGTTAGGATACAGTGAGGCTTAATTTGAGTGTGATCGGGGCTCGATCTATCGAACAAAGAGTTGAATTGATTATTTTCGATCAGAATTTAGTATCGTGACACCTACAGCTGTTGCGTATCTTCAAGCCGTAAACAGGTGCTCTGGGGCTCCGTAACGATACGTGACCGGCGCGGAAGCAAGGGTCAAGCTTCCAAATTTACGATACGCGAAGACGCGACGACCGGGATGAGGCCCCTTCATTGTTTTGACACTGACCACACTGTATAATTGAAGCCATACACAAATTTTTGATTCTTGCCAATCCGTTGAGATGCACCGTCAGTTCTGCACCTAAATTCCTGTTACATATTCTTCCCATGAGTCACGAGTTCCTTTACCAAGCTTTTAAGTCTCGCTCTCAGTAATGCCTTCGTTTTGAACATCAAAATCGAGCAAGATAACCTTCAACTGAGGAAGCCGGTATTCCTCTGAAGAGCATAACTATGGCGGATATTCGGCCCACCATACACAGCAGGTCCGACTCATCTCTTTCGCAAGACCTCCCACCACCGTCCTTTACGAAATTTACACAGGAGTCGCCGTCAACGTCAAGGCACAGCAAGCGACTTACTCTGAACTTCCCAATCTTACTCCCGAATGGATCCGAAACTCGCCGAACGGCTTCTCCCACAGTGTCAACGCCAGCAGAGTCTATCCAGGCGTCTCCTGATCTACAGCCAGTAGACCCCTCACCAGCTGACCCTTCCGGCTTCCTTACCTCTCTTGCGGCACAAGAGCGGAAGGTGTTGGAATTGAAAGAAGAGCTACATCGTGCAGAGACGGAGCTGACAGCCTTGAAGAGGCAGTGGGCTCAGTATGAAGCTCACAAGAAAAGAAATGAGATCAATCATGCGGAAAAGATGCAGCCATTGCACAATCCATTACGGGACGGCACTCGATCCTCAATGCCAGAGACAGATGTAAAACCTATAAGTAAGGCTGTGGGACGCCGGACACAGCAGAGGGTGTTCTCTGGCTCGAAACACACTCGCACGCTGTCTCTACTCTCTCCTACGGCTCTCAACAGTCCAGGCGCCCATTTAGCGGATGAATTTTTCAGCCCCTCGTCCATTGATTCTGGTCAGAATCCTAATGTATCATCAATACGTACTATAGAGGCTCCTAATGAACGGCCGGAGACTAAACCATCCGAGATACCGTTGAAAAACACGAGCTCCCGCCGGTCCATGCCTCCACCTTCTCGCGACGCCCTTGTTCGTACGAGCAAGCAGGTGGCATCTGACTTGAAAGACGGTCTATGGACGTTTTTGGAAGACATCCGACAAGCTACCGTGGGAGAAGAAGGCATTAACGCGACCGGGTCTCGGACGGCATTACCAGCCAAGAAGGCTTCAACAAGCTCGGTCGCCTCTAATAGTAAAACGAAACAACCCGACAGTCATCCTACGATCGAAAGTTTCAAGTCTAAATCACAGCAATCAGTGAACTCTTCGACCGTGAAAGGCTCAGATTACTCTTTCTGGCGGGAATTTGGCGTGGAAACACCTGGCCGAAAAAGAAGGAACCTGGACCAATCCACTGAGAAAGCTAAAACCAGCAAGTCTACTGAGCAATCTCTTTTGGATGAAGACGACGACTGGGACAGCTGGGACACGCCGCTTGCTCAGCGCATTGCAGAGCCAAACGGGCGACAAATTTACGATAATGCATCTACGGATTCTAGCAAGGCCATCCCATGGCCCGAGTTGAAGAAGATCACTCCTTCAAAGCTGACCAGGACGGTCTCAGATATGCTCAAGGACTGGGACATATCAAGTCCGAAGCCAGAGCCAGATTTGGGGCAGTCAGAACAAGAAAGACGGAAGGCTCATAGTGGCCCAAAAGACGAATGATGATTTACGTGGAAATTGATGAGCATATATGTCATGACATACCAAGATTCTGGGTCTTGCTTCACGTTGAGCATTTGCCTAGACATTTTAATCAAGATACCTGATAAACATAGCATTATGATCTCCTTAGAACTTGGGAATGCCAGAATTTAGCAAGTACTCATATCCTTGCTCTCCCATAGATAAAGTGAAATCCAACTTGAACATTGCTGGATGGACCTATTGGTATACCGACGATCATCCTCAAACAGGCTAGGGATAGCGTACTATATAAGGCTCAAATTTCCACTCTTCCTCGAGCTTGCTAGCAACTTATCTCGATCCAGAAAATCCTGGCTGCTGTTCGTCTCTCTGAAACGCTCTCGCACCGCCGTCCAGCCCGTATCTCTGGATCTACCCCTGGCTAACGCGGTTCCCGCCGCCTCCACCGCCCAACCGGGATTAGCGGCCGGTTGCTATGCGGTAACCATGCAGTCGCATAAAGTCTGTAAACGAACAAGCGCACATTGACACTGGGTGACATGTAAGCTCTTGAAGAACCCCTGATCGCCATGATTCTACACGACGTCGACGAGTTTCTCATCTTTTTGAATCCTTTGCGGTGTGATTCTAGTGCTACTTCGTCTCAAGCTGGCGCCCGACAGAGGTGCAGCGCCGCGGGTTCCTTCTGTTTACCGAGGTTATTACCTTTGAGAAGGCGGGCAGCATGATGGCGGAAGAGGAAATGGGGAACCAATACCAGATGCTTGAGGAGCTGGGAAGTCAGTACCATCATACAGAAAACTTGGGATTCAAGGTCAGCGCTGACATGATGTCTAGGTGGAAGTTTTGGCACAGTTTACAAGGCAATTGAAAAGTCGACAGGTGAAATTGTGGCCATCAAACATGTTCGAATGAATCATACCACCTTCTAAATATTGCTCTGATCACTTTCTAGATCGATCTCGAGTCAAGTGAGGACGACATACAAGAGATCCAGCAGGAAATCTCCGTTCTTAGCACCTGCGCCAGCGAATTCGTGACCCAATACAAGACGAGCTTTCTCCGGGGGTATAAGCTATGGATCGTCATGGAATACCTCGGTGGAGGCTCCTGCCAGGATCTTGTAAGTTTAGAAAATGAACAAGTTGTGTACTCGTTTTCTAATATCGTTAGTTGAAACCCGGTTGCTTCGCCGAAGGACATATTGCCATTATATGCAGAGAACTACTGCGAGGGCTCAATTACCTACATCACGAGGGCAAGATACATAGAGATGTCAAGGCGGCAAATGTACTTCTGTCGCAGGCGGGAAGAGTCAAGTTGGCAGATTTTGGGGTTGCCGCCCAGCTTACAAACATTAAATCCCAGCGCAACACCTTTGTTGGGACACCGTTTTGGATGGCGCCGGAGGTGATTCAGCAATCAGGATATGACTTCAAGGCGGACATCTGGTCTCTTGGGATCACGGCGATGGAGATGATCAACGGGGAACCGCCGAATTCTAATGTTCATCCGATGAAGGTTCTGTTTCTCATACCAAAGGCTCCGGCGCCGCGATTAGAAGGAAGCAATCATAGCAAGAACTTCAGAGACTTCATTGCGAAATGTTTGATCAAAGATCCGGATCTTCGGCCAACCGCCAAAGAGCTGCTTAAGCATCCATTCATTAAGGGCGCCGGGAGCACGGAGGCATTGCAAGAGCTAGTACTAAGAAAACAAGAGTGGGATGCAGGAAAAGGAACGGCAACAAACCTGAAATATTACGCCGAGACCATGAAAAGTATCTCACCGCATGTGGAGGAGGACGGCTGGGTCTTTGACACTGTCAAGGCCATTCCTACCGTGCAACATATCCATACTCAAAAGCGAAGAAAACTTGATCTCGACAGCGCCCAAGAAGAAGCTACAACTATGATGGAGCAAATGAGTATCACAGAAACCCCCGAGAAACAGCAAGCATCGAATATATCTACCACACGTCGAACACCGGCTCCACCTCAAAGCTCTCCCTCCACACGCCGCTCAACCAGAAAACGCATCCCCAGCGGCCATACAAAACAACCGCTCGGAATCAACATGTCCTTTGGCAACAGTCCCTCCACCGTCCGCCAATTCCGCCGCGTCTCCCCGTCCTCCTCAACTCACGACCCATCCTCAACAGTCCAGCGTCATTTCTCAAACTCCTCCACTCTGAATGACTCTGACGCTGAAAACATCCCCCCTCCCCCCTCCTTACATACCAACAACAACACCCCGCCAGAATCCAAAGAATCCCACCTCGGCCGCCTCCTCTACTCCAAATCCGTCGGCCTATCCTGCCAAGAAATCCTCAACACAACCTCTACGCAGTCTAGTCGCGAGGCCATATCCCGCCTGGCGGAATCTTTTTCCGACCTCGAAACCGTCGACCCGGAGGGTCTGTATCATATTCTCAAACTCACCGTCGAGAAAATGGGTCAAGACCCGACGCTTGCGGGGATGCTACCGAAGGCCCCGGTCAGCGGGGCGGCGAGTGTGATCAAAAGATCTCCCGCGAAACTGACGCATTCGCGCTCTGAATCCGTGCCGCAGAATCAGAAATCTGCCGCCGCGGCGGGAGCGAAATTGGTCCTAGCGCAGAACAATCCGCACCTGAAGAGCCATCGGCGGCGACAGTCGGCACAGGTGCAGGTGCAGAGGGAGGCTAGCGGCGGTGGCGTCCTGAGCCCACCACCGCCGCCGGGGAAGAAGGAGAGGGAGAGGTGGGAGGGGATGTCCGGGACGGAGGAGGAGGGGGTGGTGGGGATGGAGCATACGAGGCAGCTGGGGGAGGTGCTTTTTCTGCGGTGGTGTGAGGGGTTGAGGGGAAGATGGCCGGGGGTTTGAGGGTGGTGTTGTGAGGTAGGGAGCGAGGGGGGTAAGAGGAGGGGAGGTGTGGTGGATGTTAATTTGGATATACACACAGCGAGCACGGCGGAAGTATGTGTGGGTTTTGCATAGCGGGTGTCGTGCTATTTACATTTTGAATGTGTTTTCTTGTATGGTATAGATATTGGCACAGGCTGGTGGCATTGTAAATAGACTCTCTGCTTTGGATTTATGCATATGGTGCATTTCCTAGAATGTCGTAGACTGAAGATATCAGTGCAGTACCGTACAAGAAGACGCCGCTTCACAAGCTGAGCTGCTCTGACGGCTTAGCTCTTCGTCGCTTGTTTTTTTTTTTCTCCTTTTAGAGAGTTCAAGCACTGAAATGGATTGAAATAAAATATCGAAATTTCCCCGTGGTTCGTTGTATGTACTTACTCTTTTTCTTTTAGACGTGAGGATTTTGACACGTTGAGAACGAACAATCTCCTCCGCTTTCCCAGAGCAAAAGATAACCTGGACGGACAGCGCTCTGTTCTCCCAGGTCCGATCAGAGATCTCTCCGTCCAGATCTGCATCGCCCTTTCGAAGCGGTCCTACTCATTGCGAAGCAATGAAAGTCCTAAGATTACCTCAGATAGACGGGTAGGCGGGTTGTTCGTTACTCAGTCAATTCAATGGCTACGAATCCACCAGGCGGAGGTGGAAGGTGGAGGGTGGAGGGCAGCGCCATAACCCACCCGGCCATGCAAGGTGGACGGTAATTGAGGTTTGGTGCTGGATGCGGTGTGGCCGTTGCCTCTTGGAGGATAGAGTGAGGGGATGGCTTGGGGCTTGAGGGATGGAGGTGCGGAGACAGGAGAGGCGTTGGGGTTGGCACGGTTGGGTCTTTGGGGGTTTGGTTTTGGAGGCTTTGGGCGTAGAAGGTCGGATGGGAAGGGTTTTAAGAGAATTAGTTGATTTTACTGTACGATGCGAAGACGAGCTAGAGATTCTCGATTCTTTGATCTAGAGCGACCAACTTGGTTACAGGGGTCATCTGTCCACAAAGCAAAAGGCAGTGACTAACTGCGAGGTATCATTCAAACGGTCATAAACTCCCCACCAACCAGCAGATAGTAAAAATCAAAGATACTGTACACTTGCATCAGATAGCATAATCAAAGTAACACCTTTTCCTTGACCTCCACTCCAAAGACTTGCCCTCGGATTGATAACCGCCGGTCAATCATATTCGGAATGCTACCCTCATCGAATTCCGGCGGCAAATGCGGCAACGGCTTGTCAGTCGACAATCTCGGTCGTGCAGATGTGTCCCCGATCGATGACGGACTCGGAGGAGTGTCTGCAAAAGATGTCGGTCTCGAAAATGTTGGTGCGAAAGATGTGGGCCGTGACGATGTCTGTAGCAACGATATTGGCCTGGAGGATGTTTGTGTCATAGAAGTCGGTCTTGACGACCTTGGTTTCGGAGCGCGAAACGTCCGCTGTGACCTCCACTCCACCCTCTGCTTCAGCCATTGCTTGGCCGCCTTCTCTGTCTCCATCTCTTTATATCCGGGGAGATTTGCATCGTAGATGGGAGCGTCGAGCACCTCATCGCGTGCAAGTACGAAGGTAGTGCAAGGGTTGACGAACTCCCATTTACCGACCCAGACGGTGATTGCGTCACGGAGGCACTCGCTGCCTCCGGCGCAGATGAGCGTTTCTTCTACTGGCGCGTCTTTCCACCATGACAGTTCCGCTTTTGCGGGCTGCATGTATAGATCGCTTTCGCGGAGGCCCATGTAGGTTTCAATCCATTTGTCAGCGACCTTTTTGACAACGATGTCCCGGTGCTTGCCCTCTTCGTTGCTCTTTGTCCGCGTATCGAAACTGACCCAAGGGCTTAGTAGAATCATCCCGCGTAGATTCTCGTTGAGTTTCAACGTCTCTATCTCAGGGTGGGGATGGAGCAAGTGCGAAATCACAGCGAGACATATATTGCCGCCTGAGCTGTCACCTCCTAAGATGACCTGGGAAGCTGATTTGAAGGCGAGAATGTATGTCAATGCAGAAAGAGCTTCTCGGATTTGTTGAGGATACGAAGCGAATGGGGTGAGTGTATAAGCAACAACAAAGATGGAAAGAGATGGGCCGACTGCGGAACGGAGACGTTGGAGATACGCCAGGTGGTAAGAGTCACCGCCCATACCGAAGCCGCCACCATGGGAGTAGACCATAGTGTACGGGGCGTCTGGACGGCCGAGCCAGAAGCCTTGGGCACCAGAGTCGAGGTCGACGATCTCGGGCGTCAGATTATTCCTTTCGCAGAACCTTTTGTAAACCCTCACAAAAGACGGCGTCATGTATCTGCCACACAGTATTAGAAATTATTTGAGGCGAATCCTCTGGCACCAACGTACTGTAACTGGGCAACTGAATACCGCTTCAAGCCCGACCGGATGAAGAGGTGGAACAGATGGCGGGCATACGTATCGGCGCCAGATTCACCACGGAATGGAGTTGTTACTGATCCAAGAGCTACTTTCAAGAGTACATAGATAAAAGCCGGGAGCAGGTCGAGCTTCTCGCGTTTGGAAATCTGCGAGCCCGGTTTTCCATGGACACCATGGATTTCAGGCTCCGGGTGGATGTCTGAATACTCAATCCAGCTATCATCTGACTTCTCTGACTTCTCAAATTTCTCATATGAAGGCACCGCCGTAAGGGAGCTTTGACGAGAAGACATGATGAACAGTTGGCTGGAGTACAGGTGAAAAGCACACACAGGAGGAAGGGGCGGGCAGAAACAGCTGTTCGAGGGAACTTGCACACGATGGGCTGCTGTGAAAAAAGTCCCTTCGAGAGCTTTTTGCTCCATCGTGAGGGGTACGGAAGCTCCAGCCTCGTTATCTCAATCATTGCATCATATCACGGCCACTTGCCCATCTTCAAACAGCTCTAGGATCCCCAAACCCCACGGGGTAGCGAAGCTTGTGCTATAGCAGTCAAGTCTCTGGACGAGAGACCGAGGTACATGGTTGCTCTGAGAATAAGTGCAGGAGTGACAAGTGACGATCCCCTCGGGCGGGGTCGCTCTTAGAGAAGCAATGACCATCACATGTGAACGCGTTTGCCGCATGAGCATGGGTTTCCCTTCAAATGCTGGCTGAAGATTGAAGCTCGGCCCATCGCAGCTGATGCCTGGTCTGCATTGGTCAATGGACCTGAAGACTTCGTCCGCGCTTTTGCTGGTGGACTTGGTTCAGGAAGACTCTGCCAGGCGCTTGGCAGACGTCATCGAGCGTCGGCTAAACTTCCGCCGAACAATTTCTTGGCATCTAAAGGGAAAGAAAAATCTGCAGCCTACTCAGCCCCTACTTTGCATGTAACATGTTTGTGAAGACTGCGCGCGGGGCGAAATCTTGTCCACACACAAGGCAGAGTCTGATTCATTCCGCTAGGGACTGATGGAGATATGCCAAATCTTCCAGCTTTGTGGACCGGGGAAAGAGCTGCCCTGGAGATAACGAAACGTCAAGGCACCTGGAATGGTCTCCACGCCCAACGGATCTGGTAAAATCTCGCCCCCCATTGCAGCCTAGAAATGTAAATGCAGGCGCTCGCCTGCCCTGCGTTGCGGGTAAACCGAAGTGAGCTTCCGGTCCGGCCCCAAATCCTAAGGTGAACTCAGCTGTACAGTGGTCCAAAGGCCGCCGGGGATAATGTATTCTCATATTCTATCGGTATAGGTTGCTCACAAAAAAGGTATTACGCTTCCACCCATAGTAGCAAGACCTCCATTGTGATATCCTTTAATTCCTCTATAAATTCATCCTTCGCAAGCTGTTTTAACCTTTGGCATCTATAATGCTACCCACAAGTTCTTATCTCATCATCCCCAAAGTTTAAGTCACATATTGTGAAGGCGCCGAAAAGGTGAGGCTAAATCCAGCTGTGTTGGCGCTCCTGCATGTCTTCCCGAAAATCAGGCTCTCGTGCCACGAACTTCTGGGTCATGTCGCATCTCCACTGTGTTTTCCCGGGATCTTTCAGCCTTGTCTATGTATGACGTTACCGGATTTTTTCCAGCCCGATGTAACAAGAATTCTTTGCTGACCATATTTACATTACAAAGCTTGCAGACATCTCTGCACCTTGTCCATAGATAAGGCACGTTCCAAAAGAGGACCGACCAACGTCGTACTTGCGACTTTGTCAGGGTTGTCCTGAAAAAGCCATTCGACTGTCGACAGCCACTCTGCGACAACAGGCTTTGCTTTGGGGGTAGAGTAGGACGAGTATAGACATAGAGCCTCGGACTGCTGCAAAGTGCAAGCCGAGCCTGTCAAAACATCATGCTGGCCTTCTCCCTGTCGACACAGGAAACGGCATCCGGGGCTTTTTGAGCCAGCCCTTTCAAACGCATCTTGCAATCCTATGCCGACAAGCGCGATGCAGATGCCATCAATCACGAAGTTCAAATATACTAGCTACCATTTTTCTGAGAATAAGAGTAATCTCTCGGCATCAATGGGATCAGTCTCGCAGATTTTTAGGCTATTCGTCAAGGTTCAGACTCCAAATATACCTCAAGCCACGTCTTGGACCCCAATGGAAATTTGCAACAAGAGCTGCAGTAAAAGCCGCTAACTTGTTCAGTAAAGGGAGCTTTAGGGTTTCATTCATGCATACCTCAGCGACCCCTGAACAGTACATATCCAACACCACTATTTCAATGGAAACAATCAATTTTTAGCGAACTTCGACGTTACAAGATGCATATCGTGTGCCTTGGCCAACATCACAATGCAGCAACTTTGACAAAGGGCAGGGTAACGATTATTTGCTCAATTTCAGGGATGAAGGCTGTTGATATCAAATCCGTTCGCCGTTCCCCAAGCTCTGCCAGCTCCCTGGAAGGAATAGCATGTGATCAGCACTAGTACCAGGCAAGAATTGACATAAATAGTCGCGCTGGTTCCAATTCCAGCCGCGTTGCATTGCCCTTCACCTTGTTCTGATCTTTGACACCGTTAACCACTAAGAAACAGATCAAGCATGGCAGACTCTATCACTGACTACCCTGTCTATCTAGGTATCTGGACAAATTGGTCTCTTGGTGGACGAATCACTGGATCAATAATTACTTTGAGTCACCGTAACGGCGCCCTTCTAACGACCTTTATTGCTCTTTTCATCACCTTTGCGGGCTCTAAACTCTGGCGGATTGCGTGTTTTGCTTTACATCAACTACTTCTCGCGAGACCTGATATACCTCAAGATGGGTTATATCACCAACGTCAGGCAATTCTTCGTAATGCTATTGACGAGAAGAATGGCCTTGAAAGCTTTGTACAACTTGTCTGGGCATGGCGTCGGAAAGTTCAGCACCCTTATCATCGAATGTTTCCTGTAATCTTTTTCTCCCTCTTTGCTACGGCTGCTTTTGCAATAAGTAGCATCTTTTCATCCAAAATCAGCACTTCTATGGGCAACGAGGTGCTAATTTCCAGCCCTAATTGTGGTATAGCTGGCTCTAATGCATCCTCGTTCTTTCCTGCAACGCCACAACAAGAAAACAGCATCTATGATGCGTGGATTGCCGAAAGCACGACGTCGTATGCCAACTACGCACAAAGATGTTACTCAATAGAGCGTGGAGCGGGAAATGCAGGAGGCTGCTTACCTTTCGTGAAGACAAGACTACCCAGCACAATTGATCGAAATGCAAGCTGTCCATTTCAAGAGAGAATTTGCCACAAAAAGAATGGAAACATCAGACTTGATAGTGGTTATCTCAATTCTCAAGCTGATCTCGGATTAAACACACCTTTAGATCTTCAATTTGACATGAGAATTGCAACTCATTGCGCCCCTCTAAAGACCGATGGCTATCACAAAACCGTACATTACTCCCCCGACAAGCCCTACGTCCAGTATTTTTATGGTCCACAAGTAGCGATGGAGTACAGTGATACATTTGCTTACACTTACTTGGCCGAGCAGCCATCAATCAATGAGCTTAAATGGCAGAATGGCTCCGGCTTAATTCCGGACTATGCAATTGCGTAAGCTAACTCAAATAATCCAGCAAAGAATTAACCTAGAATCCTCAAGCTAATCTGCATAAGCCAAAAATCCTACTTTGTGTACAATGGATCGGGACAGAATCCACAGCCCAACAATATCGTCAGCAATTTCAATGCTATTAAGGAGCTTTCCGAAGGTGACGGCGACACAACATTAGTCTTCCTCTCAGCCAATGGTGTACGCTATACAGAACCAATTGATGACGATTGGTATTCTGCACATCAAGTCGATAATGATGTATTTCGAGGCGCTAACGGTAGATCTATTTCTCCAACGTACCTGGCTGATCAACCAGCTTCAGTCCTCGGATGCAAGGTACAGTATCAGGCTTGTGACCCGAATTCGGCCCGGGACTCCGGCTGCTCTCGGTGGGGCGGTATGGCAGATATCGATTTCTCTATCACAGCGCCTAGAACGAGAAGGGAGCAGGCGATGTATTGGATCATTGGAATCTATGGGCTAGACACGGTAGTGCGGACGCTGAAGGTGTCGTCTTTGAAATCAAGATTCCGCAACACATCCCTGATGCTGGCCGCACTACCATCAAATCAGTGGCAGTCAGAAGTCGAAAATTGGCACAACATTGTCCTGGCTGCTCTCCAAGGTCTTCGCGTAGATTGTGCTGTAGGTCCAGGTGACTATGAAATGCTCAAGTTATTTTGGACCAGACCGTTTAACGAGGTGCAGAGGTCCCTTTGCAAGAGTCAGGTATTAAGTCTCTCCTTTTCCAATTGCAGGCTAATCCTTTTTCGAGTGCCGGAAGGTAGCTTGAGTAAGGATTTAGCATACCTGCGAGAAAATTCCTTATTATATCAGTGCTTGTAACGCTAACATACGTACAGAAGATCGTTTCTACAGCCTATACGAATTTCTCGATGATGTGGGTCCTTATAATTCTTGTCATTGGAATCGCAGTCATCCTCCTCGAATTAATGCTTGAAACGGTTGTCGTCTGGCTTGAAGAACATAAAATTATTAAAACCCCAAGCGCGGAGTGGTTCAGCAATAATACCCTCCAACTACAACGTATGGCTCATGAAGAACTTGGTCTCGGTGACTGGGAAGGCTGTACCGGACCAAGAACCATTCCCGTGACAATGAAGGGTCAGCTTCTTGGTATCCTCGATCGTGGAGATTTGAAGCATCCGAGACTTGTGAATCCGGGTGCAGCGCCTGACAAGTCTAGCGGCGTTCCTGCAACTAATGAATCTGGTGGTGAAAGTTGCAAGATTGAACACAGCGAGACAGGCGTTAATGAGGAACATCCAAGCTCCGCTCCCGAAGAAGTTAAGGATCACAATAGCAATTCCTCCATTAAGAGCCCAGGTTGCGATGGAACTCAGACTGTCGTACCCAGCCCGGGTGCAGCGCCTGACACGTCTAGCGGCGTTCCTAATACTAGCAAATCTGGTGGTGAGAGATGCAAGACTGAAAATAGTGAGACAGGCGTCCATAAGCAACATCCAAACTCCGCTCTCGAAGGAACTGAGGATCACAATAGCAGTTTCTCCATTGAGAACTCAGGCGGCGACGGAATTCAGACGATTGAACCTAGCCCGGATGCATCAACCGAGCAACAGCAGCAGAATCGGGGGCAGAGAGAAGTGTAGCAATCGTGAAACCGGGATCCAAGAAAAGTACTCAGACTTGTTTCAGGGTAAAAGGGCCGTTCGCTATTCAGAAGTTACGGAAAGCTCAAGATGGTTGGTCCTACAAGGCAGCTTCAAATTTTTGTCACCGCTGCACTAGGTACTTGAGATCATTGAGGTTTATCACGGCCCCGCGATATACAAACAACAGTCCTTTCAGCCTGTTGATGTTTCGTATTGACTTTCTCGCTGAACAGAATGACAGACAGGGTGTTGATTCTACAGTCGTTACAAAGAAGATCGGGTTAGATAGCAAAATCCTGCTGGCAACCACAACCTTATTTCAGATACTGATGACCCAAAATGGCAACACAGCAGCAGGATTTTTCCCGCATTGCGGGCCGACGAGATTTGTTTGTTTTGGTTAATTGATTCTCCTCACGTTTTTTAACATTCCATCCTTGTCTACTGTGACTGGTAGTGAGTGACTAGAGTCCTTTTTGCGTGCGACATCGACACCTCACACACACACACACACACACACACACACACACGCGGCTTTGATTGCAGTACCAAACACCGCGCTCTAACGTCCTCTTGGACGTACTCATTCCTTGCTCTCTATCCTCATCTGCCCTCCGCTCATCCTTGATTCTTGACACATGCTTCTTGGGCGACCATCCACTTAGTCTCAAACGCGTGCTTGAAGCTCCGTCAATGCCTAGAGATCCATTTGTCCATGTACCAAATATGCTACCTACCATGGTTAGATTCGTCCCGTGCTTGCCAGAATATACAATAAGATGTCAGAGTAAACTTTTGCTCCTTCACTTTGAAGCCTTTGAACTACCACAGGAAGTCCTAAGGTTCCCTTAAGGGTGTAGGGCTTGAGGAAGCCAATACTCTAACTAGTGACGGATACAAAATTGAAGAGGATATATTCGAGAAACTACCATAGTGGCGAGGAGCACGGCACATCGGGTCAGCCTTACCGTACGACATCCTACCTCTGACGCGGGAAAGGAGGAACATAGCGAACGGATAAAAGATAATTTGAGTTCTAGATTCTAGCAAAGCCCCTAAGCGGATCTACCTTTCCCCGTCGTGACTTCGTCACATTCCTTCTGTCTGTCGCGATGTACAGCATTAGCAGTAGCTTATTCGAGGGACGCCCACGCCGTGTATGATTCGTCGTAGATGGAGCGGTGCGTTTAAGCGTCGTATAGAGTCTGTTAAGGTGCGGATCGTCCCGTAGCAAGCGGACTGAGATTTGCGGTTATTGTTTATTGGGCAATTATTTGATGTGGGAACTCAGGCTGGTGTTACATGACAGCGAAGGTCCTTAACGCGTTGTGACGGGCCGTGACGAAGAATTTGCAATAGTTCAAGCTCACATGACTACGCGGGTGTCAAGAGCCGGGATGAAATTATCTCTACTGAAATATCAAGAATACATAATACAAGAGCTACCATAGCTATGACCGTCACAGATGGCGGATTAGGCTTTCAACAATCTCTATTCATCAAAAGCTTTAGACTTTTAGTCCGTCTCGAGCAGACTCGTATGAGAAACAGTGCTCTCTCAGAAAAGAACTTCACCTATAGTATACGGGTGTGAATGAATGAATGAATGAATCAATGAGATATCCAGCGCAGTATATAGCCTATTCGCTACTCTTTTTGGGGAATTCTTTCGTGGTAAGACCGATCGCGGGATTCCTTTGCAGATCTCTACACTTTCATGAACTTACCGTCTCCCACTGACTCGAAACACCTACCGCCCTCAAAGTTCGCTTTTCTGTTGCACAAACGATGCTTGTCGAGCTTCTGCCTCGCTCTTCCCCTGCACCTCCTCGATCATCTCTGCGATCATATTCCAAAATCCGCACGACGATTTTGTGTTGATCGTATCGTTTATGACACCGAAATACCAATTTTCATTAATGCTCGGATCAAACTTCGCCTCCATCACGTTTTGGACCTGATCGCCCGTCCCGTTGGCGAGGTTCCACGACGGAGCGTCGGCTCCCTTCCCGGTGTTCGGGTTGCCGTACACCGCGTGGGAAGCGAGGTATTTCTGGTAGTTCTCTGACAGAGTTTTCACCAAGACTGCGGCTATGAAGGCTTCCTCGTAAGTGAAGGCTGGGTTCAAGAACTCGAGGAATTTAGTGACATCGGTGTTGGAGTTGATGAAGGTTGGAATCAGGTCTTGCGCGTGCTGTGCGGGTGGTTGTGGATCCCACCAAGGGCCTGGTGCGGGAAAACTGTACTGCATCATGTATGATATATTGGGATACGCGTCATAGAGCTGGCGCGTGTTGCAAGTGAAGGTCGAGTCGCGGATGAGATCGCTTACGCAGCGGCGGTAGTCGCCGTTGTAAGGGGACTTGGTGCAGTTGTATCGTTTGAGGATCAAGGCGCGGACTAGGCCTAGTGCACTTTCGGGCATGAGGTCGTCGACGAACTGGTTGAATGTTGCATTTGAGACAACGTACATGGGAGTAAAGGTGGCGGTCTCGTTGGCGACGTGGGATATCATGATAGATTGGAGGGATTTCCAGTACGTGCCTGGTGCAGTCAGTTAGACGGGGTATGAAGGTATGATGAGAGGCAGAAAGAATGTACCATTGATGAATTGGACAGCAGGGAGTTTATCCGTCCAGATTCCGTCCACAGATGGACCAAGAGGGAACAACCCTGTTTGATTGACCCTTTCATACAGCATCTGGTTGGCGCTGACAAGCTTGTCAACTTTGGCAGAACGAAGGCACTCGATGTCGAACTTATGGCCACAACCAGCGAGTTGTGAAAAGTTCTGGTACACACCGTCCAAGGTCCCGTAACGATCCCACTGCCACTCGAAAGCGGGACTTTGTAGCATCGCCCTAGAGAATAGTGGGTCCCTCTTGCCATTGGCTTGTATTAGATGATGAAGAATCGAGCCAGCGCCTGCTGATTCTCCCCACGCGCTGACGGCTGTGGAGTTGCCACCGACTTTGCCTATATATTTTTGAACCCATTCTAGTAGTAGTCGTTGATCGTAGAGTCCTGCGTTCGGAAGCCCAGCTTTTTCCATGTAGGACCCTGCCAGCCAACCAAAGGCTCCGAGGCGATAGTTCCCAGCAGCGAAGATCACCTTCTCGTTTGATGCCTCAATTATACCTTGTCCCGAGTATAAAGGCCATTGACGCCCGAATTGGACCTTGGATCCGAAAGCATATGCACCACCATAAAGCCAGACAATTACTGGGAGATTGGCATTCGGATTTTCGAGCGCAGACTTTGGAACATATAGGTCCAGAAATAGGCAATCTTCTGACCCCGTCGGTGTTGGATCGGGTACGCCAATTGGGTTACCTATATCCGCCCCACTCCTACCTCCTGGAGGGTTTGTGATGTTTCGAGGGTCGACTTGGTAGCAGCTGGGCCCGAATGAGCTGTCTTGGAGCGTGCTATTGTCTGCGATGGGAGCCGGAAAATTTGGGCTGCCAAAGCGGGTAGGCTTGCCTCCAAAACGGACATTCTTGAATAGGTAGATCTGACGCTATGGGTCAGAAATATTTTCTCAATTGGAATCGAAGCAGTCAATACAGTGAAGAAGCGGGGTGGGGAAGAAGTAGGGAGCTTGCCTCAGCGTTTCCGTCAATAGGTTGAGCCTGCCAGGTGCCCCATGGGAGTGTCAAGTTCGTATTGAGAGCTCGGGCTGCCCAAAAGTAGATGCACGCAAAGTAAATGGAAGACCGTAGAGACATGACGAAGTTTAGCTTGTGATCAGAGATGTAGCATGTGCAGGAGTAGGAAAAGTAGTTCGCAAAATTCGATCCAGATTCTGGACAATTTCCGTTTTTCAACCTTCTTCTGCTGGAATGTCTGTCCCAAGTATTAAATCATCGTGGAGGTTGTGGCTGCCATGAAGCTCCTCTGGAGCTACAAAGAGTTTCCGCTTCGGGTTTGACGGCGCATTCCCATGGCTGGCTGATATGCTCAATCCGGACGACAAACAAAGACTGCTACCAGTTTTGAGGATCCGGTAGCATCAAGACAGGGTACCTAGTGAATAAGAAGTATTAGTCGCATGAGTCTAGACGATCTTTAGCGAGAGACGTTCTGTAGCTAGCGTAAGGAAAGAGCAGAGTAGTCATGATTCAGGAAGCAAAGCCGACGTGCGCGACTCTTCATAACACCTAGAGCGAGGCCGCATTGTGTCGATCAGCTCAAATCGGTCAAGGCACCAGCAATGATCTCCAATAGGGACAGTATGATCGGTGACCTGCCGACCCAGACCTTTCAAGTTCCGGTGGTAATTTCAAGGCCAGGTAAAGGGCTGGCAGTGTGTCGACAGATAGACTCAGCCATACATAGCACGCAATAACGAAATTAGCAGGTGAGATTTGCAAAGAAGGGTGCTGAGAGACCATACTCAAAGCGGTCAAGGAAAAAGAGAAGAAGCTGAAGGAAAAACAAGAACCAGCAGTCATTTCGTATATCTGCAAAAATGCTGCATCACTGGATCTCTGTCAGCTAGCCACAAACAAGCTCACGATTGCATTTGCACCGCCCAATCGGACTGCGGCTTGCAAGACCTCCATACAGCATTCTACTGAAAGCAGCCCGCATCACGTCCTAGCCTTACTCTTTGGGCGAAAGGGGTGATCTGTTGGGTGCTTCGAATATCTAAGCTCTGAATCCGCAGTCAGGTCCCAAAGTTCGGATCCGGGTCGCCGCTTAACATTCACGTGTTGACGCGCAACCACTTCCTCCACGAAATTTTGAGTGAGTCAACGTGAAATGCCTGCTTTTTTTAACGTCCTTATTCCTGATGGGACTCTCCATTCCAATTAATAAAAACTTCTATGATTGTCTAATTAGATTTAGTGTCTACTTTGTGCGCGATCGTCAGGATCTCTGGCGACATAGGTCGCCCATAATTCGAGGAGAGATTTGGAGCCTGTGAGAAAAGCTTCCGATAGTATGGATGAGCCTGATGCAGGTTTCTGTCTTCTTTGGTGGACCGGGGAGCTTCTACCCGCGGCATCATTTTGAAACACTAGTACACTAAATAGCCGTTACGTGGTCTCTAAACCGGTTTTACGGTGTTCAGCGCGGTTGATTGGTCCCTCGTAAGGACATCATAACCAGTGCGTGAGGACAGATCGGTTGGATTTGATAAGAGGTGTTGTGTACAAGATATCGATTCTCTTCGCGATGCGTGACAAAAAAGCACCAGCTGTGCCCAAAAAGACCACCATGGTATCTCGGCTTGTTTTCCAGAAGGCCATCCAAAACATTCTATTTACCTTCAGTCCAAATGAGAATTACTGCAGAGCAGACAGACTGAAGAGAATACAAGAGACCGTGCTAATGCTTCCTAAAATTCGACTCCTCCCATTCACCACCTCCAGGTACAAAGCCGCTCGGTACCTCAATCGGTTGCAGATCAAATTCACACTCCTCGCCCAGCAGATCATCCATAAACGTCGCATCAGGAATTTTGGGATACACGTTTTCCGCTGCTGTCATGACGGTTAGCCCAGCGGCATTGTATCCGCCAGATAATGGCGACGCAGGCATCGCGAGTGAGGGAGCAACGTGGAGAGGAGCCAGAGGCTCGCGCACTGCAGGCACTGGCGTTATATTCTCCTTGACAGCGGGCGTGAAATATCCCATCGCAACAAGTTCTGGCTTTTTCACAGGTGGGTCAATCTGCAGCAGTACCCCGAAGCATTTACCGCACCGTCTCTTCCCTACATCGATGCTCTTCGTGTGTCGACCATACCTGACACCACAACCTTGGGAATCCTCTCGTACTTCTTGAAAGGTCGTTGCTCCTGTACAGATCCACTTGTACTTGTATTCAATCTCATAGGTATGCTTAGTTGTGATTACGCGGTCGCGGTAAAGAGGATTGGGATGATTTGAGAACCATTTGACGACTTTATCAGCCCTAGATTTTTGCATTAGATTTGAAGAGCACGAGGTGTCTCATTTGACAACTTACAGTTCCCAGAACTCCTTGCCATGAGGTTGAATACCATGCCCATACAAGAAGTAGACTCCCATATGACAAAATTCATGGGCAAGAGTCTGAACGAGTCGTTCCGGACGGTCGACGATCTTTTCGGCGAGCTCGATGTAGGCACTTGTCACCGTGCCATTCCTGTCGGTCACCCGGTTCGCTCGTCCCGATGTCGTATTCAATGTCCTTGACCATTTCACTTCTATCCCTCCAAGATGAGCAAGCGACGTGGTCAGCTGTAGATTGAACAGATGTTTGTCGAGGTCGAGTATCATATCATAGGCCATCCGGGTTTTCTGGGCGTCCCAAACTTTCTTTTTCTCCTTCTTCGCCTTCTTAGCTGCTTGCTCGCTCATAGCTTCCATCTTGTCCTTCGAAGCAGGAGCTTTCGACTTTCGAGATTTCCTTGGCGAAGGGGACGGGTGCCTCTCACTTGGACTGTCTTCGTCGGAATAGATAAGAAACCGTGCGATGCCACGTCCACGGCCAGGAGTCTTGCGTGGAGAGTACTGCTCGTTCCAATCGTTGATGGCTTCTGATGACCAAAAGGTGTCAATGCTGGCTCGATGAGGAGAGCAAGGTATTTGGCGGGTTTGCTTCTTGCTCGGCGAATTCAAACGTGATTTTGAAGGAGAAACTGGTGGTGGTGTTTTATAACGAGGATATTCGCTGATACTGGATGATGAGTCCCACGATGATCTACATAGGAATGAGTTAAGGTGAGCAAAAAGACCTACTCCTTAAAAGTGTGGTGAAAAAATTTACCTTTTCACGATGGTATTTTCTGCAGGCTGCGTAAAGTCAGCATTTTCCCTCCCCCTGTGATGCCTATTCTGGCGTGTCTTCCGACCGTTATTTAAGCGGTCGGCATCGATTTCAAGACCGGTAGAAATATTGAGTGATCTCAGTGCTTCCGACAATGGCCCGGTGTTATCCGTATCTTCAGAAACTTGCTTATGAAGAAGTTTCGTTTTGGAACTCTTAGGATTTTTCGAAGATTTTGTGGATGGGATTGGTTTGAATGTCGAAGCGTAAGATTGAGTGACCACTCCATCATCCTCGGATTCGTTCTCATGGTAACTCAGTTCCGCATCATCGTCGACAATGAAGCCGCTAAGGTCGGTGAACGACTTGTCCTCATCACCTTCTGAATCACGAACACGTACACCGGGGCGATTTTCAAGGCCAAACCGGTAATAGTTCACCTTTTGCTTTGCCTTCCTTGTCGGTGACCTCCTGGCGCCTGAATACACAGGATTCTGAAGCAGTGTGATCGTTGAGATGTCTTTCTGACACCTCTTCTTTGGTTGACAAGTGTTAGGATTCATAGATGAAGCGTCCTCTTTATTCTTGCATGGTTCAGGCAAGCTTGAGAAATCGGCTGTGATCAAAGGAATATGGGGTCTCTTTGACTTCATGTGGATTTTTGAAGGGTCTGAAGTCTTTCTTGCATTTTTCCTGGGGGACGACGACAGGGATTGTGCATTTGCTGCAAGCCTTTGCAATTTTGGAGAGGAGGAGAAAGAAGCATGAGATTCATCTTGACCCGTATCAGGATTCTGCAGTATTTTGGAGTGATTGTGCTTCTTCGAAAGGGCCAGTTCCTCGAAGAGTTCCGAGACCTCAGGGAGCTCATCGTCTGAGTCCTTTTGCAAGTCGTCCAACTTGATCATTTTCGAGCAGGCAATTTAGAAACTTCAGCACTTCACTGCCCGATGGCATCCCTTCCTAGCTAAAATACACTGCATAGCCTTTAATTCTCTGGTGGCTAATAATATGTCGGAGTGGTCGCTAGCTACTTAGTGCAAGGTGAGATCGACTGATAGGGGACGTGCGTCGTTTGTGGATTGTTCGCGTTGCCGAGCAACGGCGTGCTGGGGAAAGCCACCACGACGACGTCCCATGGGAGCACTACATAGCGAGGTCTCGAGAATAGCTTTGGAGCGAGAATCTGGCCATTGATTTTTATCAAGTTCTCTTTTACTCTTAAAATTAATCGACGGTCTTATCAGCCACGCCTCGCACCACACTCTCTCACCACGAAATAATAATTTAGCCGTACTGGGTTCAACATATAGAGAGAATACGCTCGTCTAGAAGCTAGAATTGGGCAGTCTCTTTAACCGGTCAAGTTTCAATGTGAACTCGATGGCATTCTCGTCGCTATACTACGTGTCCTGTCGGTAGTCGGAAGGGCCGATAGTATCAACGTAGTATATTACAGGAAGCGTAAAAAAGCAGGAACTTTCGAAGCTGGCGATGGGATGCATAAGAGGCATTTTCACTACACGTTGCTTTCGTGAATGAGAAACCCGCACCACGGGTATCTATCCAACAGGTTGGCAAGTAATGAGCATTCAAAATGTGGGATTATGCGATGTTCCTTGCTGGAAAGCTAGAGCAGCCGCGGAAATATTACGGTAGGGCTGTAGATAAGTTCAATTCACAGGTAAGCATGGTGATGGCAATGGCGGAAAAGACTTTTGAAGGCATCATTCATTGGCGTGGGGTATCAATATCAATCATCACTTTGATGATGCAAGCAAGCTCCCCTGCATGCCTCTCAACGCCGACCGCCATCGCAATGTCATCAGCCAACACCATCCATCATGAAAGCGCATCTAGTGCTTGTCGATACCAAGAGCGCCCTTAACCTTGTCACCACTAGTAATTCATTAGCAAGGCTCCGTGATGAACAGGCAGCAAAACCACTTACATGCTCTGGCCGGTACCACCATGAGCATGCTCATCCGAGCTGCGCTGGGTCTTGTCGAAGATTTGCTGACCGGCACTCTTGTCGCTGTCGGGTTGAGCACCTCTGTGAGCTGTTAGTGATGGTGTGCAATTGTGAAGTCTAAAGACAGGCGCATACCGAACAGTTCGGTCGGCGGTGTCGGTAACAGACTCCTTGAGCTTCTCCTGGGTGGATTTGGAGGAGTCAGGAGTGAGCTCCTCCTTCGCCTTTGTGGTGAAATCCTTGCGACCCTGGTCAGACATGACGAAGATTGGTGTTTGAAGTGCTGGTTTGTTATGGCAAGGTTGAATTTGTTTAGTATAAAGTTTGTTGGGAGCGTATGTTGGATGGAAGACTTGGTTAGTCGAAGGGCCGAAGAGCTTTATAAGTAGACAGTTGAATTGGCAATGACGTAGCGTACGTCTCACTGTCCTTCACCCCTTGGGTTCCTGGAGAGAGATTCCGGGCAGGCGTTACCAGACACGGTGGTCTGGTGACCGGTTCCTGATTCCTGGACGAAGGGCCCAGCCAACCGGCTGTTTGCAAGCTTCTAGAGGGCATTCACGGAGGCTACTCGTCATCGCCCCGATTTGGAGCAAGTGAGAGTATGGTTTGGAGGTTTTGACACGGCGGAAGACTGGCCCGGCCAATTGGCTGATCGCCCGTTGCGGCTGTTCCTGGCTGGGGCATCCAATATGACGTGCTGCCAGAGGGTCAAGGCGTGTCTTTGTTGGCTTTCACGCACTACGTCAAGCGCTTTCTGAAACCGGAGGAATGGCCAAGATGACGATGCTGACATGGGCCATGTGATGAGGACCTAATTTCGCCTTTCACTTGCTTCTCCAAGTCTCTCGAAGACCAACTTTCACGTTTGCAGGGGGTAGGCACTGCTTCCGGAACCGCCGCCGCAGGGCGTCATTGTGGCGTTTGCGGGGGAGGCGCATTGGGAGTGGCACAGTCACGTGAATTGGTTTTCAGACACCGGGGTGGGCAAGCGTTCTTCATGTGAAGAGAATCACGAAGGAATCATACAAGGAAAGGCGAACTCAACGTAGAATCGGACATTGGCTCCGACTCATGACTAAGAGGAAGAGTGCCCTTCGATAATAATACGCTTTCCCAGCTCGACGGAGGTCCGGGTACATAGTAAAGTCTCTAAATCTAGAGTCTCTTTAACTTGGTGGATGGTGCATAAATTAGACCACATTGCGAGACTAGCCACGGATTTCTCCCTGTGGGCAGAATAATGTGGTAATAACAACTATCGAGACATCTCTCTCTAGAAAGCAGTCAAGTCTGCAAATTCTTAGCGACAAGCACAGTCTAGATCCGGCCTAGCCTTAGATTTCTCCGCCTTGACTCATGCAAGATCTCTTTCAGCCCCGGCGTCGATCTATCGACCACTCATTTCGACATGACTTTGGGAGGTTGCAGATCTGCCCACAGGTCGGCCACCACACCACACATATCCCTTTTGTCTCACTTCCCTCCCTTCTGTTTCCATACACCGACTTTCCAGATTTACGACTCCCCGCACCCATGTCCTCATGT
Organism: Pyrenula massariospora; assembly: GCA_021030905.1. Taxonomy (NCBI): domain Eukaryota; kingdom Fungi; phylum Ascomycota; class Eurotiomycetes; order Pyrenulales; family Pyrenulaceae; genus Pyrenula; species Pyrenula massariospora. The sequence goes on from JAGFMI010000001.1 coordinate 1,694,154, forward strand.
TACCACTACCCCACTTTGAGTCGAAGTAAAATCAAAAGTGTTCCATGCCACCAGCGCTTGTGAGCTCGCCTTGGGATCTAACACCCGCAATCGATCTCCTCAAGACCCTTAGTGTCTCGAAGGAACGAGAACCTTTATGGCTTCCCGCATTCGATGTCGGTGGAGACACCCCAGAGGCAAATGAAGCAAGCCTTGGGGATTTTGAGAGGGTTTTCGAGTTTCTTGAACGTAACAAAATAACAAGAGACGTCAAAGATGAGCATAACCCGAGTCATCCACCAATCGTTGAGAATTATTTATATCACAACAATGAGAAAGCAACTCGAGACAAGGCTGTCCGTTGGCGGGATCAAGATACCGGTACAGACTTAGAGGATAGAGATGAGCTAGCTCCTTATAATACTGCTGCTGCTCTTCGCCAACGGAAGAGAGGTGCGAAAAGGGCGAGAAAGAGAGCGAAAGGCACATCATTGCTCCAGAACGAAGTAGCAGAGCCTGGTCACCAACTCGTGACAGAATCTGCAACGGATTTTGATGAGAGCGATGAAGAATTAGAGCAGCTTCGTCATTCTCCAGACCGAAGGGCTGTCATTCAAAGCATCCTGAATCCTGCATCGGCTGCTGCTCGGGCTACGTCTCCGCCTTCTTCGCCGTCTCCTCCCAAGGCATCTACGATCTCAATCCTAAAGCGTGAATGGCCTGTTGCAGATCCATTTCACTACCATCTGAATGAGAAGCTCTCTATACGAAAGTCACAGATTCGAATAGAACCGATTGATGGCCTGGATACGAAACAACGAAAATTGAATCTAATCTCGGCTTTGAGTGATAATTTTCCCGAGGAGAAAAAATTGCTTGCGAACTCTGGCATTTCTGACCCTAATTTTGCGGCGGTTAATACCTCCATTGCTGGAATACACGTTTTCATCGATATTTCAAATGTGAGTAGAACGACGGGAAAAATGGGCAAACTGACAATGCTAGATTATGATTGGATTTCACGATTGCCTGAAGTTGGCCCGAGATCTGCCTATAACAGATCGCGTACGCCGTGTACCAATGTCATTTCACAATTTTTCTCTCCTTCTTGAGCGCGGCCGTCCAGCTGCGAAACGAGCTCTCGTTGGCTCGGATAAGTATCCTGCCATCGAGGAAGCTAGAACTCTTGGCTACGAAACAAATATCCTTGAGCGAGTGCACAAAGCCAAAGAGCTTACGCCTCGGCAGAAACGTTTTAGAAACGGAAACGGCACCTCGGGAGCTTCCAGCGGTTCAGAAACGGACCGCAGGCCTACTCCCGCGAAATGGGTCGAGCAAGGTGTCGATGAGCTTCTCCACATGAAGATGCTGGAAAGTCTTGTTGATGCCTCGAGACCGTCCACGATTGTACTGGCCACTGGAGATGCAGCTGAAGCCGAGTTCTCTGCTGGATTCATGAGAATGGTCGAGCGAGCACTTGAGAAAGGCTGGATGGTTGAACTTGTTAGCTTCAAGCTTAATACCAGTGGCCTCTACAAAAGACGAGAGTTTCGATCGAAGTGGGGAGAGATGTTCAAATGGATTCAGCTGGATGGGTATGTGGAGAGTCTTCTCGGGTATGAAGACGACACGTCTGTGTCTTGAGCAGTCTTCATCGTGTTGACTCCCTCTATGTCTATTCGGGATGTGCACGAGAAGCGTACACTTTTCCTCGCGTTCCCCGAACCGGGCAAATTATCTTAAGTACAATTATTTTTCAGAGTGGTAACATTTCATAAAATGTGTCATTAAGTCTGTTTTGGTATGATCTTGACTAAACCATCCACTGTTAAGATTATTGGACGAGGGCATATGGAGGCTTCGGTTCGGGGTTTCCCTTCATATATGAGTTCCTCGTAGTTCGTCTTTTATTACAAGCATAGCTTTATAGCTCTCAAATTCAGATATTGCTTCTTACACAGATGCCTACCAACGACGCCAGCCACATCTATTGCCAAGGAAGAATTGATATATATCACGGACGGTCAAGCAAGTCCCACAGGGAGCATACCTCACGGTACTAATTTTCTCCGCTTGGCATCAGATGTAGCATACGGCTTTTGGAAATCACTTCAACAACACATGTGCATAAACATTTAAATTCCAAATCATGCTGGGTATCATATGCAAACCAAATCTATGCTCGAATACTCCGCCCCACAACACACATCAACTACTACTCCCCTCCCCCCTCTCCTCAGCACCCACCATCTCATAACTCCCACCCCCATCACCCAACGGTGCCGCCTTCTTGCCCCCTCCTCCCCCAAAATTGATCGGCCTCAACTCCCTCCACCGACACGCCCACATCCCGCCCACAACCATCCCCGCGGCACTCCCCGCCTGCAACCCCCACCACAGCACATTACTCGGCACCGCGCGCACGTACCCGGTCGTGACGAGGAGGTGTATGAAGTGCACCGTCAGCGCGAAGTCGGGGACGAGCTTCGACCGCGCCACGATTAATAGTAAATATATCACCCTGTTATTCCCCTTTGCGTTAGCCCACCATCGAAGCAGAAATCTACTAGTAAGGGAAGGAGGAACCTACCCAAACCCTCCACCCCCAACAGCACTAACCCCCCCAACCAACCACCCGAGCGTCGTATCCCCCCGGACCCGTCGCCAGTCAAACACGAGCCCAATCTCAAACGGCGCGCCGGCCACGAGCACGGTGAAGAGGACGAGCAGGGTGACGGTGAGGTAGTGGGCGAGCTGGAGGGCGAGGATCTTGAGCAGGATGCGGGTTGGGGGGAGGTCGTGGAGGGCTCCCGGGGGTGGGGGACGGCGGCGGGGCATGTACGTAAAAGGGTTTTTTTTCTGTAGTGGAGGGGAGGGCGGGAGGTTGAAGGAGGAGGCTATCGTGGAGGTAGAGAGAGGGAGGGTGGTGTGAATCTGAGGGTGGTGGGGAGTTGGATGGCGGTGGAGGGCATCGGGAATGGCGGATGGGACGGGGTGGGATGCTCGAGACGATGATATCGCAGGAGGATAGATTGGTTTTAGACGGTCAAATTCATAATGGGATTGAAGGAAAGTCGAGAAATCTTAGACGAGGGGTGTCCTGGGCGCTGTAGAAGTAATAAAATTCCGAGTCATCGGGGTAGCTTAACACCAGCTCATTCATAACTTTTTCGGAGTGCAGGCGCGGAGGAAAACGCGCTAAACCTGACAGGGAGTACACATAGATCGTTGTCACACTTTTCTTAATCAGTGGGAACGAATGATGTGTAATAAAAATTATCCACATTCAGATATTCACACTTAGATATCTAGACTATCCCTCCAAACACCGTGTTGTCTCTATCCAGGTATCCGATCACCATCCCAACAGTCCAGGGTATCCATCCTTGTTCCTACCGAGTCCCTTCGCTGCCATTTTCTCTCCTAAAGGTGATGTTTCCACTAATCCTCCTGTGCTTCGGAAATAGAAATCTTGATATTGGTATGTGTAGGTACCTATCTGCCCCTCTTGGACTTCTCGGTAGGGCTCCTGCTAAGCGCCCTGTTTAGCGCTTCAATTGAGGCAATTACATCTGCAGGCTCTAAGAGATGGTAGGTGGCGAGGGTCTTCTTTGAGCTTGCACCAATAGTGACGGCGAATATATGCTCTTTGGGAAGCTTGCAATGGAGCAGCGCGCGGAACATGTCTGCAAATGTGCGTTAGTGCACGGTCACCCTGGGCTTTCATGGAATAAATATACCTTCATCCGTAAAGTCGTCTCCGCAGCAAAGGATGAATTGTAGGGCTTCTGCGTTCTCATCCACAAGCCGCGTTGCGATAAATCCCTTGTTAACGAATCTTGGCCGCACTTCGAGATTCGCCTTCCCTGCCATCACTTCGACCTCGTACTTTTTGACCACCGTCCTTTCCAGGTGCTCGCGGCAGGCGGTTGCTTGGAAGGTGCCGTATTCTGGGTCTGCCCGACGGTAGTGCCACGTCAAGGCAACTCGTTTACGCTCGATCACCGAACCTTGCGTCTTCTCGGTGTAATGTTGAAAGACCTCCATGACCTCTTTTTGCCAGCCCATGTCCATCTTCTCTGTCAAGTTTGCCCAATGCTCGCTTCTCGGTGGACGAATGAAAGAGCCATGCTCGGCGCTGAGACCCAAGTCGGGTATGCTTCCCATCCATTCGTCAAGGAATGCTTGGTCCCTGCCACTGATAATCCATACGATATTATCGGGATCAGAAGACAGAGTTTTCAAAGAGCGTAGGACTTTATCCGAAGGTATCGCGGCTTGGGGCTCTTTGACTATCGGAGTTAACGTACCATCATAATCGAACATGAACAGCCGTTTTCCCGGTCTGTGATATTGCTCAAGCATTCGGCCATGGTCGAGGGCAGGAGTGAGCTCGCCCTGATTGGATGAAGTCAAGTTCGTAAGCAATCGATGGGTAAATTTTGCGACCCAGGATCCGACGTTGTGAGTCGTGACATGTCGATACAGCTTCCTATGCATTTCACTCTTTTTTTCAGGCGTCATTTGGAGAGCCTTGTTGATTTCCTTCGCTACACCTCCCAGATCCCACGGATTTATATGTATAGCGCTGCTCAGACAACCAGCTGTCCCTGAGAATTCTGACAGTATTAATGGGCCATGATTCTCCCGTTGGCAAATAACATACTCCAGGCTCGTGGTATTCATCCCGTCACGCACGCTCGTTATTAAGCCGACGTCGGCAATTCGGAGTAATGCAAAGTACTCCTGACGCGAAAGATACTGAGGGTAATGAAGCACAGGCGAAAAGCTGAGCGATCCATAGAGACCATTGATTCTTGAAACCAGTTCTGAAATTCTATTTCCGATCTGATGATGCGAATCTTCCTCCTCTTCTTGCACGCTAGTGGGGCTCGTGACTTGTATTAAAACGACCTTATTCCGCCACTCTGGGTATCGTTCCAAGAATTTTTCAAAAGCCTGCAGTTTTTGGGCGACACCTCGTACAGTGTCCAAACGATCTCGTCCAACAATAACCTTCTTCCCATGATAGAGCTTCTTAATACCTTCGATGTTATCTTCGACTGTAGGGTCACTGAATGCTGCATTCTCCACACCAGCAGCATCGATGCCAATCGGAAAGACGTCCACAGCCACATGCGCGCCATACGCATCTACACCTGCGGAGCTCGAGTCGAATCCGAGAATGCGAGTACAGCAAGAAGAAAAGTGTCTGGAATAACTGAAAGACTGGAATCCAACCATACTGGCACCTAGGCATCCTTCTAGAATGTCTTTACGCCTAGGCAGACACCTTAGAAATTCACTGCTTGGGAAGGGAATATGCAGAAAGAAACCAATATAGGCATTTGGCAAGCGCTGGCGTAGCAGATTAGGGAGCAGCATTAGATGATAGTCATGAATCCAAATGACGTCCCCCGGTTTGTATATTTCCAAGATACGTTGCGCAAACCGTTCGTTCATCTTTTTGTAATCTTGCCACCATTTGTGCTCGGCGCGTCCATCGTCTGGAGCATGCTGCTTGTAATGGAAAAGAGTAAAGAGTTCATGTTCTGCGTATCTTCTCCACCTGCCTTGGTCTTTGAGAAGAAGGTCTGAGCTACCATCTTCTAAATCATCGGCGAGCCACACTGGGATGATTCTGCCATTTGAGTCATCGTGGAGCCGATTTTCTAATCGCTGCCGATCGTTTTGAGTGATAATCAATCCGTCGACGTGAGGATTATGGGGAGCTGGCTGCGAGATGTCCAGAGGAATAGGAGCCGAAGCTTTGTTAAGCGGAATTGAAAATGAACGTGAATTACTAGAGCCAATGCTACCTCGCGATGAGTGGTTGCGGTCTGCCGAAGTAGCACCAGAGGTAGGTGTAGGGGAGAAGGAATTCCAAATTGGCTCGATCTCGCCAGTCCATCCAACAAGAGTGTGCTTCCAATGTTTTGATGAGGATAGGTGGGAAAATGAATCGAACAATGCCGAGGTACCGCGTCTAGGCCTTAGACTCCACTCGGCACCAGATCTGTGCGATGCAACATATGGAATGCAAACCGTAGCACTAATAACGTTACCAGTGAGCTTCAGTCCGGGGTATGATATCCTAGGGTCGACGTCTGAGCTTTCAGGACTGAGCGGTGTTGTTAAACTTAAGCGCCGGAGGAGCTCTGCACCAGATCTTACGCCCTTAGCAGCTTCCTCTGGAGATTCCGGAGGCTTTGACATCGAGGACTCAGCATCATGAGATTTCGGTGCAAAGTAAGAATTTGGGTTCCAATGAAGGCTTGGTTTACGGGGCTTCGATTCGTTCTGGTATGCGGACTGTCCAGTATTGCTGATACCTGGGGTGACCGGAACCTCTGTTATGGAGGGATTCAGTGCCGGATGGCCCTGAGAGCCCGCCATGGCGAACTCGGTGCTGAAGTGCTGCATTGGAACGATCAGCTTGAGGCGCGGAGGCGCTTTGAGTGCACTTGAAGAATATACAGGGCTCTAAGAGACAATTGTAGGACATGTAGCAACTAACGAGCGATAAAAGGGAGGGAGGAGGATTGTATTAGGAAAAGGAGTCATGACTAGGAACGGCTCACGATGTCCAAGGACGAGAGATATGTGGTATCGTGGTCGTCCTGGGATGGATGATGGCCTTGCAGGGGCGATCAGCTGTTTGTCGCTAGAGTCATCGTGATTTTGAATGCCCAGGAAGGCGCAACGGTCAGCTTGGTGAAGGCGAAGGGGCAGGATCTTGACGACGACGATCTCAACATGCGTCACATGGAAATGCAAGCCTCCATTATAAAGCCTCTATTAAATCCGGAATCAGTGGAATAAGATATACATAATCCATCATTTCAACGACAGACATAGAAGAGAAAGAAAGACGCTTTGCGTGGCACTGGACACCAAACTCTCTGAGGGCAGGGTGTAGCTGGATGTTGAGGATGTTGGGCTCCGGAGCTTGAGTTTCCCTCGTTTGCTCTCGCTGCTGCTCGCCGCCGGGGGATCGCCTCCGATTGGCTCGACCAAAAACCATGCACTTTTCCTCCGCAGCTACAGCTTTCTACGCGATCCACCCAAAAATACGCTTGGATGGTTGAAAGGGTCCCTTACTCGTACGAACAGCCTCCTAGCGGCAGCAGTGGTCTGCATCATACCAGATAGCTTGCGACGGCCGGGCTCAAGGGTCATGGTCAGATGCAAAGCCCGAGTTTCTGTACCCTAAGGAATCCTGGTCCTCTCAACCGCCTTCAAAATTTGGCCCTGTTACGGTCGATTGTGTGTCCCAATCCCCCACAGATCGTTTCCCGTACTGCATCGTCCGCTACCAGAGCGGAAAAATGGCTCACCAAACCATCAAAATCAAAGGCTCCACCATTCAGGCTGCCGGGAGACGACCCCAAGTTGAACCCGTCCAGCCTGCGAAAAACATTAGATGCGCATCGCGACGCCAACAGAGCTGCCCTAATACGCCGGGACACTCGAGATAATGCGAACAGCGAAATAACTGTGCTTCGGCCGAATATTCCTTATGTCGATCCCGCTGACCCAGGGTCGGTCGCTGCTCCCAAGCCGCCGAATTTGAATATTAGGACGAAGAAAAGCCAGGTCCGAAAAGATATGAAGAAGAGCCAGATGTGGGAATACGGAGGATGGGATTTTAGTAATAACCACACTGGCACGGTTGTCCCGCTCACTCTAAGTTGGGGTGGAACTTCTCAACGAAAATCTGAGCAGGCACCCTGGAAGGATCACCACGAGCTGGTCGGCGGTCGTGTACCGTCCTCTGCCCAGGAAGCCTTGGATGGGGAGATACAAGCCTTTGAGTCATATATCAGTCCTACAAGAGACGAGATTGCAGCGGCCGAGCTTGCCGTGGACGACATGAGCAAAATCATTCGCAGCGTAAACCAAGATTTTCAAGTCAACGTTGTAGGCTCAAGAGGTAATGGGCTCGCTTCACCACTGTCTGATGTTGATATCAACATCACCCATCCATCCCTCGCTCTCCGGGACAAGGAAAGACCGCGGGGTGAATATTCGGATCGCCAACGAAAGGACATAGTTAAAATGATGTTCAAAGTGCACCGTGCCTTGTCTGCCAAGCAAACTAGAGCGCCACTTTTCAACCCTCAACTTGTGGTAGATAATGCAAAGATACCGATTTGTTTGGGAGTACACTTGGCAACAGGGTTGAAATATCAAATCCAAAGTACCTCGTCCTCCGCGGTAAGTCTTGCATACGCACGGTCTTATCAGGACGAATTCCCTACTCTGCGACCTCTATTCTGGCTTTTCAAACACATATTACATGTTCGAGGTCTTGACGAAGGTAGAACGCACGGCTTGGGGGGCTACCCAATACTTATCATGCTCGTTGCAGCCTTGAAAATGGGTGCTGGATCCTACCACCGCAAGGATCTGGGTACACAATTCCTTTCCGTCCTCGACTTTTACTCTAGGCACGACTTCTCGAAGCTCGGCATATCTATTCAGCCTCTTGAGCTTTTTGCTAAGAGACCGGCTACAGAAGGACTGCCACAAAGCGAAAAAGATCTCATGAGGTCACAGGATAACGAGGTGGCCAGAGAAGCTGAGTGGCGTAACGCTTTTTTAGACAACGCGTCTCGAATCCAGGAGAAAACGGGGAGAGGTTATCTTATGTGCCTCCAAGACCCTGCGCAACCTTTAAATGATCTTGGTGCAAATGCGTGGAAGATAAAATATATCCAGGCCACTTTGGTCAATCTCAAGCAACGTCTGAGGCATGATTTGGAAACCCTCGCGACTCTCATTGAAGCTAAAGATCGCGACGCCGAGGCAATACGGAATTTCAGCCTGCTAATACCATTGGTAGGAGCCGATTATACCAACTTCACAGCAGCCCGGACAAAGTTAAGGATAGGGGGTGATCGGGACCCCTGGGCGGCGTGGGACAAGGCTTACGCGGCGTCAACACCGAGATAGATCAATTTCATTAGAAACTTTGTAATAGGTCGCGGCTAAGCTCTGATGCCTCTATACGCCAAGTAGAAGGATCATCTCTAAGTACACATTAGAGGTTAATCTTCAGTATGTTAGATACTTCAATGACATAGGAACATGGTTGGATCCAGAACTATCCTAAGAGAATGACAAGCAGCGGAATGACGAAGTGCATTTGGTGTTGCGCAACAATTCCTCTCATGTTCCAATGTACCGGGGAACCAGTGAGGCCAATCTCATCGAGCAAATGAGATGAAGTACTTCGCCAAGGCTGACGTTGGCCAGCTTGGTCTATTACCCCAGTGGCCTGCAAGTTACTGGTGTTAGTCCTCCGCCATGACAGAGAAAGTTTGTTAGCTCCTCATGCTCCAAAACCCATAATAATCTGTCCTCCACGAGACTACTTGGTGCTTTTGGCGGCGTACCGCCTAAGCCTCTTTACCCTTGCATCGTTTCTCTTCAGCCCAACACCTCTGGTCTTCCAGAGAGTATTGACAGCAAGCCAAAAAGCTTCCGCATTCCTCTCGCTCCATGAGCAACCCTCACATCTCGATACCCCGCCAATATGGAGACTCTTCGCGATTCGGCAGCGTCTCGGACTCCAGGCGACGATCTGAGATACGGATGCCTAGATTCTTCAAGCGGTGAGGTCAACTCTCACTCCTCTGAGGCGGACACAGGCTGACCGAAAGGCGCAGACTGTTCAAGTTCCCGCAAATGGACTTTGAGATGGCCATTTGGGAAATGACAAGTCTCCTTATAGCTCCAAAGAAGGTCTTCAAATCTATATACTACCATGTAAATTGATTTTCTCTCAGACCGCGGACGCCACTAACCTCGTATAGAAACGTACGTACCTACCAGCTACTCACTTTCCGCATCGTATTAACAATACACAGAGACGAAAAACACCTGGCACCGACCCGATCCCTCATTTACCTATCTATTGTCCTTCTTCCTCCTGCTCAGCGCCCTGGCTTGGGGTCTTGCCTATTCTCCATCCTTCTCATCAATCACGAAACTTACATTAATGTTCATATGCGTGCACTTCCTGGTTGGATCTCTACTCGTCTCTGCACTCTCATACTTTGTCGTCGGCAGACTTCTGGGTCCCGGGATAGCTGGCCTGCCGGGAAGAAGAAGACAGCAAGGTCTGTTCATTCAACCTGGCGGGAACCAGCTCGAATTCGGGTATTGTTTTGATGTATGCGCTCTTCCCCTTCCCTCAGAATCTCTACAGCCACTGCGAACTGACACCAAACCCCAGGTCTCCATCCGCGCCTTTTTCCCCCTCTGGGCGCTCCTCTACGTTATTCAATTCCTCCTCATGCCCCTCCTTGCCCGTGCAAATTTCGTCTCCACTTTCTTCGGCAACACTCTCTATCTCCTCGCATTCGGCTACTGGACCATCATCACTTTCCTCGGATACAACGCATTGCATTTTCTGCATCATACTGAGCTTCTGCTAGCACCGATGGGCGTGTGGAGTATTGTGTGGTTAGTTTGTACCATACTCAAGATCAATTTGCCCATGCATGGCGCTGGATGGCTGTTCTTAGGGGTCAAGAAAGTGCATTGAAGTCGGGAAATATCATTAATCAAATATCATCTCAAGAAATCACAATCACCATGGACAAGAAGTGCTACAACCGATTTTCATGACCCAGAACGGGATCAAGGTTTTGGGTCTGGCCATTAAGCAACAACAAGTTTCCCCAGGGCCGGAACAAGACAGCGGTACAACTCTGATGCCAAACAGCGTTGGCATCAAACCTCTGTCTCTATCCAAGCCGCAGGAAAGAGCCTACATTGATCCTAGAACCACTGCCTCCATCATAACGAATTCAAAACCCTTCCTTCCATGATCATGTCTGGGAAATCCTGGTGCCTTGGACGGTATTACATTTTACACCCCAAAGAAACCCTTCATGAACGTATCAACGTGGCCAGGACCTCGCGGGAGAGGTGGAAATGCTTGGAAGAAATCGTCTCCATAGGGTTTGAATTAGACGCGAGGGAGGCTGCACTTCTCCACCCACGAAGGAAGGTACAGCGCACAACGGCGTTGGGTGAGGAAGATGAAACAACGATGAGATATCGCGTGCTTGATGTGGATTGTTTCTGCAAGGTTGGGAGGTGACGGAGTAAAAGCTGTGAGAAGATGCCAATATGAGGAAGGTGGCCTTGGAGGTTTTACTTTGATTTTGTTAAACGAGTAAGGATGTCGTGGAGCTGATATAGTAAAGTTTCAGGACTTTTCGAGAAAGTCATGCTAGAGGAGACGTTGATGGGTATTGAGCTTGAAATTCGATGGGGATGTTCTGCTAGGACCGCATTACGAGGCAGACTCTGTGCTGCGGCTTAATTAGAGGCATACCTTTATTTGGTTATGGAGCTTCATGGCTTCAGCAGGTGACAATCTTTAGACATTCAATTTGAAGGTTCAGATGTGCAATTGAGTTGGTATATTTGATACCTGGGTCTGAGAAAACTACGTTGCCGGCCCAAGCTTCGACTACCTTCAGAGCACATCTTGTCCAGCCATTCCAGCTCAAGTAGATTTTTGACCGCAATGAATTGATCGCTCACTTCTTCCCTTTCCCCTTGGCCCCTTTCTTTCCCGGAGCCGAATCCCCCATCGCCGCCTTTCTCAGCTTCTCCTCCCGCTCGTTAAGCTTCTCCTGCTCCCTCTGATCCCGCTCCTCCTTCTCCGCCTCCTTTCTCGCCCGCTCCGCCTCCCGTCTCTCCTTCACCAACCGCAATCTCTCCAGGTCGGCCCGGGCCTCATCCGTTTTGCCCTCTGCGTGCATCTTCTGGTACCGCTCCCGCGCCTGCTGGGCCTGAATCGCCTCCCTCTCGCGACGAGACAGGTTCTCCCCGCCCCCGTTCTTTGCCGCCGCGGCCGCCGCTGCTGCTGGGGCAGCCGGTGCAGCCGGTGCCTTGCTCGCCTGTGACCGTCCCTTGGCAGTATGGTTCGGATTCGCCATCAACCCCTCCTCCTCCTCCTCGTCATCTTCGCTCTCCTCTTCACTCTCGCTCGGCGGCAGATCCCCCGGCGCAGCGGCCTGCTGTTTCTTCTTGGCGATGGCCTTTTCTTTCCGGGCTCGGGCGGCGGCGCGGCGCTCTTCGCGGGTCTGTTCGGGTTTTGCAGAAGTGCCGGGCTGGTCGTCGTTTTCTGAAGATTCGGCTGAGGAGGCTTCTTCTTCGGAGGACTCGTCGTCGTCCTCGGCGGCGGCTTTTTCGCGCCACATGCTGATGGGGTCGCCGTTTTTGTCGAGGGGTTGGAGGTCGCGCGAAAAGTGCTTCCCACCTGGTATCAGGAGCGTTAGTTTGAATTTAGGAGGAGAAAGCCATGGAGATAGAACGGTGGTGGGTAGTCCAAAAGGGAATCAGAATCTGAGCAGGTGAGAGAAGAATATGCTCACCTCCTCGAGTGGGTTTCGAGAATTTCCCTCCACGTCCGCGGGGAGGCATTTTCAGGTTTTTGTCAGAGGTTTGAGTATTGAACTTATATTATCTGGCTTTCGCTTCGAAGCTGATCTAGAAGGCACAAAGTAAAGCCGGCGTTGATGAGGCTTGAGAACCGTGAGGAAGAGGCAAGGCAGCTTTTCGTGCGCTCAAAGGTCGGTTTACAAGAGTCTTTGATTTGATTTGTGAGTTCCGAGGGCTGGGGGGAAAAGCTCGTCTTCGAGAAATTAGCGGAGAAGGTCGTTTTGAGGCTATTAATACTTGTCTTTGTTGGTGGAAGCAGGTATCTTATCGCGGGGGATGGGACTAACCTATTTGGGCGGTCTCCGGTGGAAAAATTCGTATTTATTCTCAAGTGAGAAAACAGCTCTTGGACACCACAGCGTGTTAGCTTATGACACAAAACCCGGGATATGAATGACTCACTCCGTTGACGAGGCGACTCGCTCCCCTCTCTAGCGATCCACTACATTGCTAGGATCTTTCAATACCCAGTTGCCAATTTCTGCCCAATGATGCGGCCCGACCCACCATATCCTTGACCGAGGACTTTCGGCTCCTCTGACTGAGAGATGGCGCTTAAGAGGCAACACAGTAGTGTGACTATATATGAAATACTAATAATATCAAAAGCAGTCCGCTAGGGCAGAATTTGCCTTGACGACAAATCTGCTGATTGGCTCCCCAGTATGCTGTCACGATTAATTTTTGCACGGTCACTGCCCGCGAAATTGCAAAGGTCAGAAGTAACTAGTATTTTCTATTAGTTAAGAGACGGGTCTTTTGCTCCGTTGTTCATGCTCTTGGACTCCTGAGCCAGGAAATGCATTCCCTTGAGAACATGATCATGATCCCAGGCTTTGCCAGCTTCATACCTTTACCTGGATCCTCTTCCCAGCTTTCGCCACTCTCGCACAAATCATAGTCACAAAGCCAATCGCCATCGAAGTCCCTGCAAATATTTGACCGTACAGAAAGACACCATGGTCTTTCTGAATTAGAGCGCCACCCAATGGAGGGCCTGTGAGGACTGCAAAGCTGACAACACTAAAAGTCATGCCCATCCGAGTTCCCATCTTCTTTGGGTCGTCTGTTAGCGAGGAGAGAGCCCCAGGAAAAAGCCCCTGGATACTAGCGCCAAAGACACCATAGACGACGGCAAAGACCCATAGTCCGGTCCTGCTGTTGACGGCCACCCAGCAGTACAACAGCAGGCTGTTAATAATAACGATAGGAATGAAGACATTCAATGGGCCCAAGTGATCTGCGACATAACATGGGACCACCCGACCGATGACCCCGACCCCGTTCATGGTGAGGAGCAAGTTGATCGCCTCGGACTGTGAGACACCAATAATGTCGCGCCCGAACAAGCCTACATAGTAGTAGGCAAAATATACGGCCCAGAATAGAAGAAAGGCGGTTAGCGCGAAGAGGAGATATGTGGCTTCTCCGAAGGCTGACCATTCAACAAGTGGACCTGATTTTCTAGGTGGCAGTCTAGGCGTCAGGAAAGTCCCGCAAAGGACCATAATACCCATCATGACGAAACCCATCGTTCTCACCGTCCAACCAAAGCCTGCACGTGGAAGAAGTTGTTCGGCGATCGCAGGAAAGACAAGTCCACCTGTGGATGACCCTGATGCAGCGAATCCGAGGGCAAGTGACCTGTTTTTGAGGAAATACGTCGAAAGCAAACTGACGGATGGCACAAAAACAAGACCGTTTCCAAGACCAGTGCAAATCCCTTGCGCCAGAAACACTTGCCAATACTTTGTGCATAACGAAGTCATAAAGATACCGATGAGCTGTATGATTGACCCGATGACAAACATGATCTTGAAGTATCCGCCATCTGTGGCACGGCCCGAAAAGGTTCCGATAAAAAATGTCAAAAAGATCTGCACCGAGCCTATCCACGATACTGCAGACGGGGCCGCATGCAGTTCATTGACATAGTACGTCTGAAATAGTCCGAAGCTATTTATGTACCCCCAGGTGTTGAAGATTACCAGGTGTACGAGGATAGCATGACCCCATGCTTTCAAGCCTCTGTCTGGCGGTGGCCCCGGATCGATTGCCGAATCTTTTGTTCGCACGCGTGAGAGCGTCTTGGTCAAGGCGCTCGGCTCTGCCCTCTTAGATGAATGTGAGTCGACATTGACATCGGCCCTAGTTGGCTCCGGATCACGCTCGATATCTTTGCTTGTTGCTGAAATCATGGACTGAGGGCTTGATGTTCTCCCCCGCTCTTGCTTCTCTTCCACGTCTTCCATTTCCTGACTCACCAACGAGTATAAATATGGTATCTGCTGGATTGTAAAAGTCCCGTCTGAGGTGTAGAGTATCCTGGTGTCATGAGATTCTCCATGAACGATTTTAAGTCTATAAGAACAATGAATTGAGACCTCTTCGGCAACGACCGTGGAGGGTTATGTATTGTGGCCCACACTCTGAGTCACTCCAAAGAAAGACAAGAACACAACGAAAGTGATTTCTCAGCCTTGTCCCAAATTAGGGAAAGCATACCTGGGAAAGTACTTTTCCGTTGGGAAGGATCAAAGAGCAAAGGGCGCACTGGATGTCAATTTCTGTATTCAATGCTGATCTCCAACTTCTCGTTCTCCAAAAAAAAAGCTTCTCCGCGCCGTTGTCCCACCCGCAGGAAAGTTTGATAATCAAGCAGCCGAGGGAATGCCGTCATAGCCGTAGATCCTGGGGGAACCTATGGGCTTTCCCGTTCGGATTTCGATGTCAAACTAAGATATCGCTAACTACCTAGTCTGGCTAAGAAATTGAAACTACGTTGATCGCAATCCCAATTTCTTTTCACAGCTTTACTCTCGAGTCGCATCCACGGAGTTCGCTGCTGAGCATTGAAATAGATAGCGCGAATGACTGTCAACAGCGACTTCTCGTGGTTAATCTCGCATAAACAGTAGGGACATAAGTGAACAGATGACCTCGACTTGACTAACCGTCGCCACTCATGCCTCTATCAGAGGGAGAACGCCACCTATGATCACCCTAAGCTCTTTTCCTCCGAACCGGGTATGATTTGAGACCCTCTATGCCTCCGATACCGGCAAAGAGGAGGGAAAGAATAAGCAATGTATCTAGATCATTAGCCGACGATGTGGAAGGGACACCTGTGATCCGACCTATCTGGACAATGCAGTCTATGTCAATGAAGAACATACAGCTTAGGTTTTAAGCATCTTCGACACTTGTCACTTTACCGCCTTGCTTTTTCGGTACCAGATCTAATTGTTAGTCGGTTAAAGTAAAGCTTTGACCCCTGCCTTTTCCGGCTTCTCTCGACACCAACCCCTGCTTTGCCCATTTCGAGAATCTGACACTCCCCAGAAAGCCTTGACCACTTCTTAAGCTCCCTTAGCTAAATGATATTTTCGACGAGACTGACCACTGTCATAGATTTGTCTGACAAGACTCGGAACGGCACGTTACCTCGAGCACGTGTATTACACATCCAAACTCAACCACCAGAATCAAGTCTTGCCCACATTCTTCTTGCGTCTCTGTTTCGCTCTACTTCCACTACCGATCGCCTTTGCCATATCCTCACGCAGACCGTGTGTCGGCGCAGGATTCAAACAGCGTGCGGCAGCAGAATTCAAACCATATGCTTGCGGTGCCGACTTGAGCAGCTTTGTGCATGGGCAATATCCCATCCCCCACACCGCAAGTACTGTATCTTCACTGAAGACCACCGCCGAATTTTATCCTCGAAGGCTCGCTTTGCTTCAGCGCCATTATCACACCCACTCCTTGCTCGGTGCAAACTCGCCGAATGCTACGAGGTCATGATCAAATAGAGAAAACCGAGGTCATTATCCTAAACCATCCATTAAACCCATCCTTCAAAGACGAGACTCATTCTTCCCATCCCTCAAACCCAAGCAAATGTCCTCAATTTCTTTCAAGAGCCTTTCTGGCAGAGGTCCCGCTTCCAGTGCATCCAGATTATCATTCAGCTGCCTGACACTTGACGCGCCGAGTACAATTCCGTCTCCGTGCTCGGCGGAAAGACACGAGTGATACGCAGCCCAGCGTAATGCCGCAGCGTGTCCTGTGATCCCTTCCTTTTCCGCCAGCGTCTTGATCTTATCCGCCGCGGCGAGTCGTTCTTCTTTGAAGTACTGTTCGCGGGACATCTTTCCAATCCATGTCTGCAAATATTAGCAGGAGGTCTCCTAGTGACCGAATCGTATAGCTATATTGTACCCACCCTTAAATCCCATCTTGATCCCGGCCTCTCCCTATTCTCCTTCGTAGTGAAAAATCCTCCGGCCGCGGGGCTGTGACGCTTTCAGTCAACATATACGCTCTCCACACAGAGTTCAACATACCTATAAGCAAACAACGCGATTCCCAACCTCCTTAGCGTAGGCACCAAGCTTCCCTCAATCCTTCGATCAAGCAGATTGTAGCTCTCCTGACACACAGACGGCTTGATCCACCCTTTCTCCGCGGCGTAATTCGTGAATTTCTCCACCACCTTGGCTGGATGATTCGAGAGCCCGAAATGCTTGATCTTACCTGCCTTGTGAGCGTCGTTGATCGCTTCGAGTGTCTCCTCGAATGGTGCGGTTTTGTTGGGGGCGTGGAGGTATTCCACGTTGAGCTATTCTACCCGTCAACAAATACATAGAGCATCAAGGGCTGATAGCGAAGCACTCGTTCCATGAAAAGCCAGCAGAGTCTAGAAAACGCAAGAGACCTAGGATGAGCAAGTAGGCCCGGTTTGCAAAGCGCAGCCCCAGGTCGCCTCCAATCTATCCCATTGCAGCACAGAGATCTCCGGCTGCACAAGGGCACTTGCAATCCAATCCAATCGAATCCAAGAAGCGCCAACCTAGCACCAAGCATCCCAAAACAAACAATCAATCAATCCCACCCAACCAAACCAAAAAAACCCATCTCACACCCCCCCCCCCTTCCCCCCTCAAAACAAAACAAAATCCACTCACCGTCTCCACCCCCAACCCCCCCAAACTCTCCAGCAACTCCCCCTCCACCCATCCCCTCCCATACCCTTTCTCTTCATCCGGCGCAATCTTTGAATCCACCGCCCACCCTTTTCCCCCTTCCTCCCCATCCCCTTCCCCCAGTACCCCCGTGGCCCCCAGCATAATCTCAGCACCCCCCGGCGCCCCCCCGGGCGGATACCCCCGCGCGGTATCCAAGCGAGAGTATCCACGGGAACGGAACGCGGCGAGGAGGGTGAGGGCGGCATGGGGGGTGGTGGTGCGGGATTGCAGGTCTGTGGGGGGGCCGATTGTGCCGGTGCCGAGGGCTATTTGTAGCTTGAGCTTGGATGTGGATTTGGGGGGTGGGGAAGGGGGGAGGGGGGACATGGTGCGGTGGGAGGGAAGGGCGGAGGATTTAGATTGTGCGAGGTTTTTTCGAGGGTGGGGGGTTTGGGAATTGGGGGGGCTGGAGGGCGACAATATGAGATGTAATTTGATGCAAAGCTGTGAAATGGAGGGGAGCCGGTGCTGGCCCCTCGTATTATGGTCGGTGGTTGAAAGGAAAGTGCGGTAGACTAGGTAGGTAGGTGGGTTTGCTCTGTTGTACTATCGAGCTTACTGTGAATGCCGGAATAGGCAAGAAGCAAGGCAACCGACCCCCCGGCCCGCGCTCTGCGGCTGTCTCGCATATATGCTGTACAGTACACATAAAACGGGGATGGGGTGTGACGGACGGGTTCAGACTATTTATCATAGGTTGAGTATTGAAGGGATTGTATTTCCTTCATTTTAGCTTATGCTGGGTATACATAATATACTACATAGTTCAATATGTACGCTATTTGAAAACCTGTCAAGCGTTACGCATTATCATCCCTTCCCTCAAGGTTAATAATCATAGGCTTAGAGCGATTCTGAGATACGTATTGCTCGATGAAGCATTCTTTCCGGAAATATATCGAACAGTAACGAAGTAAGGCTGTCGACTAGGGGGTTTAGGATCGTATCGATGGTGCGAAGTCGGGCTCTTCGGCAAGGCTGAAATGGAAAGGCCCTCGTTTGATAATGATGCTCTCACGCGTTCACAATACAAACCGTACTACCACCCTTTACACCCAATCCCATGTCCTTCCATTTCAACAATCCTTAACCACCCTCTCCACAACCCGCTCATCCACCCCCTTCCACTCCTTCCGAACACACGCATATCCCACACCAGCAAGCACCAAAACCGCCGCCGTAATCGGCCCCGCCCAGTTCATATTCTGCGCGTTGACCGGAAGCGAGCTCGGCCACGGCAGCCAGAAGGCCATGTATAGACTGTGCGCCAGCGCGTACACGTTCACGACGGTCCCATAGCGGCCGAGATTCCATTCCCCGAGCGTGACTGGGGAGGCAGAGAAGCGGTTGAGCAGCATGCAGGCGACGGCGACGGCGTAGGAGAGGTAGAGGGCGAGGGTGGAGAGGGAGGTTAGGGCGGCGAACGCGATGGTGGACTTGACGTTGGGGAGGGAGAGGAGGGCGGTGGCGACGCAGGACAGGGATACGGCGCGGTGGGGGATCCGCTTCTGGTTTAGGATGGCAA
The DNA here is from genome assembly GCA_021030905.1 of Pyrenula massariospora. Lineage (NCBI taxonomy): Eukaryota > Fungi > Ascomycota > Eurotiomycetes > Pyrenulales > Pyrenulaceae > Pyrenula > Pyrenula massariospora. Next base: position 1,713,150 of record JAGFMI010000001.1, read on the forward strand.
AGTACGGGGAGACTATGGTGCCGAATCCATCGTCTCTTGCCCAGGCATAGGTCAATCTTGATACTGAGACGAGAGATGCAAGACCACCGGCGAGACACATGAAGATGAGGCCTACCGCCATGGCGTTGGCCGCGGGTAGAGAGCCCGTGGCCTGGAGGGCAATGGTAGCAAATGGAAACGGGGAGCTGAGCGCTGTGGAGAGGATGTCGCCTGCGCAGTAAAGGGTCGCAATTATCATGATAAGGGCGAAGATGCCGTTGCTGAAGATACTCCAGAAAATGACGCGAGGGACTGAGCTTTTGGGGAGGCGGACCTCTTCGCTAAGGTGAACGGCAGCGTCAAAGCCTAGAAAGTTGTCGGATGAGCGACTGGCGAAAAAAGGTGTTACAAAAGCGAGGCATGGATACATACCGCAGAATGTCCAGATAGGCGTGAGAAGGCCAAGATGCCAGGAAACAACATCATTGTTCCATCCGGACGTCATCGTGGAATCAACGCGGCTGAAGAAGACAAAACCAGCAGAATGTGTGTCCACGGTCAGGCCGAGTAGGACACCAATGTAGACGAAGAACATCGCAATGTGGAAAGTGCCGCTCAAAAGTTCGATCCATGGAACAGTATCAAAGAAGTAGACATTGATGATGTAGAGAACAAGTAGGAATGCCATCATCATGAGGAAAGACTGCCATGGCTCGAAGGATGCGTTCTGAATGTTTAGTATGACTGTGCCTTCGATGAGGTTGACAGTCACGCTAAGCATGCTGGCCAGCAAAGCCAACCATGCGAGCCATGTCAGCCAACCTGCGCCTGTAAGCTTTCGGGTAATTCGTCTGCGAACAGTCTCTAACCCTGCATGTACGTTATAACTTTCCGAAAGCTCTTTGGAGCTACCGCTGAAGTCCACTGTGAAAGCGTTAAGAGGCTACCTACGAAATTGCAACGATTCGGTGCGTACGTGATACTGAGCGCCTATTGAAGAAAGGCAAGGCATGATCAGGAACCTATAAAGAGAGAAATATCGGAATTCGGAGCAGGCGCACCAGCAATAGGAAGTATAGAGGACAGCTCAGCTAGAGAAGCTGACTGTGCCATAGCACCTACCCAAACGATCACCGTTCCTATTGTATAGGCGCAGTATCAGATGGCTGTCCTTGACAGAAGCAATAGTTCCATTGTGGGCCCTTCATACCCCAGAAAAGGACTTGAGGACCACCATTATAAAACGAAGCATAGAGATTACTGTAATAATGATGTGTTAAAGTCTGGTTATTTCCTTCAAAGACATCGTGCTCTGAAAGCTCTCTAGAAGCGAATGAGATTCGACTTACTCTACAGGTGCTTCCCACCCCGACATGTACGCAAGTGATAGAAATAGGAGTTGGAGGAAGCTGAAGATACGCTTGCTGCTGTCAGCAACAAGAAGAATTCTCTGTTCAATCCTTGTCTCCGGATCTACGAACCCTTAGCAACTTTGGTTGAGTATCTCCATGACGATCTAAAGACCCTTCTTTAGTTGACCCAGTTGTAAGTTCGGATGACCATGCCACACTGATATCTTTATTTGCTTCCATGATCGAAATCATATGCGTAGCCTTCAAATTGGCAGCGCTTGATTCAAGATAAAAGAACGCGGGGCACGTAAACAAGCACATTTCAACAAGCGAGTTGTGGCCTAGAATCCGGATGCAGGGTTCACAACCCTGCAAGTGAACGATGCATCGGCAAATGAGCCGCAGTTGCACGCCTGCTCGCCGGGTTGACCAAGATGTTCAAGACCGGATGAAATTGGTAAGGGTGGCATTGTTTGGGTATCTCGTGTGACCATCCTGTGCTTCCAATACATCTTGTACATGATTAGACTCTGGGATGGGGTTCATAGAGGGCATGATCGGGCCAGAGAACCCAGCTATCCCAATGCGTCACTGACAGCAATTCATGAATCTTTGAAATACAAATCGTTGAACACATGTCAGGCGCAGATCTAATGTCAGTGCTATCGATTCTCAAGATCATGGGTGGTCGAGACTTCATTCCATGCACTTCCCTGTTTCTCCTCCACATTCAGTAGCTCTTGGCATTAGGTCTTGGCACCTCAAGGCAAGGAAAAACTGCCGTGCCGTTAAGTACCTTAAGGACTACCTAGCGTCCATTGCCATTCCACATACCTTGCTGTGTATGGTATCACTTCACCTAATTGTCGCCTCCGTACTGCTCCGATCGCGCCACTATTTCGTGATTCAACGAACAGGAAGTGATATAGTAGGACATCTACACGGTTCTAGCAAAGATTTAACAGCATCCCCACAGCGACTTGGTGAAGTTTAGATCTGATTCTTTGTTCTTGGGAGGTTGTAACACTTTAATTCCACTACCCGAACAACGTTCCCCACAACCGCTCGATGAAGGTTGGTTACACCCCCTTGCCATTATCCTGATCCCTAGCAACAGTCCATGTAAGCGTTTACCTGTGGATACGACGAGGTCATGAAGTGCTGCGCTTCTCTTCCACGCTCTCCTCAGGCTCTTTACTAGGTCTAAAAACAAGAGGATGGTACGGCCTCCACAGTCCGCCCGCGTCTTCCACATTGGCTTCTCTCTTGATCGAGTTGGCGGCAAAGTCAAGGGGAGTAGCATACCAATGCCTCTCTTCGTTCTTATTGGCGCGTTCAGTGAGATCGGCTTGATGAAGTATCGAACGAGGGTATGGAGTTCCATCACTGTCCAATTCGCTGGCAGTTCTAACTCGAAGATTTGCTACATCTTGTCCTGGTCATTGATTAATGTCAGTTCAAAGGTTGTACAAAAACTCGCGGTTCTGATTGCCGCTAGGAGAGTAGACGGAGAGGATGTTTCACTCTCACCTCCTTGAAGTACCGGTGATGCGTCAATGGTGTATGCCCATGCCCAGATCAGAGCCATGTTGAGAAGTGCTGACACATGAACCATTTTGCAGTTGTTCAAATGGTAGGCAAGAGAGCAGTATCCAAAGAAAAGGTGTGCCAGTCAGAAAGTCGAGCAAAGAGCAGAAGTGAGTCTAAAGTATTAACGGTTGATAAGCACTTCCCGTGAATCTCCACTGATTGTTACTGCAACTTGATTTTGCTACAAATCAAGACATTCTTAAGGCAAGTTTTAGAGCCGGCAATGTGACCGAGCGAGCAAGTGCTCACGTCTTGATTTGTTAAGTCATCTGTCATTGTTGTTCCATCTCCAGGAAGACCGGCGTCGAAGCAGGTATTTTGCAAATCTTGCCTTGGTTCCTGGTTGCTGTCTGCTTGTCTGCGTATTACAAGTCTTCCTTTGTGTGACGGAGCCCTCGCGCGTAGCCGGTAAGCAAACACATCCGAGCAACGGATGCCAAAGACCAAGCATCGAAGAGTTGGAGCAGATTGAGATCCGTGTTTACGGGAGTCCTATTAGTGGCAGTAAGATGCCGTGAGCCGGTGTCGTACCAGTGAAGCCCGGACAACGAAAACCAGGAATTCTTAGGACTACCGAACTAATCGTGTTCGACGCCCACCACTAATATTCTAATCTGAAGAGCGTGAAGCTGCGGCAGATTTTCATTGACTTGGCTCTCTAAGAGGCCGACCTCGTGAAGAGCGTATTCTTGAAGAATTCTCGTGAATACGGCTGTTGACAATCCATGGGCACTTTGATGCCCTGCTCACCTTCCCAAAACACCAACCACACTACCTACCATAACGGCTGCTTCTCTTTCCCAATTGCCTAGCACGATGGCACCTTCTTCATTCGTCATGTCGCCGTCTCTGAGATTCAAATTACTGCCTCCAGGGAGCTGACTGCCTTTGAGTACACATTCCCTCAATGCCTCTCTAACCCGCTCTTTATTGGAGCGTAGCGTTCTTGCCGACACGCCACCTTTGATTAGAATATCTTGAACCTTAGGGGAGAGAGAGGACGCAAGACTGCGCCAGAAATAAGAGGGTAGTGATGATGTGTCCAACGTTGTGAGCAGTGGTGCTAGGAGGTCACGTTCTGAAGTTAATGGTGCAAGTAGAGGGTGTGATGGAGGTTTCAGCGAAGCCAGAAGAGCCTCTAGAGCGACAATATTTTGACAGCGCGCAGAAACTTCGAGGAGGGTGCGCTCAAGAGTCGGAAGGGTGGATAAAGCTCGAGTTAGGGAGGTCAGGGAAGCAACTAGGGTTGTCTGGAGATACTTTTGTAACGCCGAGAGGAGCAGAGTAGGAGTAAAAGCTGAAGCTTCGGAATCTGTAGATGTCAATGACTTGGTCGGCGTTGGCGAGAGAAGGTAAAGAATGGAAGCTGCAGAAGTAGTCTTCGCCTTAGCCTCCTCGCTTTGAGCAAACGTTGACGGTCCACCGCTCCGGGAGAGGGAAGACATGGAGAACTCTCGAATTGTCTGCTGCGCATTTGCTTTCGCCATGTTCTCTGCAGGTATAAATAGTTCAGTCTTGATAGCACTCGCATTCTTCACACGCTCGAGCCCTTCACCGTCTCCGCCTGGCCTGTCACTTTCATAAATGTCTCGTAGGCTTAGTATGGTATACGTTGCCCTTACAAGTGCACGATGATCTTCTTTTCCGGGAGGCTTAGGTAAAGCCTCGCTCATCTGTGCCTCAAGCTGCCTTGCAAGAGCGAGGCACCGAGAAACGGTCCGCCCAAGCCGCAGTGTTTCCCACGCTCTTCCGGCTGCGACCCTGATCTCTTCCGCTGCCTCATGCCGTACCAGAACTTCCCTCTCCAGCCTTTCATAGCTCTTGGTCACAGCTTCCACTTGCGTAGACACCTCGGAGAGGATCTGCGATCCGGCATTGGAACGAGTTTGGGTATAATTGAGAAGTGGCAGAGAGGATTGGGTACAAAGGTTATGAATGTGGGTATCGATCTCCTGGAGGTCGAACAAGACACGGGACAATGGCGTGGAGAGGTCAAGGGGCGTATCAGAAGAGTTGTTAGTAGATGTGACGAGGTTATTGGCGAAACTCTCGGCACTGAAGGAAGGGGAGAGGAAGTGGTCGTAGTCTATATAGGAAGGAGGCTCCGTGGATGCCATTGCTGAAGTCGGTGACTCCTGTAAGACGAAATTGTCCAGCCCGCGGTGGCTTCGACGCAGAGAGAACACTGCAGAGGATGGTCGCTACGTGTCCATCAGCCTGTGATATTTGAAAACCATAATGGCTGCTAGCAAGAAGGTGTAGTCTTGTCTGAGAAGAGCGTCGTGCAGCCAGAACACAACGCGAACGGGAAGTTGGATTTAGTGGACCGTTTTATCGTGAGCGTAGAGCTAAAGGCTCCTTTCTCAGTGTTCTAGAAAATACCGGGCATCCTTAAGAATCGAACAGCCATTGAGAAGTAGAGAAAAATTTGTGGGAAAGGAGATTTTCTTTTTCTCCGAAAATGCTATCTACGCTGCTTGCAGATGCTTACTCAACCGACTGTCCCGCTCCTGTTGATGCTCGAGAAATCCCATGCACTGCTAAATCTTTGACGACGAACCATGAGAGAACCCTCTCTAACGCCGCCATCATGCTAAAGCACTAATGATACAGCTACATATGCGAAGAAGTAGTAGAAACCGTCAAACCCCCAGACTTATCCAAACCATCCGCGACCCTCGCCCCTGGCTTTCCTTGCCTTTTGCTGCGCAAGCGTCTCTGCGTCGTCTTTTTTTATTTTTGCAATCGATTGGTCTCTATTGTATTCTGTCACGCGCTTCTCTTTAAAGTATTTGATCTAAGTAAAACAAACACATTAGCAATTTTTAGTGATTCGCAGAGGTCTTGGTTTGTACCCATGATTTTGCGCAATCTTTCTCAAAAGCTTCGATCTCTTTTCTACATTTAGTTCTTGCCTCAGTATCATGTTTCACAGCATCAAGAATATCATGTTCGTCCAAGCAGTCGTAGAAAAGGTCCCTGGATATGTAGCACTGTTCTCGAAAGTTTCGGTCCGGAGGTTTGTATTCGCTCGGAGAGGATTTCGGACTCGAGCTTGAGCTACCTGAGCTCGAGAATGGCCATACCATGTTTCACGGTATTACCCGGGAGGACTATGAGACGGGAGGGAACAAGATGGTGCTCGTAAAGATGGTGAGGTGATTCATTTTACGCTCCGCCCGGAGCTTCTTCGAGATGCAGAGCTTTGGCCAATCAAGCCGACCATGATCTCATGGCCAAAACAGGCTAGCGTAGATCAACCAATCCGTCTCCGTCGGACTGTGTAACCTCGTAAGGTACTCCATAAGAACCTGGAAGCCGTCTGGTTCTTTCATTAGGTAACATGGTGCGAGTTGTGAACTCTCGCCTGGGGCACTCCAAAGATGGGTGCGCAGAGTCTTCTCAAAGATTGTCATCAATAACTCTAGATTACCTCAGAGGAGGCACATGCTATGCCGTCCCCGCATCTCATGGTTATGCCTTCGAAGTCAAAGCAGGGTCACACTTCCGCGTGATCGACTTACACGGAAAGCAAGTCGTCGACTTTGCAGCCTGGGTCTTGCCATCTCGCGAAGAGAAGCTGTCAATGTCCTACACGCGTTACCATCTTCGAGGAGCCACACCAGCTGTCGGTGAGTGCTTGATGACCAACAAAGACGAGCCGCTTTTCCGTATCGTCGAAGATACCTGTAAAACGCATGACATGACTTTTATGTCCTGCTTTCCGGAGATGTATGAAATCGCGTGGAGATGGTCAAAGTAATGAATCATGAATGTTAATATAATGCACAGGTATGAAAAGGCGGGGATGCCTAAGCACCGTAGCTGTGCTGGCAATATTGCAGAAGTCATGGCTCCTTGGGGAATGAAAAGCTATCTCGAAGTTACGGATCCGTTCAACATCTTTCAGAATACTCCTCTGTATTCACTCAAAGCGTTGAATTGCAGTCGACCAGGAGATTTTATCGAGTTTGAGGTATTGAAGGACTCAGTCTGTGCCGTCAGCAGTTGTCCTTATGACTTGGTAAGCTCTTCACCGATCCGTCAACAAGGCTAATTGAAGTGGAATGGCTTTAACGGGGGAACGATAACCGACATCGCTGTCGTAACGGATATCCAATACTAGAGCGCTTTTGGAGTGTGAAATGTCTAAGCAGCTAAAATATTGGGAGACCTTAGTTTCACCTTTTCATGTTTTTGAAGTATATCCATCTCAAATACACGATTAGTCTTTTTGCGATTTTAATATCTTTAATGCAATACACAGACCACTTTGCGGCGAAATGGACAATAGCAGAGCGATACGGTGACAAGCACGGGAGCCAAGGGTTCAATAGCAACTTCGCGGCGAATGATAGCATAAATTTGCCACTGTTGATGACAACTACTAAGAGTCACCACTGCGGCTGACGGAGGAGCAGAAGCCAAAGCCGACGGCTTCTAGCGATGGGAAGATAGTTTGTATTTCCGGGCAGATGGAGCCGTAACACAAAGCTTAAGAGAAGGTACAGAGACAGAGAAATCAGACATACATACGAACATAGTGTATCTATTAGTCTGGACTTGATGAAAACCAAAGGTGTGCGTGTAGCAACACCGTCTTGCCTGAGAAGCTTTGAAGGCGGAATGGCATCAGTCGATAAGTTCTTCGCACCGATTGCGTTTACCTTTTTTGGTCGAACAAGAGCTTCTCTAGCTTGTAGATTATCTCGATTCAATCGTGATGACACGAACTGATGACTTGGTAAGACGAGGTCAATGATCACAGTCCCAGAAAATTAATGAGAATGTAAGGGGAGAAGAATAGACTCTTGTCCAACGAGTGAGAGAGGGCTGACGGGTTGATCAAGAAAATCGTTCGCACTCTTAAGACAAAATCATTGTTCCGCCATGAAATCCAATTTTGTAATAGGACAAGGGGGAAGGGCGTCATGAAAGCACAAAGGAGAATTTGGCTGTCGGCAGAAGAGGGAGCTCATGAGCCAAGCTGACCGCGTCAAGTAGAGACCCCTAAATCACAACCGAAAACCCGATAGTACACTCAGCTCTGCGAGCTTTACAGTCCGACAAACTACTATCGAGGAGTAGATAATCAGAAACAGTCGTCGAAGCATCACTCATGCCATGCTGATAAAAGGTGTTGAGCATAGGATAGTTTCACAGCAAAGATATGTGTGATTCGCAGCCGATGCAGGAGTGTCATGGGGACTTTGACTGAGGCTGAAAACGACTAACCTCCATTTACCATCGCGGGATGGCTGGAGGATCATATCTCTGTGGACGCCGACCCCGTTATCTAGCTCCATCACAGTGCACGAGCCAGGCTTTAAAGGTCGGAGGTGGGGCAGCATCAACACCCCTCGACCTTGACGAAGCTTTTGCCGATGCCAATGTTGCCACATCAGGTACCAGGTTACTCCTCCTACTTCTGTCTCGACCTTGGCCAGTCGCTTCCTGTCGGAAGTAGGCGGCTCTTGTTCGATGCGTGGAATACCAAATGGGGTAATTCCTCTTATCGAACTCATGCAGCTCACAGACGTGCCTCCTCGTCAACACAGGCTTTTGCTTCTGCGCTGTCGTCGGAGTTGGCGGGGCAGCTGCTAGACTGAAAATGGTTGTGCACCCGTCTCAATATGTAGTAGAGGCAGCAGGGGTTATTTGGCTGGGGGCTTTTCGTTCTCGTGCCAGCTAAGTGTGTGGCTTGAGAACTGTTTCACGGCAGGTCCCAGTGAACGGGGAGCTCGGTCGTTCAACGTCGATTTAGCTGTACGATGCCCGATATAAGCATAAAGATGTCGGTAGTTGACCGCTTGACATAAATTGGCTATTACCAAAAGCGTTTTCGTGCTTTCTTTTGGCATTGTCTGTCATTACTTGAGATCTTGAACGATATTCTCGAGCCTAGATTGTGAATTCTTAGTGCAATGCTAATTATAAAATCTAATATGTCAAGCCTACCTCTTCATTCCTAACCTCATTTCATCTTCGGGAACTGCAAATGTCATACGAAAATTGCCAAAATTCTCCGAACTATATGACTGGCCAGTCGCCAGCCATACTCCGCCGTTGACCAGCTTCCGAGCCAGCTCAAGTTCTCCTTGCGCTGTCTGCTGTGCCAGTAGCCGCGACATATCGACCCAGAGGAACGGGCCTGCACAGGCTGGGGTGTAGGGTATATTTAATCTCTTCAGATGTCTCGTGCAGTATTCGTACGCCGCAGTGAGTCTATCCGTAAGAAGCGGAAAATACTCTTCCAGGAATGAGGGGTCGACAAGCATGTTGGTCCATGCTTTGTCTACCAATGAACATGACCAGGCGAACTTTGAGATGGCTCGAACTGCTGCTAGAAGTTCGTTGTTGTGCTGGGATACCAAGCACCCTATCCTCAGTCCGTTTGAGCAGAAATCTTTGCTCATACCATAGAAGACATGAACAAGTGAAGGGTCGATATAAGACGAAAGTCTGAGAGACAACACCGACTTGAAAGGCTGAGGGCTTGGAAGATCGACACTAGGAAAAACTGCCTTAGCATAAACTTCGTCGCTTAGCAGATGAATGTTGTATTTGGAGCACAGTCGAAGGTAGCCCTCTAGGGCGGTAGGGGTGTAGCATCGACCTAGTGGGTTATGCGGGCTAGAGAGCATGATGGCTCGAATTTGAATCCCGCTGGCCGCAGAAGCGAGTAGTGCCTCTTCATACTTCAACACTGCGTCAACCCCTGTGGGGTCTATTTCACCAAAGTTAACCATGACCGGAACAACTCTGCAAAGCTCTGGTCAGCTTGCTGACTTTAACTTGTGCCAATTCGCATACCCTGAAACGGCCTTGAGGTCTGAGATGAAGCCCACGTACAAAGGTCGGCCGATCAGGATACCCTCTCCCTTGTTACAAATGCAAAATGCGACTGAATTGATGATGTTAGATACGCCCGAAAGGATAATTACCGTCTTAGGATCAATGTTCTCTATAGGTTGTAGTATATGGCCAAGGTATTGAGAAAGCGCTGATTTGAGGGCTTTTGAACCACTCGACCCATCGCCATAGGTGAGCACTGTTTACAGTCAATTGGAGAGGCGTGAAGCTTTGGGGCAACTGACTTCGGGGACTCACGCGGAGATGGCTGTTTATGTGCTCCGTAATCTTATCATGCCTACCAGCAAGCTCCGTTATCTAGAATCTTCAAGCTACAGGTTGGCATGATTGAGAATGTCGAATGATCCAATTCAAGACTATGCTCTGGGGCCCGGAAGGGGTCCTGGCGAACTCAACAGGGGAAGAAAACGTACATACATCAGGCGATTTTCCGCAACAGCCAGGGCCACTACGCCATCTCGGTTTGTGTCGTGATCGTACTGGTTATAGAAAGCAAATCGGTCCAGTTCTTTCCCTGGATGAGGTTCGATATTGGCTAAGGCCCGCATTGAAAGCGGTGCCATGATATTCGGCTTTCCTTAGCGTGTGCACAAACAGAATCTCAAACCTCAAGCCTAACCCTCTGACGACATGCGAGGAAGAAAATGTGACCTAGATGTTGGGAAGCTATAGATTCGCAGCCGATGTCCCTGACCGTTCAAGAACAACAAGGAACCCGCTGTGTATACATGGAATACCAAGAAGGAAGGTGAGATGAGAAGTCCGGCCTTATTCGGTAGGAAGCTTTACCATAGAAGTGACTATAAGGAGAAACTGCAGGCTACCCAATTGTATTCCAAAAATGGGGAGGGTGCAAACGGTCTGTGGCTCCCATTGCTGGCGTTGACGAGCATTCCGGCCGGAGACCAATGTTTCATGCCGTAGGACTCGATCCATGCTACGAGTCACCCAGAGATGCAACAGACTTCGATACCTGGGCGGTGATCGAGCGGGCTCTAGTGACCTGCAGCATGCGAACCACAGTGGGGTAGCGCTGGATCGAGGTCAACGCGGCGGAGAAGCGGTGAGACGGAGAGCAGGTACGCGGAAGATTGCCAACAGGAACACCGCAGGTATGTCGCCACTGGTCCGCGAGCAGGATCCAACATGCATCAATCTCAAACACGAAATACCCTCTCGATGTAAGGGTCTCCCTACAAAGATACGGGAGAAGGATGGGCGGCATGACATGGCAGATGTTGAAACGGGTGAGCGTGAAGGTCTGACTGGCTCGTGGTGGAGCACGGCTGAGGGTCAGCAAGAGAGGTACCAAGGTACCTTACGCGTCCGCCAGGCACGCCCGAATCAAAGGCCAAGTGCCCCACGAGAGGCACGGCCGGTTTGGGCCAAAAAGATGGCTCGAGCCCCGGAGGAGTCTGTTCGGGTTCCTGTTGGCTGGGCGTGGGCATGTCTTCTGGGCCGCTCAAGGGCCATTTCTCGCCCCCGCGCTGCTGCGACCGCCCCTCTGCCTTGCCCTTGGAGCTCGCGCTAACAGCCGCGACCGAGGGGCAGCCTTCTCTGATATAACCTTAGCAACCTCCGTCTCGACATCCCACCCGTCGCCCCTCGGCGACCCGTCTTCCCCCCCCCCCAATCCTTCACTATCATCCCAAAAGATCCCATCAACTCTTCTGACCTGGTCTCCTCTTTACATATCTCTGCTATAGGCCCCCATCACAGCCACTCAAATTCAGTCCATGCTTTGAACCCCTCAATCCTCCAAGGCTCCTCGTCACCAGTCGGCGGAGACGGAAAAGCACTAGGCCTTGGATCAAGCCACCACTGCACCAGGGTCCTGGATTACGACTCAGACGCTGCCGATCTTGTGCCCCTCGCTACTATCACAAGCCTCTCCTCCCCAACCTCTTATCGTCAACTCGGCGCGCCGGTCAATTGTCTTCGAGATTGCATCAGGATAATTTCTCAAACACCCAATCTTTGCATCCTTCATCCAGATGATCAACGTTATCGACTGTCTGTAAGGGTTCGACATCGTCTCTACTCATCCGACACTTCGGCTACTTCCCTCTTCCGCCCCTCCATTCTAAACATAACATCGCCACAGCGGCACCACAGAAGAGTCTACAGGTCAGCGCAGTATCATCGCATAAGTCAAGAATCCCGCTCTGGAGAACGGTGATGCAAGTTTCCATCGCCAGTGCATTTCTCCTGTCAACCTGCGCCTTACTCTAGGCCCCTCCTACTCTACACACAACATCAACAACACATTGACGCCTACCCTCTGAGAGCATGACGACATTCCACGCCGTTAACGCGGCGATGACGGATCATGCCATGCGTTTAGACGATATTCGAGAGTCTACGACACCTACAACGCCGAGACCACACAGTTCAATGATGCCTCAGCTACAGGATGACGGTGGGAGCGACTTGGCGCGGAATCCATCAAGCCAACCTCGACCCTCAAATACGCCAACCGGCCAAAGACCCCTCTCCGATTCTTCTGTTACAAGAGACTCGACTGTACAGCCCTCAAATGAAGGTATTCGTCGAGACAACTCTCAGCGATCAACACAGTCAAGTAATACAGATGAGATGGATGTGGATGGTTCGGATGACGAACAACAAGAAGGCTCCGGTGATGAGACGGAAGGTGGAGATTCGGGAAGACCCTCTAAGAAAAAGAAGGGTCTGAGATTCTTCTGCACCGATTTTCCTCCTTGCAACCTTAGCTTCACTCGCAGTGAGCATCTTGCACGCCACATTAGGTAAGTAGCGATTCCTAAACTTGGACCAAGATGCTGAATTCTGGATAGGAAACACACAGGCGAGCGACCTTTCCAATGTCATTGTAATCGGCGATTCTCTCGGCTTGACAATCTTCGACAGCACGCTCAAACTGTTCATGTCAATGAAGAAATTCCTGGTGACTCGCTCGCAGCGACAGGGACCAGATTTCAGCGTCAGATCCGCACCGATCGAGTCAGGCCACCAGGGCGAGCTCGCGCGGGAACGGGCGGAAGCCATGCTGGACATAGTCGGGGTCATAGTCGGAATCTCTCTACATCCAGCATTGGATCGACAGCCTCGAGCTTTACCGCGGCGCAAGAGGCTCCCAAGCGTCGACCACCGCCACTCATCATGGCCAGCGAGAGCAGTAGAGTGCGATTGAATCAAGACGCTATGAGCTCACCCCCGAGCACACCACCAAGCCAATTTCAAGCTTTCTCAGCCAATTCTCCAGGCGGCTTTAGTACTCCCACATCAGCAACATTTTCTACTGGCCTTGGTAGTCCGGCATTTGGCTCGTCGTATGCTTCCCCTGCATCGTCTCGCAATCCCAGTTTCTATGGCACTCGCACCCCCGGTAGACGTCTTTCAGTCCCTTCAGGCGCAAACCCCTTTCAGTCACCGCACGGAAGCGCTCAGCCTCCTCCACACTTGAGCCCACTAGCTTCATCAACCGCTTCATTTTCCAACAATGGCAGTGTTTTTGCCAGTCCCACCTCTTCTACCTTTTCTTTCGTTCGTGGAGATCCCGCTGCTGCGGCTGAAGCAGAATGGCGGCGGAGGACCTGGCACCCAAACACATTGACTTCTCTAGCACCAAACTATTCACGACCAGCTACGAGCAGTCTCAGCTACTCACAAACTCCAGACGCTCCCCAGCCTGCCTTTGCCCCGAATGCTACTGCTGCTGCAGGGCAGGCTCCACGGTTACCGGGGATTGAGAGCTTTGATCAGGTTCAGCACAGACCATCGACTCCTCCCCGCCGACGCCCGAGCCCAATGCAGGTTGACCAACCTCAGTCGAATCCTCAAGGACCTCCACCAAGGGCTCCAGGCCATGTTCCTTTTCAACGAGGCCACCATCGAGGTCATGTGTCATGGGATCTGGGCCTTCACAGTAATCTAACCAGGCTCGAACGCGCTCGAGATGTTTCGCAGTGGGGACAGCAGACAATTGATGAAATTCAGCACGCTAACCCGGGACCTACTCACGCCCATCAACCTCTGCAAAGCTCTGATGCAATCCCGCCTGGAGCGAGCAGTTCTCATCCAGCAGCTGTCTTTGAACCATCACAGGCTCAGCCGTCCACGCCTCAACGAAATAAACGGTATGGGTGGTACAATGGCCCACTGACCCCGGTAGCTAATCTAGCTTCTCGCACAACTCCGGAAGACTCCTCAAGCAGCGAAGGTGTGCCGACACCAGGCACGTCAGTGGCAGAGTATCAGCCCGCAATTGTCCATAGTAACGGATACATTGAAACGCAGAAACCTCAATTGCCTGTTGAAGGATCTTCAAACGTAAGTCTTAGCAAACTTTTTCGGTGTACTAAAGCGCTGAAGAATAGTCAGAACTGTGCGCCACAGCCTACCGCCCAAGCGGGATATGTCCTGCCCACTAGACCCGCGCCTCAGGCGGCATACTTCACACCGAGAGGCCCTCCTGCTAACGATATGGGACGGCTCGAGGCCTTGGTTGCAGTTGCTACGAGTGAGGAGCAAGCTGCCACTGCAGCCCGATGAACTTTCCCACACGTCGACCTCTTACACTAGCCAGCCACCTAGCCGAGCTTCCCTTGTCATACTATTCCTAGGAAAGCAATACGTCGTTGGCCTTGAGCATCATTTGAAACCGATCATTTCCGTCGCTAAACTCCGATCTATCTCCATATCCTCAACCCCTCCTTTTGGGGTCTGATTGAAACGAAGTCACGAAGAAACGAACTTTCATCGCCGCTTTCCTGACTAAGATTCGAGAGATACCCCACTTACGGAGGCATTTGTGATCTATTTGTATCTAGCCGGCTGTTTTTTTAGAGGTCTCTTAGCGTGCCTGCAGCCTTTGTGCATGTATTTAGGCTCGCTTCTGATCGCGAAGGGTATACCCGTTGTTATATGCAAGTCGATTTGATTAAGTGATGTTTCTAGCTGGTTTGGCGTTGGAGGAAGCGTTCTGGTGCTTCAGTCTTGGAACCACTGCGTCCGCTAATCACGCTGTTTGTGGACGTATTTGCACAGTTTGAACTTTGTTGACACGTGTCCACGATTGATCTTTTTCTTGTATGTTATTGCAGTCGATAGCTTGTGTAGCGTTAGGGATACTCTACGATGTCCCAAATTGGAATATTTTTGGTCCTTCGGTCTTCCACCATCGCCTTCAACACCACTCAGTGGAACGTCCTCATCGATTTGAGCTACGACAAGCGTCATCCAAAGGAAACCAAATATTTTCATACGACTAACATGAAGAACACCCCCCCCTTTAACTATTATAGCTCTACTCCGATCTCAACGACTAAACCACCACTCCATCACGCCTTCTCGGCTAATCCTCCCTCGACGAGACACCATTTCATCGAGACGCCTGTGAACGACCATCGAGCCGTTGATGGAGTACCTGTATTCTTTGCGAGCTGCTAGGTATCTCGCTACACCTTCCCTTGTTAGTCAATGGTAATTTCAAAGACATCTAGTCTCCTACGTTCTCGAATCCCTATCCTGCGACCTATCTATCTATCGATCTATCTATATATATATATAAGCGTAGACCTTACAATTTTGAACGCCCCCAATGACTTTGCCTTGTTCCCCACACTACACCGTTTTTGCTTTCCTGTCTTAGGGATGTATGTGCACCCATCCCCGCGGTACCCGATTATCTAGAGGTGAGGGAAGATGTGTGGGGCGTTTGGATGACCGGTGTTACCTAGTACCCAGGTATGTATGTACGTACCCGAGATGTAGATGACAGGGTCGAAAGGGGTATTCTTTGATGGTCATGTCACATGCGGAATGTGAAGCAGATTGGATCGTGTAATGTTCCTAGTTTTCGCAGCACTGGGTGTATATCACACGCTTACACTTGGGGCATGACGAATACCTACTCTGATGGCTCTCACCTCTAATATTTCTACCGCTCTCGATGAGCCGCGTGTCGGAGTAATTGGATCCTGATGTAGATTCATCATGGACATATGTTCTTCCTCCGCAAGAAGTGTATCACATCGAAGCCGGTGCGAAATAGTCTCTAAGATATATAGTATTCTTCGTGATACTGTCGTAGCTAATTATCTGATAAAGCTTCTGATGCCTACCTTAGTTACCCATTCCCCCCCTGCCACCTCGCCGGGGCCACCCTTCCCCCCTCCGTCCTAGCGCCCGATTCGCCTTTCCAAACGATCTAAGCGAGCGTTGGTCCCCATCGCGCGGGTCTCGGCTACCAACGACGCTCATGCCCATCATTCCTTATCTGATTCCGATGCAACCCCCGTACGACTCTGCCCATGTCCATTGCACACCGTGGATAAACGCTCCACACCCAACCGCTCTCGGGCAGGACGAGCCGTGAGGATCATGCCACTAAGCGGTTAGCCCTTACTGTCGAAATCTCTTCGGCTTCGGAGACGGAGCCTGCCTTTTGAAGATGGCGAGTTCACGTCTTTCTTTCCGTTCAGACCCTCACGTTGTGGACGTGGATGGCAGCGACTCGACGGCGGTGACATGGAGACGGGCAATGGTAGCGACCATGCCGTCTGTGAGGCTGAAAAGGAAAAAGAGATTGTGATAGACGAACCGCCGCCGCGAATATCGCCGACATCGTCAGCGGTAGCGGGGACAGATGAAGCAGCCGATCTCGCGCTCAGCGCCGTGCAGCGCGTCGATGTTCGAGTGCGGGACCTGAATGTCACAATATCGACCTTTAAATCAGAGCTCGACCGCTTCAAGTCGCTCTTGGGCCCCAAATCCAGGTTCGAGGGCTCTATTGTCACCAAAAACGTTCTTCAAAATGTCTCTGCCTCTTTTCCTGCTGGCAGCGTTTCGGCCATCATCGGCGGGTCGGGGTCTGGAAAGACTACTCTGCTCAATGTCGTTGCAGAGCGGATGGGCGGCGGAATTTTCAAAGCTACTGGCCTGAAGTCTTTCAATGGAAGCCCCTATCTCCGGAGCGTGAGGAGTGCATATGTGATGCAGCAGGATGTCCTGTTGCCAACCTTGACGGTGAGGGAAACGCTGAGGTATGCGGCGGATTTGAGGCTACCGCCGCCCGTGACGAAGGAACAGAGGAGAGACATCGTGGAGCGGGTAATCTTGGAGCTGAGTTTGAAGGAGTGCGCGAACACTAGGATCGGCAATAGTGTCCGTCGAGGGTGTAGTGGCGGGGAGAAGAGGTATCATCTAACGGCTATGTTCCTTCGAGGCCTACAAAGACTGATCATAGGAATAGGAGAGTCTCGATCGGCGTACAGCTTCTTGCTAATCCAAGCGTTCTTTTTCTTGATGAGCCCACTACAGGTACGTAATCCTCATACTCCCTGAACAAGGGCTTTTACTAACTGCGCTTACAGGTCTTGATGCCACGAGTGCTTTTCAGATCATGCGAACATTGAGAGATCTCGCCCGAAAAGGGAGGACGATCATCGTATCCATCCATCAGCCTCGCTCAGAAATCTGGAGGCTCCTCGATAATGTGATACTGTTAAGTCGAGGATGTCTGCTCTATAGCGGCACAACGAAGGAGGCATTGCCGTACCTCAAGGATCAGGGGTTCGAGATCCCACCGCTCGTCAATCCTGCAGAGTTTTTGATTGATGTTGCCGCCATCGATAACAGGTCCGAGGAGGCAGAGATAGCTTCTACAACACGAGTCGACTCTTTAGCTGTTGCGTGGACAGCTGAGTCCCAGAAGCTAGACTGGAGCGAGAAAGAGCCGCCCGAGCATGTCGACAACAATAGCAATGTGGATGATGTTGAGAGACACCGCAACGTTCCTTATGCTCGTCAGCTAGCGGTTTTGACTGCACGAACTTTCCGTGTTACAATAAGGGATCCCATGGGAGTGGCAGGTAGTCTTTTTGAAGCCATTGGCATGGCGGTGCTGACTGGTTGGATCTTCCTAAACCTTGACCGCTCCCTGCAAGGTGAGGACCTTGTTACGCATGAGAAGCTGTGCTGACTTCTCGCAGGAATCCGTTCCAGGCAAGGCGCTTTGTACACAGCGGCTTCCCTTCAAGGATATTTAACGCTCATCTACGAATGCTGGCGACTCACCCAGGATATTCAGGTCTTCGATAGAGAGAGGAACGAAGGTGTCGTCACCGTCGGCGGCTTTCTCGTCAGCCGGAGACTAGCGAGATTCTTTCTTGAGGACCTACCAGTGCCCGTGCTCTATTCGGTTATATTTTACTTCATGGTCGGCTTCGATCCTGACGCGGCACAGTTCTTTGTTTTCTTCGCCGTCACGCTACTGACTCATTATATTGCAATCTGCCTTGCCACTTTATGCGTCGGCGTCTCTAGGGAATTTGCTGGCTCAACCCTCGTCGCAAACTTGGCATACACCCTACAAAGCATGGCCTGTGGATACTTTGTCAACTCTCAATCCATCCCAGTATACACGCGGTGGCTCAAATATGCAGCCTATGTATTTTGGGGATTTAGTGGACTCGCAGCCAATGAGTTCATCTCACCTGGTGGGGACCAGTACGGAGCCTTCTACGACTGCCCTTTTTCACGTGACCCAGCGGATCCACGATGCAAGGAGTACACAGGTCGCTTCATTCTCGATAGCCTAGGCTTTTCCTCTAGCATTTGGCGGCCCATAGTCATTCTCCTAGGCTTCGCCATTGGGTTCTACCTCTTAGCAGCGATCACTCTTCAATTTAAAAGGGTCGAAATCGAGCTCGCAAAAGCCCGCAAAGGCGACGAGATAGATCATGCTGCCGGAAAGGAGAAGATCACAGCACGGTCACCTGAAGAGACACGTACAGTGATTGTGAGACTGGATGGCTATGCTCTAGACATTCGCAAGCACAATGTCTTTCGAAGAAAACCTCAAATTCTATCGATCCTCAAACCTGTATCTACAGTCTTCGAACCTGGAACATTGAATGTCATTATGGGCCCATCCGGAAGTGGAAAGACCTCTCTTCTTCATTCAATGGCGCACAGGCTACATAGCACTATAGCAACGGAATACCAACCAAAGGGAAAGATGTTATTCAACGAAGCCGAGCCGTCTGAGAGCGTCGTGCGATCCCTCAGCTCATTTGTAATTCAAGAAGACGATGCGCTTGTTGCCTCGCTCACTGTCAAAGAAACGCTTCGGTTTGCCGCAAGGCTTCGACTCCCAAAATGGATGCCAACGTCGGAGAAAGTTGCCAAGGCTGATGATGTGCTCATCAAACTGGGCCTGAAAGGGGTCGCAAATAATATTGTTGGGGATAATATGACGAAAGGTATCAGCGGTGGCGAGAAACGCCGAGTGTCTATCGCAATTCAAATCCTCACAGATCCCAAGATTCTTTTGCTTGATGAGCCGACTTCTGGGCTTGATGCTTTCACAGCCTCGTCGATAATGGATGTGCTCCAAAAGATGGCCAGCGAGGGTCGAACAATCATTCTAACTGTCCATCAGGCCAGATCTGACTTGTTCACGCGATTTGGCAATGTGCTGCTTCTGGCGAGAGGTGGCTTCCCGGTGTACAGCGGCAAAGGCGATCAAATGCTGTCTTATTTCCAAAGTCTTGGCCACGCATGTCCGGAAGCGACAAATCCCGCCGACTTCGCACTCGATCTGGTTACCGTAGATCTCCAGCACGCGACCAGAGAGGCTGTTAGTCGAGAGAAAGTTCGCTCTCTTATCATGAGTTGGACGAGCAACGATGGCGTAGTTGCAAGGCAGACGTCCAACATTGCAACTCCTGCTGAGCTCGGCAGCCTGCGGCGGCAAATGAACCCTTTCCGTGTGACCTTTCCGCTTGTTTTGCATCGCTCAAGCATCAACCTCCGACGGTTGCCCGCCATCTTGACAGCTCGGATCGCACAGATAACCTCAATGGGTGTCATCCTCGCTTTATTCTTCGCTCCTTTGAAGCACGATTATCGGGCCGTTCAGTCACGGATGGGCTTCGTTCAAGAGATTGCCGCGCTCTATTTTGTAGGCATGCTGCAAAATATTGCGATCTACCCAAACGAGCGTGACGTCTTTTACCGGGAACAAGATGATGGAACGTATTCCGTGGAAGTCTTCCTGCTCTCCTATACACTGCTCGAGATTCCATTTGAGATCATTGCATCCATCCTCTTTGGAATTCTTGGCGCTTATGCGATCAATCTACAGCGAAGCGTAGAAATGATGTTCATACTCGCATTCAACAGCTTTTGCGTCGTTAATTGCGGTGAGAGCCTAGGTATTCTCTTCAACACTTTTTTCTCCCACGCAGGGTTTGCCGTATCAGTCATCTCAATCTTGTTGAGCTTGGCAACCGTGCTAGGAGGGATCATGAGCTTGAACGTCCCGTCCTTCCTGCAGGCGCTGAACCATCTGTCTCCTATCAAATACAACATTGCCAATGTCGTGCCATATGCGATGAGAAACATCAGCTTTACCTGCACTGATGGTGAGAGACTACCGAATGGACACTGTCCCATCGAGACAGGGGATCAAGTTCTCCAGCTTTACAACTTGCAGACAAATGCCGGTCTCAACGTGCTTGCCCTTGGAGTATGTACCATCATCTACCGGCTTGTTGCGTATGTTGTTTTGAGGATAACTCGAATGCGCTTGAGCTTCAACTCTGTTAGGTCTTGGTTTAGCACGGCCGAGTGATTGAATCGAAGCTGTGTCCCTCGTTAGTCACCTCAGGTAAATCTACTTTTGGACGTCCTTTGTGAACGGAGGTGTCGCTCGACAAGTGGCAGGTCTTCGGTGGACCAGAGGACGCATGTGATGACATTCGGCTGTCGTGTAACGATACGGACACATCCCGCCGGTCGATAGAGGTCGCGGACTTGTCACACATCCGCTGCCTTGACCCTCGCAAATTTTCCGATATGCAGGTACCCGCGCAAGCTGCAGTGCACTAACCGTGAGCGAAGAAAAATTGTCTTTCAACGCTGGTCTTTTCGCACAGTCTGAGTGGTCGAGAATGCTATCTGTCTAGGTCCTTGAAGCAAGCCAGATTGCAAGATGGGTCAGGAGCATAGGTGGTAGGCTGTCGAAGAAAACTATGACCTTAGTAAGGGAACTTCGTCGCCACTAGAAATGTATCTGGCTTTGTGTTGGACGTGAAGAAAACTGCGCTGGGAGCGGTGCGGAAGACCACAGTCCGCCTCGGGTTGGTGAAGTGAGGCGATCGTAAAGGTCAACACGGTCGACAACCAAACATCTTGATCATTCCCGTCCATCGCGCCTTCCCTGCTTCGTGCATCTAGTTGTTTCCTCGCTTCCCTCTTGGCGGGCTTGGCTCTTTCTCTCTTCTCTTTTCCTTCACCGCAGCTGCCGTGACGTGACGGATGTCGGCTCCGTACACTTTCTCTTCTTTCTGCTGCCAATTTCCTTCAAGTACTGCATTGATCCACCCTCACTCGCTCACCCAAACCCAACCCACGTCCACTTACATTCTTTTCTCTGGTTTTGCACATCCACTCGTTTCTGTCTTCTAACTCTTGTCGTTCATTCTCTCAGCTCTTGAATTCTACCGAAACAAAGGGTAGCCATTCATTAACAAGGCTTTCTCAAAATGTACTTCTTTACCACTATTGCTGTTATTGTGGGTTTTGGCTGGATTGCAGAAGCAGCGGTGGTAGTCGGTCGTCCACTCCTCGCTGGGCAGCCAGCCAATTTCAAGTAGGTCTCGTTTACTTTGATCAATCGAAAGCAAATCACTGACCTGCTTCACTGGATAGACGCTCAGATTGCGCTCCTCCAGCCACTGTCACTGTCACCCAGATTGTACATGATAATACCGTAACAATCGCTCTGGAGAACTCGTCCCAAATATCCGCGTCTATTGCCTCTGCAGCCTCGGTCGATGAAACGGCTGCTTCGATTTCCAACGAACTTTCACCGATCAATCCCACAGCGACCTCGACGTCTACTCTTACCACGACCACGGCTACTTACTTCACATACACGGAAGTCGTTTCTGTGGTTGAGGCCACCAAGGCCTCGACTGATAGTGTGTACTCGTTCGCTACGGGTAATGGTAGCAACATGACTGTTGGCACCACCACTGTCACGGTCTCACCGACTATTAGTGTTTACTCATACGACATGAACAATGGTACCATTGACTGGAAGAGCAATACTCCATCAGAAACCAGCAACCTGCGCTTTACCACCACCACCGTCATAGTCTCTCCGACGCCTCCAGCAGCAAGCAACACGACTCTAATGACCACGCAGAAGACGACTCGAACCGTTCCGCCGAGTTCCCGCCCCAAGTGGTCGTCGACATTCAGTTGGTCCAACTCCACCTCGCTCGCTACTCCAACAGGAATTTCTGCACCGACTGGATCTGGCTACGGTCAGCCTTGGACAATCATACCAACCGCAGTCTCTGGAACCGCTACGTCTTTGTTGAGTTCAAAATTTTCCTTGCCTTCCTACAATGGCTATGGACATGGCCGTTTGACTCCCATCTTGGACTCCAAACGCCAAATCGGAGCCACTGTGACGTTCACTACGAACGGCCAAACGTGGATCTTTACCAATGCTTGGGATGGATCCACAACAGTAAATCTGTCCACATATCTTCCTTGTGAGTTCTGTTAGCCCAAATAAGTCATCACGCTTCTCACAGTGCGTGCAATTTCTAGCTACTCCCACAAGCATACCGTCATCCTCATCAGGTCAGTCAATGTGCAGCCTAAGGATTAATCATTTGAACGTTATTGACTGTGAGTTTAGAGCAACCAACAGTGACCAGCACCTTACCAGTAATAACAGTTACCTCCACTGAAAGTGTGGTCAATATTTCCTCAACAACCTCAGCCACAGCAGCAAGCACTTCTTGCGGTATTTCTGGTGACTGGGTTTTGGGCGTAAGTGTGACTTGCAATATCACGAGATGGTAGTTCTAACCAAAGTAAAGTTCGATGACCTCCCCAAATTCTCGCCTCCAAACAACGACACTGCACCATTCCCTCCAATCTTTAACCCGCATGATTTGTTGTACTTCTCGGATGGCTGGTCATACGTTCCTCCCCCAAATGAACCATTTCCGCCGCAAGCCGGTCCCCAGCTGGCTGAGTTCATCAAAACCGGTTCCACGAACAGCTCTGTAACATCGTCTCCTGACGCAGGACTCTTGCCTGAAGGCGCCTTTGGTGCCGGCCCACGAGCTGACAGCGACATGTTCTGGTTCAACGTCAATTCCGCCTACTTTGGTTGTAACAATAGCCAAGCCAGCGTCTCGTGTGATGTTGAAATACGAGGATATCGCTACGACAACGTCACTGAAACTGAGAAGGAATACCAATTACTTGGTTTCCCTGTGCCTGGATGTCAAGATTTCAAGGGATGCAGTTTGTCCAAGCTCGACTTTGGAGACTGGTTTGACAAACTTTCTTCGATCAGTTTCACCGCCAGCGTGAACGGAACGGCCGTCAACTGGTTCATAGATTCTATCGCAATGTCGTGGTGGAATAATACTTGTGCTGCGGGCCTGTTCCGGCTTCACTCCGGCCGTTAGGACGACTTCTGGTTGCGGCGAAGACCATACTTTGGTAGCAACTTTCTGACCGCTGCAACCATTTCCCTTTCTACGGAGTCTTGTCGAAGAGTGTAGTTGGGTCAGAGGAAACGGCATGCTGGTCTGATGCTTTCAATGCCTTTGGCCAATTTCAATTCTTTAGGAAGGAGGTGTCTTGTATGTTATTAATTCAAACCGAAAAAGGTGATGATAATAGGAAAGGAATAGTGCGCAACCAGCTAGCTCAGCATAAAGAAATTTAAAGCCACTTTTCCTTTCACAGGCCTATCCGCAGTATAAACAGTGACTTATCTCATTCTGCCTGTTTGCAAAGTCTATCAAGGCGACTGGTGGGACTCTCAATACGCCGTTGGCCCAAAACTGTCTTATGCCAGTGGCTATGCTTCAGCTAACGTGAATAGCAGTACATAAGACTCCTTAAGTACCCCTTTTGCGGCTTTGGCCTCCTCGGCTCAATCCTAAGCTAAACCGTTCTCAGCCCTGAAGCTTCTCCGAAATCTTTAGGTCTCGACCTCCGTTATATCTTATACCGCACAGCGCTGCGCAAATCCCTTGATAGGAGCTATGCAATGGCGGGCTCACGGACGGCTTCTCTATTTCACTAAATGTCGCTTGTCCTTGTTGACCCGAAACTTCGCTCCAGTCCAGGCAGCAAACGTTCATACGCGATGCAGCAAGCTGCTCGATCCAGATTCGCAACCCGACCATCTAAGCTTATCCTGCACAGGAGAGGTAACGATTAAGGGGCTTGTACAATCCATAAGAAAACAGAAAAAATGGGCTTTCGCGCATATCACAGACGGATCCACAGTAAAGCCAATCCAGGCAATCTTGACGCCGGAGCAGGCCGAACATTTCACGACTGGCGCAGCTGTTAAAATTACGGGGAGATGGGAGGCTTCCCCAGCGCAAGGTCAAATAAGCGAATTAAAGGCATCTAGTATTGAAATCCTAGGTGAAGTGGACCCGAGGGTATACGCCTTCAGTTCTCCCAAAGTACAAGCGCTGACTATGAAATATAGACATATCCAATTCAGAAAAAATATCACACACCTGCCTTTCTCCGTTCAATACCTCATCTACGCCTGCGGACGCCTTCAGCTACGCTCATAACACGCTTACGTTCTGAATGTGTCTTCCTGCTCTCGCAATTTTTCCATGAACATCAGGAGCTTGGGCCCTTTTCACAGATCCAACCGCCGCTTCTAACATCCTCAGACTGTGAAGGCGCCGGTGAGGTCTTCACAGTCACACCCCGAGAAGATCCATTAGAGCAAGAAATCTCTGAAGATATTGGAGACGCGGTCAACGAACTGTTTTTTCGGGATCCAGCCTACCTCACAGTCTCAACACAGTTGCATCTAGAGGCCTACGCTGCGTCGCTGGGTAGTGTCTGGACCCTCACCCCATCTTTTAGAGCCGAGCTTAGCGACACTCCTCGTCATCTGGCCGAGTTCTGGATGCTAGAAGTCGAGCTTCAGCATCTAAACTCCATGGATGAGCTAATGAATCTGACAGAAAACATGATCCGAACGCTGGTCCGCAACCTGAAGCAGACGGCAGTTGGGAAAGAGGTCCTCGGATATGAACAGCCATTCTCAGATGAAAATGAGAGTTATGGCACGGAGGTTGATCTTTCGGCAAGATGGAACGACCTCGACCGCTCTGATTCTTGGCCCCGCATCACCTACTCTAAGGCCGTATCCCTCCTCGAAGAGGCCGCGAAGGCACACCCAAACCTCTTCGTCTATACGCCTAAATGGCAAAAGGGTCTCCAGCTCGAACACGAGAACTGGCTCGCTGGTGAGATTGGCCTTGGAGCCCCAGTCTTCGTCACGGATTACCCTAAATCTATCAAACCATTCTACATGGCGCCATCTACCTGCGGTAATACTGTCCGAAACGGGAACGCGGCAGGGAGGGAAACGGTAGCCAACTTTGACCTTCTCCTCTCGGGCGGCATGGCTGAAGTTATTGGCGGATCCCTTAGAGAACACCGCCTGGATAGACTCCTCGAGAGCATGCGCAATGCAGGGATGATCCAGTCCAACAGCGCTGTATCCACCCCAACTCAAGCCTCTTGTACTCCACCGGTATCCGATCCATCTTCGCCCAACATTCAAACTCCCCCAGACCAACCCGCAGAACCTTCCCAACCAATCCCATACCCACACCTTCTTCCCCATGAAACTTTGGAAAATAATCCGCTGAAATGGTACGTCGACCTCCGCCGCTACGGCAGCGCGCCACACGGCGGGTTCGGGCTAGGGTTTGAGCGTTTGATCGCATACCTAGCGGGCGTGAGAAATGTAAGGGACGTTGTCGGGTTTCCGAGGAGTTGGCGGAGGATTGATGCCTAGGAACGCTGGCGCGGTATACTGTATATAAAGGACATTAAATCGTTCTGCGTAGAATAATGTGTTTTACTAGAGACAAGCAGGTCGAACTCCCTCATGTCGGACATGTAAGGTAGCCGGCCCTCTCCTGTTGTAGGTATGCACAAATGGGTCGAAATAGATTTATCGCTTTCTGTATTTTCTGCCGTGTTCTGCCTCTATATATCACCCCCGCCCCCCGATATGTTTCATACAATCAGTCTTTTCCTGCGGTACATAATTCAGTCTTCTTGCACATAGCATACCGTCTATCACATATGATATGCTTGTAAGATATTAACGTAGATGTTAAAAGACCAATTGCTTTCTTGCCGTCATGACCGTCGCCTGAGAAATTTTCTCCCTTTGCTAAAGCCTCGCTCTGCTGCTGACACCTCTTCCTTCTATCCTTAAAACTGATTCCGCGCCCCTCCCGGAATCCTACGAACACCACTCCGCCGTAGCCGGCGCTAACCTAGAGCCTCATTTATTGAGAACTCTGCAGCGACCACGACCCCATTTGCCTCTCAACTTCCTCGACTCACCGCTCCCAAGTCTCTGCCTCTCTCGCCTGCGACGCCGGATCGTGGACGGGAGTATGCTTCCAGAGCTGGGTTTTGTCCTTCTTGTGCAAGTTGACTAAATACCGTCATCTACTCTATCAAGAACAGCATTATCTATATACAAAATTGTGTGAGGAACAATAACTGCACGCCAGACCCCAAACGCTATAGTTACGCTCGTATTGCAATCGACGATAGCCCAAAAGCCACATTTACCCCTCAGGTAAGGCGGTGTGTTGAATGTCAACTCCAAGGAATCACCGATTCCGCCACATTACCGTCCCTCCAGTCTGAACAGCCTCAATGTGAATAGGTAATTGAACGTTTCTAGTTTCCTTCAAGAACGTGCTTGTGTGAGATGGGGCTTGATCCGAATTTTTCTTCGCGGCAGCTTCTGAGTTTCACAATATTGAGCGAATGGTTCCACTCAGCTTCGCAATTAAAGAACTCATCTGCTAAGAATCTTTGCCCTGGAATATGAACCAACAAAATAGGATTTGCCATGTTTGCGGCTGGAACGGGGACCTGGAACACATATTGATGAAGGAAGCGCCAAATAATTTGGCGAAACAATCTGGAATACGCCATATCTCCAAGAAGAAAACGCTTTCAACTGTCTGGGCGCCAAAGCAAGGTTGTTTATCCTGCGAATTGCGGTTAAAGCTGGCTCGAAAAATTGCTCGAGTATTTGAATTGGTTGAATTTTACTATTCCTCGAGCAACAACTCGAATGACCAACCTACTAGTAACATAGATATGATCACAAGGGCCCCGTACCACGCAACGACCGTCTCGATTTTTACGCCAGCAGAGCATGGAACAACTGTAGCAAGAATTCCTCGAAGAGCTCTTATCCCAGGACACACAGGCTCTCAAGCGTCCTTTGATCAAATCCGGCAACAGTTAAACAATTGCCTTGGGACGCACACCGACTGCAATATACCGCGTCTAAGCTTTCGACCTGCTAGGCTGATCCAGGTTCTTCCTTCAAGCCGAGAGAATGGCGATGTGGTGCTTATTGAAGCGGAAAGCCTTTCTTCTGATGTTCAATACGCTGCTCTTAGCTATTGTTGGGGGCAAATCAGACCTTCTTGTCTTACGACGTCTGCATTGTCAAATATGGGGAGCAGAGTAATACCGTGGGATACACTACCACGGACTTTCCAGGATGCTGTCGTATTTACTCGTTGGCTTGGCATAAAGTTCCTCTGGATAGATAGCGTCTGCATCGTTCAAGATGATAAAGATGACTGGACAAGGGAATCAAGCCGGATGTTCGAGGTATATCAAAATGCGTATGTTACGTTGGCAGCACTGCACGGGCATGATAGTTCTGCTGGACTCTTTACCGACTTAGATCCTACTTATCAGTTCAAGATAATGGACTTCAAGCACGCTGGTGGGACTGTTGAGCTTTGGGCGCGCCAATGGCCTAATTATGGATGTTCTCTACACGAAACGAGAAATGCGCATATGGAGCACCAGCATCCACTTCTTAAACGAGGATGGACTCTTCAGGAGAGGCTTTGTTCTCCAAGGACAATCTTCTTCGGGCTCCGAGGTCTGATATGGGAATGTCAGACTCTTACAGATTGTGAATGTCTTAAAGATGCAGGTGAACTTCACAGGCATGGCAAAAGCTCATTGAAGCAGGAGTTTCTGGACCCAGAAAAACACGTTGCTCAGGACGGAAAAATTAGCTGGCATAGCATCACTTCTGTTTACTCTGCTTGCGGTCTGAGCAAAGCAACAGATAGGCTTGTTGCCATAAGCGCAATTGCAAAGCATCTTTCCTCACTCAGGCCCGGAGATACCTATTATGCTGGCCTATGGTTTAAAACCTTCTTAGATGATCTCACTTGGAACTACTTGGACTCTGCGAACACGAAAATTGCAGAGTATCTGAGCGCAACCGAAGAGATATTTAGTGATTGGGTTGCGCCAACCTGGTCGTGGGCCTCAATCCACAATGCTATAGATTGGCGCAAGCACGGCTCTTCTTCGGAGCCACTTCTCGAAGTTTTGGACGTCACAATCGAGAATCTTGGTTCAGATCCTTTCGGTGTGGCAGTGTCTGGGTCTGCACGAATGCATGCACACGTCCTTGGTTGCTCAGTTGGTCCCATTTCCCACATGCGAAATGATACGACCGCAATACACTGTCAGGACCAGACATGGAAAGGTGATGTCTATCTAGACCCTCGATCCAAGGACACGTGGGAGCATATCCTAGAAAAGCAAAAGTCTCAGCGTTATCGGCTTAAAGAGGTCTATTTAGTCATGGTCGGGATGCGGGACGTGCTTGGGGCATGGTCTGCCATATCAATCCTGTGCCGGTCTGAGAACGACACAACGACGGACATCTTTAGCAGAATCGGTGTCGTTCAGACCTACGAAATACGAGATTTACCATCATACCTTCAGAGATATGACAAAAGGATCATCACGTTGGTGTAACAATGTCTAAAGATATCCGGCCGGAGATCAAGTTTTTTACTAATGTAATCACATACGAACGTGAACCTCTGCAGATAATTCTAAACGAGTCAAGAATCGCTGGAGATAAGTCAGAAAGCATCAAAAAATTTCTGCGCCAATGGAGAACCCGGATTGGAGAGACTGTAAGTTAAGGCGTGTCTTGAGAGCAAGGCAGTGACTCCTAATGAGTACTGATTCAAGAGTTCACACTCGATGACGGAGATGCATCGCTTTACTTCCTTTCTGTTACCATTGCCGCTTTCGCTGAGGCTGCCAAGGAAGTGGGATAGAGTCCCTAGGATCGGTAGAGCCAGACAAAACCCGACTCTTGAGCGAAGAAAATCTAGCCAACCAAATTTTTATCTATCATAAGCTAGCGACGACTTGAGCGAACATGGGGAAGGATGGGGCATATGAGGTATGTTGCAGACTCAATGATCGTCTATAACATCGCTCTTGCGCCATTATGACTTATATCCCGGAACCGGTTGTCAATGAAGAAATTGATGAATCGCATACTCCCCGTGATAATACCACCGTGAGATTTAGGGTCAGTCGCTGAAAGATAATTGCTCCTGTCGGATCAACTTACCAAATACCGAGAAGAAATGTCACAAGGATACCGATCTTCTTCTTCTTTGAAACTTGCAATTTGTAGGGGGCACCAATGCAATTGATAACCTCCCGGTGGCAGCAAAGGTATTCTTCGATTATTCACATCATACCAATATCCGTAACAAAGCAACCTACAAATGTAGGAATTCGATTCTAATCCCTCGCGAAATAGTTCAAGAACTAGTGTCATTAGATAAGTTCCGCTGTCGATCAGGCCTGATATGCGTCATGTGGAGAGCAATGCTGTAGAGCCGGTCACCTAGTTAATTAGATATTAGAGATTTACGGCCGCATTATAATTGAGTTTTACGCGATCCAGATGATGAAAATGTGCATAGAATATTAAATAAAATACATAACATGTGACATGTGAAATGTGGGATGAAGGTTATAAGAGTTTACAATGTGACGAATAATGCCCAGTTGCTCCGCCGTACCCGTCCGAGCTCAGTTGGAGCTCCGTCAACTTTTTGTAGCTCCAAATCAAAATGATGCGGTTTCTCTTCATACCAACTACCCTAACTCATATCCTCCCCTTTCCCAACCGTACCAAATAGACGAAACCTTCCAATCCCACTTCGACCCTCTATTCTCTAAAACCTAATGACCGGCCTTTCCGCCACCGCTGTTTCCTCCTCCCAAGATGCAACTACAAGCACATCAAGCACCACCACCACCGCTCCGCCGCCCAAGCCCCTCCCCAAGGGCGTCGTCCTGGGCCCAGATGGCAAGCCGTTCGTCTTTCTCCCCCCTCTCCCAATCTCCCTCCCCAACATATCATATCCCACTAACCTCCCCCCAGCTGCCGCAGCTGCACCGACCTCGCCTCCTGGCGCGCCATGACCAAATCCGCACCCCCTCCCTCCTCAACCTCCGCCTCCCCCCCCTCTACTTCTTCCACCTCGACAGACACCCCCCCCTCCGACTGCCCCCCCGACATAGCCCTCCTCGGCCGCAGCACCTGGACCCTCCTGCACACCCTCGCGGCCACCTACCCCCTCTCCGCCCCGCCCCACACCCAATCCCAAACCCGTGCCCTAATCACCTCCCTCTCGCACCTCTACCCGTGCGGGACGTGCGCGGCGGATTTCCGGGAGTGGATGGCCAAACCGGGCAATGAGGTGCAGGTGGGGGGGCAAGAGGAGCTGGGGTTGTGGCTTTGTAGGGCGCATAATGAGGTTAATGGGAAGCTGGGGAAGGGGGGGTTTGATTGTGGGCGGTGGAGGGAACGGTGGAGGGATGGGCCAAAGGATGGGAGGTGCGATTGAAAAGGGGGGGGGGGTTTTGGGGGAGTGGAGAGAAGGGGGGGAGGGGGTTTTGTGGGTGTGAGGTGGTGGTTTGTTTGGGATACTGCATGGCATGGCATAGCGTGGGACTCTGTTTCGGGGGTGTTGGTGGTTTGCGCGCATTTCAGGGTGTTTGAGAGGGCGTGGGGTCACGGTAAAGGCAAAGGCAAAGGCAGCGAGGTATGTACGCTGCGGTTCCGAGGATTACATTGATGGGGCTGGTGGATAGAGCTGCTCTCATCTTCTTCAGATGTCTATGTATATGTAGACTATATACTGTATATAAGAACACTCCAATCAAATCTGATAGAGGATACAAAAAGTGTCTCTTCCGAGAGGAGAATGTAAGCTTTATTGCAGAGAACTCTACTATTGATATTTGAAGAGGCGGACTTTCCTCCAACGACAGACATCAGCAACTTTTTATTAGGGTCATGATGTTTTCGAAGCTAGAGCTCTCAACCGAGAAACACTTGATAAACTCTACAACGGATCTCTAGGTAGGATGCCTCCACTCACACAAAGATAGACTCTATAAACGGAGACAAAGCACGATCCGAGTGTCCAGCAACGGTGGTGCAAAATGGTGGACCTACCTCTCATCTCAAACAGACGAATGTTTGGTAGGTGTTAAGTCTGCTGCAGCAATCAAGGCAGGCAGATGACTAGCCCTTCATCGCGGGTGCCACGAGCGAGCAGAGAGCACGTTCCAAGCACCAAGCCAGTGAAGCTACCCTCCGTCCTGATCAGATCGATAGATGGAACAAGATTGTCATGTCCGCGACGGATACCCGGAAGAAGTCGTGCAGACAAACAGAGCCGTATGGATGTTAGAAAGAAAAACCGATTCGTGTAATTGCTTTATCCATTTCTGCGACGTTGCTCGGTCATCGTTGTGCATGAATTCAGCGCAGCCATGTTTCTACCTGCGAACGTCGGGTTTTATTTGGAAGCAGCAAAAGGTATGGATGGAAGAGGGCAAAGACATCGAGCCAAGCTCGATGCAGGAGTAGCTTCGCTACCGGGATCTTTGTGTTTCGAGAAGGGATGTATGCATTGCTCAGCCCTTGGTAATGGCTGAGCATCAATCCCATCCATCGTTACACAACGACAGAGATCAACGCTCGCGTATATAATGCTTGATATCGAGAAGGTCAATCCAGGAATGTGTGAAATAGTTGTCTTTTGACAGCGTCAACTGTACCCCAACTGTGATTCTTACCCGCGTTTACGGGAGATTCCCGCGGCCAAGGCTGGAAGGTGCCTTGTCAGGGAGTCGCTGCAAGGGATCTGCGCGTCTAAGGCTTGAGAATCGATCCCAAATGATCGACAATTAGTCAACGGCTGATATGCAGGCAGACTTTAAGAAGAAGAAGGCAGGTTGCTGCGACGAAACATGTATGGTCATGCGGTTTTGGATTTGTGATCAATCTGGGAGGGGTATTTCAGCGCAATGAAAGGAGATTCGCCTTTTGAGAAAATGGGCTGAACAATGTCTGCATGCGCATTAGACCGTTCGGCTGTGTTCATCCTGGCTGGCTGATGGCTCGGTTGGTTTTGATGATCGTTTTGGGAGCTCAGAAAGGCATATTCAACATTCCTTAACTACCCACCATGCCCGCTACGGCCGAGTGGATGACTACAAACGACGACCAAATGTCCAGATTCTGTTGAGCGCAGTGCTGTGTCAAGTCTGCAGAGCCATGTCTGATTCGTGTGCATGGTATTGGAATTAGGCTCTTCGTTGGTCCGTTCGGCCGTACACTGTTGCTAAGGCCGAGATACGTATCTTTTCCAGGGAAAATGCTGCACATCCAATTGTGGTTAACGGTACGGATAATTCAGAAATAGAAATGATAGGAGAATCTTGTGGCAGGGAAGTTACATGTACAGGGGTCAGTTTGTAAAAGAGTAGTGAGGCACACAATACTGATAGGAGGCACACCTCACTTCGCGTGGGTGGCACAAGTCGTAGCATCCAGGATCGCTGGTAGGAGCACTCTAACGAGGTGGACGCCAGAATGCCACCAACACCTGGGACCGGAGGGAGTCGGAAGTTGAACCCGATGACCTGGCAGGGCAACAGAAGGTCGACGCTACTTGCCGGCGCGTATTCGAATGCCAACTAGGGTACTCTACTGGCTATTCCATCCCTTACTATGCTGCGACAAACAGGACGGCAAGGCCAACTCCAAACTTCAACAGCCCCGTCTCCTCCGTAATGGTGTTTCTCGGCAATTTTGATGGTAAAGAACGTATGTCTCTGACGCCGGCAAACATTTCAGACCCCAAAGATAATCAGATAGCATTATGGTCATCGCACTTTAGTCTCCGAAAGTGTTAGCGATATGCTTAAGTGCAGAAGAGCGAGATCATGTTTATTTTGGTGAGGGTAGGAGATAGAGTGTGTACATCTTAATAGAACGTCATGAGCCGGCGGCCTGCATCGGAAAAGTTTGAAGTACCCGAGACAATACTATAAGGGGAATTAGCAAAAAAGGTAGTTTCAATTTAAGACGGCATTCCGGCCGTGTGCAGAAATAACACGAGCGCGTTACTCGGCAAAGGGTTGGTGGCACGCACAAATGGAACCACTGCGATGGGCCAACTGCCTCTTTAGGTCTGCTGGTAAGCTTCGGAAGCGTGGGCCATAATTGGGAAGTCGTGAGGCTTAGCTTTTTTCGGGGAGAAGGTTCGCCGATCCCATATTGACGCGGTAGGAAAAGATTTATATCAGGCTGTGCCAAGACGGCCGGATCACGACTAGAGTTGTTGGCATTTCACCCCTCCGCCAGGCCGAAGACGTTGACGTCTGGGTAGTACTGATCCGAGACTATTGGCACTGCGGCACGTTTCGTCAACAAACCATAATGCAGGTGAACGGCGCAACGAGACAAAACAAACGGCGTATCTGCGCCTCGAGCTGTATACCGAAAGCGGCGCAGCGTGCCAATGACGATTAGTGATACGTACTATACGCAACGGGCGGCTCAGGCTGCGTGGTGTTGGTGCTTTGGTCAACAAGCATTGCAGTCAAGACATCGAATTGCAGACAAGGCTGGCGGCAAGACTTGCGCGAGAACGGGTAGTCGTTGCATCCTTCGTGCAAAGTCCTCAACAAGCATCAAGTAAAGAACCTCGTTCGCACCGTACCGCTGGAAGGGGAAGTATTCGCGAATTGTCATATGACCAGATCGGGAAGTAGACAAATAGAAAGCCCGAGTCAGCGAGATGATGGTAAGATTGGCCAAATGACGAGTCGGCGTACGACGTACTGTCAAACGAACAAGCATGATTCAGGCCTGGAGGGGGCGGATAGAACGGCGCACGGCGGGGGGGAAGGGGGTTGGGGTCTGGTGGCTGTTGGCCAAGCTCGAATGCTCGACCAATGTCCGCAGCGCTTTTCTTGCGGTGCCTCGTGGGGAATTATGCTTATCGGGTTTTACGTTAGGCCGGCCTTTTGGATTACCCGAAGGAGCTGCAGCCCGAATGCCTGCTCGTACAGGCTAAGCCGGCCGGGCCAAAGTCGAGACACTCTCGCCTCAGCCTGGCCGTCTACCAGATCCAGCGCATCTTCCCGAGAGCCAAGTGAGCCTGTCGGTCTGACGCCAAGACGACCGTCCTCGCAATCCCGTGTAGATGCGGAAGTGATTGGATGGAAGGGTGGATGAATAAGGTTGTGCGACGACGCCTGAAGTCCCATGCTCGAACTCGTCCGCTTCTGTAAACTGTAAATTGTGTAGGCTTCATGGACTTCATCGGATACCTTATGCGGTCGCATTACCGGATCACGGGGGACAGCGTCCTTGCAATAATGGCAATGCGCAAGGCTCTCTCGCTGATGGCAAATGCCGATGACAGCCTGGCAGGACGATGAAAAGCTGACGCGTTCGTTTCTTTTTGCGAGCGCAGGCAATTATCCGCCTGTCCTGTTTGTCACTGACACCGTGCCAATAAGACCTCGTTGATCACGAAAGCAACCCATGTCAGTCAAAAGGTGCCGCCAGCTCGCAGCAAAAGACTCTACAAACGCAGAGACATGCAGAGCTGTGCTTATACAGCAATATTTAATACAAATCATGTCCAAAACTGCAAAAGCAAAGTCAATAATGTCAACGTCACAAGGCTCGGGGTTTGTGCCGACATACTTCGAGTTTTGGAAGTAGGTGCACGCATCGATCGCCCACCGGAGTAATTCAAGGGAAAATCTGTACGTCGCCAGCCTCATCGCTGTGAAGCATGACTGCGTGTTCCTGGGAGATGCCACCGGAGCCTCGCATTCGCGTAAGACGATGATGCTGCGGCCAACCTCTCATACAGCAATCCGAATACCCCATTAGGAAGATTGACGTGATTCAGGATTACGGCATACGCCCACCGGTGAGTAGTGGGTCCAGTCTCTCAAACGAGCGGGTTCGCGTTTCTGGATCCCGGAATGTGGGTTGAGAAAGTACACTCTCTTACGCTTTTTAAGTTGCGAGGTAAAATGTGACTCCCCGGTGGGTTATTGTAGACGAAGTACAGCTCATAGCGCAGAGATACGGAATCCTCCGTAAGCCCATCCTCTTTGCAGGGCGACTTGCGCGAGCTTGGACCATCAAGGGCGCACCCACGGCTGTACTTTCTACCAATCTTTGACGCTGTCATGTTTCGAATTTTGGATAAGCGCACCGCTCAACATCATGCTTAAACGTTTAGTGAGGACAAGCTTATCCGACAAACAAGCCTCTCTTGAGCTAGCTGATCCTAGGCCCGAAAGTGAACCATCCATCGACGCCGCTGCTTATTACCCCATCGGGACATCGCGATCAAGTATCTCATGCGAGAACCGAAGGTCAATAATACGGGGCCACGGGGATTGAAAGGCGCCGACGGACGCCTTGATTTTAGTGAGAAAGGCAATCACTTTCTAGGGCGTGGTGCCACACAAAATCAAGGCCGTGCCGCACAGCTGCAGCCAGGCGCCTGAAGGATGATGCTGTGTGGCCGCCACGGCAGTTGTGTCATCTGTGAGGTCTTCTTTCGCGACAGCCTTCCATGAAGAACCTCTGGCATCTCGGAAATACGACCATCAAGGTCTGGGCACAGCGGCTAATGATGCAAGGTCAACCAAGTGTGTCGATCATAGGTGGGTATAGGAATTGTCATCAATTTAACAAGATCCAGGATTCTGATCAATACGGC
Source organism: Pyrenula massariospora (assembly GCA_021030905.1). Classification (NCBI taxonomy): domain Eukaryota; kingdom Fungi; phylum Ascomycota; class Eurotiomycetes; order Pyrenulales; family Pyrenulaceae; genus Pyrenula; species Pyrenula massariospora. Next base: position 1,748,950 of record JAGFMI010000001.1, read on the forward strand.
ACTGAGGCGCAGGCCCAGCTAATAATATTGTACGTAAGACGAAGTAACTCATCAGCCAGACTCGGAACTTGGCGTGCCAATAATGATAATGGACGTAGGTATTGTGATCAGGTGGACAAATAATTACTTTGGCTCATTTGACGAAAATTCTGGGCATGTTCTTGGATTTCTTGGGGTCTTGACAAGCATACGATGCTACCGTGGCTCTCGAATCCGGAGATGCGACGGACGGCATGAGCGAGTTTAATCCAACCTACCCAGTGGGCGCCAAGGCTAAAAAGTCCACCACCAAGAACGCCAAACCTCGCTTTCTTCAGCAATCATGACAGGCGCCGAGAGCGGCCACAGCGCGCTGATCGGTCACGCACCAGTCCAGCGTCTTGTCCTGTCATGCTGGCCGTCCGGAAGAAAGAGAGGGTTGCGGCTGTTCAGGACCACAATAATTGAAGATTAGTGAGTGAGGGACCGCGACGATTGCTAAGCCTTGCTTAGCCGATAACCGTTCGGGCTCGAAGATGCGACAACTGCAGAGATGGTAATCAGATTGCGAGGGGCGTTGTTGGTGAACAGGAGCGAAGGAGGGAATGGATGCGAGGATGCGACCCCGAACCCGAAAAAGCAAGATAAGTGTGAGATAGCTAATAATTAGGCTTACTACTAGGTAAGGTTGTGAGCCAAGTAGCGGCGCCGATTTAGGGACCGCAAGAAGCTTCCTTTAGGTCATGATGCCTAACCTTCTGGATCCCTGATCGGCTACAATAGTACTGCTCACGGTAATCCTCAATTTTCCAACGTCGGCTCTGGGGGCGTGCCTGGCAGCAGGAGGTGAGGAGTGGGCTTCCCGACGCTGTGTGGAAGGTTGTGGCCAAGGTTTGCTTGGTTGGCGCCAGGGATGCGGTGGCAAGCCATCAGTTGGCCCCGCGAAATGCGCGCTCTTGGGCTCTCACAAACACTCCTGTTCCCCCAAGGAGCGAGAGAGAGTGTGACGGCGCGCCAGTAAACGAACCTGGAGATTACTATTTGTGACCGTACGGGTGTAATGACGGTCATGCAGACGCCCCAGTGGAAGCCGAGCCTTGGCCCCTGGGCAAGCAGGCCGGACTGGGAAGTCGGCACCCATGACTCTTGAGTCAGCCCAGCGTTCGTGCTGATTATCAGGCCTTTTCTGTAAGATCATATCGGTAATCACCTCGCTGATTAACAAAACCCGAGCATGTCTCAGGCCCTCAGCAGCGCCAACTGACTGGCGCAACTCGTTATGGTCGCAGGTCCCCTCGTCTTGCCTGACGGAGTCCTCTGTTGGGACGACGGGAGGGGACCTGCTATTTCTATCGTGCGTCGAACGGGGAATCTGGTAAATAGTGGCTTTGCATATTTTGGGCTGCAGGTCGTGTGCCGCAGCGTTCCCCATTCCGAGTACGTACTATGGACGGCCAACTCGTCCCCGCCGCTCTTGCCGTGTGCCAGCCTCACACGCCGTAATTTCTAGCTCGACCCAAAGTCGCTAGTTGGACCCCGAAACGCCCCGCCGTCCGCCCAAAATTAAAGATTTTAAGCTTAAGCTTCCAAGCTCGCCGCACTCCTTCCCCAATCCTGTCCTCAACCCTCGCACCTTCTCACGACGCCGCTCCCTGTTGCCCATCATCATCCTCGCGCTTTTTTACGCCTCTCGCTCGCTCGCTCCCCTCCCTTCCCCCACTACCGCATCTGCTTTTTTTTACTCAAAAGATTGCCCAGCCCTTCGCTCCGACTACCTCGCCCTGCATCATCGTTTCTTCCTTCGCACACACCTTCCCCCGTTTACTCCCTCTTCTCTTCACCACCTCGCAACTGCTCACCGATCGACGGGCACACCCATTGCCATATACCACACTCAGGCGACGTCTCATTCGTCCGTATCACCTACGTTCTCTCATAACCTGTCACCGACCCTCACGCCCACGCCCACGCCCTATAGAGGCTTTCGGCAAAACTAGCGTTCGATGATTACCCGACTCTGGTAAGCTTCTCTCACCTGCCCCAAAAAACCCCTGCCTTTTCCTTCTCACCCAACCCGCGCACCATGACTACTTTTTATCATTACCCATTACAGTCATATTTAGACTCACCCGCACTTCGGGTTGGTCATACTCTTGTTTCCCCTGTCTGACGTACTTTTTTTATCCAATACCGTTACCCTGATGGATTTCCAAATTACACCCGTCAAGCACTGCTGACAGTGGCACAGTAAGCCACGATTACCATAAACGGGATCCTTTCTTCTTTCCATATTTACAAGGCCTCGATCGCATACCTGGCCGCATATCTGGTCAGCCACTTTCGCCGGAAGAAACAAATTTCCATCCCTCGTTTGTTTCTGCGCTTCAACCAAGATGGAAACATACAATGGCCATGTGCGAACGCCAGGGGATGCCATTATTCTCTTTGAAGCATGTCGCATTGGCATGCTTCCACGTGTGCAGCGAAGATTATCAGAGAAGGAGAGACAGTCAATTCGGTCCGGGTCAGTGTTTGTGTGGGACGAGAGAGAAGCTGGCATGAGAAGGTGGACAGATGGCAAAAGCTGGAGCGCAAGTCGAGTCTCGGGAAGCTTCTTAACCTATCGGGAGATGGAGGGCAAGAGGGGAGGCAGTGGCTTCGCACCACCTGTGGCAAGAAATGGCAAGACACCGGAAAGCAATCGAAATAGCGGCGACGATCGCGAGCCAGAGGGCGAGGAGGGCCCTGATGGTTATCGCTACAAGCCTGACGGATTGATGAAACAGTCGTTCAGCATCACAACCTCAACCAGCCAACACCTCCATCTAATTAGCTATTACTCTCGAAATCATCAGGCAGCACAGCAATTACAACAACCGTCTACAGACCCCCAATTACGACACATCCGACCCGCGAAAGGCATGTACCCCGAATCCACCGTCAATGATCAACAGAGTGTCCCCGCTGTCACAAGGTCTCCCATGATGGGCGCGCCGGGTTATGGCATGCCAGCGCAGCCTGTCGCATATGCCCGCAATGCGGCCACACACCCACAAAGCTATGGCCCTGCTTATGGCCATGTTCCCTACACGTTCCCTCCAAGTCCAATGTCCACACCTCCTACCGGCTACGGAGTCCCAATGTATCCTCAAGGTGCTGCTCTTCCACCTTTGCACAATGGCGCTCCGCCACCGATGCATTACGGCCATCCAGTTCCTCAGAGCGCTCCAATGCTCGAACGGATACCTTCAAGAGAAGGCCATTTATCTATCCCACAGCTACAGCATTCAAGCTCGGCATCGCCTGGTGGAACGCCTGCATATGCTCCCACTCGTTCTCCAAACTCTGCCCAGCCGGCAGTTGTTTCACAATCTGAAAAGGATTCACAGATCGATCCACGCCTGATGTCGCCGCATTCTGGCGTCAACCAGACTAACGGGCCTGCTGACATGAACACTCCTCCATCTTTGAAGGAAAGTCCTACCGATAGCAAAGCACCCGACAGCGCCCAGACAGCGTCTTCAGCAAGCGAGGTTCCGCGCATCGGCTCGCTGATGAATGGCACTGCCGCTGCACCCACAGAGAACGCCGACGGACGGCCTTCCTCAGCTGGCAGTCGGGGGGGCAGCCGAAGTCCTGGCGGAACGAAAAAGCCAGATGGACCAGCGGATATTCCGAGTGAGAAACTCGGGTTTGGGGAGGATAAACGAGCGTTGAGGCAATTGGACGCCCACTTTCACCGAGCCTAAGGATATTGTGACGGCAATTTTATTTTACCTAATGATGTGTCTTGGTTTTGTCAATTTAGCGATCAGTGACCCTGATGGGCCTGGTGGTGCATTCAGGTTGGCGTCTTTAAATACACAGCTTCGGCAGTTGGCGATTACTGCCAAGGGATACCCTCACATCTGTGCGAGGTGCACCAAAGGATTTGATGTCTGGCGACCATAGAGACATGTTCTCTGTGCGTACAACATTATGGAGGCGGTGGCGTTATAGCCTATGAAATCTTGGTGGCGGAGCCAGGTTGGGAGATGAAAACTCCTTGCGTCGTTGATTTCAGAGAGAATGGTGTCTTCAACACTAGCATTTGCGCGGCTTAAAATTGATCCCTTATTAGGATATAGGTACTTCACCTCCCTCGTAGAGACGCCTTTTATGCCTGGCAGTCAATCTCATCTCTCGCACTGTGGCAGAGATGCGGGGCCGCGGGGCTCGCAGCCAATGAGCAGGAATCACGGCGTCTGCTTATCGGGCGATGGTTGATTCCTCCTCTGAACGTCACTTCTGCCTGGCCTTTCACTGCATACTCTCTCGAGTGCACGCAACTTGAGTCTTCGATTTCTCCATAAAGCACCTATTCTATGAGAGCGAGACAAGCATCTGAATGTCGACGGCTAACTCAATTTGACGACCCAAATTACTAGGCTCGCACGACCCTTGTGCATACGCAACCGGCACACGTCACTTGGAGCTCCACCAAGCACCATCGTAGCTCTAGGCAGCACTCGACTTCACAGATCACTTCTATCTCGAAGGTCAAATTTTTACGGGGACAGCGACCTGGTTCACTCGCTTCTCACTGTCTGGCTGGCGTGACCAATATTCTGTGATTGCAGACTTTGGTTCATTCGGAGTCCGCCGGTGAAGGCCCAGCCAACACTGGTTCATTGCTATCATGCTCCCCCAATCAGATACGAGCTCGGACGGAAAAATGCTCAAGCCGTTCACTATCCGACGCCTTTCAGGTGTGGTCCAGATTGGTTCAGAAGAGTACAATCATACTGTCACAAGAAATCCGGAGGCGGCGCTGACGTACTGTGATGAGGACGACGGGGAAAAGATCACGGTGAGTAAAATTTGCTGTATCAAGCATGCACGCAAATGCGTTGCCTTTTCATCTGTCACCACGGGTTCTTTAATCCGCAGTCTTGCCGACTATGATAATAACTTCTTTGCAGGTCGGGTCGGCTTTCGAGTTGGAACAACGACTAGACGAACCAGGTACATCGGTTTTTAAGCTAAGAGGCGAGCCTTTGCATATCTTCGATATTCGCCGTGCCTCTAAGGCCGGAACTACGTGGATTGATTTTCGGGACAGGACGCGTGAACGAGCTATTACCTCTGTCATGGCCCCAGAAGATGACCTCCTCTCAGCAAAGATCAAAGCTTCGAGCCACAGCAAGTCTTCAGAAAATTCAAATGGTGTTTCCGAGGCTTCCACTTCGGAGTACAAAAGAATGGATGAACGAGACAGCTGGCTAAAAGCCTGCCATCCACCTCAAGCAAATACCTCTACGAGGTCATCTTCACTGCGGTTCCCATACACCTTCACCAGCGAACATGCCATAAATCCTAACAATGATATTTCTGCTCGGACCTTGACCGAGGAAGGACAGAGACAAGTAAGCAGAGATAGCCTCAAAAAGTTATAACAAAAGGCTAATGATCAATCCTTGCAGGCTCGAGAAGCCGGGGCCAAATTCAACTGGCGACCATCAATCCGATCTCGGGTAGATACTGATGCGTCTGCAAGTAGTGCTACCGCGGAAAATAGATGGGCCTCGTACTCCACTGGATCCAAACCTCCAAAGCTGACAGCTTCTTCCTCTACTTCTGAGACTGAGAAAGAAAAGTCTCTGCTTGAGACCTTTGAAGAAGAACTTGCCAAGATGACAGATACATCCCTAGCCGGGGAGAACCTGGCTCAAGAAGACAACATTAGTAACACATCCGATCAGCTTCAAGAATCAACCCAAGAAAGCGACACTGGTACCTCATCGAGACTGCTTCAGCAATCAACCCAAGAAGACCAGCAGCCCTCAAAAAGGACTTCTATGGGAGGTCTCACTGGCCCTGGCGCAGTAGTCTTCGATATTGTTTCAGCGCTTGCGGGTGGCCTTCAAGTGCTAGGGGATGAGCTAACAAAGAAGCTCCCTGATATCGAGCAGGGTATTGCAAAGGCTCAGCAAGATATCCCACAAGTATTGAATGATACAGTCGCTGACGCCGTTGGTGGCGTTGAAAGTATCGCACAGGTGGCAGCCAATATCGGAAATGGTCGTTCTAGGGGAATCGAAGATACAGCGACTCAATTACATGAATCTGCCTTTGATGCCGCTGAAGGTCTGTTGAGAGGGTTTGGGCAACTAATCGGAAGCATTGGCGAAGTCGGCAACACACTATTACAGAATAATAATGCCAACGCTAAAGAAGATCAATCGACTGCCTGTGGTAACCCTCAGCAGCATGATTCACCTGTTGACAAATCCGTTGATGAACCTGCAAAAGCCACCAAATTGCCTCCTCAGCCCATACTTACGACTCATCCAGTCAGAGAAGCTCAAGCGAAGCCATCTGAGGAAGTGGGTAACGCCTGTCGAGACCGTTGCGTCATCGGAGAGAGCAGAGATCATGTGAATTGCGTTTTACGGGATCCTTATTCACCCAACCATCCTCTTTCCCGACCAACCGCAGCTTCTTCGACTCCTGGCTCCCATTTTCGTAATAGGGAGACTGGAAAAGCAATTGAAGCTAAACGCCGTGATCGCAGCCGCTCACCAATATCACCTACCCGTCAGCCAGCTCTTCACTACACGAACGATTCGTTTAGACCTGAGTTGAAGGAATTCCTAAACGATTTCCCGGGAGAGTCTTCCATGGGCTCATTAAAGCGAACTCGGTCTAATATATTGGATCACCAGTCAAACATTGGTGTACCAAAGGAGAATCATGATTCGTTACTAGAAAAGCCAAAGCCATCAATTACTGACACGAAACAGCCGGGCGCGATCTTAGATCAAGATGATAATAACCTTGAATTTTCAGCAAGATTCCCTTCTCTCGTATCAAGCCCGAAGTGTCCTCCAACAAAGACCGTCAGATTTGGCGGAGGTGGATCTGATTCCTTTCTCAATGATCTAAACCCCGAATCTGAAATCGCTCGTTTCCCTACTCTGTCGCAACTTAATCGGCCTGGCGCTTCCACTACTCCCATAGCCGAACAAAATTCACAAAATTCAGAACCACTCACGAGGGTTACCGCTCCAGCATCGGAGTCCAGCCTCCTCAGCAAGATTCCCGGATCCTGGCCTCAACAGGAACCGGATCTCCCACCCCAAGCAGAACAATCATCTGGCCAATTCTTCGAAAGAATGACTGGCCTTTCGGCCGGGAACCCGGCCTTGGGGCACCACAATAATCTCTTTCGATCAAAATCCATCACCGCTTTGAACCCTGCTGCCCGCCTTCCTGGCCCCTTTGATCCCTTGTCTGACCTTGCGCATACCATGCGCGAGCAGGATCGGCGGAACCGCAATCTCAGACGTGCAGGCACAGAGAGGGTCGCATCTGCGCTGCGGAGACCGTACTCGGAGCGCTTCACCGGCGCGGGGAGAGTGCCGTGGGACAGCTTTTTGCAGAATGGTGTGATGAGGCCAGCGCAGAGACAAGATAGGAGGGACCCAAGGGCCGCTGCCAGAGAGCTTGGGAGACCGAGGTCGCTGTATGACATGAACTCTTCTTCTCGGCCGACCTTCTTTGGACAGAATCCGGACAGGCAAACCCTGAGGAATGCTGCTGGGAATTCTATTGACCCAACGGGACCAGCAGTGAGAAACGCAGTTCCGCAACGTCAGCCACTAGCAGAGCGAGATTCGCACACTTTGGAGCGCAGAAACGCGCCACAATCGCAGTTGCGACCTCAATCTGAATCGTATCCGCCATGGTGGCCACCAGTGGGTGCACGTGGAGCACCACCACCAGCCGGCGCGTTCCCACCCCCACCACCACCCAGTTTTCCGGCGCCGAAACCACGAAAGGACAAGTTTGATCTCTGCGTCGACCGGCTGAAGGAGATGGGATACGGGCAGCGGGATCGGGTCGAGATGGAGAGGTTGCGGGTGTTTGCCGTCGCGGCGGATGGGGATGTGGAGGAGGCGGTGGCGGTGTTGGAGGAAGAGAGGGAGGCGGGAAAGGGGAGGGGGTGGGTTGGTTGATTGATGCGGAGAGGTAGTTGTGGTGGGAGTCAAATTTGAGATGAGGTTGGACTTTTTGGGGGGATCGGGGGATGGGGGTTTCTGGTTTTCGGCTTGATGGTCTAGGATCACAATCTCTTTCTCCAACTATTCTGGTTTTCTGGTTTTGTCGATGATATGCTATGCTATGCGATCACTCGGATCAAGAATACACATGTGCTCCCACTCTTACCTGTTCACGGTGTCTTTCCTGCCCTAGTCTTGGAGTTTGGGAACGCCCTTGTTGGATTCCTTGACGTGGTACAGTACGGATGTCGCACGGGGTTAGAGGTGAAGAAGGGGGAGGGGGAAGGAGGTGGGTGGGCAAGGCGAGTGCTGATGGGGATATTAGGAATCTAGTTAGAAACCGCTTGGCTATCAAAGTTGGACGGAACAACTTCTCAAGAATGCTACGCTATGCTAAAAATTTACAAATCCATCATCACAACCCGCCGCCCCCCCCCCCCCCCCTTTCAAACGTCCAGCATACTCCTCACAACCTGCCCTTGCCTCCTCTTCCGCCCCTGTTCTTGTTCTCCCCCACTCCCGCCCGGTCCCGCCGCCTCAGGCTCAGGCTCCAACAGCGAACTCCCCCACGGCCGGTACGTGCCCCTCTCCTTCTCGCGGCGGACCCGTCGGGCTTCCTTCTCCTCGCCGTCGTTTTTGCGCTGCCGCCACCACCAGCGCGAGCCATCCTCATCGTCGTCCGAGGAGTATCGCCGCGGAGAGGAGGATAGGGTCGCGCTGTCCCATGGTTGCGAGCTCCCCACCGACGCCCCGTTCTTCACCACACCGCTTCCGCCGTCACACTTCCGGTCTTGCCTGCTCCTCTCAACACCTCCCTCTCCCTCCCCCTCCCGCCTCGTCTTCCCACCACCACCAACTCCCTCCTCCCCAACCAAATCCCTCAGCCTCTCCTCCGCGCCCCTCCTCTCCCCCCGACTCCTCCCCCACCACGCCGGCTTCCTCCGCACCCCGAGCTCCACGTCCGCCGCCACGCCGCGCTCCCTTCTCCGCCGGAGCAGGGCCTTGTCTTCGTTCTCTTCGCGCGCAGCGTAGAGGTTGAGGATGAGCAGGACGAGGAGCGGGGGAGCGTAGCCGAGGGCGAAGAGGAGGGGGAGGTGGAGGCGGGCGGAGAGGTTGAAGGGGGAGAGGGGCCAGGAGAGGCTGGAGAGGAGGGCGTAGGCGGTGCGGGGGAGGGAGGTGAGGAGGAGGAGGAGCAGGGGTTTGAGGAGCGGTGTGTGGTGGTGTTTGGAAGGAGGGGAGGTATGGGTGCGGGATAGGTAGTAGTGCTTGATGTGGAGAAGATGTGCGCAGACGGCGAGCCAAGCGAGCACTCCAAATACTGCCCCGGCCAGGAAGCGCGGATCGGTGGCGGCAGGTACAGCAATGAAACGAGCCTGGTCGGGATCAGTCTGCTTGGTGATCGGCGTCCAGGAACGCGGAATGGTGAGAAAGAAGGTCAGCCAGGCGAAGAGGTAGAAGATTAGGGGAGTCCAGAACTGAATCCTGCTCCTTTTGTCGCCGGCGTAAAAGGCGAAGGGGTCCGCGTCTGCGATCTGGCGTTCGATGCGGGAGCCCCATGCCCGGACAGATTCCCAGACGGTGGCAAGGAGCACGGGGTGTTGGAGGGTGAGGAAGAACGATTCCAGGATGAATGGAGTAGAGGGGAGGTAGTCTCGGTCGACGTCGACAGCGGTGATAGTAGAAATGAGACCAGCGGAACAGAGAAGGATGGCGTGGTAGAACGGCCAGCGGCGAGTGACGGGGTGGAATGTTTTGGATACGGGGAGGAAGACTGCGCCATGTTTGCGGAGGGAGATGAGGCATGCGAGGAGGGTGAAGCCAAAGAGTATGGAGAAGAGGATTGAGAGAGTCGAGTGGGTGGAGATGGAGAGCACCGGTGCGTAGCAGGAGGTGGCATTGGGGAAGGTGCCATTTGGAAAGATGGTTGGTGGTGTGTAAGGGGAAAATACAAGGTGACAATTTGTGGAGTTAGAGAGGGTTCGATTTGTGAAGAGGGTATAGTTGTTCGCGAGGAGTGTAGTGAGGTTGAAATGGATGCCAGCAATTAGCGTGTCTGTTGAATTTGCACCGTCGGGAAAGGAGACGGAGGGCATGGCGGTTGTGTTTTTGTGCTCAGCAGGAGCCGGACCATTAGCTTCTTCCCTTTGCAAAGGGTTCAAATATATCGGTCTAGGAATTGATCGATATGGAGAACAGGTTGCTCATCAGCACACTAAACAGGTCATCGAACGCTCCTGTATTTAAATGAACACATCATGCGATGTAAGAGACATTGATCCAGCGTGGGTGGATCGAGCTTGACTAATATCGTTGATGATCACAGAAGTGTGCTGCTATTTGTGTAACGGCCGTCCGTCATCGATCCGTTTGCTAGCCGTTGGTATTCTTCCTGTAGATACTGTGTTTGCTTCGATCTCGACCGCCTCACAGCTTGAGGTCTATTTGTATGGGTTATTACGACGAGGAAGCCACAGCTCAGTCAGAATGCTCCTAAAAACGAAAATAATTTTCCACCTCTAGCGCTTTTGTGGAGATCAAAAATCGTCTTCTTGCTTTAGGACCCTTGCAATCGCCGTTAGAGTAACCGAAGCCAAAAAATCTTTTTAGGAAATGGGATACCAAGATCTGCAACGCAGACCAGGGTTGAGACTATCCGACAATGGGGACTGAGAACCTTGAGCAACTTGGAGCCGGAGCGGAACGCGGCGGAGGCAAATTTTAAGTATTTAAGGTTAACCAAAAATAAATCACACGCTATACAAAAAGTACGCGTTTATAACCTCCTTGGGTTGACTTATGACTTGTATGGACTCGTGATTGAATTTTACTCCTCAGAGTTTTCAAGTTCAAAGCTCGATCTTCGTAATACACAGGAGATGCCAAATCAATTAATGATCATCCGTGTGTCAAGCTTCAAGCTAGTGTGAACAGCGAAAAAAGGCATATCAAATTTGCAAAAAGAGGATCCGTATCAACTAGCTATCAGAAACGAAGATGAAAAATTATCTCCTCATTCCAATTCCTCATCGGCCAATTCTATCTTTGCAATCTTCCCATTACTACTGAAAAAGCTTTCTCCCTATTTGCAATCCTATGCCTCCCACCCTCAAAAACAGACAGATCACTGCATAAGCTGTGCCGAATTCACATTCACACTCACGCTCGTCCCTACCACATGCGAAAACAGATTACACTTCCCACCCGCCACGGCGGCGGCCACGCAACCACCGTCGTACGCCTCGTTGTACTCGTTGCAGTGGAACACGCACTCCTGGATGTCGCCGACCTGCTGCGGCTGCGAGATGGTCGACCCGATCAGGCTGGTCAGGCACGAGATGAGGTAGTTCGCGCCGCCCGCGTTCAGTGTCTGACCGTTGTACTTGGGGCAGAAGGCGCCCAGCGGGGTGGAGCCTTGCGGGGGGAGGATGAGTTCGTGGGACTTTTGGTCGGGCGCGTAAATTAGGCGGGCTGGGAGAGAGTCGATGTCGCGGGAGGAGAGGCGAGAGGTAGGGGGCTCGTGGAGGTAGCAGTCGTAGGTGTCCGGGTTGAAGGTTACGCCCGTGCAGGATGGGCCGTAGTTGCATTGGGAGACGCAGTCGTTGACATCGGTGGCTTGGGAGGCGGTTGAGTTGGCTTGGTAGTTTGCGTTGCACTGGGTAGAAGAGTTAGAGTGAAGGATTAAGAGGGGTGATGGAGGAGGGCATACTTGGACTTGATAGAAGGAGCCTCCGTCGTAGACGATGTCTCCCTCCCACTGGCTACAGTAGCCACCACCGCCGCCGCTAGGGTTGGAGATGGTAGGCTCGGCGGAAGGAGAAGTTCCAGATGGGACGGTCGGGACGGTGGCATTGGGAGATGGTGTTGGGACGGATGGTTGACCCGGAGTTGAAGATGCGCCTACTCTGGAGATGATTTTGTAAAGTTGCATGCCGGTTGGGCCACCGCAGGTTTCGGCTGTATTACCAGAGCATTGAGTGCTGCAATATGAAGCGGACACAGGAGATGCGCTAGTGTCGTAGGCGTTAGAACAGACGCATTCGCTACCTATGGAACGCGGTTAATTATGCTGAGAACTTTCGGGTTGGTGATGCCATACCCTGCTGAATGCCCCAATAACTATATGAGACACAAAAATCTCCACACTGTTCTAAGCTGGTCTGCGTTCCATTTGGTCCGCTCAAAGGAGGCGTTGCGTCTGAGAGATAGCATCCTAAGGCGGACGAGGTGGTCGTTTTCCCATAGACGATACCGGTCGCCGAAGGAACAGACCCAGGGGCCGAGGGTGACGATGGAGGCGTGTTCGACGGGCTTCCTGAAGGTATCCCTATAGGAGAGATTATGGCAGAACCCCCTGGTTGAGTAGCGCTTGTAGGAGTATTACTAGCCCCTGTATTTGCCGGTGCAGAGGGAGAGCCGGGAAGCGGTGAACCCGATGGAGTACCATGCCCAGGATAGCCGGGACAGTCAGCAGCTGCAGCATATTTAGCTGAGAGGTCAGATATGGACACCGGAACTTACTCGGTAGGGTTCCAATATTGACCACTGTGCATGAATCCGGAATTGCGCTAACGAAGACCGTTTCAAGTGTCCCGTTGAGTACGCAGAAGGTCGCCTTTCCTGCTGGAAAAGCTGGGTTGGTCCATTGCAGTAGGTCGCCGACGAGTGCGAATGTTGTGCTAATGGGCCCAACCACGGTGCTTCCTATAAATTGAGCCATGCTCTCGTTGTACGTCGCTGAGATCTCCAAACCATCTCCATACATATGACCAGTTGAGTCCAGAGTGTATGACGCTCCTCGAACGCACTGGGTTGTGATCGATCCATCGGGGGCAAGGAATGTCTGGCTCTGCCTCTTTGTAGTGCGTTGGTTGATAGTTAGCAAGACATTACTAATGCTTGCGCTTGGTCTGCGTTTTAGGTCAGAACACATTCGACGGTAATTAAAATACACTCACGAAGCTGCAGCCGATGGAGATGAAGGGTTGAAAGATCCACCAGGGAGTGTCGGGTTTGGAGAAGCACCGGATCCTGTTCCAGGTCCCGTCCCCAAGGTCGGCGTCGAGGTTGTTGTTGGACAATAGCTGATCGTTTGATAGACTATCGTGCCCTGACCGGCTACTAGTGACGATAACTGCAGCGATAATAGCCACAGCAAACTCTTTAAATCCATGGTACCCCCACACTCGCGTATTGGTATCAATATGGGAAGATGGAATTGTCGGATTGAAGGAGTTGACAGGCTAGGAGAGAAAAGAGCGACTGGTGTGGTCTAGAAAGCAAGAACGGCTCTGTTAAGGGACAAGGAGAGGACCGACTAGAGGTCGACGACGTGACTTAAGAATGCTCTAAATTATGGAATGATAAACAGGCGATTTCACAGGGCTGCACTGGGTGGAATGTGGTCATTCTTGGTTGGAATGGCAGGGATGCGAGCAAACGACATAGCGGGGAAACGGTCGGCTTCAAAATTTCAAAAACCTGATGAGAACTTTGTGTTCAAATTTATAGACAGTACTTGGTGTTAGTGAGAATATTCAGCGGTCGGCATTTTCAGATCCGCAGAACTTGATCAATATTATTTCTAATATTTGAATACTCTGTAAGGTCGTGACAAACGTGATTGTTAGCTACAAACACAGGCGAAGATTGTAAGAAACGAGTGAATGTTACTTGTCACTTACTCTGTTAGCTATCTTTCGAGGTTTAAATGTTGATCTTGTTAAAAAAAGAAGACCACCAGGGCATCACCATGGGAGAATATGTGTATTTTTGGAAGATCTCGGTGACCAGACAGACGCTCATACGTCGAAAGAATCAGGAGCTAGTTATATCTCACAAAACTTTTGATCAGACCCGCAGGTAACAAGCTGGTCTTTCTGGCGATTGGAAATTCCAAAAGCGAAGATTTAGATGACTGTGGCTCGATCTCCAAGCGGCAGTTGGCCGATTACCTCGTGGAAAGACGGCCTGAAAGGCCATTCGTAAAATATCAAAGCTAGATCGAGGAGGATATGAGAAGGTACGGTTCTAAGGCGAAGTTGGTGCAACTCAACCAGAGATCCTTGATAACGTTCAGAGAGTCCAGGGGCTCGGTCCATGAAATAATCCGACCCGTCTGGAGCAATCTCTTCCAGGACTTCGTGTAAAGGCAAGACTGAATTACGAAACGCCAGAGTAAGAAAGTGCAGGACGTATGCATATTTTTCGTTGGAGTCGATGCGGACTAGGCTGTCCGCATTGGGCTCTACGTCCACGAGACATAACGGGTCTTGCGGATAGAACTCGTCAGCAAAATTAATGAGTGGTTCGGTCTGTCTCCTGTCCCATGCAAGGCCGGGGGGAGATTGATGGTAAAGTAAACAATCGTCGACGGCTTGGTGAAAATCTCTTTGTGACACAGAAGGAAGCTGATCTAATTCTTCTTTAATCTTGGCTGCCTGGCTTTTAAGCACACTGTCCGACCGTTCGCCATTCGTATCCATAGTCTCTATATACCGCGCTAACAATCGTTCAGTCCTGTGCTGCCACATCATTAACTTTTTAAATTTTGTGTCTAGGATCCTGAAGCGGTTGACTTTGACTATATCGGGACCCGTATATATCTTCCTTTTGGTTCGAGATTTGGTTTTTTTTGTTGCTTCCGGATGTGTCTCTGCCAATGGCATGGTGCTTCTGAGGGCAACAAATTCCGTGAGCCACTCCGGGGGCTTCTTCATGTCTCGAACAGCGGCCGTTATTTCTTCATCTTTAAGCTCACGCTCAAAAATATCGGGATCTTTCGGACGACTGCGGCGGTCTTCAGGATCGTAGATAATATTTGAGGACATGAGAGAAGCCACATTTTGGCGACTCTGCAAGTGCAATCGGTGTCGCCTCGGGTCAGAATCAATTGTTTGTTGTGGACAAGCAATCAAGGCAACATGACTTGCCATGTCAATAAGGGCGGAGTCTTTCGTTCTGTCAGAAGCACACCTAGGCAAGATCCTCTCCGTGGTTTGATGGGGTATCCAAAACAGCATACGGACTAGTCCATATTTGTTGAAGAGAGAACGCTGGAAATAAGATCGGTTAAATGCATAATTCCGGTGGCGAGCTATGTTTACCCAACGGTGCTCGTTGGCTCCGTCGACGGTATTGGGAGCAAGGTTGGCAGTAACGAGAAGCGTCCGATTAATCTTAGTGCTTGACGGGTCGATCGACTCCTGCTCCTCCTGTTCAGGTAAATGATGATCAATTATTAACTTCTCCAGGTGCTCAAAATTGTCCGTGTCTATCACCACATGGCGATATGTTGATGAGGCGGCGTTGACTAGCGGACGTAGGTAGTCCTGGTATGTTCTGCCATCTGGTTCGACCAGTAAGTGACGCCGAGGTCTCAGAAATTCGTGGAGTTTAGAGGACCAGACGCAGGGACCGGGATTGATATCGACAATATCGCATCCACGGTAGCACTCCAAACTGGGAGCAAGTCTTCGAAGACTGTCCTCTACCGATTGTCAGAAAAGACTAGGTAACGCAGTGAGAGCTTTTGACTGACCGCAGATCTTTTCACTCACGACATTCGGCCTAAGGCTGGAGATGTTCTTTCGACGGTGTGCTGCTAACAACGAAGATAATGGAAACCTGGGAGGGGCAATCCACTTGGACGCAGTTTGAGGACGGGCCTTGAGAGGCATGCGACGTCACCGAGTCCTAGTCCTATAGTCTGCGCCTGCAATATAAGTGAGGGTTCAAAAATGACTGACAAGGGTTGGACTTGTAGAGTTTTTCGCGCTTCTCCGCCGAAGACTTTGCTTTCGAAGGGGGACGGAAGCTAAAGTAAGCTTAACAGACCCCTGCGCCGTGGTGCCGTCGAGGAGTACAGAAGTCGTGGCAGCGACCCCCTAACTAGCCAGAAAGGGGCGCCACGATTTCTCTACCAAAGCTTCGAGCCGATAAGAGGACAATCTGCGGCTTCAACGTGCCAATTTGGAATTGGAGATGCGTCTGCTGAGCTTGAATGTCTCATTCTGCAGTTTTTAACCCAGACCACGCGGATCCTTCGGTTTTTCTGCAGTTGGCAGACCCGGGCATAAAGCAGAACACTGTCATTATCACGAGTAGTTGGTGAATTGAAACAGAGCTGCCCTTCCCCGCATCTTGCCTTGTTGGAGTATCTCGTTGACGCCTGATCCTCACGGCCAGAACATTTCGAGAGCAAATACTATCCACGCTCTCTCGTGAAATCTACTGATTCTCCGAGGATAGCTACTACTTGGAATACTGGTTAAGGCTCTAGGTGCAAGATTGCACTCCAGAATTCTCGTCAAGATCCGGCCTGCGCCTCTGCAAAGTGACCTCGTGACCACGGCTATGTACTATAGGTAGCTGTCCTTTCTCCACAAGTTGCTCATGGGCTACTTCTACACTTTCGTTTACCCTCAGGTTGGATTCATTTAGTTGGCTGGCAGGTTGTATTCCTTGAGAATCGATTTTGTCTTACATACGTCAGGCCTGGAATGTCTGCGAGTCCTTACTGCAAAAGCGTCATGGATCCTGCGAACCCTAAGGATCGTTTCTTCCGATACTTTCAGCAAGAGATCACTGGTACGTTGGACATGATCACTTAGTGACTTCATTCATCATGTTCTCAATTCTCATGCATTTCGCATTTTGTGCACGTTGAAGCGGTGTCTATCCGTGACCGCATTGTTTTAAGCGTCTCAAGTGTCTCTCGTCTTACCCTACTCTTCAACGGTACTCATCATACTATAGCTCTACAGGAACAGATGGATCGTCTTGCAGATACGGCGCTTGTAGGCGGTGAACGGAGTGACGCCACGGATCATTGCGCTGCTGGCATCAGAAGATTGTCCAGCGAGGTTCAGGAAGCATCCTCGTATCTCCCTACCTACGACCAGAAAACCTATACAGAAGTAGGTGGTTGCCCTTAATCAAAGCTTGGAGACTTACACCGGCACATTATAGGCAGTAAAGGCCTTGCAAGAGAAGCTCGACCAGACGAAAGCCACCTTTGCCCCTCGTTCCAAGTTCACCTTCAAATCTGCACGAAAGAATCCAAGTGCGATATCCCTCAATGATGCAGCCGAGATCGCTGCTCAAAACCGAAGGCACGTACCTGGATATCTATCCCCAAACTCGTCGCTTCAGTCGTCGTTGTCACCGACGCCTCAACAATCAGAGACACCACCCCCGGACGACAAGTTATCGAATTTTGTAGAGGCGGGGCCCGAGCAAGAAGCGTCTGAGAATGAGCAAGTGAATTCCGAACACAGAGATAACCTGTTAAGTCCGTCGTATCCCTCTAAACGACCAACCACCGGCAAGATGCCTGCAAGTACGGTGAACATCTCCCACCAGACACACAGTCATATCATTCTTCCTTCCTCGGCAAACCGATCCTCTATACCGGCAACATTGGCGGCGCTTGAGAGCTGTGTCGTCGATACCTCGTTCACGTCATCAACCATCACTCCATTTGCCTCGTTGACAATCAAGAGCGTGAAGTCGAGCTTGTTGATAGGTGGAGCTGTAGACGGTGCGACCCACGTTACAAGCGTCGAAGATAGCACGCTGGTCCTGGTCCGGACCGGACAGCTCCGCTTGCACAAGTGTAAAAACGTTACGATATATGTCAGCTGCAAAAGCCATCCCATTATCGAGGAATGCCATGGCCTTGTGTTTGCCGCTCTACCAAAGTGTTATGTAAGTGAAATCAATCTTCTTCCTAGACATACGCTGCCACCTATTCTTGTTCCCTTGAGCTCGGTTTCCTAGATATTGACATGTGTCATACTAGCGTGCTCAGCAGAGCTCGGAATTAGATCAAGCGGTTGATGCTTGGGATCAAGTTGACGATTTCAACTGGCTGCATGCTGAGCCGAGTCCAAATTGGTCCATCATCGCTTCCGAGCACATCGTGCCTGATGAGACCTGGACGGATGTTGTTCCCGGAGGCCCAGGGTGGTCGCTCGACGACATTCTAAGAGCGACAAAGGTGACCAAAAGCTAGTATTGGTAGTATGATCATGGTCCAGTAATGCAAAGGAGCTTCGATGTATGTATAGTCAATCAATATTGCAAATGCAACGAACTAGGACTCGTATTTGGCGTCTTATTTTATGCATGAAACCTTCCGGGCTAGGACGTCGAACCATATGTTCGAGGGCTGTTATTGATGATGTCAATAAGCAACGGTGTGCTCTGAATTCTGCGCACACATGGGTAGTCTGGGAGAACTCTGTATCCTTCATAATCATTGAGTAGCAAGTAGTTGTGAGCATCCCTTCCCAGCATATTGCCACGCGCTCGGGGCTTCCTCTGACACGGACCCCTGTTCTTGGCGTGATGGCAGGAGGTCGTTCTGTACAAGGCCAGGGTGGGTGAGGACGCTGCCTCACACGGCCCACTCTTATTGAACGGGAGTGTTCCAAACTCACCCAACACCATGCTTTGGCTAGAGAGTACGAGTTTCGGTCGTGCGGTGGAGTCCCATCAGCATCGCACAGAGCGCTTACATATTGTCAAGGCTCGGCCGTATCCGGATAAAGCGCTGCCTGCCAGACCTACAACATAAAATCCAGCTGCTCGATCACTTGTCTGTTTTCGAGCCAAGGTGATTAGAGACGATTCAGGATGCCTCCTATACTATCGAGTGGAAGCCATGGCATTCCGAGAAGCGTCGAAGAGATTGCGAAGCAAGCCAGCGACTACGAGTTCAATACCTTGGTTCCATTTCGGTATTGGTTAAGAACTGCTGCATCGTTGGTCAAAGAGGTTTGACGTCTGCATCCCTTTTTCAATCCATTGCTTAGTACCAACAGGCCGATGTTTATGAACACGAGGGCGACATCGAGCATGCCTACCTTCTCCGATTCCGACATGCGCACCTAATCCTTACCAATCTATCGGCCCATCCAGAGGCTAACGACAAGTCTAATAAGAAACTTCTCGCAGAAGCTAAGCGTGATGCCAACGAAGATCTCGCAAAGCTTGAGACCGCGAAGCCGAAGATCAAGAAGAAACATGAGCACTATCAGCAGCTCCTGCAAGAGAGAAGACTTCGAAAGCAGGAGCGAGAGCGGCAAGCTATTGCCGCTGGACATGATCCAAGAGCCTCGAGTTCAAGTCTAGATGGCCAGCATGATGTAGCCGGTGATTCTAGGAATCGACGTCTTAATGCGGGAGAGAATATGGATCTCGCCGTCAATCTTGCTAGACAAGAGCTTCCTCGGAGGATAGCTGAAAGAAAGGCTACTAGGCGGGCTGGTGTCGGACAAGAAGAAGAGCACCGACGGCGGCAAGGGGGAGTCTGGGACGGCTCAACAATTAATCAAAATTTGATCATGCCGAACGATGATTTAAGTAAACAGCTTCAGGAAGTCGGGGCGAGGATCGATTCCAGACGTCTACCGCCACAAGGACGGGGAAAACACCGGCAGCGATTACCTACAAAATCCGAGGTTCAGGATTACAACTACCCAAGAGTCCCAAGCCAACGTCAGAATCATATCAGGGAAGATAATCTCCCACCCATACAAGACGATATTCAGCCGCCGACCATCCCCCCGAAAGACACTTTGCCATTATTTCAATCGCCGTCTGCACCTCTTGTACCATCTAAAACTCCCTTGTCCCCAACAAGTCAAACTATATCCCCTCGTGCGCCGTCTCCACCGCCACGCCCTCCTCCTCCTGCAATCTCTCCTGCTTCCACGATACCCCAACCCGCCTACACCTTTGCCCCCTCCGCATATCTGGAGAATGATACACCGCTCCGCACCCTTTTTCTTCCACCTAAGCTCCGCCATACCTTCCTATCCCTTGCTCACGCCAATACCGTCAAAAATCTCGAAACCTGTGGTGTGCTTGCCGGTTCCCTCATTGCTAACGCTCTCTTCATCTCCCATCTCATCATTCCCGACCAGACTTCCACATCAGATACGTGCGAAACAGTCAACGAATCCGCGCTTTTTGATTTTGTCGACTCTGAAGAGCTGCTGGTCTTCGGCTGGATTCACACGCACCCCACACAATCATGTTTCATGTCTAGTCGGGACCTGCATACTCATAGCGGGTACCAGGTCATGATGGCGGAATCCATTGCCATCGTTTGCGCTCCTAGCGTAGGCTTCGAAGGCCGCGACTGGGGCTGCTTCCGCCTGACAGACCCACCAGGAATGAAAACTATACTCGGGTGTAGGAAGGAGGGAGTCTTTCACCCACATGAGGGATTTGGGGGAGATGGCGTCAATGGGCACGGAGAAGGGGGCCTCTATGTAGATGCCTTGCGGCCGGGGCATGTGGTGGAGGCCGGAGGTTTGGACTTTGTGGTCAAAGATTTGAGGCCTGAGAAGTAGAATAGACAGAGAATTGAATCGTGAAGGCCTAGGAGCTATAGATACCTTTGATGCCTATGTTGTCCGCGTATGACGCAGTCGAGCGATGGACATAAAGTTCGCAATCTTTGGGGAGCTGGACTAAGGTAAAGCCAACGTTTCATTTCCACTTGCTATCTCTCGCAGTACAGCAAAGTGTCGAAATGATAAAGCGGCGGCGCTTGAGACACGTCAAGCTATGGCTTTGAGAATCGCTAGTTTGGACTAAAGGTAGGTGTCGGCTGGTGAGCCGGGATAGAAGCCGGCGAAGAGAACCGAAATGCTTGCCGGCTCTCCGCGCCGAAGACTTCCATGGGTAGAGCTTCGGAAGATTCCTTTGCCTACAAGTTCATTGCCCGAGACAAGACAAATTTTTCGCAATCGAAGTTTGACTTTTGTTCATTAAATTTCACTCTACCTCCAGACTGCTGGTGTTGAATTGGCCCATCTTTGCAATCTCATATCCCTCGATCTCTCGAGCATCTCCAATAATTGCTGTGCGGGGAAACTGGACTCCATCTTAAGCATCTCCAATCCTCGAATATCTGCGACCTCACTCCAACGCGCAACATGCCGGGACATCGAGCGACTTGCCTGCGCATAGCGCGGCGTCTCTCCGTCAAACCACACGAGGTACCCCCATAATGAAGCTTCTGCCGTTCTCCTCAAAATATAGCTAACAAATCACACAGCATTCTCGTTTCCTAGCCCGCAACTTCTCCTCCACAGTCCCCCGCTATGCTATCGACAAAGTCCTTCCCTCTGCTGCCGAAGCCCTTAAGGATATGCAATCCGACAGCACTCTTCTCGCAGGCGGTTTCGGCCTCTGCGGCGTTCCAGACACTCTCATCAACCAAGTCCATGCCACGCCCTCCATCAAAGGACTCACGGCCGTCTCCAACAACGCCGGCATTGACGGCTCGGGGCTCGGGCTCCTCCTTGCCTCCAAACAGGTTCGCAAGATGATCGCGTCCTACGTCGGTGAGAACAAAACCTTCGAGCGCATGTATCTTACAGGGGAAATCGAGCTCGAGCTCACGCCACAGGGCACTTTGGCCGAACGATGCCGCGCAGGCGGTGCCGGAATCCCTGCCTTCTACACGCCCGCTGCATTTGGCACGGTCGTTCAGACCGGAGATCTGCCACTCAGACACAACCCCGACCACACCGTAGCCCAATACTCTCAACCTCGAGACGTTAAGGTCTTCTCTGGCAAGTCCTACGTGATGGAAGAATCTATCAAGGGCGACTACGCCTTCGTCAAGGCCTGGAAAGCCGACAAACTTGGCAACTGTCAATTCCGCTTCGCGGCCGCGAATTTCAACGGCGCCATGGGCCGAAACGCAAAATGCACCATCGTCGAGGCAGAGAACATTGTGGAGGTCGGTGAGATCGATCCCGCGGCCGTACACCTACCTGGCATCTACGTGAAACGGGTCATCCAGTCCACAGCCGAGAAGAAGATCGAGAAATTCACTTTCTCGAAGGAAGAGGGCGGAGCAGACATGTCGAGCCTCGGATCGGGGGACACAGCTAGCAAACGCGAGCGCATCGTCCGTCGCGCGGCGAAAGAATTCAAGAACGGGATGTACGCCAACCTCGGCATCGGCATGCCCATGCTTGCCCCATCCTTCGTCGACCCATCTGTCGAAGTCCAGCTGCAGTCCGAGAACGGCATCCTGGGACTGGGCCCCTATCCCAAAAAGGGCCAAGAAGACCCGGACCTCATCAACGCGGGCAAGGAAACAGTCACCCTCCTCCCAGGCGCGGCGTGCTTCGGCAGCGACGAGTCCTTCGGCATGATCCGCGCGGGCCGGATCAACCTGACCATCCTCGGCGCCATGCAGGTCAGCGCCAAGGGCGACCTGGCGAACTGGATGCTGCCGGGCAAGATCAAGGGGTTCGGCGGCGCGATGGATCTGGTCAGTAACCCGGCGGCGACGAAAGTCGTGGTCACGATGGAGCATACGGATAAGAAGGGGCGGCCGAAGATCTTGAAGCAGTGCGAGTTCCCGCTTACGGGGAGGGCGTGCGTGAGTAGGATCATCACGGAACTGGTTAGTCAATCCATCCCCTTTACTTTTCTACTTTTCTAGACGTCAGGAGACAGCCAACTAACTGTCCTTTCCTGTTCCGCAGGCCGTCTTCGACGTCGACTTCACCAACGGCCTGACCCTCATCGAGCTCGCCGACGGCGTGACCGTCGACGAGGTCAAGGCGAAGACGGAAGCGCCGTTCAGTGTTGCCGACGAAATCAAGCCGATGCTGTGATGGGTTGTCTCTGTCTTGCTTGACTTTAGAGCGGCGGCGTTAGAGGGGATCCTATTTGGCTTGTATGTTATGCATTTTTCGCAGCACGGACGAATAAAATGGCTTATATCCTGGGTTTGAAAATTCTGGGCAGATAGAGGCCTACTATTTGGACTAGTTGGTATATCTGTAGATACGGAGCGGAGAGGATGGGATGAGATAGCGCCAATCCGGGACACGATACTGGATATGAAAAAGCGGAAGCGGAAGATAACTCTTTTGCATGTCGTGTTGGTGGTAAGATGCCTTGGTCTGGAAAGCTAAGATTAATTGTTGAGTAAGTCTAGCGTGGTGAGACCAGATCAGGTTGTCTACGGACAGTTTCGTTGCGGATTTGGGATAGCAGGGGGTTAAGGACAGGAGAAGGGAGGGGAGGAGGGAAATGTAGAAGTGTTCATAAGGAGCATTGATTAGAGTAGAGAGGGAATTGAGCCGCGCACAGAATAGAAGTGTATAGAGGTACTGACCTTTGGAATCTGATATCCAAGTTGGCTACGAAGAGGCATTGTCTAAAGTCGTCGTAGCTACTCACACGGGCATTTCTCTGGCTGTAGAACGCGGGTCGAGCGTGACGGAAACCCACAAAGCAACTTTAAATCGACATCGTGTTAATTGGTATGTAGACTACATATGTAATCAAGGGTATCTCTCATTCATCTGCTCGACTCGTAGACCTTCTTTCTCAATCATATGTCACGCTTACAACTCCCGAAATCGACACGCGGCCATGTGCTTTAGCATATGTCGTTCCCAAGGAATGATTCGATAATTCGATGTCGATATCCCGAAATGACGGCGAATATTCACACCAATCGGTCCGGTCCGGCCAGTCCAGTATGTGCGTACAACCAACAATTTTAACATCCCGAAAAGACAACCAGCCAGCTCACTCCCCAACCTCCACCCTCCTCGACTTTCTGCCCCGCTCCTCGTTACCCTCGTTCTCCTCCCCCCCATCCGGCTCCACGCTCCTCCACCCCCTTTTCAACCCCCCCGCGGGCCTAACCCAAGACACATCCTCCACCTCCGAACTCGAACTCCCCGGTCCACTAACCGCCCCGCCAGCCGTCGCCGCCGAGCTCCCGGCCGGTGGTTCCTCCCCCCCCCGTCCCAGATTCGCGCTCTCAAACGCCTGCTCTTGAGCGGCAATCTCCTCAGGACAGGCGCGGCGAGCGTGTTCCAGAAGGTCGATTTCCGCGCCGTCGGGGTCAAAGTCGGCGGATGATTTAGGAGATTGCGAAGGAGGCGACGCATCTCTGTCGTAGGACATGCTAGCTGCGTCCACATTGTCGTCGTCATCGTCGTCGTCTTCATCCAAGGGGACCTGCCACTCCTTGTGGCTCGAGTTGGACGACATCTGCGTTAGCTGCGAGACGAGGATGGGGAGCGTCGGTGGCACGGTTCGGGAGAGATCGAGATCGCTACGGTTACAATTGTCGCTATACTTGAGATTGTTAGTCTCGTCATCGTCAGAAGGTGAGGCGGAAGCGGAGTCGTCACGGCCAGCTAGATTCGAGGAGGACGATGAGGTGAAGCCGAAGAAGTATGAGGGGGGTGGTAAGGGCGAAGGCAGGAGATTAACACGTTGTATTGAGAGGACCTTGTGGCGGGCTAAGTGCTGAGTTTTGACACTGGATTGAAGACAGGCTTGGCGGCTGTGCTCGTGGCTGACACGGACATCAAGCATGAAATTATCTCCCGGAAGGACGCCGCCGATGCCCGAAGCGTAGAATTCTTTAGCGGGAAGGTTACAACTTGCATCGCTAGTAAGAGGAGGGAGGTCTGAGCAAGAAATATCGGACATTGAGATTTCTTCGGACGTATAAGGGCGAGCGCAGACAGCAGTGGATAGGATACTCTCGTCTCGGGACTTGTCACAGTCGACTAGTGAGGTCCTCGAAGCGCCTAGGATTGCTTGCTTGGATCTTGAATGTTGGCGAACGGGTTTGTGGAGGTATTTCCGATCTCCACTTAGATCAGTATAAAACAATGAGTTGTTGTAGAAGATGATTGGACCATCTGGCGTCGTTTTTCGAGAGCTAGAGTTCAAATGTGCACTGTAATTTGTGTTCAGACTTGATGCACCGATGGTGGTAGCGTCCGGCCGGAGGAGATATTCGCCAGAACCATGACCCTGATCACCTAACCCGTCACTGTCGGTACTGCTCTGCTTGACGAATAATGGCTTGTACTCAAACTCGTTGGCCTTAGTTGTGTTGAATGCCACATGTGCCGTTCCATTCCATTGTCCGGTTTGCATCGATGATTCCAAATTCGTTGATTTGCCAGGCTGTAATGAGCTCGAAAGTATGTCAGTAGATGACGCCGGGTTGCTATTACCCTTCCCAGAAGTCTTGCTTCTCGAATGTTTGTCTTCTGTCTCTGCTGGTGAACAGCCTAATTGAGAGCCAGTATTGCTACCCGACTCGCTTGAGATTTGTGTACCTTCGGTGCCTCCTATCCAGCGAAGCTTGCGACCATCCTTTGAAAGCTCCAATTTGGTGCTAAAGGACGAGATGGCTTTTCTCACAAATTCGGGTGTGACATTCACCGTGTGAAGCTGCGCCATGCTAATCAGAAGATTGAGATACAGCCACCGACTTGAACTATCAATTTCCGATTGTACGACGGGCGAGGACAGGCCGAGATGCTTGATGTATTTCATATTATCTTTGGCATTTTGAGCTCTATGGATATCGAGATCCAGCGGGCGAGTAGGGCGTTGGTCATGCCCATACAAGCCAGTACCTACGTCGGCCGACCGCGTAGCTGCGTTGCTAGGAGTCGAACTGACATATTGGTCCTCGGTCACCTCCGCTTCGATTGACATTATGCGTGCCTCGCGGGTGCCTTCAGGTGACAGCCGGCGATTGTCACGGAGTGCTTCGGCTTTGTCAGCCGAAGCGGCCGACTGAGAAATCTCTTGCTGCTGAAGCGGTTGGCTGTGTGGTCCTGGTGCTGCTCGCTTGCCAGTGAAAAGCTGCTCAAGCCTTTCAACAACAACTCTCATTTTTTTCCTTTCGCTCATAATAGGTGATTGTTTCGGTAAAATGTTCTCCGGGATGTCTCGTAGATAAGATTTGATATTTCTATCCGTGGCGCGGCGAGCATGATGAACCTCCGCGCTGTTTGGATTGTTCGAAGTTGGCCCTGAAAAAGATAGACCTCCGGTATTGGTCATGGATGCATACGCAGAATCCGGCACATCTAAGTTAGAAGGCCGTTTCGTGGACGAGTTGGCATTGGACTCCGTTCTGTAGGCCGAATCCGTGTTCGAGCCTTTCGCCGGCATCCTTAAGCTTGCAAGTCTGCCCAAACTTTGTTCACTGACATCACGGGATAGTCCATTAGGAAGGGAGGAAGATGGGCCAGCGTTGTCGTAAGCGCCGGTCAGACCAAATGTGAACGATCTTAGAACTTCCTCCAATTCCCTTCTCTTATCCGGATGTAGTCCATGAATGCGGACCTCAAAAAGCCGGTCTTCGTCATATTCATTATCTTTCTTTTCCCTGTAATTCCTAAGCCTTTGTTTCAACCTCCGATTCTCAATTGTAAGATCGTCAATGACACTTCGAAGATCTTCATTTTCACTATCTGCTCGCTGGTTGAGAAATGGGGTCTTTGGACGTTGAAAAGACTGGAGACCAGGAGAAGAATTTGTGTTCTGATGGTACATGTAGTATGGAGGATCGTCTGGTAATGTTAGCGAAGACTTGATCGAATATTACGATCACGTACCATTGAAAGACGTTGCACCATGGGCTGGAACATTTCTGTTCGCTTTGTCAAACCAGTTCCCCGAGCTGCTGCTATCAGCACTGCGAGATGTAGAACTGCCGAGCCTTGCTGCCACAGCACCGGAAAATAATTGTCTTGGGCTTTTGCTTTTCAGCCGTGACGGGAGCCGCTGAGTCTGCGGACCAATGCCATTGGAAAGTTGCTGCTTCTGGAGTATAGGTCCGAGAGTAACCGATTGATCTGCCTGACATCTTCTTGGATTTGTGCTCTTGACACTGGGTGAAGAAGAAGAGGTAGTGGTATCACTTAGGAGGGTTTGCGCGGCTGCTGTAGCCATCGTTTCTGGCCTCTCATCGAAATGGACACGGGGACTGGCAACGATGGTGCAATTGTCAGTCGGTGCAAATAGACGCCTTCATCGACATCCCCTCCTACTAGCTTGAACGTTGTCTCCTGGTTTCTTGAAGGATCTTCGATAACGCTGTGGCGGAAACTTTGGCCTCAGGACCTGTGATGTCACCGAATGAGGACTGGGGGTGTAATCGTGATCGGTATGCCGTCTTGCGATGTGCTTGAAATTGAACTTTCGTCGACTTCGATGGTGTTGAACAGAAGAAGGATGCCTTGTGGCAATGGATGCGGCAAGAAGGGGAGACATGGTGATCCGTTCGCGGTGGCCGTGGAGCGTTCTCGATTTGGATCGAGGATGTCGAGTGTTTCTCACGATCTTCATTCTGCCAAAAGGCCGTGAAGATCGGGGCTGATCGACCAACGATCGAGCTGACCGCCTTTGCCTCGCCTTGCCCTCGTGAGGCATAGCCGCCTCGGAAGCTTCCGCGCCGACAGCCGCCGCCTCGTTCGGAGAAAAGCTGAGCAGCCTTCGTGGCACCAAAAACGCCCCCACGCCCCTTCAAACAAGAATCGCTTGCATCGTCGATCACCCAACACCAAATCCTACGCCCTCCTCCCACCAGCCAATCACCACCTCCATCGTCGATGCGTCCACCAATTTCAGATCTCCTACTCCCAATCCCACTGTTCCACGAAACCGTTATGTCTCAAAGGGCTGACCAACGTGGGATGAACCCACGGATCTGTGACAATGAGATAAAGGTAGCCTCCACGCGCGGACGCGTGGAAAGTTTATGGACAATATCTCTCACGACGTGGACAACGAGCTGTTATCAAACAAATGATGGCACGGACGCTCCCACTCTAAAATCAACACCTGGCATCCTCTGTCTCGGACAGATCCCACCCGTTATCTCAGCACATGATGTGTAAAGGTATAGTTATAGTAGTCATGAAATGAGTCAGTTCTAATGTACAGTAGAGTGTTACTTCTGAGCCTATCGGCGTGCCAGTTTTTGATAGCACGCATTGCTGAGAACGCCATCTCAACACATCGCCAGGTCTGTCATCTGACATATCCAGCGTCTGCCAAGGAGACAAAGAACGGGCAAGGTTCCAGGTCTTACTAGATCTTCTAGCCCCCTTTTATCCACTCTCCACGCATGTTTCCAGGTCATGAAAGAAGTAGAGCTTAACATCATCGAGCTCTCTGGGAAATGCAAAAGCAGACAAGTTGATTGGATTGCGCCGAAAAACCCCCTGCCCCCATAGACAAGGCTTCACGCCCGGGCATAGAAAAAACAAGTCATGGCTCTTTGATAACGCCAGCCAGTAATGTATCCGAGAAGTGGGTTGTGAGAATCGAATCTTTTGTTCCAATGCATGGCGGTAAACTTCGATCGACATGTGGAACTTGGAAGAGGGTATAATCATGATTTAATTGAGTAACGAGGCGGAAAGCCCACAGGTTACGCGTCGCCGTCAGGGTTGCGGACCTGTATGTCTGTTAGCAGGCCTTTTCTGAACATTCGAAATTGGGGCAACATACTTGAAGTATCCTCCGCGAGAAGTCTCTTTCGTCCGCAATACTTCCATCGCTCTGCCTCCGATGATTCATAATCGAAGGGTCCAGCCGCGAATCATTCAAAGACCCGCCAGATCCCTCGCTCCTAGCCTTACTTGGCGCCACAAAATTGCTAACGGCGGCATTCCGACGATATTCTTCTTCGACAGCCTGTCGCTTCTTGTATCGTATGAAGAAAAATAATGCTGCTCCAAGAGCGGCCAGACCAACCACGCCACCGACAACGCCGGCCGCGATGCCAGCCTTGGATGATCCTGAACCACCAGAATTGCTGCTGCTGTTAGTGCTGCTAGGAGCTTGACCTGAAGCAGTGACGACAATAGTCTCGCCTGCTTTGGTGATGGTAGAAGGTTGTTGGACAGATGTCGAGCTTCCAGCGCTTGAAGAAGTCGGAGCAGGACCAGGCGATGAAGCTGACCCGGAAGATGCTATTGAAAAGTCGCTGGCAGCTCCTGTCAAAAGGACCGACCATACATTATCACCTCCACCTAATTTAACGTTAGTATGGTCCAATCTCAACCCATGATACAGCACATACACATTTCTTGACCAAAGCCGTTACATTTTGTGTTGCACTCACTGTCGTCGACCTTTGTTGAATTTGCTGGTATCGTACTTCCACAGTAACAATCTGAGCCTTTGCTGAGAGCCATAACGGCCAAGTTCTGATTTCTTCCACACTCGCCCTGACAGTAACCCCGAGACTGAAATTGGAACGCTCCTTGATTCTTCATGTCGGCTGCACTGGAGTAGCATCCTTCATAAGTGGACGCGCTGACTTGGAACTGTCCTTGTCCTTGTGGTTGTGCAAGGGAAGGGAGGCTGGCCACCAAGACCAAAGAAGCGATGGATAGGACATGCGACGTGGATGTATACATCTTGGCTGGAAGAAGACCTGCGAGGTTCCTGTCGGAAAATTTCATCAGTAGTGCTCGAGATGCATGTGTTGGTATTGTGGGGTTAGATCGGTGCGTCGCGTGATTGAGATACGTATTGATCAAATGTAGTCGGCCAAGTGGCCTTGTATTTCGACGGTTTGGTGAATGATGAGAGAATGGAATACCTTCAGCTATTCAGGTCAACGTACAGGCCGATGGAATGAGTGACGGTTCGGATAACCGTGTCGGTCACAGGTTGAGTTGTGTAACCAGGCAAGGTGAGTTGATTAGAGTTTGCTTGTCTGCCCCAAAACTGCCCCCAATGCAGCAGTCTCTGCGTGGCTCAGCGAAGTGTTTGGTTGGCTATGAATAACTTGGTCGACTTGCTTACAGCTGTTGTGAAGGCCGGATGTCGATAACGGTCAGACGAGTTTGGATGTTCGATGCGGTCGGTGTGATTCGTGGCCAGAAGGGGTCGCTTCGCCTCCGGTTTCACGGTGCGTAGCAGAAATCGTCCTCCACCAAAGGAGGCGGCCGTATGCGGGCTCAATTGACGCCAAACAAGACTCCAGCGAGCGGATGGTAGCCGTCAGAGATGGCTCATGGTCGTGGAAGGTCGCTAGCGATGAATTCCACGCCGGTGATCGAGATGGATTGATGGAAAGGACTGTGGTAGTGGGCGAGGTGCAGATTCAGGGGAGACAGACACGTCCAAGAGACTCGGAAATTCCAAGAAGCGACGCCGCTAGTCTGCATCCAGCGGCTGTTCCTGGCTAACGCCCCAAACTTTCCCTCCCGCAGTCTAACGCCCGTGCGAACCTCTCATGCCCTGCAGCTGCTCAACCGCCTCCCCAACGAATGCCGCCGTCAGCCACGATGCCGTCCGTTACAGAGAATGCCGAGGAGCCGTTGCGCTCGAGGGTTATCCATGATCACAGAGAGCACCGTCGTCGACATTGCTGAGCGCTCCTTCAACCCGAGGTCTTCCGCAGATCCCCAAACCGCCAAAAACACAGTGACGACGCTGGAGCTCGGTACCTGAAGAATCGTTTCCGGTGATACATTGGGGCTAGCTCGTTCGTCGTAAATAATACTGCTATCTACTGCTGCGTCCGATGCCGACGTGAAACGCCTTCAATCTCGGGTTGAACCAAGACATCGATCTCCCCGCTGATGCTCGTGGACCGAATAAACTGGGTTCCTTTCAAGGTATAGCAGCAATCCAACGCGGCTATTACTCTATCTCACACGAAACACTACCCCAGATCTGCCGTAAATCATGCACCGAAAATCTTGATTCAATCTGCTCCACACCAAAACTCGTCCCATGTGGTGACTACTCCTCAGGATCTCTACCGCTCTTTGCTTCCATCGCCATGTGATAATGCTCGTCATCCTCCAGATCAAAAGGCAGTGGCCTCGTAATTGGCCTTAGCGGGATGCCTTCCCTCTCCAACTTCTCCAGCCTCCTTGCTGTCGCCGGCCTACTCTTGTTGACACTATATACCGCAACCCGATGACAACTCGAAGTGACATGTAGATCCCAGTTCCACGCCGACCTCACAAATGTAGGTTGTGTATTTAAAGCGTCGTCCCAACAGCGCACGCAAAGCTCGATCCAACCCTCGGCGTCGATTGGTAGGTCGATGAAAAACGTCCGCCATGCGTAGTAGTACTTGGGCGAGAGGTTGGCATCAGGAACCTCGTACCAGATGCTACCTCCATCGCCAGAAATTTCGACTCTTTGAGGAAAATGCCCGCCTCCAGAATACGCCCAGCCGGCCACTCGCATCTTCCCATCATGCACGACAACCTCTTTCTCGACCGGGCTAATGATAGCGCTGGAAACGGGCATGTCTTGAATTGAGAAGCCATTAGAGTACGTGACGTTGTGTTTACCGAATTGCTGGTTGTAGTACAGATATTCCTTTTTCTGAACTGGCGCTGTGCTGTGTCAGCCTTCTGAAATGGACGATGATAATTATGTCGATTACTTACCTTCAGACGGCGTCCCAATCGCCTTGATCCGTGTCAGCCACTTGACGCTACGTGCGCCAATGTACCCGAAGACCACGGTTCGCAGCGGAAACCCATGGATTTTGGGAAGAGGCTCACCATTCATTTCCCAGGCAAGCAACACTTCATTATGCTTCGCCTTTCGCCATGGCACAGACACCACGTAATTGTAGACATGTCCCTTCTTAAAATAGGTGTCCGCTCCATAAAATTCGACGTGTTTCGCACCAGGCTTAAGACCTCCACAAGCCTTGATTACCTTCTTCAGGCTCACGCCGGTCCAGCGAGCGGTGCCAATGGCTCCTTCTCCCCACGGTGCATTGATAAGCTCGTCACCATCTCCAGGGTAGAGACTGATCTGCTCAATCCGCCGTGTGCCAGAGCACTGGATGGAGACCATGTTATTTTGGCGTGGAAAGATGCTCTCGTCCATGAGCTCCTTCATGGTAAATGTTCGCGGCTTGTTGACCAAACCGTCAATATCCAACTTGAAAGAATCGAAGTCAATCTCTGGGATCCCACCGTGGTTCCTCACAAAGTGGTCTGCGTTCCTCGTGACAGGATTCTGCACCAAACGTCGCCGTGGCGGCTCGCCATTGTACGGGAATTGTAGTACATGAATCATGTCGGCAGCCTTCTCTCTCTTGACGTAGTCCCAGCTGATATCGGGAATCTTGGCCAAAGTTGGACCTAGAATGGCGTGATATTGTTTCCATCGAACGCCTTCCAGTATTGGGTTTGTAGTCGGTAAAGGTGTCATCTGATACTCTGGAGGATCTGGAAATTCGTATCTAGACAATATGCGTGCAGCTTCAGCTTTCTTCTCCGGGTATTTTTCCCATTCGATATAGCCCTTCCATCCGTCTAGCTCCTCTTCAAAATGCGGTACATTCCCAGACTCATTTTTCAAAGCAGGGAGTGGAATTTCATCTTTAAGGACTGACATGGCAAGAATTACAAGGGAGAGGAGTAGGAATGGATGAGAAAGCTGTGGGAAAGATTGCTTTGCGGCGAAAGGGACGAAGAAAACAGTCTGAGGGCTAGCAGAGAAAGATCCCGCCAAAGCTCTAGGGCTATTCTGGATTTGTGAAAGGCTCTTCTATCTGGAAGTGGACCAAGCAAGAACGATTTGAAATGGGTTGAAGATGAGAGACCCACCTTTGTAGACAAGATCTGCTGCATACAGGAACTTTAGGAGTAGCTCGAAGCTGGTATAAGCCGAGACCCGACCTGACGACATGTCGCCAGCTTTTGGGTCTATCACTTGATGAACGTCATGATTGCTCGCTGTCGGGTACAACTGTACCCGTCCAAGTGCCGGCAGCAGGGAGCTGGACTGGCAAGCTCCTGAGACGACTTGACGCGCCAGTGCAAAAGCTGTGCTGATTCAAGTAGCAGCACTCTGAACACATTCCAAGAGGGATTACGAAGCTGATAAGAATGGTGTTTTAGTCAACATTATGGTAGATAAGTAGAGCCGGCGTGGTAGGTTAGGGTTCGCTTAAGCAGGTGGTTGAAAGTGTCCGGCAAATTCCGAATGGACATCCGCATACCGACACCACGTTACTATCAATGATCACAAATGTCTCTGCGCATTTCACGCGAGTCTCTCACATAAAGCTGCACCTACCTTAGTCATATCGAATCTCAACACAGCATCTCGGGTTCGAGAAACAGTCGCAAAGACTTCAGGTCGCCCATCAAATTCATTCCTAGCCGTTGGGTATCTGCTGTCTATCATGATGCTTATTGAAACCATCAAAACGCCAGTGGAAACGCTGCCCCCAAAATGCTGCAGGCCCCTAACTCTTCAAATTTTCTTCTAATCATGTTGATAATACATCCACCACACGGCCATGCAGCTTGCTACGACAAGGTCACACATCTTGAGCCCCTCATCCTCGATGAGCAATTTCCCCAGCTTCGCGCTCTGGCCTTTCATGCCTCCCCCTGCCTTTTCTCGCCCTAGGCTCAGATCTAGGCCCTCCTCTAACTGTGTGCTTGGCTGACCCACCCCAACACTCTCACTTCTTGTACGCGTGGTGGACGGTGAACTCTGGCTCCATGTTGCTTGGTCCGATGGGTCACGGTTTAGGCTGAGTTCCTTGAGCCGCTGCAATGAATTACGGAAAGACGTGGCCGACTTGCCGTCGCCTTTCCTGTCAAAAATAGCACCTAATGACGGACGATGTGCATGGGGATTGACATTGGCTCGGTCTCCACCATGGAACAACGTAAGGTCCTCTTTCTTCTGCAGGAGGGTTGTTGTCCATGGGAGGTTGAATCTTAGTTCTGCCGCTGTTACTGACGCAGACCCGTTCTCTGAGTTGCCTGAAGGGAGGGCATGTCTGCATTTCAAGCTTCGCCCATCGATACCTGTGCTAAATGTACACATCCCATCCCACGGAGATAGAAACGATATGTTCATGTGTCGAAGCTGGGCCGCTTTTGAAATAGTGGGCGCACTGGCATTTGGATCAAGAGCTCTCAGTGGATCAGAGGAAGTCCGAGCTCGACGACGTCCATGCTTTTTCGGGGAGCGGGAACGGGAGCTTTTGAGCGATATCAAGCGTGTAAATATCGTAGGAGCTGGTTCGTCTGAATGTTTTAAGGATCTCGATTCTTCTCCAATTGCTGCTCCCAGGTTTGACAAGGTGGACTTGCTGCTCAACTCCGAGCCCTGACGTTGATTGAGTAGGGAGGCGAGTTCAAGTTTAAGATCCTCGCTCTTGTAGGATCCTGTCCTTGAAAATCTCTGGTAGCCAGGGGTCGTAATCTCAATTTTTATGTCTTCTGCGCTAAATAAACCATCGAAGGGTTTCGAAGTAATGCTCCCAATATTCCATTGGCTAGCTGAGGACGGGTCCCGCCTGATGATTGTAATACATGTTTCCTTTCCGGTCCGCTGATTTGTAAATGAAGGTTCAGGTGTATCGAGTAGTGCATTTGTAGGCGGAACAGGGTCTCCCGGCCATGATGATCCGATAGCTGACGGTTGATCAGAAATCTGACGAGGTTCGTTTCTGTTTTTGTTGAGTTTGTTGTGATTTGATAGTTCGGACGTCACAGTAGGCATAGGTTCTCTGGAAACCGTTTGATCCTCGCTTACAGGTTTTCGAGTTATTTTAGACACTGGAGAGCGAACTGTTTGTGGTAATGGACGAGGTCCTAAAAGCTTTCGCGAAGCGCTCGGCTGTTGCAGCTCAGGGCTAGTAGCATTGACTGGGGTGATGGCAAGCTGTTCAGCCTTGATCGAAGTGTCCATGATGTCCGCATAGCTTTGATCAGATACGTCGCCGTGGTACCCTTTGCTGTTGTCCAGAGTGAATGAAGCCTGCTGGCCAGCGACGGCCCTAGTCGCACTGGCCTTAGATGGGAGAGGTTTTCGACGAACGGCAGGGCCCGAAGTTTTCTGCTGTCGTTCCTGTTCGTTGTCCGTCTCCTCAATTGATTGGTGACCATTGCCCTCTTGAGGTGAGGAAACATGGAAGTAATATAGAGAAGAAAGAATAGCGTCGGCGTTGATGGAAGCTTTTGTCGGTGGCTTTAAAGGTGTGAGAAAGACATCTGTCAACATTTACAGTTAGGATGTGAATTTGTGTATAGTTGCGCATTAGGCGATAGCCACATTTGGCAATCAAAGGTCAGGTAGATCGCTCAACCATTGCTGATGACTGGCTATGCTTTTCAGGGATCTTTTGCATACCTTGACTTCCAGGAACTCGCACAATGTACAGCTCCAAAGGCTCCAAAGGTTCATGAGTCGGATTTCGTGGGTACTGCGGAGGATTCGCAGCCAAGCTATTCAAGGTAGCAAGAGATCTCGCTTCAATAGGAAGGCTCATCGGATGGGAGAAGAACGGGCTGTATGGCTGGTAAAGACTAGATGGAGTACCGGAAATGAAGAAAATGGGACGCGGTCTCTACGCAACAAAGCCGACGGCCTTGTCTTTGGGAGATATCCATGCTTCTGTGAATGGTCGCCCAGGTTGGGCAAAGAGCACGAGGGTTCACATGTGGCACCGTTGAACGACGCCTGATGACGCGGGCCGCGAGGCTCAGCTTCCTCACCTCGCTTCTGAGCATTGTCAATAAAAGGCACCTTGTGAAATCACTCCCTTATGCATTGCACATACATAGCATTTACTATATTCAGGTCTCTCCGACGCTTCCAAGTTGGTAGTTCATCTCGACGGTATGCAACTCGTCACTTCATCGCATTTTGGGCTTGCAGTCCCCGCAAAATGTAAACTCCACCCTGCTCTAGTTAACATACACCATGATGCTATGCAGACCACGCCAACGTGCTGTCCCTGAGAAAACCCCGACCGTCGCTATGCATAGTCATCCGGAATTGAAGCTCTAGAAACGAATGCTCCCCAACCTCCTTGCGCCATTCCCCATCCTGAAGCTGGAAAATTGGACATCTCCAGATATGCCATGTTCTCTGCAACGAGTGGGCCCAGAAGGAATGCGTACGATGCTCAAATCATTGGTTCGATCATTGGATTCGGTCCCTCATCTTGATCTTCGGTCAATTTGGATTTGTAGGCTACCATTGTGTGTTGACATTAGCCTCAGAAAAATCCCAGTCTCCAACGATGCCTTCCTTCTTCCAACGGATGGGAAGTTCGCTCATAGAAGGAAAGGAGGGTTCCTCACCATCTATGTCTTCTTTATGGTCGACCATTTCCACATCATCCATATTCGGAAGGGTCGCGATGTCGCGGCAGAGACTTTTCACTAGGGAGGGCTCTTTCACGTAGACAACAATGTAAGGATTCGGAGGATTAGTCGCCTCCACAGGTTCTTGAAAAATGTCAGATTCTTTAACCTCCTGAACATAAGTGTCGTTGTAACTCCGCCAGACACTCTTTTCAAAGTCCCGAATGTAAATCCAAAAGTGGCCCGCTTTACCACTTCCTCTGTGCATGAAAAGGGCGTACAGCCGATAAGAGTGATCACGCAAATCGGAGAACTGAGACTCGATCTGTGTCGATAGATCGCGCACTTTAGCATCAAGGCCTATCGTGGCTTTGTTAGCAAGATTCTTGAAGTTGTAAGTCTTTCTATAGTAACTGGAAAGGCTTACTGTTGAGCTCGTGACGCGTCTGATCTCCCAATAACGCCAGCGTAGCCAGGGTTTGGGATAGAGATTGGGTCTGGCCTTCTGCACGAACATCAGGAATCTGGCGTGCTTGTAGAATTTCTTGTGCAATCTCGAAAGTCGAGGGTGCGTCAACTCCAATCTGAAGACATATTAGCCTATCCGAAAAGATCACGCTAGAAGTATCGCACCTCCGTCATGGCCAACTTCTGACGTTTGGCTTCGAGTTCCGCACGTTCCTGCTTCCAATTCCAGGTTTGCTTGCGCCTTTGCAAAACGTCAGACTCATCTTCACCACTAAGGTAGCGGTCAAGGTAAATTGTTTCCCTCAGCGCAAGATGATTGTTGGACTTGACGTTCTCTTTTCTCACTCTGTCCCATTGGGCTCGTTGGACACAAACCTGTAAAATAGGTGGTGCCTGTGTAATGGAGCTGTATTGCTGAGCGTCAGACGACTCAACTTCGACATTTTGGGCATCAAACGCCCCGTCTAGCGCCGTATAAATATCCTGGGGTCCAGATACCACATTCACTCTGACATCATGAAAAATTGATTCGCTATCCCGTTTTTCACCATCCGGAGACACGATTGTGGACTTTTGTCTGCCCCAAAATAGCTTCTTGATTTGATCAGACTGCTCTCCATCCGGGTCGACAGAAGTTGGCTTGATGGCGCTTGAGAGTTGGAATAAGACGTTTTCGATTACTTCACTGACATCCTGCTGCGCACCATATTCCACCTCCTCTAAAGTCGCTATTTCTGAAGATTGATGGTGGTTTGGCCGAGGAGGTATTGGAGGAGGACGAGTTGGAGGTGCAGCACTCTCGAAGTTCTCATCTTTTGTAGGTTCTTCAACCAGCTGTACATCATTGTCGATGGTTTCATTTGTTGCTTGTGCGTTAAGTCTGGCAGGCGAAGAATCCTGGAGAGCCTGGGTTTTGCCATTGACAAGTGTGGAGTTCGTCTCATTTCTAGGAGGGAGATTTTCTTTATTGGTCGAGGAGGTGAGACCATCCAAATTTGCTGCGTCAGGCATGAGTGTATCTTCATCTCCCATCGTGCTAACGTGCGAGACTAGAGTACCTTCGCTGGAATTATCATGCACGTTTTCCGTATGATTTATCCCACCAGCAGCAGGACGAAGATCCGTTCTATGTGAGGGCTCTGGAATCTTGCTGGGAGGTATGGCTTGTGAAGGTGGACCAACAGGACCCGAAATAGGCAATCCATTAATCGTGCCGAGATTGGGCTTATCACTTCTGACAATAGACTCGCGCCGAATTGTATCCTCTTTCCGTGATGCAACTAGGGCTAATTTCGCGAGTTGCAAATCTGGTTTAACAGATGATTCTGGAGAAGTAATCATACTGCGAAAGAGCTTCCCGAGCTCGACCACAACTATCTTTGTAAGTTTTGAATATGCTGGAGGGTTCTGGCTTACATTTTTGGGATCTTTCAATTTCTTTAGCATCAACTTTGCGAGAACTAACTTTTTTACTGGCAATGTTTTCGTCAGTCAAGTCCATCTTAAAGTCCTCGAAATGAAGGACAAGGTCCCTCAACCCAGACACTGTGAAGAAGAATTGTAGTAAGCTATTTAGGTAGCAGGTATTGCCAATGTTCTGGAGACCAACTGGCCAGTCCGCAGAGACTGGTGCCTCGGCGTTCTGCGATATTCCAGCTTTTTGGAGAAGTTGCGCGCTTTGCCTCTCTTCTGCGATGGTTTGTAACGCTCTTTGAAGCACTTCGATAGCGCCAGGATCTTCCTCCACGCATACCGTGTAAGCAGAGGAGATGAGATCGTCGCTGATTGTAGGGTCGGTAACATTAAGCTTTGAATAGGCTTCTGCAGCATCCATAGCGACATCACCAAATTTTCCTGTCTCTAGCCATGTCCATAATTTCTGGCTCTTGCGAGCGTCCGCGACGATTTTGACAGCTTTCCTGGCCTTTTCTTCTTCATGTGGATGATCGAGAATCTACGGCACCGGTATGTGAGAATTTCAATGATACATATGTAGCGCTTGGAGCCAGCAGCAGCAATCGAAGATATCGTGTAGGAAGGTGTGAATTGATATGGTTCTTTTGATCGTAGGATTCATATAGTATGAAGCATTGGAATGGCAAACTCACCTTGCTGGTATACATCGATACCACAAAATCGTCATTGATGCCCTGCTCCAACTCAAGATAAGCGAGAGCCTGTTCGTAAGTTTCTAATACTAAAAGTTAATGTTAGCCAACCATTTCGCTACTTTGGTGTCTTCAATATTCCTACCATCTTCGGCCACATCTATTATCTTTTGGCTGTTCATCTGTCGTCCAATAATTAAAAGGCTCTGCCGTAGTACACCCTCCTGTTGCGGCGCAGAGGTTTTAAGTCTGGACAGAAAATTTCCGATGATATATGTCTCGTCAGGCGGCGGACTAAACGGGTCGAAATTGAGAAATTGATAAGCATCATGTAGGTCAAGCGAGTCAAAACAACCCGCAGACTTCTCCTTTGTCATCTCTGTCAGAATCAACTCGCTGCTGCGTGTATTCCCCATCTCCCGCAGGCAGTCTAGATATCGCGTAACAAAGACTGGATTTGTAGCTTTCTGTTGCTGATAGGCATATACAACAATATCGTCGGATGCGTCTGCTGGGATTCCCAAGATCGTATTCCAGCTATTCAGTCAGCTGACGCTTTCTAGAGTAAGCACAGGATAACTTACGGCACTCCTAAAGGAGCGGTGGCCCTTTTTAACGGCGTTCTGTCATCTGCACAGCGTCAGCCATTTTCCAACGTCTACTACATATATCTTTGCCTACAATCCTGCGATCCAAGAAGTCGCATCATTTCAACCGTGGCAGGATCGAGCGGGAAATCTATGGTAATAGTTCTCAACTCTTCTGGTGGCCGCTGTAATATAAGAATCGCTAATTCCATTTCGACATCATCAAGAAATATGCTTGACGCATCACGGTAAGGGCCAGTCTCTTGTTCATCTGGTGGCTGAGGAGGAGCCCAGTGATCTGGCTTCGAACTATTAGTGATAATTTGACTGTAACATATATCTCAAGTCCTACCTGAGAAGTGAACTTTAGAAATTCAAGCAGATTCTTGCATGGTGCTCCATTTAAACCAAATCGAGTCATGAATCTTTTGTTGTTCAAGTTTATAATGCTCCTTTTTGTCCAGGAGTTCTTGATATAAATGCGAAGGTCATTCAAAACATCAATGGCCTGGGCCCGAGGGACCCCCTGGAGGCGTTCGCCTTCCGAAGCGAAGACGACATCTTGACGCTGCCTTAGAAGTTCTGGGTCTACCAGTAGCCTTACCATGCCGGAGGTAAGGAGTGGGAATTTAAGCCTGATTGTTGCCTTGAGTGGGCAGGTTGGTGAGGAGCACTCAAATGTGTGACATTCTCTCCAATCGGTAGGGCTGCGCGAAACAGCACCCTGTCTTCGGGGTTGCTCGCTAGAAACATGACGCAGGTGGTGTAAGGGGTGACCTTGATTGGGACAAGGATTTTCTCCCCATCCATTCCTGCAGTCGGCATCGAGTTCACAATGTGTTCGACAGTGTCTGCAGACAGCAGCGACTTTCCAATACGTCTGAGAATCTAGACGCGCGTCCTGAGGTGCGGTAATGC
Organism: Pyrenula massariospora; assembly: GCA_021030905.1. Classification (NCBI taxonomy): domain Eukaryota; kingdom Fungi; phylum Ascomycota; class Eurotiomycetes; order Pyrenulales; family Pyrenulaceae; genus Pyrenula; species Pyrenula massariospora. Next base: position 1,788,972 of record JAGFMI010000001.1, read on the forward strand.
TTTGCTTGCTCTTTAGACAGAACTCATGATAGCAGTGTACAGGAGCTTGTTCAATGAGGGTTCCAGCTTGTATGGAGTCTGGCAGGTCTGTTAGAATGTTCAATCCAGTTGCCAAAGGATTTCCGAGATCGTAGCGTAGTAGGCATTGGAGGAGATACGGCGGGAGTCGTCCTAGGACCATTTATGTCAGAATGGCTTGCAAAAAGGTTTGAAATTCAGACACAGACCTGGATTCTCTGAATCGTTCCATGGCACTCTCTGTAGGGAACGCTCAGGCGGTGCCATAAGCTGGGCAGGAAAGATTTTTTCCCCTCAAACAGCGGTCGTGAGTGCGAGAAGAGAGCGTACAGATCAAGGCTAAGTTCATGAGGTCTTGTAGATTTATTGATCGCGACTCAAAGATTCAAAGGAAATGCGGCCTGAAATTCGGTGGGTATCAAGCGTAGCCGATGATGAAAGATAATACATGAAGCTGTGTAGCAAGGTCGAAGCGCTTGAGCGCGCCCAAATGACTTTTCACATTAAAAGAAATTGTAAAGTGCTTTGAAGGTTGAACAGGGTAGCACTTTCATGTCTTCTGCGCCATTGCTCAAACCTCTCAAGACTGTAAAGTTCATATGCAGCCTGACGCGGGAAGGCCTTAGCTTGCTCCACACCAAGCCTAGGAGCTTTCCGCTGTGAAATGTACCCCCCTCGCGACCTTCAACAGCTCAACACCTTGATGACTTACGTACCATATCTTTACCTTCTTGTCTGTATCCTCAGGCCCTGACGAATAAGGATAGAGATCAATGCTCGACACGCTAAACACTAGGGCAGAACCAGACACTTCATTTAATTCTCTACCCACCGATATCGAAGCAGCTGGTCTATAAAACTTGAACCAGCTCAACAATTCGGTGTTTACAAGCCACCCGACATGGCTACCGAGGAGTCGCCGCCTTACCAGCCCAAAGATGCCATCTCTGCCAGTCTTGAAGCACTCAGCATCACAGGTGCCGCCGGGTTGCTCTTGTCTGCTGTGCAGAATTCACTCGCACGACACAATGTATCTGCGTGGGGAGTGTTCACTCGGACAGGGGGAACAATCGCTATATTTGGTGAGGTTGATTCTACACAGGACTATCGCATTTTCTACAGAACCTGACCAGACCCTTAGCCGCCACTGGTGGCGCCTACGGTTTCGTGAACACCGCTGCGGCCAACCTGCGGGAAAAAGATGATCCTTACAACAAAGCTCTAGGAGGTTTCTTTGCGGGCGCGATAGTTGGGCTTGGGAGTGAGACCCACGCCAACGCCGTACGTTTATTCCAAATTGCTGAGTGAGGTGCAGATCGAAGAATGTCCGCCGTTCTCGGGCGTGGCGCTGCCTTGGCTACTCTTATTGGGGTGTTCGAATACACCGGAGGAAAGTTGATGCCCGGCGGAAAAGACCCAGAGATGAGCGACATGGAAAGGAAAGAAATCTTAAAAAAGAGACAGAGACGACCATACCAGGAGACAATTAACGAGCTTGGGGAAGGGAGAGGTATTTCTCTGAATTCCTATTGCCTGTTGGAAAATGCATCAAGATGCTGACGTTGAATTACAGGTATTTATGGTCCGGGTTATGAAGAGCGAAGGCGTCAACGGATCAAAGACGCATACGGGATCGATGTAAAGCCTCCATTCTATAAGAATTCTTCGTAACCAATGGGCCTGGTAATATAGATCAAGGAACTTTTGAACGCTGGCACGAAATACGGACTATCGTGCATTATTTGGGATCAAGTGCTGTAACTCCCCACCGCACAAGTTCCTCGAAGATGTCGCCGACGATGAAAATTGTTGGTGTCTACACCAGCAGACTGTCCGCAGTATATTGTCCGTTCTTGGCGCGAGAGTCGAATCTTTGCAAGCTCAGTATAAACCCATGTTTGTTTCCAACTGGACCCCGGTTCCCCTATCAGAGTATAGGATAACGTTGCTGGTAAAACTCGACTCTTCACACGTGACAAGTCTATTGCGCCCCAATCGGTCACAAAACTCCAACCGAGTGCCTCGCAGCTCGAGAGTAATTTGGGGGCCGGACACGAGCAGTTTTACGTGTTCGTAAGTTTCAGATCCAAACCAAGAATTTGTCCTCTGATGTTTTTGAACTGTTCTGACACAGCTGAGTCAATCATCATTCATTCGAGTGACAATATTTTGATCTTTTCTTGAAATGGATAACTCTAGTCGCTGCGCTCACGGATAGCTTTAGCCGGATTTCTTCAGTTGTGCAGTCCTTGGCAAGGATATTATAGCTTGTCGCTTAGAAGATCACGGCCAACTTGCCCGGTGTCTGTTCATCCACAATGTTTTGGACGAAGACGTGCAAATTGCAAACTTCGACACCTTCTTGTCTCCATTATTGAATTCGTTTCGCCGAACAGGATGTCAAACAATCCGGCGTGTTCGCGCACAGTTACCCCCAACGTTTACAGCGAGTCGGCATCTGTTGGCCCCCAGCTGCAGGAACCAGCAACGACAAATCATGGAATTTAACGAATCATTACCAACGTCGTGCGTGGAATTCCTGTGGTTACAATTCTTACTCACCTCGAGCGCCGTCGCCTTACGGCCACTTGACCGGCCGACCTTCTTCCAATAGCCATCAGGCACATTCGGACCCAACTTGTTTCTGAATCCGCCTGACTCAGTCCCCAGGGTGCCCAACTGCAGATGACTCTAGCAGTTTGTGAGTTTGATGTCGAGCCCTTGCTGTGAGTAAGTCGATCGGTCTTGGGTAAGGGGGCTGAGGCAGGCTCTCCATCATGTATTAGTATGCTGTGCCTCCAGATTGTCTGTCCGATTGAGCATTTGGTTCTTTCCATCACTCACCTTAGTTGTTTTTACGCCGCAGTCCTTCCTTTTTGTCCCTCTTTTTGTGCCTCTTTTTGTGTCTGTGCCACCGTTACATTCCTTCCTTTAGAGATTTAGTGGAGATGCTTTCTTTCTCCCTTCTTACCTTCCTTTGCGTCTCAGGTGCGCTGGCCGCGCCGCAACCATGGGGTCCTCCTGGCAATCCGCAGACTTCTTCGGTCACAACATCGAACATGCCAAGTGGCACTGGAGGAGCAGGTAGCGGTGGAGCTTGTGTCTCAACGGTACCAGACAACCCAAGCCTAAAAAACGGTGTTGTAATCAACAACAAGTCCGGCGCCACTCAGACCTATTATTTCCTGACCAACAGCAAAAATGGCTGTGACCCAATTGGGACCGAATCTGCTATGGGCTATACGTCTTCTAAGTGTGTCACTATTCCGCCGAATTCTGGAGGGTTTGTTCCGGTTGAGAGCTCCTTCAAGGGAAAGCTGGTCCAAGGACCCGCCACTAGCCCCGGGCAATTTGGTTTAGATAATGGTGGAAATGGCTGGGGTCTCGGTACATTCGCCGAATTCCAGATGGATCTCAGCTCATGCAAAGGCGTCGGAGCAGGCGGTGATGTCAGCTTGAACGCTGGATACGACACCTCAATTGTGTTCTATAATATGGATCCAGATGTCCAAAACATGGGACAATTAGATTCAACATCCTACTCTTTCGCACAGACGATGGGATTTCCAGACAATCTATGGAAAACGTGTGGGAACGGCAACGCCGTCAAGACCCGGACAGATGGCACCAAGTACATTGATTGGAAGTTGGGGTCTGATTGCTTCGGAAGTCAGCTCAGCGGAAAGTCACTCAACAACGGCAATTCCAAGATCGCATATTGGGGAGGAGCTACAGATGGAGCGGCCTTCATAAATTCCAAGACTCAGTACAAACTAGGCATCGACTTTTATTCCTTCTCCGAATCTGGAGAACCGGCCTAAAAGATTGAGGGGTATTGGCAAATGGTTGAAATGATCGATTGACCTTTCTTATTCTGTATATACGCCCGCACGTCAAAATCATAGAATATAAACAGCGCATTTGTTTCTACACGTTTTTACGCAAAGACCAGATTCTCGGTCCTTCAGTAGCTCCTTTCTATCCGTTGCTCGTGAACTTTGTAACATACCTGCTGGTATGATCCTTTTGTAGATAATCCGTTGATCAGTCGTTTGTTGATGCCGAACGAGTAGCATAACATTCCTACAATAACTTGAGAGGGACAAGTAGCTATCAGATGCGCTCTGCTAAGACGTAAGGTAGTGGGTTTGCAGCTCCTTGGTGGTGTTGATAATTCCTGCGGATCGGTTGACATAGACTGCTTTCAACATAGTGTAATGCGTCCCGATCGTTTTTTTTTAATTATCTTGTCATGCTTGCTAGCAGTACTACAGCACAGATCATTACTTTACTACATCAGAGAGGTACTCCTCCTCGAAATAGGCATACATCCTGAGAACTAAAACTTCAGCAGCTTTCAACAGCAGTGGATCTGCAAAAAAGCGATCTACAACGTTGTATGCTCCGCCTATTGTCATTATCGGACGCAATCAGATGTCCAGGGTCTGATGAGTGGTGACGCTGCTACGGGGCTGTGGCCTTGGTTCCCCTGGGTCGCTGCGAAGGAGAAGGGCAGTGCGGTGTATTCAGATCCATGTGAATACTCATTGTCGTGCTGTGGTTTTGTGCAAATTAATGCAGGTCTAACGTTGAAATTCGCGAACATTACCCGCCGTTAAATCCTTTCAACATGTGAAGTTCCTTGGAAGCGCCTCCCGGCGAGATCGGCGGCCAGGTTCCCTGGTGGAGGAGGATTGAAAGGTTGACTGGATGCAGCATTGGCGCTGAGCACAAGCCAACGTCATACCCACCTTCTCCACAGCAACTCTTTCCATCCATCATTCCTCCTTTCTCTCGCCCAGGATAGATAGACCGCTCAGATGAAAACCATTGCCTTAGATGCACCTTCTAGCTCTCTGACTCCAAAGTCCAAGTGATTGCTCTGGTGCTCGTTGTTTTGGTTGTGGGTCGACCTGCCTTCCGACCGTCTCACTCAAACCCCCTTTAGCTGTCGAGGCTGCGCTCGGCTCCCTGCGCATCATGTCCAGTCGACCTCAGACCCCGTCCCACGACATATATGGAACGCAAGAAGCTGCCGCGGGCACAAGTCTTCCGACTCGAAGCCTTAGCACGCGTTCCCGACAAAGTACCTACAATGCTGCCGCTGCTGGCGGCGCGACAGATTTCGCCCATAGCTCTGGCGCCCCAGCTGAATCGTCGCCCCTGGGACAGTCGCTGGGCTATCAAGATCAACGAGATTCAATGTTACGCGACAATAATTCTATTCTCGACGGTGGCAGTGAGAGTGCGCTGCAGCGCCCTCAGTCTCAGATGTCGCAGACGCAAACATTGACGCCATCGAGGGGTGGCACGTTAAAGAAGAAGCCTTCCATGAAGCGGACTGGTAGCCTAAAGCGAAGCAGCAGTAGAAGAAGTAGCCGCGCAGGCTCCGTGCGAAGCTTGAACCTCGGGGAAAGAGAAAGATACAATCCTGAAGAGGCCGAGGAAATAAATAGTGCCTTTTTTTCTCCTGTACCTACGTCTGGCAGTCCTACAGAGCTGTTAGCAAATCGCTTCCAAGGTGAGTATTATCTTTGCTCTCATTATATCTCAAGAGATGACATACTGAGCCTGAAAATGTAATAGCGTGGAGGAAGGTGTTGAAGGACATTATCACGTATTTCCGAGACATACAGAAATCGTACGATGTACGAGCCAAAAGTCTTCTATCCGCTTCGAATGTCATCAACAATACTACAGTCCCATCAAATTTCCTGACTATTGGCGGTCTGGGTGAGGCAACTGGCATTTTGCGGGATTTCCACCGCCAGGCGCTCACAGAATCCAACAAATCGAAGGATATGGAGCAAGAGATCATAGTTCAATTGACTGGACTCAGAAGCGATCTTCAACAGAAAATCAAGGAGATCAAGAGTCTTTCAGGTGATTTCAAAAACTCTGTCGATAGGGAAATGGATGGAACAAAAAAGGCGGTGCATCATCTACAGGAGACACTTGGGCTCGTGGATAATGATCCTGCAGCGACCTCGGGAAAGGGAGATCCATTTATCGTTAAGATGGCTGTAGATCGCCAGGTTGAGAGGCAAGTTGAAGAAGAAAACTATCTTCACCGGGTGGGTAAATCTAGGTCAACGAAGGAGACTGTACTGACAGAAGCAGGCGTACCTTAATCTAGAAAGCTCTGGCCGAGAATTAGAGTCGATCGTTGTTGGAGAGATACAGAAGGCTTACAGCGCTTACGCGGGGATCCTTAAAAGAGAGGCCGACGAAGCTTTCGACACAGCAGAGAAGCTGCGAGAAGGGCCAATCGCAATGCCAAAAGACCGTGAATGGGACAAGTTCGTTACTGGAAACGACTCGATGGTTGATCCAAGGTTACCGCTTCGCCAGCCAGAGCATATCACGTATCCTGGAAAGGATCATCCAGCTGCGTCAGAAGTAAGGTCGGGAATGTTGGAACGGAAGAGCAAATATTTGAAGAATTATACGCCTGGATGGTATCTTAACTCCGTTCTGTTTCACATTATCTATTGATTCTGACCCTCTGTTTAGGTACGTCCTTTCGCCAACGCATCTCCACGAGTTCAAATCTGCAGACCGAATATCTGTTCAAGCACCAGTCATGTCCTTATACCTTCCAGAGCAGAAGCTCGGCTCGCATTCTGAACCAGGGTCGTCATCACACAAGTTCATGCTGAAGGGTCGACAAACTGGCTCAATGCATCGCGGCCACTCTTGGATATTCCGTGCTGAGACATTTGACACTATGCTGCAGTGGTTCAACGACATCAAAGCGTTGACGGAAAAGTCCGGTGAAGACCGTAATGCATTCGTGAGGCGGTCTCATGCCCGAAGCGTCTCCGGAGGATCATTTAAGTCTCTTGGAGGCAGCTCAGACGGTGGCATGGATGAAGATGAGGCCGACCGCGTCCCATACTCTGCCCAAGAATCAATTCGTGGGAATTCGGTCAACCCTTCCGGTATAACGGCAGGTGTGGGTGCGGCCGGGCTAGGAGGTGCTGCAGCATACGGTATGGACAATGAAGATGCATCGTCTTTTCGCAGACGACCGAATGGTGGGCGATTCCCTTCCGACATCGATGTGAACAGAGGCTTACGAGCGCCTTTGTCGCCTTCTAGTGGGGATAGCTCCCAGGGTGAAATAGCAGCTGCAAGTGCACTTCCAGGGAGCGGAATCGAACAGTATTCAGGCGGAAGCAAAGCCCTGAACACTATGCCTACGACATATGAGGAACCTGACCGCCTGACCCATCGCACCAACGAAGATCCCAGCCACAAGCTACCAAACCGCGCAGACAGCACAAGCTATGGCTCTTGGATGGGTCCCACTACCGTTGATGCTACAGGGACAGTTGCTGGTTCCGCATATGCTCGCCACGAGCAAAAGGCGAGCGCGCACCTCCCTGACGCTGGATCCGCAGCCCCGATCCCTGTGGCAACAACTATTGGGTCAGAAAGCTCTACAACTGCCCGCGGTGCGGATGTGAGCAGCGGCCAAGGCGACGAAGGCAGCCTGAACACAGTCCCCACGACTCTTGGGAGTACGGGTAGTGAAATAAAACCAGTGCTGGTGCCCGCTGGATCTGATGGAAAGAACCGGCCAGCGATGAAAGCGCATCAGTCCGCCAACACGATCTCGGACTTGCACATTCCTGGACAGTACCCGAAGCCGGCGAAGACATGAAGAACGGGAATTACCGGTTAGAACGTGGCAACGTCAACAGTCGTTTCTACTAGAAAAATTGGAGACACATCACTCGCTTTGGAAAACAAGATGGTTCGTGATGGCAACTGGCTGAGTATGGGCGCTGTTTCGATGGCCTCTTTCTCCGTTGCATCGCTTGAGACCTACAGTCTTTGACGTCACCGACGTTCTGCCAGTCAACTCCCCGCTGTCCTCTTCGTCTCCTTATCCAGGACCCTTCTCTTTCGAATCACGTGCCAGACCTTGTTCGAACATGTCTGGTAGTTGCGCTCCTCATCTTCATCTCTCGCTCTCTGTACTCAACCTTGGAAACCATATCGCCCTGCTTTGCTTGCATCCTACATACAATACTTTTTCAATCCCTTGCCGACTCAATGTCTTCTCCTCGCCGTTCTATTTTGACTCTGCATTGTTGATACCCTCCGTTCTACATCGTGGACTAAACATCCCAATCTCTCGTTTCGCAGGCAAATGGCGCTCTAGCGACTCTCGTTTTCCTTTTCTTGACATTCTAATCCTTTCGCTTATTTGTGAATGAAGTGTGTCGGGCGATCGCGTTCAGGGGTTGAATCGGCTTACACTTGCCTCGCTGGTCCCAACTTTTTCTATGTCTGTGGCGAATGCGAGGAATAAATTTCGCCGATGGAAGGGGAGAGAAAGAAAGGGCGATTTGCTTTATTTAGGGGAAAATGATTATGCCCATGTTGCTTCGGCCTCCAAACCCGCTGCATCTCAACGTATTGGAGCCTGCATCTTCATGATACACAGATACGCGGCGTCATTTAGCTCTTCTGATTTCCTGTCATGGTACACTTTTCGAACGCTTGTAGGGTTCCGAAGTAAGACTGTGACTGAATGGTCGTTGTGGTTTTAGCCGGAAGCACGTTGAAGTCCGACCTATGGACGCTCGTAGCAAGGTGGTAAGACTGAAGCGGCATTTTGAGCAGAGATCTTCGTCGAACTCTATTGCAACCTTTGCACTCTAGGGTCACTGCATGGCAAGATCGAACTGATTGGCAATTGCACGTTTCAGCCTCCCGTCAGCCACACCGATGGGATGGGATGTCGCAATGATAAAGATCGTCTTAGCCGCTATGCACCTGTTGTGTCAGGCCCTTGTTGTCTCCTCGTATTCCGAAAATGGGAAGCTATGGCAGTTAGCTAACGCTTAGAAGACGCTGACCTTTGTAGCTTGGCGCATGTTTGAGGCTGCATTAGTTAAGCTTAAAAGCAAGCCTCTAAGCTCGGTCGAGCTAAAGTTGGCCTTTCGGGGCCAGACGCGTACCGTGGTTTTAACATTCATTTCCCTTCTACTGATTTGTGTCATACACCCTTCAAGAGAGCATCCCTTGGTGCTAGTAGACACAGAAACTTTCCTCGACGATGGCAGGCCAGGGCGGGAGTCTGGGCATGCCTGGGACGAGAATGAATCGCATGGTGTACAAATCCGTTGTATGTTTCCGAAGCCAACGTCAGAGCTCGTGAGCAACATTAGCTGCGCCAGGAAAGCTGCTCGGCTTGTTCTCTTCTTATCCTTTTACTTACTTTGGACAAAGGAGTCTCATTCATGATTGGTAATCGATCATTTTGCCCGTCGGTATGTAACAGCCACGACAAGCTTTCTGATTCACGCAGGGAAGCCGATAAACCGCAAGGCTCAAAATCATGACCACTCAACACATGTGGCAAATAATCATCAATGTGGTGGTCATACAAGCCATAGCTTGCTCTACTTCTTCCTTGCAATTGATCTCTGTCACGTTTGAAACTAGCACCACCAACTTTGGTATTGCCTTTCTCGGTTTCAGAAACAGACGTTCAGCTGGTACACAGCCAGATTGAGGCTCCATGGCAAGCTCCATCAAAGGTCCTCTTGCAAGAGTCTAGAACCGTTAAGAACATTATGTGAGTCTCATTGAAAGGAAAAGTGTAGGGTGGTGAGCGCTAGTCTTGGAGGCCTAAAGGCTCAAAATGTTCTCTAAAGCTCCAACGCTGTTCAAATAGTTTTATATATTCTGCATGATCTGCACTCAGCTTCAGGTGGTTGTCATGCTTTGCTTCTTGATCAATTCCATTCTTTCCTAACTTCTTCTTCCTCTTTCTTGGTACCCTCTTTAACCACCATGACTGCCTTGCTTTCTGCTTCCCTCCTTACCCTCCTTGGTTCTGTAACCTCTACTCCTTTTCCCCTCCAACCACGACAAGGAGGAAACTTTCATCTTCCTAAATCCTTCGCTGCCTTCGGCGACAGCTACTCTGCAGGCATAGGCTCTGGTCGCTGGCTTACTACCTCCAGTGATGGCCGAGACAACCCCTGCGCACGTGAAACCGGCTCATACCCCTACCAGCTCTGGCAATACAATCCTTTTGAAGAACCTATCGCATGGCGCGACTTCTATGCCTGCTCAGGTGACAAGCTCGCCCAAATCGATGGTCAAGTTCAACGCCTCGGTGGCCGGAAAGTCGATGTCGTCACCCTTTCCATCAGTGGCAATGACTTTGGCTTCGCCAATGTTGTGGCCAAATGCGTCTACCCCTGGGCCCTCGTCGGCCACGACTTCCAAAAAGACTGCGACGACGCCCTCGCCGACGCGAAAAAGGCCGTCGCCGACAACTCCAACTGGTCCACCTACCGCGACAAGGTGAAGACGATCAAGTCCACCGCGCTCAACGACGGGGGCCGCCTCTACATCACCGGCTACGCCAAATTCTTCTACCCCAAACCCACCATCGGCGACGCCTGCGACTCCAGATACTTCCTCGACATCCCGGTGATTGGCAGCAAGCTGCCCATGAGAGCCGCGAACCGCCAGACCATGAACGACCTGGTCGACGAGGTCAACCGCCGCATCGAAGCGGACGTCGTCAAACACTCCGACATCTCTAACCCGAATATTGTCTGGATGAACATCGACCCCTTTTTTGAAGGCTTCCGCTTCTGCGAGCCCGCCAACAACGCCGACCCCATCGGCAGCAACAACCCGCACGTCTGGTTCAACGACATCAAGACCAACCTCGCCGAGACCGGGGAGTGGCACCCGGACGCGAACAACGCCGAGCTCGCGGTGTGGAACCAGTGGAGCCAGGGCATGCCGGCGGACGCCGGGAAAGGGGACGGCCTCCTGCGCCCGCCGACCGACGAGTATCAGAAGTCGTCCGTGTTCCATCCGAAGAGCGGCGCGCACCAGCGGACCAGCACGGCGATCGGGTTTGATATTATTTTCAATTCGTTCCAAAAGTATGCTCCCCCCCCCCTTTTTTTTTTTTGGTTTACCATCTCCTATGCTCGCTAACGCTGACAATGCACAGTGGTCTCGACAAGCAAGACATCACGATGGGCCCTGGACAGCTGAAGATCGGACTCAGCCCCGGTGGCGGAGGGACGTGCATCGTCGTCCCCGAGAACTGCGTCGTGAGGAATCCGATTGATAATACGGTTCCGCCGTTGTTGTGCAAGGATGGGACGAGCCCGGAGCCGAAGACTTGTTGAGGGGGAGGCGGGGAGGGGGTAGAGAAGAGATGGGCAGGGGTGTGGGAGAAGAGTGAGGAAGGGTGGGAATGAGTCGGCGTGAGGGTTGGTTATTCTGGTGGAAATATTGACTTAATACAGGCCGTACTGTGTGTGGATCACCAAATCCTTCGATCTCTCAATTCTTAGACCGAAGATGGCATGTACGGTACAGGACATGGGCGGCTCAATAATTAAGTGTTTCTACTACACTACTTAGCCTATTCTTCGAAGCAAGAGGGACCCGCTGTTGACCAGCAGGCAGAATTCCCATACCATCTATCCAATCGCGCACAGCTGAACCCAACCCCTCTCCCAGCGTCCTCCTAAATGACACTTCCGTAATTAATATAACGTAGGAGTACTAGTATCCTCCTACGCCGCAACGCGCCCAAAACCCTTGCCTACCTCGTGTAGATACTGTAGAAAGACGGGGCTCGCAGAGACAAAAATGCTCCCGGGTGAAACAGAATTGCTGGGTTACGCGACACTCTGAAGAAGAGTGACAGTGTACATAGTGATGGACGTGAAATGGCACGAGATAGAAGAGGGAGAGAATAGATAGACCGGGAATCCCGCTCTGAGAGATCGATAGAGACAGGACGGGACGGGAGGGTGTTGTGTCGAACTAGCCACATACACAGATATCTAAGGTGCCTCAGGTGAGTGATAGGGAGGATGGTCTGCGTGGAAAGTTAGAGGTGGTGGGTGAGAGGGTAGATGGAAGAATTATATAAGGAAATGCGTAAGAAGGGGAAGATACATGCAGTAGTGCGGGTTGATTGGCGTTTCTGGGATCGGAAAGTACAGTATAAATATAGCCAAGGTCCTTGTTTTTGTTCTTTGGAAAAGCGTATATTCGAGGCCGAGAAGCCATCGCGGTTGCCTTGGACTTAGATAGTAATCTCCTTGTATCGTACGAGTTAAGCTAATTTAGCGGTTTTGAATTTTATCTGTCCGGCCCGCGAGGAGAAAATGCAATACATGGGTAGCTAGAAGTACTCAACGGCACGGATACTGGATCCGAAGCCGTGGAAAGTCTTTAAAGGCCACGTGTAGTCGATATCAATGCGAAGCAGCTGCTCTGACCACGAACTCACCATGTTCCACTACCTCTACCACTCTCTGAGCCGTGACCTCTCAATATCGCCCCTCCTCTCTCGTTCCCGCTCCCGCTCCCGCGCATCACCCCTCCTCCGCCCCTCCTCTTCACAGTAGCCATGCTCCAGTCCTGCGACGCTAGGAGGGCAGTCAGGTGCAACGGACCGTGTAGAAGATGCACGGATGACGGTCCGAGCGAGCTGTCAACCAGGTCTTTTGGACCGAGCCAGGTTCTATCACTGCCTCGGCGTTCCGTGGCATCGGGCTGGCGATCTGCATGATGGGAATCGCGGGATTTGCGGTCCTAGGCGCTATTCATGGGTCTTTCCGGGGTGAAAGGGACGGGATGGGATGGATGCCGTGGGTTTGTGGGCGCGGGCTGTTTGGGGAGGGGGTGCTGATTGGCGTTAAGGCGAGGGTCGGTTTTTTTTGGGTGAAGGAGAAGCAAGGGGGTGGAATGATAGGGTGGAGAAGTGGAGAACGGGGATAGGAGTTCGTTAGGAGGAGAAGGGAGATGCTCGGCGTCTGGGGGGCGGGAACGTAGTAGACGATAGTGCGGAGCGGAGATGCCCAGCGTAGTCTCGGGAGCCCCGATCCAACCTCGTGCAACATCGCGATCTCGGACTTCGAGGGGTCCGCCTCCGGGTAGCTCGGTGCTCAACTGTGCTCGGCTTGGTGATAATTCCCTGATAGTGTTTTTCGTCCTCTGGACGAAAAAGAAGGGGCGGTGAGAAGAGGAGGGGAGTTCAGAGAGATGGAAGAACTGTGATTGCCGTGGAGAGGAAAATTATTGGTAAGAAGACCTGCAATGTCTCGATGGCGCTTGTGGAAATGCTTGAGTTGCGTTTGACTGCTTGTTATGTAGAAGAGCTGCGCAAGCAGCTGTTCTGATGCACAACACGGCAAAGTGAGTTGCAGCGTTTTCTATCATAGATAGCTTTCTTTGTTGGGCAAGCTAGCCTTGTATGATATGGGCTTTAGCTGACTCACCTGCGACATGAGCATTTTTTGGATCTATTGTGAAATACTGTCACTGCTTGCGTAAAACGGCTGCGGTGCTTTCCTAATCTATGCGGCCAATCTGTTGGATAAGTAATGGTATAGAGTACCAGCATGCACGTTTGAGCCATGCCATATTATGTTTGAACGCTTTGAAAACAGTCCGGAGTAAATTTGAGAAGATTTGTCAGACTGATGCGCCAGTCGATGACCACCAGGACTGCATGCCTTAGGATCTGCATTAGCGTCCGCCCTTTGGATGAAGGGTTCCAAGACCTAGCAATAGTATGATGAAAGAGAGTATTAGTGTATTTAAATTTGGCGAGCTTCCGCGAAGTTGGAGCAGACGGAATGCTCTCTATCTCAACGACTTTACCTACCCGGGTCAACAGACGTATGCCCGAGCCTTTGGATATTCTCTAGGAGTCATAAAAATCGAGAATAGTCGGAGACGCGAAGCTAGGCATATCTAGATCCTGGAGAACATGTTCTCTACTTGAGCTTCCGCTGCGGAGAAAGATTGAATTGATACTTTTAAGCTCTGGTGAAGAGCCAGAGGAGAGATGACGAAAGCCAGCGTTTTAAAGTCAGAACGCACTGATTGAACCTCTTTTTATTCTCGCTCGTTTTAATCCCGCCTCTTGTTTGCTATATCATAGGAGCTCCTTTGGAGCAAAGGCCAGTGACCGAGGTTTGTAGGGTGCGTTAACGATGCTGGAGGTTAGAATCATCGAGGTGATTGACTATGAAAGCAAAGGTTCCTCAAGGATGAGAGGTACATCTAATGAATCACGATCGCGTGTCCGTCGTAGAGATTTGGCTGTACTTGAGACACACAGGGTAGGCAAGGCTATCGCTTGGCCGGGGTCATCAGGAAGAAGGGCTTTGGAGCGCGATTGTCGGGTGCCTTCTGGCTGTGGTGTGAAAATGACGCCAACATTCTTTCGGCGAAGTCAGAAAGCATTCGTGTTGCTCGACGCCTGGCACGACCGTTTAGTTGTGACAGTCTTTCCGTACAGAAGATCAGGCAGCCGTCATGAAACGAGCAGTCCAATCTACGACGAGGACCAATAGCACACTGTTCTGGTTTCGTATAGACGGTGCATGATGCCGAAGTGTCACGCCCTTGCCGTCCGTCTTGAGACCTCGATTGAGAATGTACATGCGACCCGGCGATATTGCCTGATATCTCCTTCGGACGCGACTCCTAGGCGAGGCTTTGCATCGCCAACATCGGCGTCTGCATAAAACGGGCACTGTTCAGGACCGAGCGTTATCTCACCGTCCAAGGGATGGATATTTCAATGACCAACAGAATGAAGCACAATCTGCAAAGGGAAAAGCTGGGATTGAGGATCGAGAAGCAAAAATGCTGATTCTGCTGCACTGCGCTGACAAAATTTCAGGTCATGAGACTATCTTTCGGGCGTTTCGAGTTCGGGACTATAAACTCTTGCAATGTTAGTCCACACAGATGGAAGCCAAAGATTGTGAGAGGGTGGTTGAAGGCACGTTGGAGAATGGAGTGTGTCGCATGGGAACAGACGTTTCCTGGAACAGCAAGGGACATGGTGAGTTGAGCACGTACGTTGCTTTGACCGTGAAGCGGTCTGTAAATCAACGCCGGAAGAAGGCATCGCTTGACCCGGCCAACGTGTTCTGCAACTCCCAAGCCTCGCGTACGACTAAGGCACTGCGGAGGCTCTCAAGAGGGGTGTTGCAGAGTGCCAGCACGAGCGGTACTATGCTGCGCATGTCGGCAACTGGAGAGTGGGTCAAGATCCCGGCGTTGTACGGTATTGAAATCTCGCGCGGCCAGGAGATCAGTGCTGCAACGCTCACCGGCTGTCATGGTTGCGGGTTACATCTGCCCAAGATCTGCCTCGCCGGTAGGATCAGGGGTTTTCCATTTGAATACCGGGAAGAGACGGTGACAGTCAGGCTCCGGATGGCTATGATGGCTCTTCTTTGAGCGGTGCGAGTAGGAGGGGGGGATAACAAGGACGGTCTTCCTCCCACACACGGTTGTTTTACTGGTGATCCCTTTCCCCTAATGCAAGGCAAGAGCGGCTCAAACCTGCTAAATCATCGGAACGCATCGCACGAGATGCACTCCAATGTGCAGATCCGCGCTACGGGGCGTGAGGCAGCTCAAGCACTCTGGAGTCCGGTGGACGGGGAAACGGAATGGTTACCAACTGCCTGGTCGTGGCCGAAGTAATGCATTCTTTGTAACTAAACCCGGCCATCGGTGTGGTGGTGTGGGTGCTGTAGGTGGTATGGGTTGTTGCAATGTGATTAGTGGAGGCCACATCGGATGAGATTGGCTTGACCTACCTGTGACACACTTCCGTCCAATCCGCCGGCAGCAGCACCCACATCAAAACCTGGTCAGCGATGGTGTCTCTTAGGCGCTGATCTTACTTGTCGAGACATACAGCAGTCACACGATGAGAGGGAAGAGGGATATGCAGGATATGTGATCCGATAACGAAATACGCGAGCAGAAGGAACGAATTTCTTGGACAGAGCAGGTGCAGGAGCATGGGCTACTATCATGACGAGACAGATGCGACGACGCGGGACTTTTGGAACAGGTTGAAGAGAAGGGGGAAATCGACTAAAATTTAGATGCACTTAGGTGACAATACTATCAAGACTTTTGAACATGCCCGCTTTCTCCCATGGAATCATTCGCTGATAGAAGTGTGTGGGTGCAAGTCGCATCGATCTTGGCAGGTTGCTCGAGCTCCAGTTGCTAACCTAGGTAGTATTACTTCAATCTAAGCATTTGAAGCACCCAAGAGACTGCCCGATGCTGAAGAGATGTTTTCTTTTGGTGGTACATTTGGAGAAAGGGGAACAGTGCCTCCCAATCTGAAAGACGGCAAATGGTGGACAATTTGGTGGCCTCGGCTTTCGAGACGTTGAGAGGTTTTCAGCCATGATGAATGTAGTGTGTGCGTGCTCAGCAATAGGTGTGAGAACCGTCAAGCAAATCCGATCGTGGATCACATCATTTGATCTTGAGTCAAACCACCAGTGGCTTCTGTGCTTTCCATTGCGTCGCCGCCGGCGCTAAGATACTTGCAATAGGTGATGCCGAGCGGACGGCCGCCGTATTGGTAACCGGTGAACTTATCTAAGAATGCATTAGTCAAATTGCCTTGAAACTGGAAGCTGCTCAATGATCAACGTACCGATTGCAGTTTGAGAAGTATCAGCGGTGTCGAACTCCACGACGCCTGTGCCTCTTGAGCGACCGTTGGGCTCGTATTGGATCTCCGCTCGTTCGACTTTGCCAATTGTTGTGAAGAGCTCAACAAGATCTTCATTGCTGGTGGACCAGGGTAGGTTGCGGACGTAGATGATCGGGTTTTTATCGCCGCCACTCGTTGCGTAGTCGGTGAAGGGGTTTGGCTCAGCAGGTGGATAATTACCACCTCCGGCACCACCAACGCCAGCGCCGGCACCACCTGCGCCAGCGCCGCCGCCGCCGTAGCCACCAGAGTAACCGCCACGGGATCCCCCGTATCCTCCACCATATCCACCACGTCCGAAACCGCCGCGCGCACCACCGAAGCCCCCACGACCAAATCCCCCGCCGAAACCACCTCGACCACCGAAGCCACCTCCGTAACCTGGGGAAGCTCCGGCATATCTGTCTTCGCGAACTTCTAGAGCTCTGCCTTGCCAGTCGAAGCCGTTGAATTGGTGGATAGCGTTGCGGGCATCGTCCGCAGTCTCGAAAGCTACGATACCCGTGCCTTTAGGTCTTCCAGTCGGGTCTTGGTGAACATCGGCTCGAATGACGGCGCCGGTTTGAGCTTCGAAGAGATAATGTAAGCAGCAACTCGCGACTCGCTATTCCCGTCCTAAAGTCAGAGCAATTTGCAGGACAGAGACTTACTGGCCTGGCGGAATAGATCCTTCAGATCCTGCCATCCCACGTTGTATGGTAGCTGTGACGTCAATTAATCTTCTTGGCAGCCATAAAGACAAGGAAACTCGGCCACAAACGTTCGAGACAAAGATTTGTCTTCCTCCACCGCCTGCTCCACCACCATATCCGCCTTGAAAACCACCCCGAGGACCACCGGCGTGGTCACCACGCGCGTTCGGATTGGTGAAACGAGGTTCCGCTTCGCGATCCTAGCCGGATTTGAAGGTGTGGTTAGTGATTGTATGTTATAAGACCTCAAAGGTGACCTCTCACTTCTCGAACGTAAACAAGACGACCCATGAGCGTCTGATTGCTGAGCGTCTGGACCGCATGTTGCGCTTGTTCCCGAGTTGCGTATTCCACAATCCTAGGCTGTGTTAACGACTAGCTGAAGCGGGACTGAAGATTGGAATCTCACCCGCATCCCTACAAATACCCGAGAGCCAGGCCCATTCCGTCAATCCAACGTCCATCAAAGTAACCAAAGAAAAACCAAAAGGACCAGCCATCACACGTAGGCGCCCACCTTCGACATTCCATTCGGAAGTAATAAAACATCGGCAAAGAGAACTTCTCCGGCTGCAGGGAAAATTTTAGCACTTGCGGCAGGAGTCTCGGACTCTTCAGCTCAGCAACGTACCCTGTCTCATAAAATCTTTAAGATGATGCCATTTGACATCGTAGGCTAGGTTGCCGACATAGACCCGACGGTCTTGCTGAGAGGTTTCCCGCAGATTTTGCATCATTTGTTCTTTGGCGGCAGTACGGTCTTCGTAGCTTCTGGGCGCTCCACCTCGAGATCCGTAGCCTGAAGAATAACCGCCAGAGCCTCCACCGGTCATAGGACTTCGAGAGCGGCGGTCACGGCGGTAGTGGTCGTCACGACTACGAGAGCGACTTCGAGGCGAATAGGAACGGCGGGATCTTCTGGGGCTTCGGGACCGCCTGCGTGGAGATCGAGACCGCTCGCGCTGGAAACCGTTAGCTATCGAGGATGCCGTCCAAACCATGCCGAAGTCAATGCTTGATAGAACGATGAAGGTTGACGGCAATAATTTAGTGAGCGGAGGGTGTGGTCGAGGCGTGTAAGTAGCGGTTGAGGTGAAGTAGTGCGATCAATCACATGTGGGTCAGGTTAGTGAGCCGTTGCGGGCAAACTTCACCGCAAAACGGTGGAATTCACTGCATTCTTGCTTTTCTTCGCCACAGTTGTGAACTACACTACCGCGCGCCCACTCTCGTCTTGCGCACCGAATTTTGTGAGGCACATGAAATTAAAACTTACATCTCGAGGTCGGTAAACGTCACCTGAATCTAGGAACAAAGATAGTGAGTAAGTAGAGTATTCAAGAGCAAAGGTTGGGGATCAAAAATTTTTCAAGAGGCTACCCGAACAAGCGCGCGAGGGATTCTTTGTATGGCCGGGGACTGTCCAACCAGCGAATACCCCAATTGGCTAGTGAGATCAGAGGCGCGAAACAGACGAAATAATACATACCCATATTTTCACGCTGTTCCCGAGCAGAACGATAGGACTATGCAGCGAAGACGCCGTGGATCCAACGATGCACGAAAGGGAGCAGGTTGCAAGACTTTCGACAGGGGTGCTATTACGAGAGACCGCTACTGTTACCGGGGATGGGGTCGGAAACAACCTTCTGGTCTGATACAGTCAGTCCTCAGGGCACGTATGGGAGGAGGTGGAGGGGGCAATTGTGAGCGACACCCGGCACATGGGCAGGAGAATGACAGTCAGACCAAAGCAGAGGCTCAGCTGGCAGATCCGACCTCGAGTGGCTGCCTCAGCGTGCCCTGTCTCTCTAGGAGGGTTGACGCATGTCGAAAGTGTGGGGGCAGGGCTGAAGGAGGTACAAACTCGAGACCGCTAGATGCCTAGATTTGCCTAGAGACGTACGTTGACAGTGCCTGTCAATTAGGGCTCTTGTGTGTGGACGGGACCGGAGGATGGCTTCTGGAAGCAATTGATTGGTGCAGGGCGAGCAATCTAATCTTGCGACCGTGTAAGCAGGAACCTTTCACATTTGTCTATGACTCTATCCACAGCACCGAAATCGGACCAGGGGGGGGAAGAGAGGTTCGCAGCCGTTTGAGGATTTGCGGCCACGATTAGAACCAAAACCGATACGACTCATGAAAATGGGCAAACAGGGTCGAGACTTACCAGAAGTGTTCCCGGTGCCTGGCGATTCGGATAGGAGACCGGCCTGGGGTTGGACGGTGTGCTGATTGCGACAAGCAGAGGAGGGCAGAGATCTACCGAATCAAGACGGGTGAGACCAGGGCAGGCCGGCCAAGAGGAAAAGCGCGAGTGCGTGCTTGCCAGAGTCGTGATTGGAAGCGAAGGAGGGTGAATGCCGCGGTGATTCGCAGACGGTCACGGTCAGAGGACGCGAGGAGGACCAGCGGGTATTTTTTTTTTGCTTGACGGGAAGCACGCTGGGGAGCATCTCAGCTTTCGCACACCGCGCCTTTCCGCTTTGCTCCTAGCCTGCCCTGGCTGGGCCAACTTCCCCGTCGACTCTCCGCCCGGCTCCCTGCAAACCTTTCCTGAAACTTTCCCACGATGATAGTCATTAATGACACCACACATGATATTCCTAAACCTCCGACGGGTACAGGGCTCGTCGCCTACGAGCCTAGAACACGCCCGAGTTCTATACTTGGACTGTGTCTGTACGTCTCGACGGGTGGGAGCTCCCGCGATAGAGGCGTCTGCACCGGTCTGGCACTGCACCTAGGAGCGCCTGGTCAAAGCCCACGGCTGCTGGGGCGCGTTCTCTTGGGTCTTCTGATGCTTTGTCTTGCGACTATCGCGCAGGTGGCGATCTATAGCCATCTGCCTCATGACTACCCAGCTCCCCGCTCCAAGCGTGAGCACATCGACAAGCCCCATCCTGGTCCTGTATGGAACGACAGCGAAGACTTTGGGTAAGCATGGCTTTGACCGGGGCGTCGTGTTTCGTTCTTTGAAGTGCGAACTAAAGCCACCTACCTACGCTTTCAGTCTAGTTGCAGATTTGTGCATCGACCTTGTGGCCGGGACCGTCTCCGGAGCCTGCCTATGGACGCGGGCCGATGCGGGTGCCAGTTTCTGCGGTCCCTCCGCTGGCACCTGCAAGGCAATATAAAACTTCTTGGAATACGATCCCTTCGCTCTTCCGCTCTATTTACCTATCCACGGACCCAGCTCCCTGAGAGTCGCATGCGGTGCTCTCAGCCATCACCCGACGACGACTGTGTAGGCGTCTCGGCAGCACACTCTACACTTCCTCACTGATTAGCATGAGCGTTTTGCATCAGACCGTCGTGTAGGAGTAGATGAGGTGGCATGCCCCACCGTACTACGAACTTTCTTGTTCTGGCAGCGGGGGCTAGACAGCTAGTAGAGAGTCAAAGGCGTGCCCCGATAGCCAATCCTTCCATCCCGGGAGTGACGGCTGGCAAGACGTCTCATGGCGTAGTCATGCACGGCATCTCTGCCGGTCATCGAGGGCATGGAATCAATCACCGTGCCCAAGATGGGTGCATTGCCTTATGAGATAGACTCTCGTCACACGGTCTCCTGTCGGGACGAATTACCAGGGACGGCTTGGCTGACCGTGACCACTGTGAGCACCCCCGGGCGGTGAGTCGTGACAGCCGTCAAGTGCCTGCATAAGCGTCTGCTGGACCGATCAGCATAGATTGTGCGCTCGACATAGGCAAGCGTAGCGAGCAGGAAGGGCTGCTCACGGCGTCCGTAGTATTCTCTCAGCTTCTCGGCGAGTCTGTGTTGTCGATGGATAGATACTTGGAGCTAACTCAGGTGGGGAAAGGGACGGCAGTTGTGCGTTGTCGAACTCACGTTCCCAGAGAGTTTTTTGACGCCGGTGGTCAAATGATGGATACAAGCACGTGTGGTGTAGGGTTTGGGACCGGGGGAGGATGATGCTGGAATGGCATAAACCATCTCGGTATACCGTCCACGGAGGGAGAGGCAAGGCACAAAGGCACCGGTGAGCACTGGCCAATGATGGCGTGCTGAGGCTCTTCGGGGAAGCCTTCCCCCGGCTTCCGGCCCATGCATAGACGATCGACCCCAGCCCCCAATCTATCGCCCAGCAAAGCACCAGACAAACTCCTGTTCGCAGCTTCGTTGGGGGTCGCTGCATCTACCCGTCCAACATCGATCTATACGAGCCAAAAACCACGTCCTGAAACCATCTTCGGCCATCCCAAATCCTTTATGCACATCATCTCGCCATCCTTGGCGCTCAGGCGCTTAATATCACCTGCCTTGACGCCACGACCAGCCCTGATGACCACCGCATCTGCGATACACCGCCGCTCTTATCATTCAGAGCAATTTCCAGCAGCCCCTCCTTATTCTTCAGCTGAGACGGCTATCCTTTCAGCTGCCCTGTCCCACGTTCCTCGCCACGGATTCTCGACTCGGTCGATTGCCCTTGGCGCCGAAGATGCAGGCTATCCAGAGGTCTCAACCCAGCTCTTTCCCAAGGGCGCGTTCGACTTGATACGCTATCATCTTGTGAATCAACGGTTGGCTCTTAGAGACAATGTTCAGTTCCCCGAGGGCATTCCCTTTGGCGTGGGCAGAAAAGTTCGCATATTGACCCTCGCAAGGCTACGCGCGAATAAAGATATTATTTTCCAATGGCAAGGAGTAAGCACTGCCTGGAGGCCCACTCTACTTCCTAGTCTTATTAATCGTACGCGCAGGCTCTTGGCCATATGTCCCTCCTGGGTAATATCCCCACCTCGCTCTCCGAACTTCATGCGCTTTCTGATGAAATTTGGTATCTTGCCGGTGATACAAGTGTCGATACGTCATGGTATACCAAACGAGCTTCGCTTGCGGCTGTCTATGCCAGCTCCGAACTTTATATGACAACAGACACTTCAAAAGACTTCGTGGAGACAGAAGGGTTCCTGGATCGAAGGCTAGACGATGTGCATAAAATGGGTACTTCTGCAAGCGGGGCTGGTCAATTTGCCGGATTTCTGACAGGGAGTGCCTTTAATTTGATGCGGTCCTGGGGTACGAGAATATGAGCTCCGGGACATGCAGGCCTGAAGAGGAAACCCTTCACATACACCTGAAAAGGTGACCTGGACTTGGCAAGCTTATGTCCTGCTCGAGCCCTTTCAATGCTCTTGGCTCGGACTGTGGTGCCTGCATCGCTTGGGCAGAATACGGGCTAACTTTTACGACAAAGGGCCATGGAAACCCACGAAAATGAACGGCCCCCACCCAGTGGTACCATATTAGGACCATGTTGACAAATTGAAAAGACTGTTACCGCCGACTTTGACGGCAATTAGGGTTTCCCGCCAGGTACAGCAGATTGAGAGATGTCACTTTTAACGAACCCGTGACAGATGCAAATTTACTCGCCAGAAAGGGCATGGCGCAGCACTCTAACCGAAAATCCAAATAACCGAATCGGGCAATCCGACGGTATAGTCCACCTCTCTTTATTTCAGCCTATACTACTTTTATGTGGACTACTGAGAGAACGTCTGCGACTCCACTGCCTAGGTAGGCGCCTTTAGAGAAAGCAAGGGTGTGTCTAAGCGCATCATTTAAGCACAAAATTTATGCAGGCCATCCAAGTATCAGGTCTAGCGCACTCATCTATGCATGACATCTTAGTGCAACGTCGGATTCTTCGCCTGAAAATGTTGATACCGACCCTGTACTGATGATGTTCTCGCTGCAGCCTATCTCTTTTCTCGTTCCCCTTTTCTAGTCTCATGATCACTTCACGTGGCGTACACACGAACTAAGGCATTTCCATGAGTGTCGCTTGAGTTAACACTTCTCAGAGCTCTCAAAGCTCTGCTTTTTTCAGATGCCCCTCTATCTAGTAACGTAATGCCATTGGCAAAACCCACCCATCCTTCTCTAATGAAGATTTTGAAGTTGCCAGAGAGAATTTCGTTGAAGATTTGTGCTTTCCGCCTCACAATGTCCTGGTAAACAGACTATTTGGCCTTGATGTGTTGCTTGCAAAGCGTATCCCAACATACTCTAGAACCTACCATCTAGTACATTCTGTTCCATGTAGTCTCTGACTTTTAGCATATCAAGAAGGAGTTTGTCTCAACTTTTTAAATGATTAATCTCTACTTTCATTTTTTTCATCACTGTCTCTCCCTCTCTTCTTTCTTTTCTTTTCTCTTTCTCGATTTCTCTGCCTCAATCTCGACTGTGATTCCTAGAAATTTGTCGACAAGATGACTTCTAAGCACCGAATGTGTTCACGCATCGATTGATACGCTTCAACGCAAGTGGAAAATATTTATTTAAGAATAGTCAGGCATCGCTCACGACATATCAATCAAGTCAAGTATTTTTTCCATCCGGCCGTCTCTTATCAGGTCCTAAATCTACACAATACAACCCCATCAATTCCAATTCATCACACGTTGTCCCGACGAAATTTTCCTCTCCCACACACGAAGCCGAGATGACATATTTCCCATCTCATGGAGCATACAAGCCACAAGGAAAGAAAAATATCACCACGTCCGCACTTGGACTAGGTCTCTACTCCCCACTTAGCCTAGCTGTCGAGAGTAAGCAACAACGTACGCCCACGCACCATACTCGGATCTGCATATACATCATCCGTGTTATCTCTTTCTTGGTCGTCCTGTACACGTCATGTGCGTACGTATATACAAACCTCGACTTACTTGCCCCGAGCCTCCACACAACACACCGTCCCTGAACCTCCTATCTTAGTTTCTCCATGAGCTGGGAAACGGCCGTTCGTCCCCGTAGGCGCAAGAATCCGGCATGTTACCGGTCGAGAAGGAGATCGTATCTTGGGAAGGAGGAATACGATACTGTGGCGAGGTTTTGATGTGATCGGGCAACACGACACGACACGACACTTTGGACGGTGCGGGCAAGTAATAAGTAGATGATTTGGTAGGCCGATGACGGATTCCATAGCCTTCTTTGACGGAGCGCTTGGATGGCGGTTTTCGTGTCTAGGTAGACATGGGCATGTAGATAGGTGGGTAGGTAAGTAGGTAGGACGAGGAAAGGATTAACTCCCAGCGAGGGCATTTTGTTTCTTACATGGAACGTGTATAGTGTTCATCTACGTGAACGCTACGCTGATTAAACATTTCCAGACCTCTTCTTCTTCGGACGATTCAATATCCACTTTCATAGTCCACGAATACCCAATCCGTACAAACGCATCCATACGCGTAAGTTCCCAACCCATTTCTTCCTCCCCTTCCTGAATCCCAAAACGAAATTACAACCAAAGACACAACTTTCCGCTTGCGGTCCCTCCCGCCACCCAGTTCATGCTCGGATGCCACACCGCGACCGCCGGCACCGCACTGATCCCTTCGCCCCCCAACTGCGCCAGCTGCTCCCCCTCCCCATCATGCAGATCCACGAACCGATTCATATTCCCGATGGCCAGCTTCTGCACCCCATCAGCCGGATTGCGCTGCCACTGGGGCTTCAGGATCGTGACCCAGCGGCCGGTTTGGCAGTTGTGCCTCACAACGGTCGTGGGCGCGGCTTCGTCGTTAGTGAGGGTAGTGCTTGGCGGCCATCGGGACATTGGATTGGAGGGGGAGGAGAAGTTGTGGATTTTGATGCTATCGTCGTAGCTGGCGGTTGCGACTTGGCCGGCCGAGTTGAAGGAGGCGTGGGAGACGCTGAGGCGGGACTCGTGGCTGCCGACGAGTAAGGGGAGGGACTTCTTGATGCTGCGCAGGTCCCATAGACACATTGTTCTGTCTAGGGAGGCTGTTGCGGCATAGTGGGGGGCGGAAGGGTTGAGGCTGAAGCCGCCAATCTTCTTCTCGGCGAGCTGGTAAATGGCTGTGGATTGTGTGGGTGGAGCGCGGAGATCGCGGTGTCCGAGGGCGCCGTTCAGAGTGGTGAAGTAGATGGTGTGTGGGTCGAGCGGGGCCATGTCGAGCGCGGAGACCGGTTCGTCCATGCTGTGGTCATCCGGGGCGTAGACTTCCGTCGAAAGGTTGCTGGTGAAGTTTGTGGCGCGGATGGAGGAGTCGTAGGAGGAAGTGTAAAGGGTCTCGGCAGAGGAGGGGTGGAAATGCATGCCCGAGATAGTCCGGGCGTGAGGTTTGAGAGTGGTGATTTTAGGGGGAGCGTAGTCGTCTTCGTCAGCGTCGTCTTCGTCGAGGTTTTCAGAATCAGAGTCACCGGGGTTGATGTTGATATTTCTGCCTTTGATTGACTTCTTTTGTGGTTTTTCATCTTCCTCCTCTTCCTTTTTAACTTCCGTTTCCTCAGCCTTTGCTCCGCTACCTGGGCCCTTTTGGGAGGCGTTGACGAAGCCGAGATTACCCAATTTGTCTCCTGCGAAGACGAGGGGGGCTTCTATGGAAGGGTGCATGGTCATGCTATATATCCGCTCTGGAACGATCTTGATTTCTACCAGAAGTCGTTAGCATTTATGCCGGCGTGAAATAAAGATCTGCTCACCATTGGGTGGCCATGCGTCCCATAAATCCAGATTAAGGCTCTCGCGCAAAGTCTTGAGCTTCTTATTTGACGTGTTCTTGATCTCTTCGCCCCCGAATGTCCGCTGATATGGCGTTGCAACGCCTTTATTGAGAACATCGACACCGAGCAGTAAAGTGCCATTTGTAGGTTTCTTGCCAGCGACCAGAATATCTCCAAACTGCAGATCACCAGACACCCGCTGCCTCTTCGCTCTTGCAGCCTCCTCAGCCACTGCTCGCTCCTCTTCCGCCTTTCTTTTTGCGACCTCGCTGTCTGCTTGGATACCTTTAAGTCTAGACGATGTTCTCGTCGCAATCGTTGGCTCTTTTTTGACTGGCTTAGAAGCAGGGCGCGGTTTCCTTGGTTTCGATGCAGCAGTAGTGCTTGTCTTGGGAGGTGCTTGTGGAAGAGAAGTGAGACCCGCAGCTTTCATCCGCTGATTGACAAGCGCGATGTTCGCCAGACGCTGCTTCTCCATCTCCGAGA
Organism: Pyrenula massariospora; assembly: GCA_021030905.1. Classification (NCBI taxonomy): domain Eukaryota; kingdom Fungi; phylum Ascomycota; class Eurotiomycetes; order Pyrenulales; family Pyrenulaceae; genus Pyrenula; species Pyrenula massariospora. The sequence continues at coordinate 1,815,238 of JAGFMI010000001.1, forward strand.
CCCCTGGCGCGGTCTCTTCTTTGCGCGGTCGCCCCATTTTAAGCCGGACGCTATAATCAACGAGAAATCAATGCTCAGTTCTAAATCCTTAGGTACCTTATGTGAGCGTTTGGACTTTTATAAAAGATAAGGTAGCCAATTCGGCTTCGAAGACCCGGACGCGGTCGACGCGTAAAAATTCTGCCCAAGGCGGAGTGTCGGAATTACCTCGGAAGCTAGCATTTTTCTGTTTCGAGAGATCTCGAAAGCTCTATCATCGGAATCGTCCGTACATGATTGCCAATGGCCGATGTATCAACGTCTTCCGCCAAGCTTGATCCCTAAAACCTTCGATCTTGTGAGGTTGCCGTTCCTTTACCATACATGCACCACCGTTGGCCGAACAGACTGCAGACAGGCTAGTACAACAAGACGACCTCGCAGAAGCTCTGCAAGGCTCTGGGCCAGAAACAATGAGGTCGAAGATGCCACGAAACGGGAAGCGGACGGTGCTTTCGTACAGCCTCGGACAAATGAGTCGTCGCTAATGGTCAAAGATGGACCGCCAGACGGGCAGAGAAGCTACCTTCAAGAACGGGCAAAACCTTCCGTCACAGCACCTTCGAATGGAGAAGGGATTTTTGGAAGAGGCCCACCACCCTCTAGCACGATGACCAAATCTGAAAGAGAAGCATTTACTCAACTTCTTGAAAGTCTCACGCAAACTTTCCCGGGAAAGCCCTCGACAGAAACGACCAAAAAGAAAGAAAAAGAGAAGTCGGAGAGAGGACGTGCAGCTGCACGCGAGTCAAGGGAGGCGATAGCTATCAGCAAAAAGATTGTTCCGATCTTTAAGTCTGCAGTCGCGGATTACAAAGATAAGAGTCGCTCGGCAACGGAAAGAAAGTCCCTTTCTTGGCTACAAGAGTCTTTGAAGGGGCCTGCTAAGCGAGCGGAGGAGTTTTACCGAGAAAACCATAACAAGACCATGAACCATCTGTTGTCAATGAACCTTGAGGTGCCGGCGACCTTGGAGGATATGGTTCACGAGATAGGGTATCGAGAGCTAGAAAAGACGGCCAAACTTGTTAGGGAGGCTGCAGAGAAGCGTCTAGGCGACTATGAAATCTGGAGGCTGTTCGAGGAGAGAATATTTTCACTGATGCACTTCTTAGAGCCAGAAAAAGATGCACAACATGGTTCAGCTGACTCTCAGACCAAAGGTAAAAAAAGGGTGAAAAAGAAAAGAACCAAATCAGCTCAGAAAGAGCTGTCTTCAATGGAAGAATCCTCCACGACCGAGCCAGCTGTTAACAATCACATAAACCCCGAAGATGAGGCTACACCGATTGTTTCTACAACTCCCACTGAAGCCCCCAAACCAGGCTCCTCACTATCAGCCCCCCCTTTTACCCTGCCCTCGTACATCCCCCGTCTAACCCTAATTTCCCGCCTCTACCCCGCCGCCATTAACTTTGCCCTCTCCACTCTTATAGAGTGCTTTCCCACGTCCCCAATCCCAAACACCATCCTCCCGCGCCTCAAATCCCTGGGCCGAACCTCCTACGTCCTCGGCGCCAACACCACTTTCTTCAATACCCTCCTTCGATTGCGCTGGTACGTCTATTCCGATCTCAAGGGCATCGACAGCCTGTTTGCTGAGATGCACAACGCCGGCATAGAATTTGACAGCGAAACAATGAGTGTTATCCGGTCCATAGATGATCGGGCACTGAAAGAGCAGAGTGAGCCTGGGATAAGGATGCGGAGGGCTCAAACTAAAATAGCAAAGGCAAGGGGCTTGGGTGCGGATCCGAGGCCATATTCACAGAAAGCAAGGAGTGATCTCTGGTGGTCGATGGAGGAGCAGAGGCATTTCCTGGATAAGATTGTGAACAAGTGGGGAAGGATTGCGAAGGAGGCGCAAGAGGACAGAAAATTGGAAATTAGACAGAGGCGCTTCAAGATAAAGGCAGAGCGTACAGGGCAGGATCGGGTAAGGCAGGGGGCGAAAGGAAAACTTGTGCGGGAGAATTTGGAAGGTAAAGGGAATGGGGAAATGGTGAGAGCTGCTGTAGGAGTAGAGAGGACTCGTCGACGACAAGAAGGCTCGGACGTGAGACCGTTGTTTAATCAACCTCACCAGCGACCGCATGTGATCTCTACTAGGCGTGACCTGGATGCCGGGGAAGCGAAGCAGGTTGCAGCAGGGTAGATGTTATACAGTACTATTTGATCTATTAATCTTCGATATGTGAAGCGAGTCAAGAACTCAATGTGTCGATGACTTTTCGAACATAAATCAGACAGGATCGTGCTTCATGCACCGATGTAGGTAAGGTGCAGTGCTCCGAATCGGCCAGGGTTTTCTTATTCTTTACGAAAGTGCTGGGAAGATACCGAACTGGCGTCGGTGAAATACGCGATCGACTGAGGCTCGGTGAGGAAGCGGCACGGACTTAACACTGCGTGGACGAGACCAAGTTGAGCTTTGCCATGTAGCTTGATTGGCCGAATGTTCTGATACATCTTCGCCTTTCTTTTCGAGACAGTCCGGCACTCTTCGTCATGCCGCTATCGTCCAGCTTCCATGATGGTCCCAATACTTTGCTCCCAAGATTACTTTCCGCATGGCTGTCAGCTTGCACATCGACAGCCTTGAGTTCTTCCGATGTGAACTACTGTCCGTTGCATGGAAGCTGTCGTTAACACAGCCGACGTTTGCGGCATGTGCTCGAGGAAATGAGGAGAAGAGGAGGCTTGCACAAAAGCTTGGTTGATAAGGCGATTTGAGACCTTTCCCAAGAGTCAGTGTCCACAGCATTGTAGTCTGAGCTGGGTTGTCGTCTTGTTCAGAAAACGAAAATGTTTGAAGTGTAGTGCCCATATCTCACATCTTGGGCAATAAAGAACGAGTTCTGACGAGAGATCTGACCTTAACGAAGACGAAGTCCCACGATCTTCGTCCTTCTCAGTCCGACGCATGACTCTGCAGGACTGCGAGCTTATTTTCCGAAAGTTAGTGTTGCTTGATGGCTAGGAACGTCGAAGGAAATGTCATCCTCGTTATTGGTGTCCTTATCGCGGTCTCCAAACTCGCTTTAGGCTGATCTTACTTGAATTCTGCGTCTCCATCTTTATTTTCGTAGCAGATTGTAGCGCCTCTTCTATAAGAATGCAAAGATCGCAATACACTCGCAATCTTCTCATGCGTAAGGTTGTCTCCCTGCTCGTTCTCAAGACTCTTCTCGTTTTCCGAAACTTCGTTCCCTTCGCTTTCAGACGCAACGTCTTGCTGAATATCTTTCAAGCATTCAAAATACAGTGCTATCTTTTAGTCAGCATTTCGACTCGTGTTGTTCAGTTTGTCCTGTCCCAAACCGCCTTTGAGAAAGAACTTTACGACACCTAGAGCTCCAGAGCAGCACGCGTCGATAAGAGCATTGTTGCCATGTGTGTCTTTACGAAGCTTCATATCTCGATATTCGTTGTCACTTTACAGTCTATAAAGCTGACTTCTTGAAACATCCATTCCCAGAAACATCTTGATACCTTTTGCGAGCGTTTCATGAATGCTGGTATGACCTGCCAGGTCAAGTCGGATTCATATACTTTCAAGTTCTTACCTTATGTAGCTTTGAGCACGAAAGATAAGGAAATTTAAAAAGCTGACTCCTCGTTCCATGAAGCGGAATTTGTATTTGCACTAGATTATTGAACTAAGGGACTTCGATGACTTCTAGCAACTCAGCACGTGCACGCGAAACGGTTGCTCTTATGGACTCCATCGACTTTTTATGAAAGTGACAAGTTGCCTTCTTTTCTTTGATTTCGGATCACTGTTGCTATCGAGGTTTGCGATTGATCAGGAGCGAGCCTTCGTGCTCGATTTCAAGGTTCTGGATAGCTTTCTGACTTGCTAACACTTTCTTCTTCGAATCCCCATTCAACGTGTCTGTCTCCGGTCCCTTCAGTGTATCAAAGTTTTTGGTGACGTTCTCGATGCTTTCCAAAATTGCCCGAAGATTTTCGACGACGTTCGTAATCTCGATGACATCTTCATCACTACTCTAGATAGAATTTCAATAATTTATCAGACTTTGAAATACTTAAAGACCCAATGGGGTTACTGCAAGGGCGGTACCTGGGTCTGCCATCTTTACAATGAATCAGAAATTGAAATTAGCCCGATCTACCGTAGCGAATAGCAATAGCATAGCGCATGAAAGTCCCGTAAATAATCGATTGTCTTTCCCAACGACTGAAAGGTACCTGTGTTGAAGCAAATGCCCAATCAGGCCGCGTGTGGGCAAGCATCAAGTCTTCTTTTCCAGCATTGTTGTTGTCATTATTCTGTGTTGATTTGGAAACGGCTCGTGAGAATTCCTCACGGGATAGCACGACTTCTGACGCATGGCTTTATAAGAGCTGAAAGGCTGAGTGTGCCCGTTGAGCCGAGCTCTAGGGGCTGGCACTTCGGGGGCTACGGCGGAGGGACATTAGGCGTCGTCAACGTTACCTAGAGCTAGAAGGATCGATAAACAGTTTTGAGAATAGAAACTTCAAAAAAATCAGGTTGATCAAATCGATAAGAGGTAAGAAATAGGAAGTTCTTAGTATTCAAGTCCAAAAGTCTCAACTTTTAAAAAATACATACTAAATTTAGTCTATTAGAACACAGTTACGCTCTCTCTGTACTAGATAGGTCTTAGTTGCCCAGCCGGGACTGCGGATAGATAAACCTAGATTGAAATGTGACTCCGTGAAATTTTGTCAAAATCATTCTACTCTACCAGACCACCTGCTCGAAAAATGACTGAACGGCCTCTGGGACGCAGTAGAATAGTACCCTTGATGTTCTGTGCGTTTAAGCTATACTTACAATAGGCCCAAGCCTAGCCACACGGAGGACGACCGAAGTAGCCGCGTCTCGCTTTTACTAACAATCCCAACATGGCTCATCGCGACCTCCTACACAAGCAAACTGGTATCACTGGATGATATTTGCATGAAATAATGTTTGCTACAATACTATTGTGGCTCAATTCTGTCTCGGTTTTTCGCTGTTTTACCTCCATCATCTCACTATCGGTTTGTGCAGTCTATTCTAGATATAGCGCCGTTTGTTCTTCATAAAATGCGATGAAGGTCCTTAAAGTCTTGATGCTTCTATTGATCCCCCGTGCTTCTATTGCCATAACTTATTGGATTGATATGTCATGCTCAAACCCTGACAAGACCCGTCAATTCCGCAGAGGTTTCGCTGGAGCCCGGGACATGGCGGCACGAGCATGGGCGAGGTTAAGACCTGAGGACGTGTACATGACGCAAGTGTCTCAGACCATCTTTAAGCCAAGAACACCTGCATTTAACCATAGGACAAGGAGTGAACTCTCTATATGGATGATTTTGACTTTATGCTGACGGGAAAGCTCAGACATATTTGATCAATTATCACAGATGACTGAGTCACACGATCAGGACCAGGCGAATATTCGTATCTATTGTGATAATGATGACCTGAGTGGCAGGGGACGATGGACTCTTCGACAAGATCCTCGAAGGGCCCCAGTGGGGTACCTTCCGCAGAGAGATCGGGTCAAGTATCCTCCTGCTACGCCCCTTGGAAATTACCAGGAATGGGAAGACCGTCGGAATGGTATCGCATTGATTTCGGGGACAGAAAGATCCTATTACACTAACCTATGAAATAGGGGTCGTGATGGGCGGTACCATTGGCTGCGGAGATCATTCGGTCCAGGCGATAACTTACACGCAATTCAAATGGCCACGTTCCGCACCGCTTGGAATGGACACCAATCTGCCGTTGAACAGGCTTACCATGACTGTGGGTAGATTGTACCTATTCTTTAAATCGGACGACGAAGCCTAAAGCGCCAAAACAGGTCTGTGACAGGCAGATACGCGGAGGTCTCCATTCATTCGATGAGCTGAACTCAAGAGCCGATATGTCATCCGTAATCAACAGAAGAGCTCGGGGAACGCTTGACGGCCTCAGAGCTATGACTGCCGCTGTGATACTACATGAGGTTGGTAGTTCTGATCCCGAGGCTGTGCTCCGCGATGCTAATCAGGTTTGAACAGCTTTTCAACTATCCCCCTTTTCTTTGTAAGTCTACTTCATCCGTTCCTGTCGGTGGAGGGTGATCTTTGAACTACAATCCTGAGTACCCCCTGTCTTTGAGTTCCCTTCCCAGTCTATCTGCTACCCATGCTCAGCACGCTCGCCGCTTCTCACTACCCTTCGCTACTAGGCCTTACCCAACTAACAGTCTATCCTCTTCAGTCAATACCTACCTTTACAGGATCCCAGCAGGGCTAGGCGGCAGCTGGTCGGGGATACTGCCACTCTCCAGTACGACGTCCGGTCATAACTCGGATTGTTTTACGTACTTTGCCTTGTTGGCTACGCTTGCCGACCGCGGGTGGCGTCTAGATCCAGATCCAGATCGCTGGCGAGAAGGGCACCTGATTCAGGATCGGAGGGTTATCAGACGTCCAACTCCTTCATGAGGGGAGTCGGGGAAGAGATCCTGGTATGAGGATGGAGCGGAGATCGTGAATCGGAGCACTTGCATATATTTTGATGGATGAGCGTTGTTTCAGAGCAACCTAGCAAGTCCCATTGTATTTTGGCAACTACCGAGGAGATGGTCTCTAACAAGGTAGCCACAGATTCTGGTAAAGAGGGACAAGCAAGATATCGGACTGCGTGGCGAGTGTGAAGTGAAGATATTGGCTTGCGACCGAATAGTTGAAGTCAAATGCAACAAAGCTCCTCGCTGCTTTCTCCATTTGCAATCGCCGACCCCTCAAAGCCTGTTCCCTTTCAACGATGCTATATCCGCCTCCCGATCACACAAACCCCGGCGCCGAAATGGAACAACCTATAACGTCTACCACGAGCATTGGAACAATGACATATCGCTCTGATGAACAAGGAGTCTGTATCAAGAGGATGTAGTCTCGGCAACGTCGTCCGAGGCACGTCTTAGCACCTTGTTTGCAATTTATACGAGTGTAGACACGTCTTTTATGAGTTTAATAGTAATCTTAATATCGATTTCAAAGGCACCTAGCAGCCATGTCGTCTCTCAAAATCAACATCGTAAAATAGAGGAGCACGAGGCAGAAGCCCCTTCAGTTGCTCTACACAAAAAGCTGATATAATTTACCAATCAAGCAAAGTACACGTTACCACTTGTCCAGAACATCATGTTCCCCATTCCGCGCGTCTAGGAACCTATGCAGATAGCTCGCACGCTATGCAATCAAACATTCCACGCCATCCATGTAATCCCAGAACGCCGTGCCCCAGCTCATAACCCGATGCCCCCCGGCCCCCTACCGTCATTTCTACCCATCTGGAAATTCTTAATGATCCCCAAAACGCCGGCCGCGCCGTTACCCAATGTCTCGCCACCATCCCTCTCCGACTCAGCAGCCTGCTCGGCTTTCCAAGATTCGTCAAGATTTGAATTCGACTCGCCGTCCTCATCCGCTTCGATCGTTCTCGCCATGTGCGGTCCCTGGCGGGCGGGACGGTATCGCGACCGGTGTATGCTTGTATTTGCACTACGACCCGGTGCTCGGAGCGAGGGTTGATGGTGACGATCGAGTAGAACAGACGTTATGGGCTCATCTGTTTCCCCATTTTCATGCACAGCACCGCTAGCGAGCGTTGTATTGGCCAAGCTAGAGGTCTGTCTTGATCGACCCCAGCGGTCTGGGCGGCCGGCGATGTTGTCTGCCATCAGGCTTGGAGACATTGGAGCAGGAAATGACGGAGGTGGGTGGTAGCGATGGCGGGCCAATGGTGGAGAGAAGTAGGGAATGCCAGTCTTGGGGTTGCGCGCGTAGTCATTCATAAAGCCCCAGTATGATGCCTCGAGCTTGTTGTCTTTTGTTCCAAAATAGTCGCGGAGGGCAGGCGGGTCCTGCTGCTGGTCCTCGGGCTGCTGCTGCTTCTGATTATTCGGCAAAGCGTGGCCATTCCGCTCAAAGTCAAAGACGGCAAATGAGCAGACGTGGCCAAGACCGTCAACATCTACTGTAAATTCGCGGAAGAAATCAATTAAGCGCTCGCTGCAATTGGGCAGGCTGAACCATAGCACAAAGGGTGTGAATATCATGCTCAGAATTTCCTCGACGAAAATGATGATCTTCATTTGATAGAGGCGAGCAAATTCCTGACGAACTTCGTCGCTGTGGAAGCGACCTTCCCAATGCGAAGGGGAGTACCGAGTGAAGGTCGTGAGATCATGAAGGGCTTGCTCTGGATCGAAAACGACATTTTCCTCGGGTAGAACACCGTGAGCGGCAGCCCAAATGGCACCAAAAACGCTGATGTAGAAGAGAACGGTTCGGTTTGGTGTGATTTCGAAGTTAAGAAAGAGCTCAGGGTCAAGGACAGATGCGAGAGCGAGGACAGAAGCGATTGCGCCAGAGACGAAGGCGACAAAGCGGCAGATTTGATCTGTCTTATCCTTGGGAAATTGGTCAACGTAACGAGAGGCAAATGGATACGACATGTTCATCCTCTTCTGGAAAAAATGCCACAATTCATTGAACTCGCGAAATTTCCATTGGGCAAGTGGATTATACTGACGTGAGCCGATCTGAGAGGGGTTTTTCTGAAATTCTTTGAAGTAACGGAAGAAGTAGTGCATCAGAAAATACGCGACGATAAACGGTGCGGCGAAGATATTCATAAAGCCGACGACGATAAATCGGTTTCGGAGCCCTGCACTTAGCGCTTCTCGATGCTCTCGTCTAAGGAAGGCCTTTTTCACTTGTCCTTGGGCATTGAAAACGTAGTCGAGAACGCATAATTGGATATTCCACTCCAAGGTCCGCGAGAACAGTTGGCGATTCCTTAGCCCAGGAATTGGTAGTGTAAGATCGAGCACATCTTTGTTAAAGAGCGCAATCAGATAATTTTCTTTGCGCATGAGACGGTTGGCAATGTCATGAGCATCCATTCTCTGTTTTGATTGACTTCCCAAGAACTTTCTGTGCTTTGCAGACACGGCAGGGGCCGTAGCTGGATTCGAGTCCCGTAGCTCCATTAGGCGGCCCACAATTTCTTGCCACGATACTGTCTGCATGTCAAGATCTGAGATGCCCAAGAGATGCTGATAGAAATCTCTCATGTTGAGTAAGGGGCGTATCTCCAAAAGACCTTGAAGTAATCTCACTATCCAAAGGAAGCAGAATAGCCACAAGATGAAGCTCGCCATGGAAGACATTTTCCTAGTACACTGTGGCACGACGACTTCGGTCAATTTGCTGCTACCAGGGAGGCTGCGGTAGTCGACGCAGTTCAGCAAAAAAGTAGAAAAGCCGACCATAAAAGCGAGGGTCCTGTTCAAATCAGCATCGTGTAATAGGCACTGGTGGCTGAACTTACAGAAGGCTAATACATCTGCTCAGAAGGATCGACCAGATACCATTGCCAAGGTAGTACAGGTATACCTCTTGGAGGAAGTTGTCGAGATTCTCAACGTTTGCCCATCGCCACATGGCTTTCTCTTTCGGATGCGCCATGGCAAGCCCCGGTAGCCGAGTCACCGGCTTGCTCGTTGGGTCGGTCGTGAAGTTTGTCGAGTTTCGGAGGTGAAGCTGTTGTTGGGCGCGAGTCGTTTCCCATCGACGCCGAGTAGATGGACTGGGCGACCGAATTGCGGGTATAGCAGAATCGTCTTCTTCGGGCCGTGGGGGTAGACCGGTAAGGTCTACACCGTCGATATTCTCACCTCCTTCAACTAAGAGCGACGCAGGTACCTCATCATCGGCCTCTTCCACGTCAAGTAAACCAGAAGCTCTCCTTCCTTTTCGTCGGCCGCTCGCTCTTGAGGCTTTGGGCTGCCTTATTTGTTTTGGTGGCTCAAACGTAGCTCTTGTAGCCAAGGGATTACTCTTGGCTGTGATGTGGCTCTCGGAAAGATTAAACGGCGCGGCTTCGAGGTCGAGATCGTGGAATTGTTCTCCAAGGTTCTGTTCGTCTATAGCAAGTGCAGTATGTCCTTCATAGTCCGAGGATTCTTCATCTTCTTCGTGCTGCTGTATTGTGTCATAGACAGACTGAGATCCGCTCCTGGCCGGAAGTAAGCGCGAAATGAATCCAGAGGCCATATTGTAATGAAGAACAAAGGAGATATTTGGTGAGACTTTTCCTACTAGCCGCAGGGTATGCGTTGAAGGACGCCGTTCGGTGCTGTTGGCGTCACCGATGAAGTCGGAACCAGGCCCCACAACATCATGTCAGATCAACGAGATCCCATGAGGCGTGAGCGGCTCGGTCTAGTGTGGTGAAAGCTCACGATCAGCTTTACTTGAGGCTATCACGAGCCATGGCGTGCACCTTTCCACCGGGTCCGATGATGTTGACTTGGAGATGGAGCGTGCCTGCGTCGGCTAAACATCGGGAGGCTTCGGCGAGGCGGCAAATTGATCAGCGGCGCCCGAAGCTTGGCTGTGCCTGGTCCGTCTTGGCTTCGGCCCTGACCTCGTTACCTAACTAAGGCGGGCGTGGGAAGCGGGTGGGCAAGCTCTGGAGCCAAACCAGACTTCGACCATGCTTTCGATCAATTGCAGATTCGCGCTTGCAGGTCGCATGAAACAGACCTTTCGCTCAAAGAAAGTTTCAACCGGCCGCACGCCTTGATCCGAAATCAAATCGGAGGCAGCCGTGGGGTTGCACAGGGCAAAGACGCCGCCTCGGCTCAATTGGCACGAAGTATGTTCCTATTTCAGCGTCTAGAAGAGTTAACCGTCAATGATTTCTATAAACATTGCCATGCTGACATGTCTCCAAGGTTGCCACCCTCCTATAAGATCTTGTCGGAATACTTCTAGCGTCAATCATCTACCGCCCACCGTCTAAAGCACGGGTCGGCAGAGCATATAAATCAATTCATACCTCTTTGCCCGTGAGCGCACCGCTCCTATGCTGCTTCCTACAGAAAGACCACGTCCGCAAATTCCCTGTTCGACTTCCCGCGCAAAGAACATTCGCTCTTTATGACGAATGTTGCACATCGCCGCACCGTAGGCAGGCGCGGCAAATAATATGGATAAAGAAAGTCGAAATGGAGCGAAACGCCGCTCGGGAAACCAAGAACCATTCGCGACGTCTACAGTAGAGAGACGATCGAGCAAGAAGTCGTCCTCTAGAGACAGGCATGGCAAGGTATATCCGGATTCATTCAAGGAAAGGACTATCCGAACCGTAACCCCAGACAACCATCCATCCAATGGTGAATCAACGAAGCCCTTTTCAAACGACCACACTCCCTTTCGCACTGTGTCGACTCCTGAATCAAGGAGCCGATCCCATGATATACAAAGGTCAAATGATAAGGCTTCGACGTCTGAGAATTCAAGATATACATCCCATAACGGCCGTGGTAGAATTTTCGAGGAGCCAAGCAGCGATACTTCTCCGAGCTCTGCAACTTCCAAAGTCCGCCAACGCATGGGATCTAATGCTGGTAGTCCTTTCTCTCGATCACTCGATGAATATTCCTCCATTGGCTACCCATCAGTGGTGCCTACAGGGTTATCGTCAGCTCTCACGCAGAATCATCAGAGTCGTCAGCGGCTGGTCAAATCACCACCTCATCCGCTTTCACCGACCGGATTGCGAGGGGATACTTCTCGGGAGAATGCTCCATTGTCACCGCCAATGAACGCTGATTCCGCCAAGATCCTCCAACTCATGAATATTACTTGTGGCCGGATGAATGGCATCCTGTTCTTTCGAACACCCGATTCACCTGACTGGTCTTCTGGATATTGTGCGATAAATGTCGCCTCTGGGTCTCTGATCTATCAAGAGCAAAAGAAGTCAGGAGCCGCTAGCAAGACATTGATGCCTGATCTTCGGGGATGCAATGTTCAAACAAAGATAGATGAAGGAACGCAATATTCTTATCTCTCTGTGTCGGCAGCATCCTCAAAGCTGACAGTGCAATTGCGCCCGCCAGTTCCGGAGACATTTGATTCCTGGCTGGCTGCCCTTTTATGTTGGCAACCTCTTGCACCATCTGGTATCCAGGGGAAATTGCCAAAGGCACAGCCATCAGCTTTTGAACCGAGATCACGAATAGGACGCAGAGCATCTGACGGAAGTGTAGGCAGAGCTGCTATCATCAAGGTGGGAAAGCTCTTGTATTGGGAAGGACATCATCATAAAGATTCCAGTGCCTCGGGAACATCTGCTCCAGAACGAGCCTTTACGTCTTCTTGGCGACGGATGAGTTTCATCCTTCATGACAACGGTCAATTCAAGCTACTAGAAGAGGATGGTGGGCAACCCCTCTTCTCAATTGACTTGCCATCACTATCCAGGTCTGCAATCCAGCAACTAGATCCTTCCGTTCTCGACATCGAGTATAGCATTGCAATCTACTATCAATACACAATCCCTGGTGCGACTCGAGTTCGTTCAAAACCAGTCTTCTTTGGTATCGAAACTCGGATCCTCTACGAAGTTTTATTCGTTCTCCTTCGCGCCTTTGCTACTCCAATACTGTACAGCGCCTCTCAAGGAGGGTCAGCTTCGGATAGTGGGTCCACGCACAGCTCCCCAGGTCAATTTCCTACACCATCCGGGGAGCTTTTTCGCGTCGAGAGACAGCTAGATCTACGTCTCACAGAAGCGAAGCTTCGAACGCCATTCAACACAAGGAAAGAGTCACGTCAAATGGCATCAAAATCGGCACAGCCACTACTGGGCGACTCATATGCTGAAGTCCTACTCGATGGAGAAGTCAGAGCTAGGACGGCCGTGAAGACAGGGCAACCATTTTGGCGGGAAGACTTTTCAGTATTTGATATACCTCCGTCGATATCGACCGCATCGATTTTGGTGAGAGCCCGCGATCCTTCTGAAAAAGAATGGACGATGATTGCGCACGAGCCATACGGTCTTTCGCTGCGAGACGGCGAGCCATTTGCCGTCAATGGTGATATTGAAGTGTCCTCGCACGATCGTGTTGTAGGAGAGGCAAGCCTGCAGCTTGATGACCTCGTTAGAGGAGAAGAGAATGAGCAATGGTGGTCTCTTGTAGATCCCCGCGGACAGGTTTGCGGAGAAATGCTGATGAAGACTCGTCTGACGGAGACCGTGGTCCTCATGGCTAAAGACTACAAAGCCATGTCTGACCTTCTCCACACCTTTTCCAACAGGCTCACCCTGCGACTTTCACATGTGCTTTCAAATGAGGCAAAGCGGCTGTCTGAGCTCTTGCTCAATATCTATCAAGTTTCTGGAAGCACTCTTGATTGGTTGCAAGCAATGATAGAAGAAGAAATTGACGGCATCGGTCGGGACGATGGATCGCAAAGTCTTCGCTATTCCAACCGCATGCATTCTCAGGAATCATATGAATCTGCCTCGGAGCGAGAAATGCTCGTAAGAGAAGTTGGACGCACAGCTACCCTTGAGGCCAATCTACTCTTTCGTGGGAACAGCCTGCTTACATATTCACTCGACGCTCACTGTCGCCGATTGGGACGGGAGTACCTTGAAGAGACCTTGGGGCCAAAAATACGGGAGATTGACGAAGCTCAACCAAATTGCGAGGTAGATCCAAACAGGGTCGATAATCCTCAAGAGCTCGACAGGAATTGGAAGATTCTGATTAATCTGACAACAAGTGTCTGGAGAGTGATCCAGGTTTGTCTCCTCTACAAGTTAAGGAAAGATGTTCTGATCGCTTTGTAGGCTTCGGCAACACGGTGTCCCACAGAAATGCGTCTGCTCTTTCGCCATATCCGTTCTTGCGCTGAGGATCGCTACGGTGATTGGATTCGAACAGTATCTTACTCCAGTGTCTCTGGATTTCTCTTTCTTCGTTTCTTCTGCCCAGCAATATTGAACCCAAAACTGTTCAATCTTATGAAAGGTACAACTGGACTGTTCAATTATGTCTAGGATATGCTAATACCGTGTAGAGCATCCTCGCAACCTTCGTAGCAACCGAGCATTATTACTGATCACCAAATCACTTCAAGGGCTTGCAAACATGACAACTTTCGGAAGCAAAGAGCCATGGATGGAACCTATGAATGTGCGTATTCTCCTCGGATAGCCATAAAATTACTCGCTAATTGACATGCGGCAGAAATTTCTAAGCTTGCATCGAGCGGAGTTCAAGGAGTTCATAGACAAAATATGTGATGTATCAGTTGAACGTCCTAGCGTTGCAGTATCACCAAGCTACGCAACGCCGATCCAGATTCTTGGTCGCCTCCCTCCGACGTCTCGCGAAGGATTTCCCAGGTGAGCCTTGCTTCCAGTTTCCCTAATCAAAATATCAGCATCTCACCGATTTGTAATAGCCTTCCTTTCCTGCTCGACAGCGCCAGAAATTTTGCAGAACTTGTCATGTTGTGGCTCAATAATTGTCCGCCTGATATCGAAGGTCAAAGTCCTAGCGAGAAAGCTTTAGTGGCGTTCCATCAAGTCTGCTTAGAGCTCGACGAACGCACCAAAGATCGCGTGAACCAGGCTGAGCAGGCGGAACGACCCAACGGAGGCTTGGAATCGAAATGGGAACGCTTACTTGAAGACCGGGTCCGGTCTAGCAGCAACCCCTACTCGAGCGAACCTCATCCCTATTTTGGGGAAGCAGGCTCTTACAATTCCGCCGCGCATGGTCGTCAGCATCATCGCAATTCGATCAGCCAATTTGGTCACCGTGCCCTTTCCCCGCCCTTTCAAGAGGCGAACAACGACCATATCGAGGACACACCACCGAACTCAGCGTCTGTCACTTGGGAGAGACAGCTGCCACCCAACACCAACGCTCGCCCTAACGAGCCACGAGGAGGAAGCGGTGCAAGCTCGAAAAACTCATCTGTCTTGTCACTAGATCCCTCCGACGTTCCGAGACGGCGCCAGACGCCCATCAGTCGAGAAGGATCATCGAGGGCGAGACTTCTAGATCTCGTAGGAGGTCCTGGGAGAAGGAGAGGGAAGGAGAGAGAGAAGGACAGGGAAATAGAAGGCCAATGAAATCAGATCATTCAAGCTATGAGGAAGAGTCATGACTCTACGACGTCTTTGTCTTCTGTAGCGTCACTGGCGGATATGTATTTAGCCTATGTTGATGACAGCGACTGGAACGGACAACTGAACGATCCGTCTTGGGCGGTGATTTTGTAGGTTCTTGTATTTGGTTGCTACCAACAAGGGGCAGGTTTTTTGGATCTTTTGGTTGAGTTAGATACCCTGCTCTATGGAGAGTATGTCAATTCGCTTCAATATGCATATGATTAAGAGGCACCGGAAAAGGTCATGCACAGTGTGATGCAGGTCAAAAAAAGGATGCCGATCTTTATCTGATGCTCTCTTTTAGGCACATAGTACTTGATGACGATCTGCTTTAGCGATTGATCGGTTGGCTAACCAATTTGTTCGCTCTGTGGTAGGAGGTAGCTTCGTGAGTTGTACTGCCTTTCCTCCAGATCATGATACCTTGAAATCCAAGAGCCTTGATTCGCCGATCTGATCTTCATTGACTTTGACAGGAGCCTCGAAAGATCACTCGTGCAAAGGATTATGTGCCGGTCCAACGCCGCCGCTACTGAACCTTTCTGCCGCTCTTCTCCTTTACGGCGGAGGTCCTTCGGTCTCGGCTGTCATGCGTCCCCGCAACCAGATTCACCCAGATCCAAGGATTCCCTCTTTTGCCGAATCTAATCAATTAACGGCAGTTCAGCAGCCCTACAGTCAGTTTGCAACCCAATTGGTCGTCCTTCTATACCTAGGCAGGGCCTGCATCTTATTGAGACATGGATGTTCGCGCACTCCCCACAGCTGGGACAGCTTCGTCTCTTCCTGCTTCACAATCTCGCTCAAGCTCATTGCTGATATTACATACATCGAGAGAGGAAGAAGAGCATCAACCGCTCGAGCGGGAAACCAAACATGAGCGGCACCCATCTTGTGCACAGGTATGGAACACAGTTGGCCTCTCTTACCAGTCCCTAACATCTGGCAAGTCATGCACATGAGGAAGACATACCCGGCACCGTGAATTTGAAGGCCGCTGGTACGTACTTGCCTTCACTAGAATCACCCGGAAATGACACGCTGACACTGCTCAGAGGGTGATGATACTGGCTATGGACAGGCACTGTTTCCTGTCCCAGCCGAGGATCCGAACGACCCTCTTCAGGTCAGTGATGAGAAGCGCAGCCGAGTGTATTTTGGGCTCCCTTTCTGATTTGTATCAGTGGGCCACATGGAAGAAGACGATGATCTTAGTTGTCTGTTCGATTTATTCATTCCTCGGGAACTCATCCTTGACTGGCCCCTCGGTGTACATCGAGATCTATTCAGAGGAATTCAAGATCTCGCCCGCTACGGCTTCGGGCCTTATTTCGTATTCCAACCTCGCTTATGGATTCGGTAATTTTGAATTCTCTCGAGCATGTTAGACAAGGAATACTAACGGCAATAAGGGTCGTTAATCCTGGTGCCACTATATTTAAAGATTGGTCGCAGACCGGTCATGCTGGCTACGTTGCTGGTGGTGAGTAATCTTCCCAATTCTCTGAGATGCTTATTTGACGAGACTTAGTTTGCCGCCGGTCTTATCGGTGCCTCAAGAGCTACTTCATACCCTGGCCTGATGATTGCTCGCGTATTTCATTCTTTTGGCTCCGGTGTTTGTGAAGCTTTACCCGTGCAGCTTGTAAACGATGTGTTCTTCCTCCATGAGCGAGGAAAAAGGCTAGGAATCTATACTGGTGCGCTCATTCCTTACCCCTTTGGCGGCATCGTTTGCTAAATGTTTCAAAAGTCTGCATTTGTCTCGGAGCCACTGGCCCCTTATACGCCAGCTACATGCTGGCTGGTGGCTATTCATGGCGGCTATTCTTCTACGTTGAATTTGCGTTTGCAATGGGACTTTTTGTGCTTGCATTTTTCTTCGTGCCGGAGACGGCATACAAGCGGAAGTTTGGAACAGGAGAACAGCCTGCAAAGTCGACTTTAACCTCTGAAAAAGAGGAAATCGAGGCGCACCTAGAGGAGAGCTCGCCTCAAAAGACCTTGAAACCCTATCTCTCAACCCTAAAGCCATGGAGCTCAATCGACAAAGAAGCCTCCTTCTTCGGCACCATGTTCCGCTCCTTCACCTACTACCTCGTCCCATCCGTCTTCTGGGTCGTAACAACTTACGGTACTCCAAGCTTCCACCCCACCCCTCCCCAATCCCTCTACTAACCTGGTACTAGGAATCTACATCGGCCTCGGCGCCCTCGCCTTCAACTACACCTTCCCCCTCAAGATCACCTCCCCACCCTACCTCTGGTCCCGCACCTCCTCGGGCCTCATCGCCCTCGGCACCCTCTGCGGCTTCTGCCTCGCCATCCCCTTCACCTCCTCCTCCGATCGCCTCGCCGCCCACCTCACCAAACGCAACCATTCCATCCGCGAGGCCGAGATGCGCCTCGGCGTCCTGCTGCCCGCGTGTCTGGTCGCGCCCGCGGGGCTCGTCGTGTACGGCCTGACCGCGCAGCGCGATCTGCACTGGTTCGGGTACTTTGCCGGGGTGGCGATGTGCAACTGGGGCGCGTACTTTTACTTTACGTTCTCGCTGGCGTATGCGATCGACTCGTACAACGCGAATATGAGCGAGATGCTGATTGCGATGAATCTGGGGAAGCAGGCGATTAGCTTTGGGATGGGGTCTTATCTGCTGGATTGGATCTTGACGAGGGGGTATGCGGTGGTGATCAGCGGGATCTTTGGGGGGGTGCTGTTGGCGAATAACTTGTTTGTGTTTGTCTTTATGATTTGGGGCAAGTCGATTCGGAGGGCGACGGCGGGGAGTTGGTTGGCGAGGATTCATGGGCGGAGCTTGAAGGCGGGGGTTGGGGAGGTTGCTTGAGTTTTGAGTATAGTGCAACAAGGGTGTTAATCGGAGAGAGAGAGGGGCAGGGTCATCGATATTAGTCAATGTGTTTTTCACCAGAAAACTCCTACTAGTGGCAAAGCAATACATACACTCACTCCCGCTCCGTCACTCTCCCTTCTCAAAAAACCCAGCAGGGTTCCATCATCCAACTTTACAAACTCCACCCACCCACTCACTCAAAGAAAGAACTCAAGAATCCGGCGCCCTCAGCACAACCCCCGGCTTCCCCAAGTACCACGCCAAATCCTCCCCGCCCCCCGTCTCCCGATCCCTGACCTCCCGCCCCGTCCACCCGTTCCCCAGAAACCCCCACATGTTCCCCGTCGCGTCCGCGTACTCGTACTCCCAGTCCTCGTAGCGGGGTTCGTCGATGGTTTCGTAGTAGTGCAGGCTCGAGCCTGGGCGTTTTTAGTGTTAGGGTTTAGACTATGCGAGGGAGGGGAGGTGAGGGGGGGGGGAAAAGGGTACCGGGCCAGATGCTAATGACCTTCCCCTCGGCCTTGCCGCCTTTGTACCACGACTTGCAGGGGTCGGAGAAGACCATGCGCTGCAGGAACTTTTGGTGGTGGGTGTTGAGGTGGGTGACTACGGAGGGTTTGACGGTGAAGGATCTTTGAACGTGAGCATTCTATATCAGCGGGTGGGTCATGGGTGGAAAGGAAGTTTTTAGTACTTGGGAAGCGGGAGGGGGAGGGGAGGGGGATAGAACTGACTTGATCTTCTGCCGCTGCATCTTAGCCACAAACCGCACCATGTATTCGCACTGCTTCTCGAGCACCGGGATCAGCGTCCCATTGCTGATCGGCGCGTTGGGCCCGAGGAACATGAAGTAGTTCGGAAAGCTGGGGATGGCCATGGCGAGATACGCCTCGACGTTCGCGGTGTCGGCCCAGCGCTCAGACAGATCGACGCCGCCCTTGCCGAGGAGGCGGAAGCGCGGGCGGTACGAGGTGTCGAAGCCGGTGGCGCAGATGATCGCGTCGACGTCGTGGTGCTTGCCGTCGCTCGTGACGAGGCCGGTGGGCGTGACGTGGGAGATGTCCGCGGTGACGACGGAGACGTTGGGTTTGACGAGGGATTCGAGGAAGTTTTGGCCCGGGGTCAGGCGGCGGCAGCCGACGCCCCATTTGGGGGTGAGTTTGGCGGCGAGGTCTTCGTTGTCGTTGAGGCGGGATTTCATGAGTTTGGCGAATTCCTGGGGGTTTTGGGGTTAGAGTGGTATGGAAGGGGGGCATTGGAGATGGGCGTACGACTCGGGCGATTTGCTGTTTTTCGCTGTCTTTGAGGAATGTATCGAAGGTGCGATTCATGTCTCCTTCTATCTTTTTGCGGTAGGCAAGGAACATGTCTGGGTCGTTGCGAAAGGCTTCTTTGTCTTTGTCGGTGTAGTAGAAGTTCTTAGGTCCTTCGTTCTTTGGGTCGACGAAACCCTGGGAGGGGGCTATCCAGGTTGGGTTCCGGATGAAGGCTTTCATATGACTTACAACTGGTTCATGGACGTTAGCTCGACGAGGGCAATCTTTCTGTACAAGGGGAAATTGGCACCTGGCTGCAGTTCTGGGACAATTTGTATCGCTGAGGACCCTGAGCCCAAGACCGCAACCTTCTTATTGGAGAAGTCGGCCGAGTTGTCCCATTGCGCAGAATGGCAGAGGCTGCCTTCGAAGAAGGCTAGGCCAGGTATTTCCGGCCACCTCCATTTGTTCAACAAGCCGCAAGCATTGATAAGGACATTACAATCCCGCTCAAAGGTTATTTTTTCTCCACTCTCCGGTGACGTGACTTCGAAGACTAGATGCCAAACACCTTGCTCATCGCTCCACTCGGCACTATCCAATTTGTGCTGGTACTGAATATATTTGAAAAGGTCATGTTTCTCAGCAACTGCTTTGAGATAGCCATGTATTTCTAGAGAGCCGACATAGCTGTAGAAAAGGTCAGTCGATCTTGAGTGCGAGCTCTATGTTGAGTTGAGCTGACTATCTCGAATAATCTGGATTTGGCTCGAAGGTGTACGTGTATGCATGGGCCGGTACGTCGCCTTAATTGCATCAGCGTTGATCCGTTCTCAATGTCAGAGAAACTCACAGGCACAGCCAGGATAGCGATTTTCGAGCCTTTATTCAGTCAATGTCAGCGCGTTCTTGCTACTAAAGCTCCTACTAGAATCAATACCAGGTCCCTCCTAAATCATTGTTCTTTTCATATATTGTGAAGTCACAATTTTGTAACGTCTCTTGAACTCTGATGGCCGTGGCAAGACCTGAAACGCCTGCGCCAATGCACACAACAGAGACCGGCGAGGAGGAATTTAGTGTCTCCTCCCGGATGCTGTAGTCTGGATTTATGAAGCCATTATGCTGGACGTCAAAGTCTCCCATTGCAGATACTTGAAGCAGAAATTTTCGCAGACGTGACAGCAGGAACGTACAAGATATGGACAACAAGAGAGAGGTAGCTCGAATAGACAATAATGAAAATAAAGTCAAATCAAGGAAGTGGACAAAATGAAGCGTTGTGAGACAAACAAAACGCTTAGATAGCCAACCAAACTGCCCATTGCCTTGATCACTTGCAGCATGGTTCTGCCGATCTGCAACGAGTCTGATCTGTAGCATGGATGCAGAGAGACGCAGTGTCACTTCTGAATTTATCCCCGGCAAGTCACCTGGAGATGCACATAGTAGGTCCGAAATACCGGCACTTGACACAGGCGACAAATTTAGAGCTGAAGGAGGGGTACTGTGTAAGGGCTTGTTGCTGAGGACTATGGTGTGGAGAAGCAAGATGCGGAGAGACAGGCGGGACCGAGTGTCTGGCAATCATGGTACCAAAGACGGTGGGGAAGATAGAATTCGGGAAGTGCTAGGCACAGGAACAAGAGTTCGAAGGCAACGGTGACATACACATTGCCACCGAAACCTTTTGCTTGTCAGTGATCGAAGATTGGGAGTGGCCGATCTCGCATAGCAAATTTGGGCTTCTCAAAGACGCTCCTCAGCGTTGCAAATCGAATACCCCTACGACAGAACGATTGTGCTCCGGACGAGCAGGATCATATGCAAATCAATGAACTTCCTGGTTCATATACCTTCTTTATAACTGGGTGGCCTACTCGGGGCATATGAAACTTTAATGTCGATAACGAAGACATCAAACATGTGCTCACACTTCCGCTTCAAGACCAGCCAAGCACCCTCGTGAACGGAGAGCCATATGGAAATGTCACAAAAATGGACAAATAATCATCGAAAACGATGAATGGATTGACGGAGGTATCGAGCAGGGAGCCAATCGAATCAGTGAGGTATAAGCTATTGACCAAATAAGATATTCCCCTATTAGGGCAAAAGAATTAAGCTTAAAGTGTAAGCTTCAACTTCAGGTCAAGAGAATGTGTAGTGAGTCTTGACGTTCATTTATAGGATGATTTCTGTAAGAATGACGAGCATCATAGACCCTATGCAGTAACACCTGCGTAAAGCCAAGGAGACAAGACCAAACGGGCTCGTGAATGCGCAGTTTAGCAGTGCAAGGCTATGCGATGACAAGGCAGGGCGTACCAGCGGAGCGTATCAAGATATGGGCCATAATGAAGAAAGCATGGTGGATAGATTGCGTTGTGTTAAGCAGATCATTCTCAATGGATAGATGGCTTTGACTCGTTTGATGTCTCTAAGCTGACTATCCGGTGGAGCTCGAGCGAAGCACGCGAGACTTGACGGTTCATGACCCATGATGGATCCTCAATACTCCACAGGCCCCGAAGGTCGAGGGGATTGAAAAGGACTTGGTACTTACGCACGTCTCCAGGTCAGCAACAAGTTTGAATATCGAGCACGTCTCCAGACTGATGGCACTACAGACGTATACCTTTGGAGCCTCCCTGACGCGTGTTTTCAGGCAACAGGGAAGCAAAGCTGACTCATTGCAGACACTCAGATCAGACTCAGATGCTGGCCCGGCCGAATGGGCTTTTCCAAAATCAAGCCCACGGGACCATTTGGCTGAAGGCCAAAGTGAAGGAGCAGGTGATAATGAAAGAGGGTCCATTACTGCAGGTCTTCGGCCCCCAGATCTGCAGCTGATCAAAACACAGCGTCGATCAAAGGACGGAACAGGCGCCTTCGCTCGCGTGCTAGGTCGGATTTGGTCACCATCCTTCAGCCTTAGGGCTCTTCTTGCGAGAATGTCCGGGCCGTAGACATCTTCTTCTCCCAGAAAACCTTCTCTCAAGATTATCGCAAGAGATGGCACATTCCTGATTGTGAATTGTTGACGGGAAGGACCATCTACCTATAGCTACCCGCGTTTTGACGGGAGATCCTCGCCTAAAGTCTTTAAGCGACCCTTATTCGGCTCCCCGCAACACCGCCAAGCACGGCTGGCCCGCCATGAGCTCCATGCCCAGGTACATCAACTACCCAAGACCTTCGAGTCCTGGAGCTTTCAACTTCCAGGCGCCAGACGCCCGTCGCTCTCCCGAAAATCCTACCGTCGTCGACACGTATCCTGCCAGAGGTTCAATCCCCTACATTCACGAGGATGATC
This sequence comes from Pyrenula massariospora, assembly GCA_021030905.1. NCBI lineage: Eukaryota > Fungi > Ascomycota > Eurotiomycetes > Pyrenulales > Pyrenulaceae > Pyrenula > Pyrenula massariospora. The sequence continues at coordinate 1,837,722 of JAGFMI010000001.1, forward strand.
CTCCGCCCTGGAAACACAACGGCCATGGTAACGGCCGGCCCACGAGCCCGAGCCTACCATGGCACAAGCCCATTTCGCAGCTAGACATCAAACAAGGACGAGTGCTCGTCATTGATTTTCAGAAGGCCACATCGGCCGATGCCAACCGCAGAAAGGTCATCGCTCGAGAAGTCTTTTCCATTGAAGGGCTCCGCAACCTCTACAAAGAATCCAACCGGACAGACGAAGCCAACAAATCGCTTCGGCTGTTTCATGTCCAGAACGCTCCGTGGGCAACACGATTTCTGCTGAAGAAATTCAATATCCATGACAAGGATGATGTCGTGGGCACAGACTTTGGGCATTATGCTCGGTACAAAAGACCAGAACGGAGGGGCGGAAAGCCTTTTCTAACGGGAAGGACCTGGACAGTGACCCATGATCCGTGGAGAGGAATAGCAAAGACGAGCTTCGGACTTGACTATCTTAAGCCCTACCCAGTGAAGGATGATGCTGCGCGAGGGAGAAGCAATAGTAGGCGGGATTTCGACGCCGAGAACCTGAAGATGATGGAGTTCAACTGTTACGACCGAGACGAAAATCCAGCCTACGGCTACGACGTGTTTATTCAGCGCCTGTCGTGCTATGTTCAGCACAAAGAGAGATCGCCTCCATCGCCAAGCAAGGTGGTGGAAAATCCCTACCACAACGGATCCGTTGACGATCCCGGAAGCCAAAAGTACAGACCTAAATTGGAAACTCTTGATAACGAGAATGCCATAATCATATTCGAAAATTCTCACTCAGGGCTTATTACCGACACGCTTATTCCAGCTCGCGAAGAATGGGAAAAGCACTGGCGCAGACTGCCCTTTTATCTTGCTTACGAGTCTACCAGCGTTAAAGAGAACGAAGACCTGCTAGGTCTACAGTGTGCAAAAATGATACTTGATGACGTCTTCAAGGGCTTAGTATACAACTGGGACTGGTTCATGGAGATCGCGCAAACACATGTATCGATCCTGGAGGATAAGATATATGACCAGCCTGCTGACGAGACACGTGCTCCAGAGCTTTGGAACAATAGCTCTCTGTGGCTAAAAGTGGAAAAATTGATTTTTACTCATATGGATGTCGCCAAGGATATGAGACTTCGCCTCCGCGAGCTCACCGAAGACATTCCTGACGAGACCGGCGAACGCGACAACGAGTATTGGCTCGAAGAGATCCCTCACGACTTCGACCGCCTTAGTACCGTCGTCCAAGAAGATCTTACCAAACCCACTCAAGCCCTGATCTCGCTCCTCTATCAAAGTGTCTCTATCCGCGATTCCCGCCACTCTCTTCAGCTTGGAACATCTATGTGGAGGCTGAGTTGGATCACTTTCATCTTCCTACCGCTCACTTTTATGGTCGGCTTCTTTGGGATGAACGTCGATACCTTTCAAGCCAATCCATCTATCAAATGGTACTTCATTGTCGCGATCCCTTTCATGTTTTGCATTCTTGGCTTGTGGTATATAATGAAACACATTCTCGCCCGCCAACGCCAGACCCCGTACCAGCGCGGCATCTACGAGAACTTCTTCCACGACCTCGCCGTCGAAAACCCGACGCTGTGGTCCCGCGCGGGACCCCGCGATGGCATCATCCCCTCCTCCCGCCTCGACAAGATCAAGTGGTCGCTCATCCGCCTCTGGAGCCGGCCGGAGAAAACCATCCGCGCGACCGACGCGTCGGGGCAGAACAGCAGCGCCGCCGACGACCTGGGCGAGTGGTCCAAGATCAAGCGCTACCTGATCCGCCAGTGGACGCGCGAGATATCCTCCCTCCAGCGCCGTCCCGGGTCCGCCGGCGACGGAAACCTGACGGACCTGGAAGAGGGCAATGCGGACGACGACCTGGGGATCGTCGCAGACGGCCTCATGGGCGCCACGGAACTCCTCACCGTGCCGGCTGCAAACGTCGTCGAAGAGAGCGCCGCGCCGGGCCATCTCAAGTTCGTGCGTGCGAGTCTCCCTGGCGGCCCGCACGTGGAGAGCACGGGAGGCGGCGGCGGAAGCAACCGCGGGAGTGCGGCGGGGAGTCCCGTCATCAGGGCAGCAGCGGCGGCAAGGCGGAAGAGCAGCAGCGAAGGGAGGAACAGCGGGGTGTTGGTGGAGGAGGAGGATCCGACGTGGTTGACGGAGCTGGGGAGGCAGGGGAAGGGGTGGTGGTGGAGTGCCAAGGAGAGGAGTCGGTCGAGGGGGAGCGCCACGGGGAGTCCGAGGAGGAGTCCGAAGATTGGGGCGGCGCGGAGTCAGAGTCGGTCGGGGAGTGCGGCGGGAGAGGAGAGGCGGCCGGGGTCGCCTTGATGGTGAGGCGTTGGGTGGTGAGGAGTTGAAGGAGGGTGTAGTATTTTGTTGTTGGGTAGAGGTGAGCATTTGTGATATGCATTGTGCTGTTTTGTCATTGATGGTGTAGCTTTGGGCATAGCGGTGGTAGGTTGGCTTACGGTTAATGAGAAGGCTTGACGGGAAATATTGTACATATCAGCATCAAGGGCATTACTATTAATTGCTCTTCTCACAAGTCGAAGAGGCCTTCCCTGGTTACCAGCGAGTGCTGTCAAGCGCGCAAAGGCCTGAGATCCATCGATATAGCGGTGATGGCTTTCGGGTACAGAGACTATAAGAGAGCGTCGAGGTTGCCTGATGGGACAGTTGCTTACATTGACGTGTTCTTGTACATACATCAACGGCATACTATCTACAAAATCTTCAAGTTCCCTGGCACCTGATTAATCCGGTTATTGTGAAAGCGTCTGTCGGTATGGACTCCATAACTCGGCTGTAATTGCGGAATTGTTTAATACAATACGTTGTCAACCCTCGGATTCCGGAACCTGGGATGCGTAAGCGTGCCTGTGAAGATTCCAGGACCCTTACGGACACAGAGCGTAAAAGGCTGTGGAGCTTCGCGAAGACGCATGTGGTTGCTTAACTTAGATTAAGCTTTTGCTAGTATTGTGAGAACAGAGAGGGCTGTTGACTTCAGATGTCGGCGATGATTTCTGCGAAGGGCCGATATAGGTGAGGTGGCTGGTGACTGTGTACAAAGTCAGCCAGCTCTCTGCGGTGCAGCATTTTCGTCAATCAAGCAGTTCACGCCTTTGACGGTTCTGAAGCCGTGATGGATCTCATCTGTTTCGTGTTTCGTTCGCAGTGCCCCCGTTTTGGGGGGGTGGGGGGAGGTTCTCGGCCCAATAGTGGTCACTGTTACCCCTGTGCGCGTCTTCCCTTCGATCTTCTTCTCTGCGCTGTTTGAGGCGATGACAATCAAGTCTTGATAGAGGCAAGTGATTTAGCTTCGTTGTGAACTTCTCGCACCGGTCTCCACCATTTCACCTTGTTAGAAGAGGCTGTTGAAGCACCGCCTGGGCCTGACTGGGCGGACTTTCGTGAGTTACACGCTAGTGATGGTGGAGACGGTCGGCTCTCGAGGCTGGTCTCTATTAGAAGGCGTAGAGTATCCGATTTTGAGCTGGACGGGCGCGAATGCTTACTGTCAGATGCGCTATGAATCTTGAACTTCAGCCTCGTCTGCGTGCCTTCTGATTCACAAGATTTCCAACTCTTGTTCCTCCACGCCACCGAACCAACCTTGGATGACATCTACATCAGACGCCTCATCGTCCTCCTCGTCTTCATCCACAGCCATCTTCGTCACCACCATATCCTCGTCCTCCTCGTCCTCGTCCTCTTCTACCACCACCTCCAGCTCCACCTTCCCCTTCCCCTTCTCCTCCTCCTCCTCCTCCTCCTCCTCCTCCTCCTCCTCCTCCTCCTCTTCTTCTTCTTCTTCTTCCTTCTTCTTCATCTTCATCTTCTTTTCCAACTCCTTCTGTCTCTTCTTCATGATCTTCCTCCTCTTCCTCCTCACCCTCTTCTTCTTCCTCTGCTCAGTCTCCCACGTGCTGATCTCGATCGTGCCAATCCGCCGTAATGCCGTTGTCTCCGCTATGGGTTCAAGTGCCAGAACCCCGCCGTGAAGACGGTCGAACTTTGTATATTGGCCGACGAGCAGCGCCAGAACCATTGGATATTTATTCGTGGCAAGTTCGGACTTTGAAGGTATATGATAGCTCGGGACAATCTCGTCAGAACACGGGACTGACCGATACTGGAAGACTTCGTCGGGCCAGAATGTGGCATGTATCGACCACGTTGTGGGAAATAGCGGATGCGAGACTAAAAACTCATTTCTCGTCTCGCGGTCATTTTGGAAGCGGTAGACAGACACACGAGTCATCCTACCTCGGACGCGCAGTCTGGCGCTGGTGACCTGCCCAAAAGGATCGTAGCTGTTCAGGAGTGTGGTGGAAACCTCAAGGATTTCCAGCTCGCATTTTCCATCCTCGGGGGGTTCGTCATCCGTCCACGATCCAAAGGGATGAGCGATTGAAAAATCCTGCGACGCCCAAGACCATGAGGGAGCTCTGTAGGGAGTATCAGGGGCTGAGGGTATTGGTTGCGAAGATCGAAGCGCTTCTTTCGAATATGTATCACCTTGGCGGTGCCAGAGAAGACCTCTGAAAAGGTCATTTCGCCATAGGCCAGCCACGTAAAAATCGTGACCAAGTGGCCCAGGATGAGAGATCCTGGCTATTCCAGAGATTGCAGGGAGTTTGTCCGTGGGCACGGAAAGATTTCGCTTTGAATATTCTCCCACCATTCTCCGCCACCAACCGTAATATTCGGACACGTTTTTGAAGCTTGGAATTTTATCTTGGATCGCGCTGATCGAGTACTCTGGAAAGTATGATACTGTACGATGACATGCTTCTATACGTCGAGAAACCATACATCGAAAGTCCATCTGGTAACGGCCGATATTGAGCACACGGCTCGGAAGCAACTTCTCCTGTAGGCACCATCCACGTGTACCGAGAATGGTGTTTTCCTGAGACCGCAGAACTTGCGTGAAAGTATTTTTTTGACCGTCTTTTGGGTGCCCTGGGAACCATATTGAAACCACCCCAGCAGGTTCACCGTCTCGGTCGCGATACTGAAGAGTGCATGGCAGCCACCGAAGAAATTCGCGGGGATGCAGAAACCCTGAGAGTGAATCTTCAGCATCACATGCTGCAAGGGTAAGGCTTGAGCCGCCATAAATAGAAGCCATCTTCGCGCATTCCAAGTTCCGGTCATTCGGATCGTCTTGCACAATGGAGAGAGAATCTATCCACAGATAGTTGAACCCAAGCAACCATGTAGCGGTCGCAGCATCGCTGAAAGTCTGCGGAAGAGTGGCGATTGGTATATCATATAAGCGATTCGAGAGATTTTTGCGCAATGTTGGAGTGCTTTCCTCCCCAGAACCTTTGCCCCAGCAATGTGATAGAGTCACATAGTCATATCTCCGGGATACTGCAGTCTCAATCAACCTCATTTTCGTTCCGTCTTCGTATATATACAGTAGGCGAGTCGGGTTATCTCTCGGGGGGTCTCGGCGACAAGGGGCATGACGAGACCGGCATTCCTCGATCCACCGTTTGGCAAGCTCCATTTCCGGTCGTAGTTGAGGTAGCCGACCGAAGAACTGCCCTTCCAGCATTGCTTGAGAATCTGCGGAAGTAATTTTCAGCGTATTAAGGAAGTAAAGGAGGAGACAGACACAAACCAACTATCGTCGCAACGGTTAAACCAATGCTTTGGTTAACAGCTTCCCAGTCGGTATAGGAGTAAAAGATCGTGTCTACTCCAGAATCGACGCTATCAGATCTGCGTGAGATTTGGATTTTGAAGCTTGCAGAGTCAACATCAAGGCTTGCAGAGTCAACATCAAGGCTTGCAGAGTCAACATCAAGGCTTGCAGAGTCAACATCAAGGCTTGGAGAGTCAGCACGAGTTTTGCGTCTCTTGACACCGTTACAGGCATTGGTCAGAAACTCATCGCTTTCCTCCATCGAGATATCTGGGACCCTTGCTCGCCGGCGAGCGTTCATAGTTGTGAGAAATGCCATCCGAAGCAGACGGCATAGCTCGCATCCGCTCTCCGCCGCAATCTTCAGCTTTTGCCACGATTCGTGGTGAATGTACTCGAGTCCGTCCCTGACCTTGGAATTTTCCCTCCATAATAGGCCTGGAGGTCGGCAAAACGCCTTTTCGAATCCGAGGCAAAGTTCACAGAGATTTGAGTCGACCTCACGAGGCAATGGCTCCTTAGATGGGTTTAAAAGCCAGTACGTTGGCAACTCTAACATTGCAGCTCTCAAAGCGCAGATCAGAAAGTGTAGAAAGACCACACTATTATCAATCGAGGCTTGACCTAAGGAGTGCCATAAATCTAATACTTTGTCTTACTAAATATCGTACCTATGGATGGGGTCGGATAAATCTTGTCTTCCGCCCGCTGTGCCGCATGCTCGACCCGCCATGCACACAGCTCATTGTTCAATAACCGAATAACATTGCGAATACGTGGTTTGAAAATTCCTGAACGATCGACCATCGAGATACCACTTCTACGTATGTAGGTGGGACCGTGCATCTGCCACGCACAGCATCCTTTCCACATCCGGCATGTCCGACACGTGAGTGGTATGCCTATCGCTATGTATGTTCTCTTCCATTGGGAATGATTTCTAGTCGCCGGGAACGGGCAAGGGAAATCAACAAGAGATGATGTGTACCAAATACAAAGTAATAACGTATCGTCGAAATTGAAGAGGTTCTTTTCTAACGACATAACAATGCTATCTACAAGCGAAATACCGCCTGGAGCGATAGACCATGTATGCTCACAAAGTTTCCTGTTAATATCGTATCCTTTGGGGGTTTTCACAAAGTCTGAGTATGATACGTTGTACTCTACGTCCAGGTACCACATGAACACAAAGCGCTAGGGCGTCTAATTTCTGGACGGGGCATAGTCAAGCAAAGCAATGAATGTTCCATGCATCATCAACATAGGCCCCTACGCTTCTAAGCTGTCTTTACCGGCCTCACAGAATTGGGACAAGAATGATTCATACGCGCGACTAGGCCAGGAAAACCTCTCTGAAACCCGGACCACTGGATAAAAGCTTTCTCCATGCTTTTTTGACGATTTTTCCAACGGCGACACGCTTAAACAACTTCTTTCCTAGCTTATCTACAAGCATCACATTCACAATCTCACACTCGGACGACTTCTCCAAGTATCTTACCCCATTATAAATGGGTATCTCCTCAAGGTACTTTTCTGATACTTTTGCCCGCTCAACCCCTTGTCCAGACCCTAATCTCAGAAACGTGCATTTGGATGGCAGGCGGTGTACAAGACATCGAGGAACCCGAATCTCCCCTATGCATCGGTACGAGGAATCGAGGACTTTGTGAAGCATGAATGCATCACTCGCATTGGAAGTGGAAAGACGCTTGCCAATCCGGAATTTGCCAAATTCTGTCCAGAAGTGTAGCAGCATAAATTGGCGATTTAAGTATTGTCGTATGAGGAACGTGCTGCAAGGTCTATCTCCGACTTTAATATTCCTTTCAATCAGGGTGTACTCATCAGCGGTAAGAACATGAAACGCACTTGGACTTGGCCAGTGGCCTGTTGTCCCCCAAAAGCTGGATGAGGCAGGTGGCTGGTTTGCATTCCTCATGTCAAGTTCCGTCCACCAGCAGCCTCCCTTCATCCTCCATCCGGCCCAGCTCCAAGACGGTAGAGCTGCTTGATTTTCTTCGCAAGTGGACAAGCCCGAGGGCTGCCACAAAAGTGCCAGCTTGAAAAGTCTCGCCGGGAGCCCGGCGAAGAATGGCCCAAGGTCCAATGTATTGAAAATGCCCTGAACGGCCCTGAGCCTATCGGACTCAAAAGAAAGCGCTCGCTGCGTATAATTATTCACGACAGCAGCGTAATTTGGAAACTGGCCGAGGTAGGGGCGTTTCACGTGAATATTCAGACTCCCATCCAGGACAGTATCAAGGAATCGATAAAGAAAGGGAACTCTCCCTTCATTAAATTCATCTCGTGCTGCAACCCAGGAGAAAGGGTTATGACGCCGTCGTGGGTTCGTTGGGAGGCGTCCTGTTTCGGCAAAAACATCCTCATACCAAATGGCGTTATTGCACTTAAAATAGACCTGATGATCCGTCACAAAAATTAGACGCCGAGAGAGGATTTTCTCCTGAAGCGTCCAGCCGCGCGTATTCCAAATCGTCCGCTTTCCAGAGTCAAGTTGGTGATATCTAGGTAAAACCACGGCGAATTCATGATTTCTAAATCTTGCTGAAAATTGTCCATATCGACGCCGAATACTCATGCCTGGAAGCCCATAGTCGGCGTGTGGACTTGTTGCAGCAATGATCGTGACTGCAGCGGAGCTGTACACAGCATCCATGCAAGCTGTTTGAGAGTCAACATCATCTTCATCGTCTTGCACTATGCAAAGTGAGTCATTCCAAAAATACTGGAAGCCTAGGCGAAGTGCGAGATCCATAGCGTCCGCAATAGTCCTAGGTACTCTTCGAGGCAGCCGCATCCATTTTTGGTTGCATGCGTCAATGCATATATTTTCGCGCTTACTCCTCGGCATTTTTACATTCATTTCACGTTCACCCCAGCGGTAACTGAGAGCGGCATATTTGCACTCTCTTGGTGCTCGAACGATTCGAGCCTCTTCTAGATCAATGACCCGAAATGTGCGAGGAAGCCGGTTGACTGGCACAACGGCATCTTCGCATAGAGATTGATGACGACGCCTACATCTTCGGTACCACGAGGCTATTAAATCGACATCCACGTGCCATTGTTCATTTTTGCGCCCTAGAAAAGACCCGTCACAAAAGCTCTTGCTCTTGTCCAGCAAGCATTGGATCTCGCCAGGCGTGTTGCAATTTTTGTAAGTAACCATTAGTCGATACTTTATTTTTTCCTTGCATTTCTTCGCTTCGGATTCGAGATCCAATCTGTTTGTGTAATTGGCGGCTCGCTCGTCCCCATCAAATGTTGAGTGCGCGACGCAACATTTCCAAGTCCGTTCTTGGCCCAACATGATCTTGACGTCTGGTGCTGGGTGACCCTGACCCAAGCGAGACTCGATACTGTGAACAACTAGTCGGCAAAAAACACAGTTTTTAGCGGAACTTTTGATAGTATCCCACTTTCCGATGCCAGTTCTGAAGAACAGACGCTTTGATAACAGTTTGTCGAAGTCTAACGTGCTACATGTCTTGCAAAGAGGGTGTCTGTGTGAAGACATTTTTCACTATCGTCTCGAGTTTTTGTCTATGGAGTTTATATCCGCTTTGATCTCAGTTTGGGGGAGCACCTTGGTCGCTTGAAACAATTTCCTTCACAAGAGCATTACATCATTTAGCTATGCGATAAGCAAAGAGGCGGTAGATATGTGACCTTAACAATTATTTGGACTCTTTCTTCCTGCCTCGAACATCCGTCAGGAAATAAATAAAAAGAATTTGTAATCAAGCGCAAGATCTCGGGCGCGGTTTGCCTCAAATTGAGAAAGAAGATGGTGAGGGTTGCTTAGAAATATGGGATGGTATCTAGTAGACTACGAGGCTGTCGGCAAGGATAACTCTGTTGGCGTCCTACCTTCGAGATAGTGCGGCTTGCGTGACATACCTTGAGCAGGTGCCGCGGTGATTGGGCGCCTCATGGTGTTAGCTGAAGGGTTTCCTGAACTTGGAGATAGATTGCCTGATGAGAGTTGCTCCCGCATCGGGCGACCAAAAATTGCATTTGGAGAAAGTTTGACATTTTCACCGATGACAGGCGTGACCATTGTCGGTCGCTTGCGGTCAGATGTACTCAGAGATTGACGGACCAGAGAAAACCATGAAATGAAGTACTGCTTGGAAAGCTATTCTTGCGCTTTGGATAGGCTGTGTGTACGAAGTAATTAGGAATTTATAAAGCCCTGGTCTCGCTGAGATGCGCGACCATGTCTTGCACTACTGGCGATTTCGCAGGGTGGCGGGCACAAGGTTGAGACAAGGTTGAGTCGTGAGAAGCGAGGAGGCTGGTTGGGGTTGCGGATTAATAACTCCAATCCGCGGGCTGTTCTGACGCCCTACACCGAATTTCCACACCACGCCCGTTAAAGTTCACATCGATGGGATCTCCATAGCACAAGGGACTGTACTGACCTCAGCAAGTTGATCTTTTGCAGCCAAGCTACTATTGACAAACCTTGAAATCGCATTGATTAGTTCTTGTGCGACTACTTGAAGAACTGATCCCATGGTTGGTTAGCGCGCGATATATCAGTCTTCGGTCATACCACGGCATCTTTGATATAACGTTTTGGAGCCAAGCGCAGGTTCGTAAATGTGATGTTGCAGGACGTGTAGTCGCAATCATCTCCATGACGGTCGAAGTGATGGTCGCCTTTGAATGACCTAGCGTTCAAGCGGACGGGGTCAATGGTGTAGGTCCACACAGCGCTTTTGAATTGTTCCTCGGAAATCGATCCGCATTTGCTCCGACGTGAAGCTTGAGCTTATGGCGCATAAGGACAATGCCACGTGTCCATCCACCGGTGGTAGCTCAACGCAAGAGTCCCCCCAGGTCTTTTTCCATCCCATGGACCCTGTCCTCAAGCGCTCTCTTCTTCTCCTCAATTTCCCTTATCTCTTCTTGCTCAGCAATTAACATTTCGTCCGTCACTGTGACCTCCTCCTCTGGTACCTCACCGCCCTCGTCGTTACCATCTCGTCCCAACCGAATCGTATGCTCATTATTCATCCGATCCAACTGAGCCACCTGCTCCCGAACCTTTGCCTCATAATGTTCTACTCCCCTTAATGCTTGCTCATACTGATTCCTTAACGCTGTAATCTTCTCAGGTACCCCGGGTAATGGGTACGCATCGCACAACCTCTCTGCTCCTTTGAGAAGAACCTCCACATCCGCAAAGCCCTGTCCTCTCCTCGAACGCGCCCTCTCAAGCTCCTTCAGTGTTTCCCCTCCCAGTACCCGTGCAACTAAGCTTGATTTTCGCGGGTCAGTAGCAGCGTAGATGTTCTGGGTCATGGATGATTTGGAGTCGTCGAAGCGGCGGGTGGTTTTGCGGCGGGAGGAGTGGGAGACGGTATTTGGATCAACGGAGAAGAGGGCGCGTTCGTGGGCCTCAGTATCGCGGATTAAAGTGGTGATGTCGCGGGTGTGGAGGAGGGCATTTGTGAACATCTTCGGCGGGGGGAAGCTGATCGGGTATTGTTAGCAATAGTGGCTTCTTCAAAATCACCATCGGTCTCACGGGAGCTCGGAGATATTTCTCGCACAGAGAGATATCTGCTCGAGGTGATTCTCCAGAAGTGCCATCGTGGATGTCAGTAGCACAGATGTGCCGGAGGTGTTTCATGCACTTGGCAGCCAGAAAATTCAACACCGGCCCACTAGCAGCGCATAGCGCTTGGAATTAGCAACTGACAGACTGGTTCATCATCAGCAGAGAACGACTGTTCATCGACCTTGCGGCCGTTGATATGGCGCCGGCGACTTGTAGAACGGCATTCGCGGGTACCTTTTCCCGCGGCGCTGAGTAAACACGCGATGGCCGCTAGCGGCTTGGCTTCCTTTCTCTTCGGACCTGGGAGAGGCAGATGTGCATTACTCGTCCTAGCACCTTGACATCACTCCATCACCACATCCCGACGTTTCTTGCGAGACAACAGTGCGATCTCCACATTTATTTACCGCTGGCTCACCTTCACCGAGATCCTCGACTTGGGCCGTCTTTGTCATCTGCCTCCGAAACCTGAATCGGCCCGAGCTCCAGCTCGCCTGAGCTATCATGCCTGAAAGGCGTACTCTGAGATCGAACAAATCGGACAACACATCATCTACAAACGGTGAAAAGCCTCGCTCAAACTCTACAAGCTCTTCGTCAAACAAAGATAAGCCTGCTCCAACGAGATCAGCGTCGTCAAGGAACAAGCCTCCCGTGAAGAAAGGCTCTGGCTCGAACTCCTTCGGCAAGGAGATGAGCGGCGACCCACCACAAACTAACGGCACGGAACCCGTCGAAAATGGTGTCAACGGCTCTGAAGATGCAGAGATGGAGGATGATAATACAAATAAGACAAATCCAGCCAAGCCCGGAAAAGGTCAAGATGGCGATGAAGAGATGACAGTCGTTGTTCCACCATCAAAGAACTCGAAAACCTCCGACAAGCTTGAACGTGACAATGAAGGCGATGTTGCCATGGACGTAGATGACAAACCGCCAGCTGAAGAGTCTAGTGGTGGTGTTGTCGATCCTCGGACAAAGACTATCGCAGGTGCGCTGATTTCTCTTCCCGTTATTGGCAGATATTTGAAAACTAATTTATGATGCTCAACAGACATAAAGAATAATTTTAACCTTCTCGATAGAGCTGTAGCACTGTTTGACCCTCGGTTTACGCTCAGGGTCCTTCGGTCTATCTCTCCGATGCGAAAGCATTTATCCGCCGACCTCCTCCGCGAGGTCATTACCGAAACATATCCTAAATCGAACACGTTTGCTCATAGCCTGTTGGATGCTTTAGAGCATGGTAACTCGGGAGCTGACAAATTGGGAAAGATGGACGTCGATACCGACTCTAGAATTGCTTCTACCAAGTCCGTCTCTGCGCCTAAGGAGGTTCTGCCCGAGGTCGACATTTACCTGGCAATTCTTTGCCAGATCTACCTGAACGATAGCAAATCTGTTGAATATGGTGCAAAATTCTCTACAGCCCTTGTGGAGAGACTACGGACAATGAACCGGAGAACGATGGACTCCCTTGCTGCTCGTGTATACTTCTATTACTCTCTCTTCTATGAACAGATTGCTCCTCTTCCCCCATCCCCAACGGCTTCAATCATCTCGATTCGACAACCTCTCCTTGCTGCTCTTCGGACCGCTGTTCTGCGGAAAGACACAGATGTTCAAGCAACCGTCACAACACTGCTTCTTCGAAACTATCTGTCAACCTCCCATATCTCGCAAGCCGATCTCTTGATTTCGCATACCCAATTTCCCTCTGCCGCATCCAACAATCAGTTCGCCAGATACCTGTATTACCTTGGTCGCATCCGTGCTATCCAACTGTCATATACTGAAGCACATGAACACCTTATCAGCGCTACTCGAAAATCTCCGACATCATACAGTGCCAGCGGATTCTACCAAGCTTCGCACAAGCTGCTTGTGGTAGTAGAGTTGCTCATGGGCGATATCCCTGATCGAGCTTTGTTCCGGCAACAGTCTCTCGAACGGGCTATGCAACCCTACCTCCAACTTGTCCAGGCGGTTAGTGTCGGCGACCTTGATGGCTTCCTTGTTCTCGTTCAGAAACATGGCTCCACCTTCCGCCGTGACGGCACCTACACGCTCATTCTCCGGTTACGCCAAAATGTCATCAAGACCGGCCTTCGCATGATGTCTCTATCATACGCTCGAATTTCCTTACGTGATATTTGTCTGCGCCTTGGTCTTGGCAGCGAGGAGTCTGCTGAGTACATTGTCGCGAAAGCTATCCGGGATGGTGTCATTGAGGCTACCATCGACCACGAACGAGGCTTCATGAAGAGCAAAGACGTTGGTGATGTGTACGCGACCCGGGAACCCGGTGAGGCGTTCCATGAACGTATCACAGCTTGCTTAAGCTTGCATGACGAGAGTGTCAAGGTATGCACCCTTCATTCGTGTTTATTGTTGTAAAGGGACTGTTCTAATGCGGTTGCTAGGCCATGCGTTTCCCCATGAATCAACACCGCCTGGAGCTCAAAAATGCTCAAGAGGCGCGCGAGCGCGAACGGGAGCTTGCCAAGGAGATCGTGGATGGGGAGATGGATGACGACGATGCAGGAGGTGACTTTGAGGGAATGTAGAGAGGATGGAAAGAAGGTGTAGTGCATCGTGGGAGAGAAATGAGATTCTGGGAGGCACTGCCAAAACATTCTTACTCCTGTCTTCCTAAAGTTTAGCACATCAACACCTCAGGCACGGACTGTACCGCGTGTCGGACGTCACTGCATCGATCTGGGTCGGACCAAGGGGATCGCAGCGACACGCTGCTCTTTAATACATCAAACCAAATGTCTTTCACGGAGGGGGACTGATCGAGGCCGCTGGGGGGATGAGGCAAGCGCGCATTTGTACTTTTGAACCGGAGCACCAGCCCGCCTCTCTTTCTCTCCCCCTCTCTCTCCTTAGGTATCTCTCGCACCGTGGATAGGTAGGCCTGTTTCCAGGCATCGATAGAGCATGAGCATTCAACACGTCGTCTTTTTCAACCCCGCGATTGTCGCAGTCTACGGTATGGGATGCTTGGCTTGTGACGATCGCATTTAATTCGTAAAATTTTTCATTAATAGTGCCCATTTCTTTATCTGGGGAATTCTACGTCAGATGGATCGTTACTCAGTTACTCCTCCATCCCGCCGCCGCCGGGGCCCCCCTGCCTCCCCATCTGCCGCGCCTTCAACAGCTCGTCGCACAGCAGCAGATTCGACGCGATCGCCTGGCTGCTCGCGATCGCGTTCCTCAGCACCCTGTACCCGTCGAAAACGCCCATCTGCACCGGGTCCATCGGCTGCCCCGTCACGAGATCCAGACCCACCGTGTTTCCGTCGTCGTGTTCGTCCTGCATCTCGGTGAGCGCGTCCTGGATGTCGTGTCCCGAGTTCGCGGCCAGGGTTTTGGGGATGATGAGCAGCGCGTCGGCGAAGGCTTGGACGCCGGATTTTGATTTGCCTTTGACGGATTTGCGGAAGGTTTCGGAGGAGAGGTGTGCGGCGGCGGCGAGCTGGAAGGCGCCTCCGCCCGGGACGACGGACGAGTCTACGATCGTGTTGTAGACTGATCTTAAGCCGTCGCGGACGGCGTCGGTGATTTGCGTAATGGTGTGTTGGTTTGGGCCCTTGATGAGGAGGGTTACGGATTTGGGGTCTTTGACTTCTTCGACGAAGGTGTATTTTTCTTCGCCGAGGGTATGTTCGTATACCAGTCCGGCCCAGCCGAGGATGCTGGGGTCGAGGTCCTCAACAGAGTTTTGGGCTGTGCCGCCGCAGACGAGTTGTAGGCGTTCCATGTTGCGGCGCTTGGCGCGGCGGAGGGCGAGGATACCATTTTTCACAAGAACGTCGAGGGATAAGGGGTCGATGCCCTTTTGGTTGATGACGACAAACGACTTTTTAGGGTCATTACCGCAGACCTCGTTTTTGAGTTCGACGATTTTTTTGAGTTTCTCGTCAACGAAGCGGCGTTCGCTGGTCACGAGCTTGTCACGCTGTTCGGCGCTGTTGTAGTAGAAACCAGAATTTATTTCGGACTTTTCGTACTCGAGGGACACGTTGAGAGTGAGAATGTAGGCATTTTCGACACGCTTGGGCATGTCAGGGTGCCGAGCGCCGTGGTCGAGGGCAAGTCCGCGGATGAGTTGGGTTTCGGAGGCGGTGCGGTGTTGCATTTTCATAATTTCGATCATATGGAGATCTGGCTTAGCGGGAGGGCGTTGTATAGCGAGGACGGCATCGACGATTGAGGGCGTCAACTGTTCGGCAAGTGATGGGTTGATCTTCGTTGATAGGGAGGTTCGTGCAACAGATAATAAAAGCTCTCTGTCTATCTCTTTCTGAATCCTGAAGCTGTCAAGGAATTTCAAAGTTTCTGCTTTCGCAGTCTCATAGCCGTCGACTATTATCCTTGGATGTAGGCCTTCTTGAATATATCGGTCTGCCTGTTTGAGCAGTTCTCCCACCAACAGTACCACAGATGTTGTTCCATCACCACAAATCTCATCTTGCGCCGTTGCAGCTCTGGCGATCATGACCGCGGTCGGGTTCTGTATCTGCATCTCCTTGAGAAGGACTGCCCCGTCTTTCGTAAGCTTGATTGTGCCAGAGCCATCTACCAGCCTAGAACATATCAGTCCTGCTCAAGGTGGAGGCTTCTGTACGTACATCTTGATTGTACCCTTCGGACCTAGATTGGATTTGAGGACATCTTGAAGACCTTCGCCTGCGTTTATATTAACTCGCAGAGCTTCACCACGTCTTCTGCTTTCTGCCTTGTTATTCAGCAGCTGGACCGCGGCCATCGTGGATTCTCCAACAAGGAGCTCTTTCGCCCACAGTGGGGCTTGTCGTAGGAAGATGAAGCAATAATTCGGGGAATAATGGCTCGTCTAGTCCGTTGAAGACAGTGAATAAGTCTGTAAGAGCTGTAAGACTTCACGAGCGATTTTCAAAATTCATCAAAGAAGAAATCACGCCACATATCATCGATGAAAGTAAGTTAGGCAAAAGTTCTGGTATTGAAGCACGTATTGATATTACGAGGGTAATTTCATCGGCCTTTGTCAAAGAGGCAAGTAATCCGAGCACACCTCAGGTTTGCTCTTCAGTGCCCAGAGCTTGATATGTTGCTCTTACAGCTACCTAGGTACCTATCTCATACTTAGAAGATCCACTCTCTGTCTCTGAGACCCTGAGAAGTTTTTTGCTCTAATGGAAACTAGGAACAACTTCCTAGGGGCCCTGGCTGTGAGTCTACAAAGTACACATCATGAAGGAAATAGCAGCAAGCTTTCAAAGAGATATCACCTTGACAAGGCGTCAGCAGATGGCCTGACTCCTTTAAAAATTATAAAAGAAGATGCGGGCCATTAAAAAGCCTAGCAAATCTTCAGCAAGTCAGAATTCAAAGCAAGGTTCGCTGACAGCCATGGCGTAAACGACCAGAAGCAGCAGAGGAACCCGTTCTCAAGTTGTTTATCCGGTGGTGAATTTGTCAGACAGCGCAGTCAGTAATTCTTCATCGAAAATCAAAAATCCAGCAAGAAATTTTCCGCATCATCCATCTCAAGATCCACAGCTACGAAACTTGTGGCAGCTCAGCCATTTCCTCTTGTAATTGCAATGGCTTCACTTGAAAGTAACAACCTCCATGATTCGCGCTCCCCTGATCTTGGTCTCAGCCATCCTACTCCAAATGAACAAGTCACCATCTGGACCAACACGTCAGCTTCGTGGATGGACTCCCTCACACTTCCAGTCTATCTCAAGGAGTCGCTGTTTCTCACCAACGTTCCTCTGGCCAAAGATGGAGGGATGACTACCTGGATCCTTGTGGATAAAAATCTTCCCTGGGAGCAAAGACGAATTCTATGTTCTTGTGAAAGTTTCCGAAAGCGGTCCTTGACCAGTGATGCCGACGGTAATGTTTCTGATAATATCGTCCATGGCATTGCTAGTGTCTTCTGCCCTCTGGAACTTCGAGGTCACGGTTACCCGGTGCGTATGATGGAAGAATTGATCAAGAAACTTTCTACTTGGCAAACAGACAACATTCGATGTGTGGGCAGCATACTCTACTCGGACATAGGAAAGAACTATTATGCGAAGCTAGGATGGCACCCTAACGTTACTAATTCCCATCTCGAGTTTAAGCCTCTTTCGATGCCTAAATCATCCTTAGCAAAAGAAATCCTAACTGAGGACCTCGAGGACCTTTGCGCCCGCGACGAAGTTCTAATCCGAAAGGCAATGGTAGTTCCCGCGAGAAGTACTGAAACACGCATAACAATTATTCCAGATCTCGACCATATGCACTGGCACCTAGCAAAAGAGCAATTTGCCTGCGAGCACCTCTTTAAATCAGTCCCTCAGGCAAAAGGAGCAATTGCAGGGTCCCCTGGGAAACAGATATGGGCAATTTGGACGCATCGGTACTACGGTCGCCACGACGCCGGAACGACAAATAATGTCCTGTACATACTACGGCTTGTCGTAGAGCGTGATGAGACGGCCACCCGTCTCCGTTCGGATGCGGAGAAGAAGCTCACAGGAGAGGAGTTGGGTGAGCAAGTGAGCTACCTGAAGGCTGTCTTATTGGCCGCCCAAGCTGAAGCTGCCGAATGGAAACTTGATGTCATTAAGCTGTGGGATCCGACTCCTTTGGTCTAAGACATGGTGGCAAAAAGCGGCATCGAATACAAAGTGGTGGAACGAGAAGAGGACAGTGTTACGAGTGGTCTATGGTACACACCAACGGGTCAACCGGGCGGACCAGCCCCGTTGTGGATGAACAACGAACATTATGCTTGGGTATGATTGCAATGACCGCCACGGTGCCATTGATTGATGAAATACACCTGGTCGCACAACCAGACAGAAACGGCGCAAAGAAGAGTCATGAGTAGGTTCATCTTGTTTCCCTGAAGGTGCCGCTACGCTTTCATTAGTGGGCCACGAGAGACTTCTAGCAAACCCCTCGCAGGATTACGTCTCCTTCAAGGATCTTGTGGCGAAAGCCGAAGTTGTTGCAATCCATTTCAGCTAGTACTTGTGACCTTAGAGTGACGTTTACCGGGATGATTCCACCTCACGAAAGGCCAAAGGCGGTTCATTGATGATCCAGTGGGGTGTGGAGTAGTGTAGAAAGGATGGGCAAAATACACACCAGAAACGACGGTTGAAGTAGTAGCTTCTTATGAAAAGAGAAAAAAAACGAATTCGAGGCTGTGTTGGAAATCCGACTAAGCTAAAACGATGAAGTTCAATGACTAGTAGACCATTTTAATAGCTCAACTGGCTGCGAGAAGATCTCATTGGATATCCAAAGGACGTCAGAACAGAACTTGGTCCAAACGCACGAGGATATCTGCTACATAGTCAGACCGAACATGATCCACTCAACTGAAGATGACTGTGTATTATACATAGGCCATATAGCGCACCAATTCATCTGCCACTGATTGAACATACCCCAGATCATCCATCAATCCAACCTCGACACATACCCGCCCCAAATGCTTCCTTTCAAACACCAAAAGCTCACCAGCACCCTTTCACCAGAAGCAAAAGTCTACATGGGATTAGAGCCTGCCTCCGTCTTGCGTGAATTTGAACTCTCGACGGGGCACTTTCGTGATAATGAAGGTGGGAATAAGCAGCACAGCACGCTGTTTTGCGGCGAGGTTTGGGCGCCGTTCCTGCGCTATGTAGGAAGAGTGGTTGATACGTTCTGGAACGGTGGAAGGGATAGTCGGATCCGTACTGTACTTCGACGACGTTGGGGAAGGACAACAGCGGGATTGGGGGGAACAAGATAGATGGGAACTGAGCCCTTGAAGAAGTTATAAAAGCAAGATTGGGGGTTAGAGTTTGGCCTTCGCCAGGCGCGGGAGGAGATAGAGATGTGATCTACGGCTACGATGGATTATGGCCATTCAAACCACTAAATAAGCACATGAAAGCATGGTATGGCGAGAATATCTGCAATAGTGGATATATAACCTCACAAAATGCGACCACGATGTTTGAGCCTCTAAAATATAAACGTTTTCTCGATTTAGCAATGGCTTCCTGTCTTGTATTTTGATTTCTCCTGACCATGCTGAAGTGCTTGTGAGCCGCTCTCCCAGCTTTGTGCACCCTGCACACCTATCTCGAGCATATCGCACTGGGAAGAATCAGTTCTGCACAACTTTTTGATTCTGACGGCGTTCCTAATCGACCATATCCCGCGTCCATTCATAGTCCATCGGATCTTCATAGAAGACCCCCCCAGCCCTTCTAATGGCATCGCAGCGCTCCTCCATAGAACGAGCATTTTGCACTAAGCCCCAGTTTATTTCGACCTCGCCATAGTCATTTGATTGCCTCACCCAGACCCCACCGGTCTCTGGCCAGCAGTGAACAATCGGCCTTGGCGCCTTGCGAACCAAGTAGGTCTCCCTGTCACGGATCGGATCGTCTGGCTCGGCCCACCACTTATCCGGCATCTCTCTTTGCCGGAGGCTCCAGGCGTACTCCACATCATTTATTGTTTCAAAATGCTCGGCGCCAACCCTCCTTATTCGCACGCAGAACTCGTCTTCCTCGGTCTGGTTCCCGGTCCGCGGGACATCGTGAAGACGGTCAAGGCCGATGTAATCGAGCATGACGCTGTGAACGTTTTTCGCGACCAGGATTCCGCCCGAGCTGGGGAGGCAGGTCACGAGGTTGTGGCCGCGGGAGCTGAGGCCGTCGAGCTCTAAGCGGCGCACGGGGTGGCCGCTGTACACAAAGTCTCCGGCTTCGGTTCCGGGTTTTGCGAAGGGGCTGCTGGGGTAGCCTGGGAAATCCAACTGAAGGCCTGTGGGTTCTACGTATACAGGTCGGCCATCGCTGTTGTGTGAGCTCTGGAAAGTTGGTGTCAATTCCTGAGTGTAGGAGGGTTGGTGGTTGGTGGATGCCTTACTATCTGTAGTACCATGCAAGTGAGGATAAGGAGGAAGATGCCCCTGAAACCCATCGTTGGCTCGTAGGATGTCTTTCGATGTCTGGGTTTCGAGCACGAGTCTTCTATGCCTCCAATATCAATTTGTTCGGCTGCGGATAGTTGCACGAGATCTTCTGCCGAAATTAGAGACCGAGTTGTATTGTCTTCTTTCTGAAAGCAATTTTAAACCGGCGTCAAAACTCCGATGTCTGTCTGACGAATGGCAGCTAGCCTGTTGGCTTTGTGATATAACACTATGCACTATTTCTCACGTCAAAGACGGCAGTGAGGTGTGTCGTATGATCTAATTTTGAATGCTGTTCAGAATACCGTGAATCGGTTTCGAAATTGAATATGTCAGAACTCTTGTTTGACACTCTGGCCGAAGTAAGGTAGTTCCGAAGGTTTTCGCTACCATTACATCTTGTTGTCGGAAAGTGCCGAACACCGTACCATGGTTCATATCCTTTAGCGTCATGACAGAAACTGGATAGCACGACGCCACGGGGATTTGGTATTCTGGCTACATTTTCCAGCATCCTTTTGAGCCATAGCACCGTCGAATGCCAACTGTGTTGCCGGAAATTGATGTTCTTCCTCTCCAATGCAATGTGTCCACTCATGTAGCTCCCGAAGAGTTCTATTGCAGACATCATGTCATCATACAGATCTCTTAACAGAGAAAAGTTTTAGGGATCATTCTGAGCTACCCAGTAGCAGTATCGTTGTGGCGGCGCACTCTCCGTCTGTTTGTAACACGTAAGTATTACGTCCCAATCCGCACACAAGCTATTTCCTTTCCCGTTCAGGAAATTGAGCCGCTCAAGCTCTAGCATGAGCTGTGGCTGGATTGGGGTGAGTTGAGGCTGAGCAGCTTGAGCACGGGCCGGAGTAGCATGAACATCCCCCTGCGCACGCTAGAGTGGGACCTGTTTCAGGCCCCTCAAGGCCCGGTTATTCTTTACCTGGACGCATGCTAACTCGGTTCTCCCAAGCCTGCTGCCTACATCATCAAACGTTCCCAGAAACTGTCCCGTCAGTCCTTGTGATCACTCCACTTCTCATCCACCCAGACGACGATCGAGGGACTACAGAGCACAAAAATTCATCTGCCTGTATGGCATTCTGAAAGCTACAGAGCGAAAACACGCGATTCCCCACCAAAATTTCCACCCCCCAGCTTCAACCCTCTATATATCCCCCATTTCCAGGTCCTGTTGCCTGTTCCAGCATTCAATCGATTCGCAGACAGGTACATTACATTCTACACAGCCTCTTCTATACCGTTTACGGGGTTGGGGTGGTAAATTCCCGGATATCTCGCCAAGAGCCTTGCGCGCGTTGGAGAGCCGGCCATTTGGGAAACCACACTGCTTGCAGCTCCCCCGCGCGCGTATAGGTCCTCTCGAATGCATTGTACCTTTCCTGAACTTCATAGTGCGTGGTACGCCTTGCCGAATCATTCCGGTACCTCGCTGACGGAGATTGGCTTGGGGGTTGGTGAGAAGAGCCTGCGCAACCACCGTCTGGAAATCCCTGTGCGAATTTGGGAATACACGTCCACCGTCATCCCCCATGCCCTGGAAAGAGGAAATAGGCGTTGATCATGCTGGAATCGAGTAGGAAGTAGAATAGAGGCCACCAAGTACGCTTGTGGGCGTGCTCAGGTGGCGAATAATGAGACCGAACCTGGGATTGAATATCCGCGGAACCCATCCATTTGTTGTAGAGATAGACAATTAGTTAGAACCCAATCACATCCTCTTCGCCGTTATTAACGATCTGATTGGCTGGTACGTCCTTCCGACAGCTTGCTGGCCTGTACACAAGCTTCCTGTCATTGAAGTGGATAGTTATCATAAGAAGGACAAGCTTATGGCCGACGACAAGCCATGATTCTACTCCATTATGATATTCGCGCCGGACCTTCCCCCAGTCTCTTTTCGGTCGGAATTCCCGAGTGTCTGGTACCTTCTCAAAGGCGTGGTGAGTGATATAGTAGGAGTACCGAAGGAGATCCGAACTAGGTCCGAATGGAGGCCGTAGGTAGCGGGATTATAGTTAAGGATGTTTAGATTACAGTGGATTTTCAAGTACTGGCATTGACAGAGTTGTTAAACGAATGTTTAGTTCTCTCTATGAGGTTGCCGGCATTCTCTTATCTGTGAGCAGGGCTCAGAGGGCTTGGCAGGCGATCCTGACAGAAACGGAAATTTGACTTAAAAAAAGATGAAAAAAAAAGGAGACAGTCCCGATGATACCGCAATATATTTCCGCTCCCGGCTGCTGCTCAACTTTTGCACTTCTCTCTTATTTATAGATAAAAATGTTTGCCGCGTGTCGAAGGGGCCCCGGCGCCACTTATTTCTCGCAGCCATCGCCCGCCGCCTGGACGACTGCTCAACATCACTTGGCCTCGACACTGAGCGACATAGGGCATACGACTGCCTCTTCCCCCACTGGTCCATCCGTACGGCCCAGCACGGGGAGCAGTAGCATCCGTCCCAGCACGGGGAACATTAGCATCCGTCCCAGCACTGCTCCCTACTCTACCCGGGAACTTGAGCCCATAGCAGCGACCGCCAGCGTCTCGAACGCTCCCACCAACGATGCTCCTAGCAAGAATGCCTTCAAGCCTACTAGGCAAGTTTGGGCGATTCTACTGTCTATCGCTGTGATGACCGTCTGCGGCACCGTTGAGAGCACCATCATCATCAATGCCCTGCCCACCATCGTCGCTGACCTGCACGGGGGACCCGCCTTTATCTGGATTCCCAACGCCTACTTCCTCTCCTCGGTCGCGGTGCTCCCGCTCTACGCGCAGATGAGCAACATCTTCGGTCGCCGCTACTTGCTCCTGATCGCCGTCGGGCTGTTCATTCTCGGATCCGGCCTCTGCGGCGCCTCCACGTCGATTGGCATGCTGATTGCTGCCCGCGCCATCCAGGGCCTTGGCGGCGGCGGCATTGATATGTTGTCGGAGACCATTATCATGGACCTCGTACCTCTGCGAGAGCGCTCCAAGTACATGTCCGTCGTGCTCGTAGGTGGTGTGCTCGGAGCTTCAATTGGGCCTTTCCTGGGAGGCGTCATCGTCGTCACGTTGGGCTGGCGCTGGATTTTCTATCTCAACCTTTGTCTTGCCGGAGGCAAGCCGCTACACCCATGCCATCACCGTTGCATACACGCTAACGAGTTCTTGCAGCGGCATTCATCATGTTCCTTATCTTCTTGAGAGTGAAGCAGCCACGCGACCGGGCCTTCGTCGCGCAGCTGAAGCGAATCGACTTCGGTGGAAACAGCATCTTCATTGCTTCGGTCGTTGCCGTACTCCTGGCATTGACCTGGGCAGGGCCGGTCTATCAATGGGGCAACTTTCGAATCATCGTACCACTTCTACTGGGATTCATGGGCTTCTTCGCTTTTACTGCGTTTGAGTGGACTCCTAAACTGGCCCCGGAGCCCTCTTTTCCCCGCGCATTGGTCTCAAACAGGACGTCGGCAGCAGCTCTCTCGATGGTTCTTCTTAGTAACATGTGCCTCATGTGGACTTTCTAGTACGTTCTTGGTGGATTTTCTCCGTATGGATTGTGCGACGATTTGTGCTAACTATATCTTCATGTAGCTTCTTGCCAATCTATTTCCAGTCGGTCCTTGCAAAATCAGCTCTTGGCTCCGGCATCTCCATTGTACCCATATCCGCCTGTGTCGTCCCGTTTGCCATCATCGGCGGAACGGTTTTGTCCAAATGGGGCCGATACAAACCTATCCACGTAGTCGCCTGGGGATTTCTCATCGTTGGGATCGGGCTCTTCTCTTTACTCGACCGGAACTCGACAACTGCGGAGTGGGCCTGCTTCGAGATTGTCAGCTCCGTGGGATCGGGGATATTGAGCGTGACTCTTCTTCCTGCCATCCAGGCTCCTCTCGATGAGAAACATGTGGCAACGGCGACGGGCATGTATGGCTTCGCGCGCGGCTTTGGCGCCATCTGGGGCGTTACGATTCCCAGCGCCATCTTTAACAACGAAGTGCACCGGTACAAAGACCTCATCAGGGACAAAAATATCCGTAACAAACTCGCCAACGGCCAAGCATACGAGCGCGCGACCAAAGCATTCCTCAACAGTCTTACAGACGACGTTGTACGCGATCAGGTCATCGCCGTCTTCACCCGCGCCATCAAGACTGTGTGGTACGTTGGGGCGGCTTTTGCAGGGGTCGGGTTCCTAGTCTCCTTTGTCCAGAAAGAGATTGAGCTGCGACAAGATCTCAACACCGAGTTTGGCCTGGAGGACGACAAGGATGGGGATAGGGACGTCGAGCCTAGTGCTACCGGCTGCGACCAGATTGAACTGCAGGACCTTCCGCCGGCCGTGCGTTCGCGGTGAGGTTGCACGGTCAACTTCACAGAATACACCCTACTGGCGTGCTTGGGGCTAGCTATACAACATTCCCACAAAGTTGATGAACTAAAAGGCTAGGCCATGTATCAGTGCATCCGTTGGATCTTATATCCAACTGCCCCCTGCAATGGGGGTACTAATACTGGGCTGTAGGTGCTGCTGCTCTACCTCATCGAGGTCTCTCGAACCTGTCTATTAAGATCCTCCTGAGCTATAGCATGTCTGTATGCGTAAGCCCGCCACGAGTCAGAATAACTCGTGTCCTCTAGATCCTGGTGATCTATGTCTACTGTGATCCTGTGATCCAATGACCTGTAACCGTCACATACAGAGATGAACGCTACCGGGCTCATACCCTGATGAACTAAAGGCTAGGCCATGTATCAGTGCATCCATTAAATCTTATATCCAACTAAAGTGCCTGGCACACCCTGGGGAAACTGCCATAACCTAATGCACTAGCGTTTGGGCGCACCTCAACATATGCACTCAGGCTGTCAAGTTCTTGAGTTGTACAGTTTCAATTCACTGAAGTGTTTGAAGTGACATTTTGAGCAGCGACAATGCTCGACTGGTTTTCAATTAGCTCCAAAGAAGGTTAGGAACTGGCAAAGGACTGCTAGATTGGGCAGCTTGGCTACCTTGGGACAGTCCAGAGCTCTCTGAATTGCAGCTCCAATAGGAAGATCATCGGTATCTGGGCCAACGGTAGACGTTATCAACAATGAAGAGTTCGCTATCGGCCAAAAAGGGCTGCGAACTGCGACTGAGTAGCTGATAATGCTGCATTATACCCTCGAATGCAGTATTCTGTGTACCATTTTGCCTGAGTAGCAATAGGCGGGTGCGTATCACTCTAGGATTATGAGCTTTTGTAGGCTGTCTCGCCATATTAATTTAGATGATTCAGGGTTTTCCTACTGGCTCTACCTGTTGGGGTGTAGATCGCCGGATGGTACCGCACGAAATCGTCCGAGTGGTAATTGAACATTGCGATATATAAGTTATAGCCCATCTTTCGACCGCGGATGTCGAAGCCAGATGGCACCATTCTTTCAGATTGTCATCGCGTTCAGTTCGAAGGGATACGGCTCCACTGTTTAGAGATGGATTAATTCATACTACAAGGGACTATGCAGATCTGCCGAAAGCGAGAAGCGCATGACTATTACTTACTAATGATACTAAGTTCGACGTGCTGATTAATTCACCACCTTCAGTTTTTTGGCGCATCTTGTTGCTGAACCCTTGCTTGTTTGTGAACATTATTTGACCTAAATGTAGGGTAAGCCCAGTTATCCTTCTTACCCTGTCTTTCTTTATGTCTCTTCTTCTCACGCCTCAGAACACCTATCTAAACTCTCTTCTCCCGGAGTTCAAACTCCATCAAGTTTCCCAATTTGACTCAGCATGGCTCCGATACGCGTAGCCCTCATCGGGCTCTCAGCCAGCGCCAAAACCTCTTGGGCAGACGAAGCCCACTTGCCATACCTCCTCTCCCCGCGTGGCAGATCACACTACGAAATCGTCGCCTTGCTCAACTCGAGCGTAGAAGCAGCGCAGGCTTCCAAAGAAAGATTCAACCTCCCTCCCCGCGTGAAAACATACGGGGACCCAGACGCCCTAGCGGCAGACCCAGACGTCGACCTCGTCGTCTGCAACACCCGTGTCGACGTGCACATCCCGACCACGGCGCCCTCCCTCAGAGCCGGAAAAGCGGTCTACATCGAATGGCCGCTGGCCGAGAATCTCCAGCGGGCGCTCGCTCTCACCGGCGACCGGCGGATCGAGGACAGCATCATCGGCCTCCAGGGGCGGGTCGGACCCGTCACACTCAAGCTCAAAGAGATCCTGGCCGCTGGGCGTATTGGCCGCGTGCTGAGCAGCGACATGCGCGTGTTTGGTAACCTTTTGCCGCGTGACGCGGTGCCAGAGGGCCTGGCCTATTTCGCGGATAGGAGACTCGGCGGGAACCAGGTTACGATCGCGTTCGCCCACACGATTGACTATGTGCATGAGGTTCTGGGTGAGTTTGATTCTTTCGAGGCGAGGATGCAGGTCCAGCGGCCGACGCTTGGCGTGATCGGCCAGGATGGGTTGCGGAAGGAGTCTATTTCTTCCAAGGTTCCGGATTTGCTGGCTGTGCATGGGCGTTTGGCAGCTGGTAAAGTTGACATAGCTGAGGATGCAACACTGGCTGTATCATTTAGGACCGGTCCTCCCTTTAAAGGTACGTCGGGATTGGTGTGGACTATAAATGGTGAAAAAGGTGAGCTTATGGTAACATGCCCCGTGGGACCTTATCTGCACTTAGAATCGTATGGGGAAGGGGTCAAGATACAATTGCACGATCATCAGACTGACAGTGTGGTGGATATTGACTGGGAGTGGAAGGACTGGCAGAGGGAACTGCCGGTGCGCTCAAGGGATGTAGCCGAAATTTATGAGAGATATGCGAGATGGGGAGAGGGTGGGAGACTTACAGCTGACATCTCAGATGGGAGCCAGTGGCCTAGGCTCCATGATGCTGTAACAAGATTGAAGGAGCTCGAGGAAATATTTAAGCAGTATGATGCTGAGAAAGGCGCGGAGCGACCATAACCAACACATTTGCTGCCCAAGTAAAAGATAGGACCATCAAGGCTATTTCCACAGCCTCAGATTAATGAGATAGTGTATTTATCGACCCCATCAAAAGTCTCGTACAGATACTCATCCAACTTGCCATTGTGAAAGACTTCGTTTATATCTTCTCGTGTGCTCTTATCCACATTCTCGTTGCTAAAATCGAAGATTCCTATGCGCTGATATTCGCCCTTTTTGGTCGTTGGTCGTACTATCAGGCCTTCAGGTTGTACGTCACCATTGTTATAAAACCGTAGGAGGTAGAATGGGGCCTGCCGATCAGCATCCGGATTGTCAAATTTAAAAGTTCCGTGATCGACTAATATTTTTCGAACTCCCGAAAAGGTCGACACTGTAATGTTTGATAGATCGTCGGGGTTGTTGGTGCTATAATCAAACACAACCTGACACATGGGACCTCGAAGACGTAAAGAACCTCCCTTGACTTGACCAAGAGGGTCTGCCACCGGCTGTGCCATCATGTCAAGTACCTCAACGAGACCGTCTGCTATGTGCGGTGCATATGGCTGTGCTTCATAAACGACAGCTTCCCTCTGAGAAGCCCATGACCAACTAGGAGCAATGTAACCAACGTCTTGTGGCGGCTCAGTAGCTTTTGGAAACCATAAAAGCTGGTCAAGGAGGCCATAACTCCATAGTCCGGCGAGATATCGTACGGATTTGCTCTCTTTAGTTTTAGTCGAGGACAATTCGAACATTAAGTGGAACGTGCGCGCGACACCTGAAATTGCTACAAGTCGATCGGACGCAGCTGTAAGCGAACGAGCGGTGTACTCCATGACGACTGATAGCCAAGACTTGTATAAGCGAGCTGGGTATCCAGTTGTGAAGTCTACTGGAGCAGGATGGAGCTTGTTTTTACTGATAACGTTGTTCATAAATTTGGGTAGGCGGCTAGGAAAACATTCAGATGCAGTCGTGCCGAAGCATTCCCAGTATAGTTGATTCCGGGCAAAATGGACCGTCCTTGGGGCTAGGACACGCTCCTGCAAAACCCAGGCGCGTTTGTTTAATGGCGCCTGCATGACATCTTCATGATACGAGTCAGGATTCGCAGAGATCAGGCGTTCATGGCCCAGAAGGTGATTTTTCCAATGAGTCTGAAGATTGATCGGGGCAATTGCAAGTGGGTTCCGCTTTCGGAAGAGACCTCCTGTCCCATCGATAGCGTCTGTTGCGGCAATGTTGAGAAAAGAGCCAGAGTAGACATTGCTCATAAGCGCGCTCTCCTGCTGCCAGTCTTCTGCAGAATCTTGGATAATGCATAATGCATCAATCCATAAGTACCTTACATCAAGGTATTGTGCTACCACGATAGCCTCGCGGAAGCTTTGAGTCAGCTGGATAAAATTGATCTTCTCTCTAAATGCGACGAAACTCTTGTTGAGGAGCCGGCAAGGCAGAAACTTTCCCCAACAGTGACTTAGAGTAATATATCTGGTTGAAAGAGGCAGATCCTGAGAGCTGCAGAGATACAGATCTGGCGAGGTACCTCTCCCGATTTCGAGCAACCTTGTCGGGAGCTGGCGTGTCGACTTATCATGCATTACTGCACAGAGTTCATGCTGATTGCACTGGTCAATCCATCTCCTGATCTGGCCGAAAGAAACATCGGATCCGGTACTTTTGGAGCCCAGGCCGTCAACGAGCCCTGTGCGTAATAAATCTGGATCTGTGGCAATGTCAGAGCTGGCATCGCCGCACATTCGGTCGAGGTCTATGAAAGGGAATGCCTGAAACAGATGACCAGAAACAGAGAAGAATCTGTATGGGCCTTCTCTTACTTAATGCGCGTTGAAGGACTTAGACTATAAGAGCAAATACACATACGGTCAATCGGATATAACCGGATAGACGGTTGAAATCGTATTCCTTGGCCATTCCTATGCAACAGCGCAAATTGAATGTAGTAGTGAAACCATGGATATTGAAGAGTTGACTTGATCAGCATATTGGTGGACGTTAAACTCGCCGATGGGACCCACCATGAATTCTGTGGTCCACCAAACTCGTCAAACATGTCGAACGACCAGGAGCTTTGAAGTGGGCGTTTGATTCTATCAAGGAGCACGTTACACATGCGACATCCCTTTCGAGCTCCAACCTCGATGTGGTCAGGGCTGTCCCAATGGTGAATTATAAATACTCGGTGATGGTTGTCATGACGCCAAGCTGGCTCGGCTACAAATATGCGTTGACAGTTCACGCAAAGCTCGTTCGAGGGTAACATAGTATTTTAAAGGTGCTCATGAAACCCGTGGAAACTCGAGCTATCGTAGACTCTGCACATTAGTTATGTCTGTAGCCTATTAATGTTTTGGATCCCAGACGAGGTTTGAGGAAAGGATCAGCTGCAGGTATAGGCAGCTGACCATGGAATCTAGGAGTCAGCTGCAGAGATCATGTAAAAGTTAGCTATGGTGAACAAGTAGCGCCTGCGCTTGTGTATTTGTTTCGACGTGCAGAATCCTGCTGCTTGTGCCTACACCCTTGCAAATGGCTGAAGTGCCCGGTGGCAATGTCCTCTGCAAAGACGGCACAAGATTTTTCTTCTTCAACGTAACAACATGGAGTATTTTGAATATTAGGTCGAAAATGATGCATCAATATGCAAGTTGTACTAGCTGAAGATTAAGTACTCCTTGTACAACCTTCGCGCTGCAAGTATCTTGGTCAATCCCGAGTTTCCACCCCGCTCCAGGTCTATTTAGGGTGGTGGCGCGGAGAGCTCCCGGGCTAGGGGAGCCTTACCCGCTGACTTGGCAGTAGATCTCCTTCACCTGAGACACCACAATGCTCTTTGATCTCTTCTTAGCTGCGCATGTTGCTTTCTCTGTTCATCCAATTCCACGTCCCGCCTTCTCATCACGATTAACATGTGCTATATCAATCTGTTTCACAGCCTCGCCGCTTTGTGTGATCTTCATACTTCACTTGAGCTCCGGCTAATGTAGGGTAGCCAGTGGCCTCTATGTTGTTTCTGGAGTACATTTTGCGGCGCTTGACATCCGATGTGTGACGCTTGTAAAGGCGTTCCCAACACACTCCCATTCCTCTCTCGTCTCTATCATCTGTTCGGCGAAATCCACTCTGTTGGCTGAGTTCTCTGTCCTTGCAGAGGCTGAGCTGGAGTTTGGGGAGGAAAGCAATTCTTGCAAGCGAGCTTGGGTTTAGGCAATTGTTCGGGTGTCTTGAATGCTTCTTTAGCTACTGGGTGACCATTTGAGTCTCTCGTAGCAACCTGAAAATCGTACTGGGATCAAAGGTCTTCTATAATTACAAGTATGTCACGGATTTTCCATCATACATCCGTCGGTTCGATCTATATACAAGACAAGGACTTTTCCGTTGCCATTCCGGCTTCTTCGCACATATTCCGTGATCCACCAAGGAAACTAGTCAATAGTCATATCTCTTGACTGCCTCAATCGTATCGGACAGAAAACTCATTCCTCATTTCAATACCGTTCATCGGGAATGGGTGTGAAGGCTGCCCCCCTGTTTTGGTTGTCCGAGTTACTCCCTCCTCTCCTTTGTTCGATTTGTGTTGCGTTGAAATCAATCCGGCATTGTCAATTTCGCGATCTATTGAACGAAGCATCTCGAAGCTTCCATCCCCTCTATGAGATCGCGAACTGCTCTCATATCGGGTCGACAGCGACTTATTCTGATGTCCATAGCTACGTCCATAACTATGGCCGTAGCTACCCGACGATGATTTTCCAGACGAGCTACGGTCGTGGGGACGAATGAAACGGCGAAATAGATGCGTCATGCTTGGGATGGAACAGCTGAAAATACCGATAGCTACTTCAGCTGCCGACCACAACGCAGGCCCTACGAAGCCCCCTAAATGTCACGGTGAGCTCTCAAACATCCTCCAACCTGCTTCTAGGGGACAAGCTCACAATTTATGTCCTCCCCTGTATGATTTCCAAGTTGGATGAAAGACGTGATTCGAATAATGGAGAAGACCGGATTTCTAATCAGGAGTAAGTACATGCGTCATAATGAGGCCGTTAAGGTCACCTACAGGTAGCCAAGGAAGAAGACGCCCACCAGAGCGATCCTATGGGGACGCTTCATCTGTAGCTTCCACAACGACGGCAACGGCAGTAACAGCAACACAAAGTCGCAGGCAATGTTGGGAATAGCCTGCCCGAGGAAGAAGCCATATTTGTACACGCATCGTCCTTTGATGTGGGGATTCCAGTATGCCGGGATCGGAATGCATTGCAGGATGCTGGCGAAGGTGAAAGAGATCCACCACGCAATTACGAAGACACCAGTCGTCCTGATAGTGATCTTCAGCGGCCGAGTCACCGTGAAGATGCGGCGATAGAAGCAAAGTACCGACAGCTTCGTCAGAGCGATCGCTGTGTTGTACCAGATCTCGTCAAAGTAGAGCGCGTGAAGAAAGAATGTCGGGTCGCCTCTATGTTTTCCGAATCCATGAAAGCCCGCTATAGGATTGACTTGGTCAGCTCTACGCAGAATCTAGCATGCGAGGCCTTTTGCACGTACCTATAAGAAAAGAAAGTGAGATGCCGACCGAGAAGGGCTAGAGGTTCATGTCAGTGACGTCCAACTATGCGAAGCACCTATTGGGACAGATCATCTCACCCAAGCTGCCAGAGCCAGCCAGTCGTCCCACCAGAATCCTGCGTCGGATAGCCCTCTTGAGATCATGCGCAGCGCGATCGCGAGCGTCGCAATCACTACTAGGAACGTGTCAATTCCCACTGGAATAGGAGCATATGATTCCCCCATTTTGAACGGTACTTTCGGGTTGACAACTGTCCTCACAATTTCGAGACCAGAACACGGCCTTTGGGAAGCAGAAGCTGTGGGTCGTGGATCATATTCAGCGTTCGGAATTGTGGGTCTCAAGGAGGACAGGAGCGCTAGATCTTTGCCGCAGTGATCTAAGTTAGCATGGCTTGAGTTTTATCTGGTTGACGTTCATGTAGACGGCGAGGATAGCCACCTTGCGTCCATGCTATGCTCGAGCGAGAGTAGCTTGGCTTACCTAGCTAGGTATAATTCCAAACGCGGAGTGTGTCTCCAGGTGCTCGTGGTGAAGTGGATTCGACCTCATGAATGTGCAATCCCTGGCCTTCCATGCCTGGACCTGCAGGTATGTTGCGGGATGATAACGGTAGTCGCTCCCATTGCTCTCCCGTTCGGGCTGGCCACCTGGCGTCATTTTAGGTCTTCCGCTCTCGTCAAGTGTAACCCTGCCCTGTCTACTATGGTATAAGAAAGGTACATCCCTACAACAGGTAAGTGATCAGCCCCTGCACTGTGGCAGGGCTGTTCCTCAGCTTCGGCTTCTCAACCGCTCCCCTGTACCTAGACAGGGTCAATCAACGCATCACTCTAGGTCAAACAAGTATGTTCTACCCAGTTTTGACATATTGCTCGGCTTGCGTACGGGCCACATCTTCAGGTTCGCGTGACACAGCGCTGATTCGAAGCCACAAATCATGCATATTGAAGTACATGGCTAACCAACCCAAAACATTCGACCTTCAGACCCAACGGTGTCTTCAAATAATTCCAAATGGGACTATTGCTGCATCGCGCGATCACGGCGCACGCCTTTCTTCAAAAGGCCGATACCCTTACTACAGAACCCTTAAAGTCTTTCCTCCCAGGCATCCTTACCGTGCGCCAAGTAAGCATCCCCGAAGCCCCTGCGATACGTGCTCCTCCCCACCTATGAATCCTCCAGACGTCATACTGTGCAATCACCGGCGCCGTTGCCGAGCCTTGACCATTGCAGGCATTTTCCCCCTTCTGCAACAAACGTCCGTTTTCCCCCATGCACGCTCTGAACACTAGGCAGACGCACTGTCACTGAAAGTGAAGGTAGGCTTGAGCGTCGCTGTAGGCTCCTTGCGAGGTGGAAATATTATCGCTTAATAAAGGCATTTCGAAAAAGCAAGAACGAAGGAGATTGACAACAACATATACGCTATGCCCTCGGCATATTTAATTTTCGATCAAATCTTCAAGCCTCTTTAGATAGAGTCAAATTGACTTGCCTCCCGGCAAGCTCTGAAGGATCCTAGAGCGTGTTCTGCTCTGTAATGGGGAAGAAGGAAGCAATCCTCTCGGGGAAACCTTGGGATATTGAACGTTAGACCCCGACGCAACGCGGGCGAGCTGTGCCGTCGATAAGGAAGGAAGGAATCGACAAGAGCCAGGAGAAAAAGCAAACAGAGCTTTAAAATTAGGAAATCCGAAGAACCGAGGCTCGACGTCTCCACTTATTCTGTGCGAGTGCTGGTGCCGCTGCTGGCGTTATGCAGCACCGCATTGAGTAGCGTAGGTGACAGGTAAGTACACCGCATGTAACTTTGAGAGAGGCATGCGGATAGAATTCGTGTCACCACCCTCCAGCTAGGAAGTGAAACGGAGGGTGGCCACGACTACTGTACCCCAGCCTCGGATAGGCACTGGTTGTACAACCAACCTCGGGAGAGCAGCAGAAGAAGAGACATAGCCGGTAATCTTTTCCGCAATCATTCCTTCGTAAAAACGGCACAGGATAACCTAGTACACTGCGCCACTGACGTCAGAGCCCGAATGCGATCCCGCATGATGTGGTGGATCCTTTATGTGACATGTCCACCGGTAGGCTACTCTGGGAGCTGAAATATGTCCCGGTGGTGATGTGATTTGAGGGAGTGACAGGTTCGGATAGATAAGAAAGAAAGCCGGCAATCGGCAGGGCCGGACCGCTGTGGGGCACAGACCAGCTTGTCTACTAACTAGTACCTTATCTGATCATTTCATCCGATCAACGACCTGTCAGTCCACTGTTGACGTGTTTGTATCCTTGTCACATAGCGGCCCGAGCAGAAAACTCAAAATTTCTCATGCATGCACGGCTCGGGGACGATCGTGGTGCCGCCAAGAAGGGAAGGGAGGCTAGGGTAGAGGAGGGTATGGAAAGTTCGATCGATTGAATGCTTGATTGCGTGCGAGGAAGACTCGGGAGCGCGGTACAACATACCCAGCATCTGGCTGGCTGGTAGTTAGGGTGCTACCATGGATTTTCTGGTTTACTGTAGTGCAGAATAAGCAATTACTAGAGCCCGTTCGTCGCGACCCACTACACGCCAGGTCTCCGGCCCCTTTCTTCGGCACAGACGCATCTATTGGCGAGTATGATACGGTATGCACTAGTTCCAGTCGGTGCACAACAGGAGGCAGCCTCAAGAAGAGGACACTCTATATCCAGGTTCGGAACAAAAACAGCAAACTCTACTCTACGCCGTTAAGCAGCAGACCCTCAGGCTGCGTGACATTCAGTCTCTCGTAGACCTCGTCTAGCTCGTCCTTGTACGCGTCGGCAGTCGGCTTGCGCAAAACGGAGCCTTTATCCGCGCGCACCATCGGCCGGTCTGGGCGCGTAAATAGGATCATGCGGTGGTCGATGCGCGCGTACTCGGGGGATTGGGCGTTCGCCTGCTCGACCAGGGGCCATAGATCGTGAAGGAGGGCGGCATGGTCTCCTTCGTGGCCGGCTTCATTGGCGTCCTTGAGCGGAGTCGGTTCGATCAGAAGTATATTCCGGGGTCTCTGGTGGCCGCAGACGAGAGCGGCACGGACGCGCGGGTGGGTCTGTAGCAGCCCTTCCATAGCGGTTGGATTGAATTTTTGGCCGTGGGACGCAATGATCAGGTCGTCGGTACGGCCCTCGTAGAGCCAGAGCCCCTCCTTGTTGGGGTGTTTGGAGTAGAGATCCCGCGGCGCATAGGTCTCGAGGTCGGGGAACGTCGCGAACACCCCCTGGAAGCCTCGCAGCTTCTCCTGCCGGACGAAGAGGAACTCGTACGAGCCGGCGCCGACGTCACGGAGCTCACAGCCCATGAAGGGGCTAAAGCGGACGTACTCCCAGTCCTCTGGCTCCGTCGATTCGAGCGCGTAAAAGCCGGTCTCTGTCGCACCAAAGGAAACGAAGAGATGGGTGTAGTTCTTAATTATGTCTCCTACAGCTCGTGGGAGCGGCGCTCCGCCGAATGTCAAGTACCGCAGGTGGCGGATATTCTCCAAGTATTCGGGATTTTTAGCCAGCTCTACCAAAACATATGGAGGCAGGAAACTGCCGTCCACCGCTCCCGAAGCGTGTAGGGTGTTGACCACGTCCGCGGTGACCGGGTAGGTGGGCGAGAAAACAACCGTAGTGTTGGAATATATAGCATAGGCCATGAAGCACATGCCCGCACTGTGGAAGATGGGAAGGCCGAGAAGGATTCTTGAGCGCTCGGTCTGCGCTAGATTCACGGCACGACCCCCCAGCTCGGGCAGTTGCAGCCAGAGATCTTGGTGCGAGACGGTGCCGTGCCTCAAGAGAACTGGTTTTGGCAGGCCAGTTGAGCCTGAAGTGTGCAAGCAGAGAAACGGCTCGTTCAGCGCCTGTTCAAAGTTCTTTTCATACGGATAGGTCTCAACGTCCGGGACATCCAGCAGCTCCTCAAGGCCAAGGATTGTGAGCGTCTGCATCTCCCACTGGGAGAGTATCTCATCTGCTCGGGCAAATTTCTCAGCGGGAGTGAGCAGCGTTCGACACTCCAATGCTTTTAAAAGCGCCAGATGTGCTTCGAGGGTTAGACGAGTCATGCTCAGGAATAGCTACTTCCAGGATCAGCTTGGAGCGAGAAAACTCATTGAGTAGGCCAGACGTACTTTATGCCCGGTCTTTACGGCTGCCAGTGCAAGAATGAAGAGTCGCAGGTCTTGCGGACCCAGGTAGAAGAGCGTTTTGAAATCATTGCTGCTCCCCAATGTGTCCTTTATGAGCCAAGCGCATCTATTGACTGCTCGTGCGAACTCTTTGAACGTTACGTCACGATAGCCATTGCCACCGGTGATGGGGTGAGAAACAAGTATGCGTCCTGGATCGGTTGCAGCGATCTCATCTACGAGAGTAGGGAGAAGTCTTTGACCGCGTTTCATTGTTGAAGCAGTTACGCAATTGTCGCCGGCAATGACCTCTTAATTGTGAGGCACCAAGGTACTTTCCAGTTGTTTCTGCCCTTAGATCGATAAAAAAATTCGCAAATCATGGCCGGCGAGAGGTGTTCCGCCATGGAGTTTAGCGACAAATCCGACAGGTTAGGAGCGGCACAACCGTGGACGAGGCTGGGTATCACAAGGCGTGACACAAGGTCACCTGTCGGACTTGAGAGCAAAGGCGAGCGCCAGTATATCCTCGTCTCTGTCGTCGCCATTTCTGGCGCCTTTGGTATTGGAGGCGGACAGAGATATTTACAAGCATTTGATGACTGTGCAGCTCATACTGCAAGTAAATGCCTTCAGTGCTTATTATAGCATTAATGCTGGTATAGAGACAGTCTGTGGCGGGGAAAGGCGGGAAGGAGCCGGTAAGGTGCATGATACAAAGCGTAGCATCTATTGTAAGGTAAGAGGTAAGAGACTAACCACCTCAGTACAGCCGCAGCTTATCGCCGAGTCTGATATTAAAGCCCCTGATTTCTAGGCTGATCAGCGGAGTTTAGCGCCCTTTTAAGCGGCACGTAGTGAACCTCTTCAATCCTAGCACTAAGCCAGTTCAGGCCTAGGACGATTCCTCCCGGAACGACACAGCGACATCAACGTCAGGATAGGCGATATGCACGCTTTAGACCTCCAAGACCTACCTCTCCAGACCATTTCGGAGCATATTTGACCTGGCTTTAACCACCGTCAGGAGAGTCCAGGAGCTAAGCTTATCCGCAGAGTCCTGCACGCGTTCATGCTCCCCGGTCATCAATTCCTTGTATCTTTAAAGGAGGTCTGCTGCGTCTGGCCCCACATCTACACGATGCCTACCAATCGCACCAGCTCCCTAACTTAGTGATTTAAATGCTCTCAGTCTCGACATCATGACACCGGGATGATTGGGCTGAACAGAAGACTGCCGGGTTGAAGCTACGGCCCACATTGATCTCCGGCATTCTTCAATTCAAGGCCGCTTGCTGTCCGCGCCAGCACTGTCGCACAGCATGCATCACACAAATCCTTCCTAGCACGTTCTTCCACAAAAACACATTATCACGAAGATCCGGGATCATCGTCATCTGCCGGATACAGAATCCACACGAAAATTGCTGTGGTCAAAGCCATGCCCAATGCCGTACTGGTTGCCGACGAATTGATTGCTCGACCAGGCGAAATGCGCCATGGCCGTGCCACATTGAGGATGAAAGCTCCTGCTCATTCTCAGTGTCTTTTTTAGACAGCTCTGACAGCTGACCGTTGCTTCTCGCCCAAGTTCATGCGGGACTCTGGTGATACAATTCAATCGAC
This sequence comes from Pyrenula massariospora, assembly GCA_021030905.1. Taxonomy (NCBI): domain Eukaryota; kingdom Fungi; phylum Ascomycota; class Eurotiomycetes; order Pyrenulales; family Pyrenulaceae; genus Pyrenula; species Pyrenula massariospora. Next base: position 1,875,297 of record JAGFMI010000001.1, read on the forward strand.
ATATGCCGTGCACTCTAAGTTCTGCTCGACATCTTGATGCTCTATATGCAGAGCGGGACGTTCGAAGGCCGTATTGCAGGAAATCCTGTACGAAGAGACCAATGACGCAGCCTATCTTGCCAGCCCATGACATCGACTTGCAGGAAAGAGGCAGTAGCGGCTTCAAGAGGGACATGCAGGGGTCAAGCTTGATAGAAGGCCCTCTCTTCAGTGTGCGATGACGCTGAGATAAATTGATAGTAGTAAGTTCGTTCGTGAAGCATATATAGTGGCCGAAATTCCCTTGTTTAGCATTCTTCTCAAACTATCATCCAATATTCCTGCGCTCAAAAATCACAGCTTTGAAAGCATGCTTTCTCTATTCAAGAGTAAACCCCGCTATGTTGTCGTTAATGACGACGAGAAGGCTGAGCTTAAGCTTGGGGGTGAGGAAGATGCCTGCCCACAGTATCTGACTTTGCGTATGGGCTTCTGCTCTGCACTCACTGTTGCCGCTCTGCTGCTCTCCTCGGTTGCCTCGACCTGGGTCCTTTTCTTTTTCAACATCGCCCAGCACCAGGCTGGATCTTCCGCTCCTGCTCCTACTGCTATTGTGACCGTAGCCCCTGCCAGCACTGCCTGGGTCTGTCAGAACCCAACCACCCGCCGAGAGTGGCGTACCCTTAGCGATACTGAACGCGAGGAGTACGTCGAGGCTGTCAACTGCCTGGCGACCAAACCGTCCAAGTTACGCAATACTGGCACGCTGTACGACGACTTTCCATGGGTACATAAACATCTCTCTGGCAAGAGTATGTTGCCCTCCATGTTCTGTTCTTGTGTAAGCCTTAACTGACAAAGACCGTTGCCAGCCCACAAGTCCGCAGTATTCTTGCCATGGCACCGGCAATTCATTTTCCTCTACGAGAAAGCGCTCAAAGAGGAATGCGGTTTCGACGGCGAGCTCCCGTATGTTTCCTCTTCTTGTCTTTCTCTTCTCCCTCTCTTCGTGTCTTATTCTGCTTTACTCCAAGGTTCAAGAACGTCTACTGATTGCATCTGTGTCAGCTACTGGGACTGGTCACTTGACTCTGCTAATTTCCATGGCTCGCCGGTCTGGTCGACGACCGGCGGTTTGGGCGGCAACGGTAACCGAGAAGGCCCTGCTGGTGTTGGCGAAGGTCGCTGCGTCACCGAAGGACCATTTGCCAACCTGACAGACCTTCTATACTTTGATGGCGACGAACAGCCGCACTGCCTGTCTCGTGGCTTTGCCACAGACGAAGAGCTATCGGAGCTGGGTGAGCTGATAGCTCCCGCCGCGATCAACGAGCTCATGACCCGCGGTGAGGGGTACGACAAATTCGAAGCGGAACTCGAGCATCGTGCCCATAAATTCTTGTCTCACAGTGTTCGGGGCGATCTCTCCCGCTTCACTGGGCCCAACGACCCTATCTTCTGGCTCCACCATACAAACCTCGATCGCCTGTGGGCCGAGTGGCAGGCCCACAGCGGTATCTGGAGCTATGGTGGCCGTCGCAACGGCGAGTCCGACGCACCCGCCTCTCTGGGCGACCTTATGGAATTTGCAAGCCTGAGCCGCGCGATGCCGGTTGAGGCGGTCATGGAGACGGCTGGCTCTCAGTACTGCTATAGGTACTAGGCCGACGAGATTAGCTCAACTTATTGAGCTTCTACGTGGGAATCATTGCGAGGCTGGAAAATCCCAGTGCTGAGTGGCGCGCGAGACAAGGGCAAGGAGTAGTGTTTAGGCAAAGAACCCCGTGCTGGTCCGATCGGTATTATTGGGGCATGGAGACTCAGGGGATGCCATATCAATTCTTACTTTTGTATACTCAGCAATCTCATTGAATGACCTGTTGAGAGGTTCTGGGATGAATAGGCGAGTGGGAACGCACGAAGCGTTCAGGGCTTTCATTTGAAACCGAACTACTATTCTTTGACGGTGTGGTCTGTTACTCAAGCTTGCCTCTTGAGCGTTGATTTCTGGCCTTCGAGTTTGGCGAGTTAGTAGCAAATCGAAGGTTTATCATATCCGTATGCAATGAATTCATTTAAAGATGACATTCGTAAAATGGAAGAAAACAATGTGTAGCTAATTGGGGCCCACAAACGTAAAGAGTTAGAATGTGAAGAAGGATAAAAAAGATTCTTCGAAATAGTCTTCTTGATATGAGGCTCAAAGATAGATCTATGAAATCTGTGTTTGTCTTCAACCACGTGATTTACAGCGAGAATGAGCGACCAAAGCATTCATTCACGTTTTCTCGAAATCGGTACTCCTCGCTATATCCTGGACAGCCGCAAAATTCTCTTTGAGGCTTTCTAATTTGTCAGCCCACCACTGAAGCGCATCCGAACCTAGGACCAGTCTCAGAGCTTTGCCTTGCAGAGCGCCTGCCATGCCTGTCCCATCCACGATCTCCACCGTCCTCTGCGCCAGCTTCTCCGGGTCGCCAGGCTGCAAGGAGGTGTCGTTGGCGGCGGCTTCTACGAAGTCGAACCAACCTTTCATCTTCTCCTTGTTGTGTTCGGACAGCCCTCCCGCGGGGAATATGCTCGCTTTCGCTATGTTTGTTCGAAAGACACCGGGTTCAAGGATCACAACACGAACGCCAGACCCTTCGAGCTCGCGGGCAAGTCCTTCTGAGAACCCTTCGAGAGCGAACTTGGCGGCACAGTACATGGAGCACTCGCCGATGGCCGTGAAACCGAAAATTGAGGATACGTTCACAATTGTTCCCTTGCCACGGGACCGCATGGAGGAGAGGACGCCTTTGGTCACCCTGGTGGATCCCCAGAATGTGGCCTCGAGCTGCTCCTGCATCTCATCTTCGCTAAAGCCACAAAGGTCAGCGTTGTTAACGAGTGTTAAATTAGCTGATAGCAGATGTTGAATAACAGAACAGGATGAGGAAGTAAGAATGGAGAGAGAAGTGTGATCGGCAATTGCTGGCTGAAAACACAATCGCGGAAGACACTTGGTAGAACAAAGTATTCGATGTCCGTGCTTACTTCAGATCCTCGACGGGCCCTTGAAGAGAAACACCTGCATTATTGACTACCACGTCCACGGCTCCTTCTTCCTCCACGAGCTTCGCCACAACCTGCTGAGTATCTCGCTTGGTAACATCTAGTTGCATCCACTTGCCACCAAGTTTCTCCACCTCTGGGTGGTCCTTTGCTGCCTTTTGGGGATTCCGTGCTGATGCAATGACTTTGTGGCCGGCTTTGAGAGCTGCAATACTGATTGCCAGACCCAAACCGGCGGAGCTCCCGGTGACTAACCAGGTTTCCTGAGCAGTAGGCATGTTGAAATAAGAAGCTTATGAAGTTTGGACATCATGGGCACCGAGGGCGGCGATGACGGCGATTCCGTATTTATATTGATGTCTATGTCGGAAGTGGCTTGGGAGACTTGGCTTCGAACCTGCCCCTCCATCTACTCGGATAGATATGGCTTACATGAGATACACTAGTAGATTGAGATCCGCAGCCTGGGACGTATTACTTGGCTCTGGATTGGAATCGGCGTGAGCTCTCAAGGCTTCTAGGCACGGCACGGCAGAAGTTGTGGCGGAATGAGCCCCACCAAAATATTCGGCCACGCTTCATGCTGCCCTGAATTACGTGCAATGGAGCGAGCCTATTAAGTCTCGGGACGAAGGGAGGTCTTCTAATTTAGCTGCTATACGTAAATTCTTAAAGAAACTTGTTGGAAGTAGATCGCCCCTAAAAATAGTTCCGGTCAGGTGTTTCAGGTTTCGATTTCACCCCTTTGGCTACTCACCCCTAGCCCGGCTAATAATCGGGAAATCCGGTGCTACGACTTCTGTCAATGTTGGTCGACTCTTAGGATTCAGCTTCTCTGTCACATTTTCCCCTGCGCATCGCAGAACAGCGCCGAAGATTGCTGTCGATCTCTGCGAACGCCTTCCCTGTCATCTCAGCTCCCTCCGCTCTTGAACACCATGTCCAAAACATCCTCCCTTGTCCCTCTCATAATCCTATTCGTCTTCCTTGGAGTCGCCTCATTCATTGGTTATATTGCCTATCAAATCGCAAACGATGTCAACAGCCAAACCCGCCAGAAAATGGAAAAGCGGAACATATCTTTCAGCAAGGACGGCCTTAAAGTTGGAGTCAAGGAGAAGAACACTGAACAATACGCTGATGAGACCCAATCGTACGGCCCTACTCTCCACCCCGAACCCTCTCCATTCTTGCAACGGCTAACACGTCTTCGCCTCCAGTATGTTGATGAAAGTCTGGAACGCATCTAGTTGGCCGGCCTACAAATCCAAGCTCGGCTGGGGCCAGGAGAAGAGCAATGATCGTCATCGACATCACACTCCAAGTAGCTCAAGGAAAGCAACCCCGGCAAGCACCCCTGGGGTTGATAGCGAGAAAAGAAGGCCCTTTAGTGCTCGGTCATCGTCTAGCCAGCAGAAGGTGACAAAGTCATGAATCGAATACTACGGATGGGATTGGGAAGGGAGGATCCTGGCGCGAAAGAGAATATCAAGTTACAAACGTCCATTATAAATATTTACCCGGATGGATTCACCGGGGATGGGTATATGGTCACGATCAATGAAATTTATCCAATCTATCCTGGTGACATGACCGGGAATCCTGATAGCCGTTGAATTTTAGGTAGAACCGTGTATCAAATATACATATTATGAAACAAGTGGTGAGACTACACAATATATTTGTAATCATCTCAAGGAAGTAGAAATGATCATGATATGGGTGGCAGTAAGCTTCAACTTGGATGGAAGCTATGACTTGCTAAAAATGATATCGAGCTTAGTCGCACTATGAAAACCTTCCTCCAGCATAGCATACGGGAGTCCGGCTTGATAGGTCATGTATGTACCTTAGACCACATTGTAGAGGTACACCTTTTTGTACCGAGGACCGGATTGAATGAAATCTGCCCGGTCAAAGCTCACTAAAGCCCCAAGAGCTAGGGGAGGGAAAATTCGAGCGAGGTCATAGTAGAAACAGAGGTTGTCTGAAGTCCCGGAGCACTAGGGTTCAGAAACAAAATTGGTGGAAAGCTTACATCAAGTTGCGACCTCGCAGATAAAGAATCTTTGCGGACTTTGTAGTAAGGTATCTGAAGCAGTGCAGAACGCGGAGAGCTGTTGTGGGTCCGTGCCAAGATTTCCTCACTAGCGGCGCCGCACTTTTTCCTCCGCTCGACGTACGCCATTTAAGCTCATCACAATCTCAATTCCAGCAGATTGGTTGGTACTTATTTCTTTGAAAAGACCTGCAACATTGTCTACGTATTTTGCGGGGTTCGTGCGGTATGGCCGACTTCTTATTGCATGAAGGCCCAATGGGCTACGCAATCTTCAAGGTCGTACACCAAGCCGATACCGTGGGGAACCGATTAAAAGAGGTGCAAGCCAGTATACAAGATCTTGCGAAATTCGGCAAGATGGTTCAACTCGCGAGCTTTCTCCCATTTGAGTAAGACAACCCAAAGCTCGAACCTTTCAGTCACCTTCTCTAATTGATAACCAGGAGCGGAAAGCAAGCGCTTGAAGAACTTCATGATATCTCGGAGGGCATCGCTTCGGAGTTCCTGCGCTCATTCCTCGACCTCAATCTTCCCAAGGGCAGCAAAAAGCAAAAGACTGTTGTCGGAGTGTCAGACAAAATACTTGCCGGGAGCATTAAGAATTCTTTTCCGTCCGTCGAATGCGAAACGGGGGACACCAGTGAAGTTGTTGCGGACATGCTTCGTGGCATCCGTCTACACTCGGAGAAGCTGCTCAAACAGCTCCGCGAAGGCGACACTAATACTGCGCAACTCGGTCTTGGGCATGCCTACTCCCGAGCTAAGGTCAAATTTTCAGACAAGAAGCACGACAACCATATAATTCAAGCTATCTCGATACTCGATCAGCTAGACCAAGCCATCAATACTTTCTCCATGAGGACGAAGGAATGGTATTCATGGCACTTTCCAGAGCTCGTAAAAATTGTCGACAACCAGAAATACGCCCGCATCGCCCTCTTTATCAAAGACAAGAAAACCCTCTCAGAGGATCGCCTTCACGAACTTGCCGCCCTCGTTGACGATGACGAAGTAATCGCTAAGAGTATCATAGACGCAGCCAAAACCAGCATGGGCCAAGAAATTTCAGAATCGGACATGGAAAACGTCACTCTCTTTGCTCAACGGGTCGTCAGCCTCACCGAATACCGCAAGTCCCTCCACAGCTACCTCGTCTCTAAAATGGGCGTCGTTGCCCCCAACCTTGCCGCCCTGATAGGAGAAATTGTCGGCGCCCGCCTGATCTCCCACGCCGGCAGCCTCACAAACCTTTCCAAATACCCCGCCTCCACCGTCCAAATCCTCGGCGCCGAAAAGGCGCTCTTCAGGGCCCTCAAGACCCCCGGCGGCAAAACCCCCAAATACGGCCTCCTCTACCACTCCTCATTCATCGGCCGCGCCGGCGCCAAAAACAAAGGCCGCATCTCCCGCTTCCTCGCCAACAAGTGCTCCATCGCCTCGCGCATCGACAACTTCTCCGAAACCCCGTCGACTGTCTTTGGCGACGCGCTGAGGCAGCAGGTCGAAGAGCGCCTCGCCTTCTACGCCACGGGCACGCAGCCGACCAAGAACGACGTCGCGATGAAGAACGCGATGGACTCGGTCCTCGCGAATATGGATGTTGCTGACCCCAGCGCGAAGATTGACAGTGATGAGGAGATGCCGGATGTGGCGCCGAGGGCGGTGCAGAAGCAGGAGAAGCAGAAGAGGGATAAGAAGAAGAGGAAGGAGGAGAAGGAGAAGAAGAAGCGGAGGCACGGGGATGTGGATGCGATGGAAGTGGATGGGGAGGGGGAGAAGGAGAGGAAAAAGAAAAAGAAGAAGAGAGCCAGTGTGGAGTGAATGTCTCGCTCGGACCTTTTTTGTCTGCCTGAATGCAGGGCGTTGGGTGTGGATTGTCCGATTAAGGCGTTTATCATTCGATCCGTAGTCCTAAGCAAGTATTATTACCGTTAATGCGAAGCTTGTCTACTTGTGGACTTATCATGAACATCTGCCCAGTGGATGGTGGCAGTGAAGACAAGATTCTTGGTTGAACATAGTTGTGATATACTCGATGTAAGCGCATGCTAGTCTCGTAAAGTCTCCGTACAGACCTCCCTGTCCCACCTTGAAGTCTACAACTCGATGTTTTTACAGCACCCAACGAAACTATTTCTTCACGGTTTCCATCGGCTCTTCTGGTCCTATTCTGCCCCTTGGCACGCATCTTGAGACGCAGTGCCATCATCCTGAATAGGATCCTCAAGTGTCCTCTCGCTCACCCACTCTATGTCGTCATAGAATGGATTCCACAAACATTCTTCCTCACCTTTGGCTACAAATTCGTGGTAATTGAGCACGTAACATTCAATAGCATCGCTGAGAGATATGCGCGAGCCATCATCCCAGAGCCAGATCTTGTTCACGTGATCCGTATCCCAAAACCCAGGGTCACCGTAGAGCATGCCACTCATCTCAAGGTCCTCTAGGTGCAACTCCTGCGCGATGAAGTCTAACGTTTCGTCCCATTCTCCTTCAACAAGCTTGACGTTTGCTAAGTCGAGATCCTTGAGGCATTTCTTGTGTCTTTCCAGGAAATCATGAAAGTCTGTTTCATTTGTAACAAAATCTCTGAGAGCAAAAGATCTCAGGTTTTGCCAAACATGAGCTCCGACGACATCGCAGAAACGAAGGCGTGGAACGGAATGGTAGTTCGGGAAGTGGACCGTCAGATCTTCAAGGTTCTTCATGGCTCCAAGCCATCCCGAAAGGTTGCCACTATCAAATGTGGCATTTATGAGGTCTTCGTGGTAATCTGAAGATATATTGTAGTCGAACTGAAAGAGCAAGTCAAGATCCTTCATATTGGCAAAACCGTCTTGTAGATTTTTGAGTGCTGATTGTTCGAGGGCTTTAAAGATTTGCGGGTTCATGGTGAGAAGGAGAGTGTTTTGAACGTTCGTGCAACACTCGAACATTGGTCGTAATAGTGCCATCAAATCATGGACTGCCTCTTTGCTGGATGGCGGTCGTCGGAGCGGAAACCAGGGCATCTTGTCGAGCGCCAATCTATACCCGGTAGCCATATCTTCAATCGAGCTATCATTGAAAAATCGAATCGAGATTAGGTTCTTTAATCTAGGAATTACCTCCCGTAAAATCTGAACATCCGTTTTGTTCTTAAGGCAATTCTGCTGATCGGATCGAACATCTTTCAATACCTGCAAACCCGACTCAATTTGATGCTCTGAGAATGCATCGCCGCTTCCATGGGCTCTCTTGACAAGATCTCGTCGTAATACTCGCATTGTTCGAGGTGACAGGGTGGCAGGCGGATCATTTTCAGCCACCACGTTCTCCACGAGTTGGTCGAAGGTGGCGGTCCGACCTCTTCTAGCCTTCCTATTCTCCACGAGTAGGTTGAACTCGGCAGCCGGACCACTTCCAGCCATCGCGTTCTCCACGAGTTGGTCGAAGCCAGGATCAAGCTCTCCAGAATCTTGCCGCTTTCTCTCAATGACTGCAACCCTTGTGAATTCCTGTGCGTTGTGAACGTCATCCAACTTTGAGGAAAGCATTGAGGCCTCATAGTGTAGAGACTTCACGTTGAGGCTCAGGATGGGATGTATTGAGAGATTCTGTAAGCCGTTCAGGGACTTCGTAGTGCAAGTGAATGTGATTCTGGATCCGATATGAAATAGCCCCACTGAGGCAAACGGCCGTGAAAGGAGTCGGAGGCTGGCAGCATCGTTGTTTGGGAGGTGTTCGAATATCATATGAACGACTTCTGCAGCAAGCTTGTCCATGATGGTGATGGCGTAGAAAGCAACAAGACTAAGTGCGGTATTGAGCAGCAATCCTTGTGGTGTAACTAGAGTCGACAAACACAAAGAGATACAGAGCGAAATCTCATGGTGACAGGGAGTTAGAGCGAGGTGCAACGCAGAGGTCCGGCAGGAAGGCGCGATGCGGCTGGTAATCTAACTTCCTGGAGGAGGTGGGTTGAACAGGAAGCAGAGACGATGTCTAAATACCTACCTTAGGTAGGTACCTTACTTATCAAAGACAAGACGGGGCAGTGAGGCTGATCGAACACTCCCACCTACTATGGAAGAGCGACCGTGGGCACCTTCCAAAAGGCTGCCCAGGTCGTTAATGGGAGTTTCTCTGTCTGCCATGCTTTTGAAATTTTCGAAGAAAGTACTTAATATTCTACCGACTCTAAACAACGGTTCAATTTCATCGAGCATTGTGCTTCTTTGGGAAGCTCTACCACCGAGAAGACAGGATACCAAGAAGGAGGTCGATGTGAGGTTAAACGCAAGACCGGCCCGGAGAGCCTCAAGCAGGGAAGGCGTTCCTTGCCCCACCGACTTCGATTATGCGAACTGTTCAATGCCATCCAACAAACCGGTGTATCAAAGCGTACGCTACAAGAAATCTGGTACAACAGTACCCATTCCTGCCATGACGATTCCATGTACAAGATGAGTCAGGAGTCGATCAAGAATTATCCGTAAAAGCCTGGTACCTCCTCACACATTCTCCATACAGCCTACCCTGGTGCAATCGCTTACCCCACGATGACCGAGTCCCCGCTCCCTTTCGCATCACCGAAACGAAAACGGGATTCTGACGACTCATTACGATCCAGTCCAAGCTTCTCCCCTTCGATCTCTCGGATCAACACAGACACTAGGGAATTTCCATTCACCAACACAAATGATTGTGGCGAAATCACGAATAATGGCAGCCCTCGCTCAGCCGTTGCAAGTCGCTTACACAGCTTGGATATTCAGGAACCCATCGTCCGCCAGGTCGCTTTTCTCAACGATGGAGGACGAGCCCGAAAACGGTTTGCCCAGATGAGCAGCGTCGAACAGGTCGTAAACGTCGCACACACAAATGGAGAGCTTGACGAACACCGTGATGGTGATGTGCTGGAGGTTATGCCAACAGCTGAAGCCGACTCATCATTTTCTTCGACGGACGATGAGTTGGCGCGAGAGGTTGCTAACTCCGACGCTGACAAGAGATTTTCGATCATTAAAGAAAAACCTCAGGCGCGCTGTCGCTCGCCACCTCTTGACGGGGATCCCGCAGACAACCCGCTAACCTGGCACGACTCAGAAATCACGGGTCATGATCCCAGCGACCCCAATGATGACGGATATGGCATCAATGGCATTGGCTTCAAACCTACCCCAGCTATTGCGTGGGCGCGGAGCCAAAGGCGGAAACAGCAAGTTGCGGAATATAAAAGCCGAGAGTCAAGAGAAGCGAGGCAAAGGCGGAGCGAGAGGCGGAGAGCAGATGAGCCGGAGCTCGGCTTCGAAATCTCTAAGACTGGAGCGGATGACAGTGAAGCGAAGACGGCGAAGAAGGAGTTACGGGTGCGATTCAATGACGCTGGGTGAAAGGACGGCCGTGGTGCTGCTAGCTCTCCATTTGGTTGTACATATGTATATTTTTTTTGCATAGACGATAGACCTCATAATCATCTCGAGCGGGCCATGTTACCGAAACCAACTCTTCTTTTTCTTTGCCTCTTCCTCGGCTCGGCGTTGGGCTTCTCGCGTTTGTTGTTCAGCTTTTTCGACTTCTTCTTCTCTCTTCTTCTTATCTTGTAGCTTCTTCATCATGACCATAGCCTCAGCCATTCCTTGCGCTTCCGCTTTCCTACGACTATCGCACCACTTGTACATGCTTATGGCGAAAATCGTAAAAGAGCCTGCCGCGAACTGAGCCGACCAAAACAGCGATCTACCAAAGCCTAGTTGTGAGGTTAGCAAAGTCCATTAACACAAAGGAACTCCTAACTCTACCTTTAGCAACAGCGTGAATACCTCCAACCCCCATGCCACCCGTAAGCCCGACAAGTAGACTGTCTCGGACACATGGCATTTGAACCAGACGGCCAACGTCGCCCGTATTGAAGGTGAATGCATCTCTCCAAGTAATTTCTTTTGGCTTTCCTCCAGCTGAGTTGTATGTTCCACCAGGTATCTGGTTGATAGGTTCTTCTGGGTTGCCTAAAGCGTCCCATAGCTTGCCAGCTTGGGTTTGGGGGATATCAGGATGTCGAGGTTGCCTCCTGCGTTGACGGCTAGCATCTTCCGATGAGGCCGTGTCACTTAGGCGATCGGAGCTAGACGATTCTTTTTCCGTATCCCCAGCCATTTCTGGCTCTAAAGCATTGGATTCGGGACAACCGTAACTGCGTTCCGTGGAATTGGAAATTTGAGGAGAACCAAGACTGCTTGTCATTGACTTTTTCTTGAATGGTGGGTCCAGGCCGGCAAGCGGCAGCTCGTTAGCGGCCGAGGTGGGGAAACACGTTGTTCGCGTTGGCGCGTCCTCACGCGTCACGGCTTCAGATGGGCAAAGAGCTGATGCTGGATAAGAACAAATCCCAATTGAAGGGTGGCTCCACGAGTACAGGTCCCCTGGGACGGATTTTGAGCATTATTCAGTCTCAAAATGTTCTACTCCCTCAATATTCCTCTCTAATCTTCCATGAATCTTCTATCACTTCCCCTCCGCCAGCGAGCAGATCTCCAAAATGCCTCTACGCAAGCCGAGCAAGTATGGAAACAACTTTCGCTCGAGCAAATCGTCTTTCAATCCGAAGAAGATCAAGACTGTCGAACTATCAGCCCTTCGATCATCGGAGACAACGTCCCAAGATGAAAGACTCCAGGCCACCCGTCTCGCGAATAGTATCGACGAGTCGATGGGCTTTGCGCGCTATGATTCTGGGAAGAAGAAGGTCGGATGGCTGTACAACATGCACAGTACCTCAATCGAAGACCCAAAGGTACCAGGCGGTCGAGCAGGTGTTGACTTCTACTTCTTGGAAGACGATGGAGGCACCTTCAAGGCTACGATCGAGTACGATCCTTACTTCTTGATTGCCGTGCGGAGGGGGAAGGAGGCTGAAGTCGAAGAATGGTGTAAGAGGGCTCTTGAGGGTATTATTAAGAATGTTTTTCGCATTACGAAAGAGGACCTACAAATGCCAAATCACCTTCTAGGCTATCGCCGAAATTTCCTCCAACTATCGTTCAGAAATGTTTCCGACCTCCTCTCAGCACGAAAGGTAATCATGCCAATTGCCGAGAAGAACAAAGAAAGCTTGACGGCAATGGATACCTATGCTGAAGTTGCTAGCGCCAACGCGGGGATTGATATGTTTGACGATTCTCCTTATAATGAGTCACGAAATAATGGCATTAAAGAAGCGAGCGATTTTATTGTTGATATTCGAGAGTACGATGTTCCATATCATGTGCGGACAACGATAGACAAGGACATACGGATTGGAAAATGGTACACCGTGGAAGCTAAGCATGGAGTGGTTAGCATGACCTGCATAGAAGAGCGTTTGCAAAGAGCGGATCCGGTTGTTTTGGCATTTGATATTGAAACGACTAAGCTTCCCCTGAAATTTCCTGACGCTGTCATCGACCAGATCATGATGATATCCTTTATGATCGACGGACAGGGTTTCCTCATAACAAATCGAGAGATCGTCTCGGAAGATATTGCAGACTTCGAATATACACCCAAGCCTGAATACGAAGGGCCCTTTCTTATCTTCAATGAGCCAGACGAGAAGGCGGTGCTAGAGCGCTTCTTTGGCCACATCAAAGAAGCACGGCCAACAGTGATTGCGACGTACAACGGTGACTTCTTCGATTGGCCGTTTGTAGAAGCCAGAGCAAGCGTTCTTGGGATTGATATGTATGCCGAGATTGGTTTCCGGAAAAACAGCGAGGACATATACCATAGCGATTACTGCGTACATATGGACTGCTTCAGCTGGGTCAATCGAGATAGCTACTTGCCGCAAGGTAGCAGGGGCCTCAAAGCCGTGACAGTGGCGAAGCTCGGATATGATCCAGATGAGCTCGATCCTGAATTGATGACACCATACGCAAGCGAACGGCCGCAGATTCTAGCGGAATACTCAGTTTCCGATGCTGTGGCAACATATTATCTCTACATGAAATACGTTCACCCGTTCATTTTTTCACTCTGTACGATTGTACCCCTCAATCCCGATGACACGTTACGGAAAGGCACTGGCACGCTCTGTGAGATGTTGCTCATGGTTCAGGCTTATCAGAAAGAAATCGTTTTGCCAAATAAACACAAGGATCCAAGAGAAGCATTCTGGGATGGACATCTGCTTGAGTCAGAGACTTACGTGGGCGGTCATGTTGAGAGTATCGAAGCCGGAGTGTTCAGGGCTGATATCCCGGTCAATTTTGGCATTGACCCGACCGCCATTGATGAGCTGTTAAGGGATCTGGACGCTGCATTGAAATTCTGCATCACAGTGGAAGAAAAGAAGAAGCTAGAGGATGTCACCAACTACGACGAGGTCAAGAGTCAAATCATGGAAAAGCTGCTCAACCTTAAGAATACTCCGTATAGAAGTGAAAGACCTCTCATCTATCATTTGGATGTCGCTTCTATGTACCCTAATATCATGACAACAAATCGATTGCAGCCTGACTCGATGATAACAGAATCAGATTGCGCTACGTGTGATTTCAACAGACCAGGGAAAACATGTGATAGGAGGCTGCCATGGTCATGGCGCGGCGAATTCCTTCCAGCAAAAAAAGACGAATATAACATGATTCGTCGGGCAGTCGAAAATGAGAAGTTTCCTGGAAAGACAAAAAATTCGTTGGTGCGGTCGTTTGAAGAGCTCAGCTTGGACGAGCAGGCAACTTCAGTGAAGAAGAGACTCCAGGAGTACTCGAAGAAGATCTACCACAAGATTCATGACGCGCGAACAATAGAGAGAGAGGCAATCATATGCCAACGGGAGAATCCGTTTTATGTGAACACTGTGCGTGACTTTCGCGATAGAAGGTACGACTTCAAGGGCCAGCAAAAGGTATGGAAGGGGAAAACAGATACACTCAAATCTGCGGGTGCATCTCCTGCAGAAATCGAGGAAGCCAAGAAGATGATCATCCTATTTGACTCGTTGCAGCTGGCGCACAAAGTCATCTTGAACAGTTTCTATGGATATGTCATGCGAAAAGGTTCCCGGTGGTACTCAATGGAAATGGCCGGTGTGACTTGCCTGACTGGCGCACATATCATCCAGATGGCTCGCGAGCTAGTCGAGAGAATTGGTCGCCCTCTTGAACTTGATACCGACGGTATCTGGTGCATGCTTCCTGCGACTTTTCCAGAGAACGTTGTCTTTACCTTGAAGAGCGGCAAGAAGATGCCAATCTCTTATCCTTGCGTGATGCTCAATCATCTGGTGCATGACAGGTTCACGAATCACCAGTACCAGACATTGGTAGATTTCCAGACGTTCAAATACGAAACGCATAGCGATAATTCGATCTTTTTTGAGGTCGATGGCCCCTACAAGGCTATGATCTTGCCAACATCGAAAGAAGAAGACAAGAACTTGAAGAAGCGCTATGCCGTCTTCAACCACGACGGGAGTCTAGCAGAGCTGAAAGGCTTCGAAGTAAAGCGGAGAGGAGAGCTCAAGCTGATCAAGATATTCCAGACGCAGATATTTAAGTTCTTCCTGGAGGGTACAACGCTGTCACAGACGTACGATGCTGTAGCGAGAGTTGCCAATAAATGGCTCGATGTGTTGTATGAGCACGGTGGCACGTTAGCGGACGAGGAGCTGATTGATCTTATTTGCGAGAATAAAAGCATGGCGAAGACTCTAGAAGAGTACGGAAGCCAAAAATCGACATCGATAACTACGGCAAAGCGACTTGCTGAATTTCTTGGCGACCAGATGATCAAGGACAGGGGACTGAACTGCAAGTATATTATCTCATCAAGGCCGAGAAACACACCAGTTACCGAGCGCGCCATTCCGGTCACCATATTTTCTGCAGAAGATGACGTCAAACGTTTCTTCCTTCGAAAGTGGCTTAAAGATGATCCAGGGGATATGGATCCAAGAAGTGTCATTGACTGGGACTATTACCTGGAGCGTCTGGGCTCTGTTGTTCAAAAGCTGATTACCATACCAGCGGCTTTACAAAAGATCCGCAATCCGGTGCCTCGCATAGCACATCCAGATTGGCTACAAAGGAGGATCAATAGCAAGGACGATAAATTCAAACAGAAAAAAATGACTGATCTATTTGATAAGCAACCTTTGCGAGACTTGCCAATCAATGTCCTTGACCACCGACTGCCAAAGGTTGCAGATGTCGAGGATGCCTTGTCAACCCAACAGAAGCAGCAGCCACAAGATGTGCTTAAGATGGCGCAGAAGAGGAAAACAATGGAGCCTACAGCCGCTCAGACCGACCCTTTTGCTACTTTACCACCTGAAATGCCATCCATGAGCGATTACAGCGCTTGGCTGCAATATCAGAAAAAGAAGTGGAAAATTCAGAAGCAGGCGAGAGCTCGACGACGGCAGCTATTTGGTGAACGTACCAATGCCGCACAGGACCCCCTCAGCAATTACTTCAGGACCCAGGCAGAGTTCCTCTTCTCTAATACTTGGCATATCCTTCAATTAAGAGAGGCTGAAGCCCCTGGTGAAGTCAGAGCTTTCGTCCTCATTGGCAAGAAAATTCACAGCCTGACCATTAAAGTCGATCGCCGATTATTTCTCAATCTGAAACACAAAACCCTTCCTAATGTTGATATTCCGGGCTGTTCTGTTGAGAAAGTTAATCACACCCTGCCCAACGGCCATCCCTCGGTCCATCTCTTCCAGTTGACGATGCCAGAGGAGACGTATGTCCACGAATCAGCTAAAGTGACGGAGCTGTGCGAACATCCAAGCGTTGAAGGCGTCTATGAGAGACAGGTGCCATTAGACATCAGAGCTTTATTGAAGCTTGGTAGCTTATGTTCTTTCGACGAGAGCCAGAGGGGCGTACTTGGAAAAGGCTTGGAGCAAGGATTTGACCTATCAAGCCTTGTAAGAAGTCCCACTCAGGATAGCTATCTGTCGGATGCTTCGATCGATTATGTCTTCCTCTATCACGTTGTTGCTGGTGAGCGTCAGATTTTTGCACTCTTCTCGACGAAAAAGCAAGAAGCGAATATTGTGAATCTAAATCGCAATAGAGACACTCAAGGCCTTCCTAACGTAGATCGAATCTATGATGAGCATTTGGCGCGCAAAGTGGCAGACAGCGGAAGTCAGACGTTGCAGGATGCCTTTGCATACCAGGAAAGCATCCACTTTAAGATGTTACAGGTGACGACAAAGCGAAAAGCGCATCTGGAAATTGGCGATCTTGTGAAGAAACTAAAAAAGGAGGAATCAACGCCCACTATTCTGGTTGTTCAGTCACCCCAATATCGGAGGTTAGTGCATGATATCTCACTATTGAAGGAATATCCGATATTACAATTACAGCCTGAGCAGTCCGATAGCAACCTTCCACCCCTTGGATGGCAGACTTTCATTGCCAAGCGCATTGTTTCCCATTATCTTACTCTCGGGCAATGGGTTTCACACCTCACTTCTTTGGCCAGATATGGCGATGTGCCTTTGTGCAACCTTGCTCGCGACGATCCAAGGTTTCTTATCGATCTTGCGTACGCTCGGCGACTTCAGAGCTGCAATGTCATTCTTTGGTGGTCGGGCTCATCACAGCCAGATCACGCTGGGTATGAAAAAGATGACATTCTTGGGCCGCTAGTTGAAAAAGTTGACATGCCGACCATTAACAACCCGGGAGCCTATTCCTCCGTCTCAATCGAACTCGAGATTCGAAACCTTGCAATTAATACTTTACTGACCTCATCGTTGATAAACGAATTGGAAGGAAGTAGGAATTCTGTGGCTTTCAATCCAAGTACTTCATCCAGTGATGACGCTGAGGGCACGCTTGGTTCTGATAAGGCATTTGCAAATGCCGGTATATCGGTTCTGAGAGACATGGTCAAATCCTGGTGGACGGAAGCTTGCAAGGGAAACCCAATGGCAGATGTGATGGTCCAGCATTTAGTGCGCTGGGTCGAGAACCCCAGTTCCTACCTCTATGACCGCTCTTTGCACTACTATGTCCAAGTTATGTCCAAAAAGGCCTTCCAACAGCTGATGAGTGATTTCAAGCGAGTCGGCTCTCACATCATCTACGCCAGCCCATCTCGACTCCTTCTCCAAACATCAAAGAACGACGTTGGCAATGCGTACGCATATAGCCAATACATTCTCAAATCTATTCAAGATAAAGCTCTTTTCCATTTTCTTGATCTCGAAATCAAAGACTATTGGGACTACCTCATATGGTACGATCCATACAACTTTGGCGGAAAAGGGACATCTACCGTGGACGAAACCACCGATTCCTCGTCCCTCTCCACGATCATGCACTGGCAACTCGCGCAGTTCCTCCCCTTACCCATGCAACCCATCTTCGAAGATTGGGTCATCGAATACATCGACGTCATGCAATCTCTCAAACGGCCAGCCGTCGCAGCTCCGAATTCAACCCCCCGTGCCACTCAACTCCCCTTGATCCCTCTCACCAACACCCCCTCACCAAACCCACCCGACAACGAACCGACAACCCAACTCCAAACCCCCTTCTCGCAACCCCTCAAAAACCAAATAACCTCCCTCCTCAAACGCCAACACACCGAACTCCTCCACCCCGACCTCGCCTCCGACTGGTCCTTCCCGACCACCCTCCCCGGCGGCTCCCTCCCCCCCTCCTCCAACAGCGTCCTCGAACTCGTCAAATCCCTCCTCCAAGTCCTCTCCCTCTGCCCCCCGCACCTCACCCTCGAAATCCGCGTGCTACGAAAAGACCTCCTCTGCCTCTTCGACGTCCGCGAATTCTCCCCGCACGCCGCCTTCCGCAACCCCAGCGCCTCGCTCACGTTCGAGCAGCTCGTCTGCCAGTCCTGCACCCTCACCCGCGACCTGGATCTGTGCCGTGATGAGGATGTTATCCCGGAGGCGGACGGGGCGGACGGGGCGGACAGCGCGGCGAAACCGTGGCGCTGCAAAGCGTGCGGTGCGGAGTATGACAGGCTCGCGCTCGAGGAGCGGCTGATCGCGCGCGTGCAGGAGCGGGTGGTGGCGTGGCAGACGCAGGATTTAAGGTGCGTGAATCGGAAGTGCGGAAGGGTGATGGGGGAGGTGGGGGCCTTGATGGAGCACTGTGTCTGTGGCGGGGGGTGGGTGGGGACGGTGGATAGGCAGGAGGTGAAGGAGGGTTTGAGGGTGATGGGGAGGGTGGCGGGGAGTTATGGGTTGAGGATGTTGGGGGAGGTTGTGGAGTCGGTGATGGGGAGGATGGGATAAAGATTTTGTGTTGTTTATTGGAAGAAAGGCATTTCTCTGAGATTTTTTGCATCGTACGTTGATTGATTGATACGTTGGCACGGCGTTCTTTGTACCGCGAGGGTGTATTGTTAGAGAATAGTCACTGTCCATAGTATATTTTGTACAGCATTGAAATGTTTTGTATCATTGCAGAATACCTTCCCGTCCACGTCGTGCCGGACATCAAAGGTATGCTTCTGGTCATGACATATATCTACCCAAAACCCGTTCAATCCCCCGGCGTCCTGCCTCGCCGAAATATTCTCCACTCGCCCTACCAAAATATCATGTCTTACTCGCAACATTGATGATGAAAAAACTTCTGAACCGTCGAACTCACACATGGCCGTCTCATCTCCCTCTCCACAACCCTGTGACCGTTTCCCTAATCTTCTGCTGCTGCGCATTGATCTGCTCTTGCGTCTGTCCTCTTGCATTCCCCCGGCTGTCGATCTCCATTGCATCCCCGTCGTTGTCTGATGCTTCTGCCCCCTGCGCGTGACCCTCTCCGCCGCCATCGCTCATCACCTGGCTGCCATTCACCGCTTCGCCTTTCGGCTTTGGATCTACGCTCATCGCCCCATCCATCATCAGCCCGCCCGCTTCTCGTAACTTGTTGATCGCCCGCACCGTGTCGATAGCTTTGTGCAGCGTTCTCCGAGCGTTGAAGTTCTTCTTCACCGTCGGGAGCAGGTCTTCCTCCCCGGCGCCCGCTTTCTTCATCACCGCGGGCGATTCGGGCGAGTCTACTGCGATCCAGGGATGCTGCAGGGCTGCGTGGGCGGTCATGCGGGCTTTGGGGTCGATGGTCAGACACTGCTTGATGAATTCTCTTGCGGCTTGCGAGACGCCGCGCCAGTATTCGATGGGTGTGAAAGAGTAGTCTGCCACTAAGATGGCTTGCATTTCTTCGATGTTTGAATCCCGGTCAAAAGGGGTGTAGCCGCAGAGGAGGAAATATGTTATCACGCCGATAGCCCAGATATCGACCGGTTTGCCGTGGCCGGTCTTTTTGAAGATTTCAGGTGCCATGTAACCTGGAGTACCGCAGGTGGTTGTTAGAACGTGAAATTGTTCTTCATCCATTATCCGGGAGAGGCCAAAGTCGGCGATAAGGAGGTCGGCGTTGTCTTCGGGGGTTCGGAAGAGGAGATTCTCGGGCTTGAGGTCACGGTGTACTATGCCATGGTCGTGCAGGTAGGCTACGGCGGAGAGAGTAGCACGAATTAGATCGGCAGCGTCGGATTCGTAGTAGGAGCCTTTGCGACAGATACGGTCGAAGAGTTCGCCGCCGAGGGCAAGGTCGGTGACGAGGTAGACTGTTTTGGTAAGTTGAGCATGAAGCACAGTGGAGGGATGGGTAGACGTACGATTATTCATTGTCTCGAAGTAGTCCACAAGTGTTAGAATGTTTTGATGCCCGACTGATACTCTTTTCAGCACCGCGATCTCATTTCTAACCTATATCACATGTCAGATTGGACGATCAAACTATTGGCATTGCAAGTCCCACCATGTGCTCTCTCCCTGCCATTAATCTCTTATTGATGACCTTTGCAGCATAGTACTTTCCAGTATCGATATGTACGCACTCCTTCACCACCGAATATGAGCCAGCTCCTAATGTCTTGCCCGTTTTGTATCGACATGGTTGAACTTGAGGTTTTGAATTTCCACTCTGGGGTGCTGCCATCGTCGCTGTTGACGAGAGGGCAGGGAAGCTTCTCTGGCGGAAGCGATATCGAGCACGAGGCTTTCGAAGGTTTCTGTTGATGTTGGCAAGGCTGACTGCTCACTCAGCTAGCCAGGTGGGCGGAATCGGCCTGGGCGTGGGGTATCCAAGCTGGTTGATGGGGAAAGGTAAATCTAGACGCTCAACGCCCTGGACGCAAAACAAATATACAATTCAAGGGACGACGATGCCAATACATCGACGTGTAGAAGGATGCCGAATTGCATTTATTGTGAGCAAAGAAGCTCCGACGACAAACAAACAGCTCCGCCCCCAGGTTGGCTTCTCACACGAACAAAGGAGGGGCGAAACCCGGCGCAGAGAGAGGCTGACGGGCGCCAAGCCGAGAATGACCTGATGCGCTTCCGTTGTTGGACGGCCTTCTTTCTCAAGTCTCCCAACTCTCCCACCGCCCAACACCTCTCTCACCCTGTCAAGCCCAATTAGGCCGGTTCAGACGGCGTTTCAAATCCCCCATGCCTGTTTTCAGCTGCTGTTACCTACCTAACTATCCATGCGACGCTACGGCTTTCCAACACCGTTATTGTCCAGTGTTTACGCTTGGTTCCCGCCACAAAGATCGAGATCGTACGCGGGATCTACCTTCATGTGAATCTGATGCTTTCGGCTTCAGACGCCTAAAACCGTTAATGGAGCTATATGTGTTGCAAAGTGTTTGCCATCATGAAGCCTCATAATTTCCCCTTTCGTTGGTCAGCATCTGGGATCTATCTCGGGTTACCCTTCTAATGCCCGTCTTGGCTCATTTACCTGTCCCCGGATTAAGGTGTCCTAGTTAAGTTTATTTCAAGACATAATATACCCTTCGTGAGTCAGCCTTTGACATAAAGAACAAGGCCTCAGATGTTATTGACGGCGAGATTCGGCGCCGATTGACTTGCGACACGCCGATTAGCAACTGCTTATCTTTGTACCTACTTGTTTGTTCCTTATCTTTGGTGTTTCTAATTTCCATTTCAATTCTGTGTTCACGCGGCATTGCTCGCTTCCTAATTCAAGGTCTGAAAAAAATGCTTTAGCCACACAAGCAAGGCGAAGGCACCAAAACAGAACCATCCAATCTTGATCGCACCAAGACTTGGGAAATAAGATTCCGCGATCCGTACAGCTCATGTCACGGTCTAGTGAAACAGAAGCTTCCGAAATTCATACAATTTATACTATCTTATGGTGTCGAATATGTATAGAGCACAATTTTACGATGTAGGGAGAGAGTTTGCCAATTGAGATGTTTTTCTTGATCTCCTACTTAAAGCTGCCTAAAGGTGCCTTACAAATTTCTTTTATCCCTTCATCCGTAAATTTGCGGTTTGCTTTTGAAATGTACGAAAAGGTTAGGAGGAAGGTCCGTAGCCTAAAAGCTGACCGATGACAATTCGGCCTTCCATCTTGTTAGGTAAGGTTTGGAGTAAAGTGTGAAAATAATTTTGAACCTATCCGTAATGATGAGCGTATGAACAACGACAAGCCATGGCCTACAAAAGTTCTTTCTTTCATACGTCTGGAAGCAAGTAGAAAGTTTGACGATCAAGACGTCAGAACAATCGAGACTATCGCTTCGAAGCTGTTGTGGAGATCAAATTATGGCTATATCCTGAATAGATACAGTTGGTTAAAACTATGCCCGGTCCTGAGCGGCGCGTGGTGGTGACCTGCATGGTCAACCAAGACGAACGAATTATTCGGTTTTCATCTATGGATTTCATTTGACAGCTACATATTACATTTCAGGAACATGCTGTAATCAGGCGTGGTTTTGCAAATAAATAACAAATGAAGGAGGAAGTATGCCCCGAACTTCAAGGACCTCTGTAGAATGCCAAGCACCGTGCCTCGAATGGGAAGTGGGCCGCAATGGGCAACCATCTACCAAATACAACTTCTTTTCCACGCCCTGCATTTGACAATACAAATTTTGAATCATACGAATCTAATTATATCGGGGACTTGATGCTATATCTGGTGGTCACATGTTCCTATGTAATCGAATAAGATCACAGGGTCAAGAGGAAGCCCAACTCACATCTGGCTCGTTGATGCCCCTATTTCGTCCCGACAAAATCATTCAGCTGAAGTGCAAGACCCAGTTCAGAATGAGCAATTCTTTAGCTCTACCCGGTTGACTTACTTAGGGAGACAGTCGACGATTTAATATTCCTGCTACTTGTGTTATGAGGCTCACTACCAAACGAGTTGAGAGATCACATCATTAGCTAGTCCAAGTACGTCACCAGAAATCGCGCCAACTCCTCCGCTCTATCTATTGAGATCTAACATCGTCCGAATCTTTAAATCTCGCACCAGCCGGCCACACATGTAGAGATTAATATTCGATACATTATTTCTCAACCCACCGTTTCCACTCCATCCATTCCCCATACGTCGCATTCGCCCTCAAACCTGTGTATCTGATGGCCTTGAAATCGCTCACTTCCTCCCACGGCCGCCCATGATGCGACGCGTTCTCCGCTCGTGAGACCGAACCCCTCAGAAGCCGTCTTGCCACCCCTCCAGTATTGGAGCCACCGTCCCAGCCAGCTTTGCGCATAAGACTTTCTACGCACTCTTCCTTCGTCCAGCCTTGCTCCACTGCGACGTCTGGTAGGTATGTCGCTCCGTATCTTTTGCCCCGATAGACGAAAGATATTCGCAGGCCATGGACTCCTAGGGTCCAGTTCATAGCATCATTACACGGTGTGAAGTTGGCGAGGAGTGTGATGGAGCAAGATAGTGAGGGCAGTTGTGTGGAAGGTATAGGGCTGAATCGTGTGTCATCGAAAGCGGAGGTAATGGCGTAGGTCTGCAGCCCCTGCTGTAATGGTTGAGCTTCGAACGTTCCGATGCACCCACGCAAGGATTTGTGGGAAGGATTATGACGGGAGACAGTGTTCCACGTTACGAAAAGCGGATATGAGCTGGAGAGGGATCGTGATGCAGCGGAGGAGTAGGAAGTGGTCGAGGAGGTGGAAGAGGGATTTGTGAGAACAGACTGGGAGGACATAGCCGACGAGCTTGATGAATCACTCGCCGCTTGTAGGTGACCTATTCGAGGGAGCTGCAATGTGCTCGAGGGTTGAGCGTCCGGGTTGATAGAGGTCTGCGAATCTTGTGAAATCTCCTCGTCTTCTTCATCTTCATCCTCCTCCTCCTCTAGATCTATGTCTGCCGCTGCTTCTGCCCGATCCTCACTCGCATCTCCTACATAGCCAGGCTTTGATTTGACCCAGAGACTGTAAAGTTCTTCGACATGCGCTAAGGATGGTGGCTCTCTGCCTTCAAAACTAGCTGACAATGTCTCGAAGCAATAGAAACAATGCGCCTGGGTGGCCATAAAGGCTGCGGGTACGTTGACAAAGGGTGGCTGGGATGACGTCGTCGCAAACGGGGTGCAGATGCTGTTAGACGAAGCTGCTGCGGAGTGGGCTTTGGAGAGATTCGAGAGAATGGTTAAATAGATAGATTGTGAGAGTCTTCTAAAATCGCAGCTGACCTTGCGCCTCTTGTCACACCCTCGAATCTCTCGAAGCGGGATTATTCGCTGGTCGCATACTCCGTGTCGTGCCGCCAGGCACCGGATTGCGAAAACGAGAGGAATCAAGCAAGTTTGCCGCGACTATGTGTTTTTGGGTTAGATTCAGAGCTCGGAAGTCCTCCGCTTCCTCACTCTCTTGCACTACGACCTCGCCAAGTGCTCGCCTTGCTGCATCGGATGATACTGGCTCCTCTCCAGTTTTAAGTCTGAATTGTAGCATTCATTCCTATTCTCTGATGCCTATTTTCTTCCATGATATCTGCCGACACCTATAAGCCTGGCCATTGTGATCTCGCTTTCTCTCGCCCAAAGCCCAAGGCGCGACTGTTTCAAATTCTATGAACCTGAAAGAAGGATACAGATGCCTTGTAGCTTATCGAGAGGGAACGGCGTCTAGTCAGCCCCAAATGGACTTTGAGATATGGATTTGACAAGCGGGAATACATAGCAAGCTCCCTCAGCGTGGCAATGCCCATAAATGATGAAGCAGAAACAGATGCAGACCGAACTGCCCAGCGACGAACTGCGCAGTGTCTCACTTCTAACTTTTCCCGAGGGTTGATGACTCGCCTTAAGGACATATCGCTATGCTCCTTTCGAAAAATGCATTTCATCTAAATCGGGTGGCTCCTCCTAATTCTGGTCTACTTTCGATCTCTCCAATCTCGTTGTCTAATGTCACCTTCCACTATGAAGCAATCTTCTATCGTCCGGTCTGACTCTTTCACTTACTGGAAGCCACGCTATCTTCGGCGCTTAAAGCATCTTAACATTCGTCGCGAGATCAGAAGGCTGTAGTTATCCAGGCTGGACGGCGGTCCGGACGCCTTCTTGTTTGGAACCCCCCAGGTGCCAATGGACAGACTGCATGGTGAGAAATGTGCAGGTGGAGAAAAATACGATCCTCCCCAGATGTTTTAGATTGTTTGATTCAAGTTGTTAACGTCGGGCGTTGCTCATAATCTCCTCTGGTAGGATCTGTTACTTCCGCCCAACAGCAGCAACAAGAGCCTCCAGCCCGGCCTAGAAAGCTTCGAAATTAGCATGAAAACCCGTGCAGGCCATTGAGCAACGATGGTTTGCCATTTCTCGAAGGGAGATTCAATGCCTGGAAGGAGAAAACTGACGACGGTCTGGTAGACTGTGTCGATGTAAACCGGATTGCGTACACAAGAGGGTGATCGATCGAGCCCGAGTTAAAACACCTGTTACATAACATGCAGTAGTGCCTCATACAGATCGAGCAGAGAGGATGACGTTTACAATCGAACAGGACGTGGAAGGTAATCGCCACCTATACTCTGATATTTTCGTACCGGATCCGCCTTCTATTAATGGAGTGAGCGCGAGAGGTTTTATGCCGAAGCTGACAAAGAATATTTCAAAATACAAATGGATTGAGATAGAATCGACGAGCATTAAAGGTGGTCTAGAAGTTCGATCATTCTCTTTTGCTTTCGCTGGGAGGCTAGTCGGATGTCATAGCCTTCGCATAAGAATGTAGAAGTATCAACATTCGTAGTTCAGGTGGACTTCGGTGACAATTAGCACTGCACTATCTTTAATCCAGTCGAGCGAATAAAAGATCTAAATCACGATCTACCAGGCGAAGTTGGGAGATGTATGTGAGCTGCGCGTATTGGAACATATCGTTATGCTTTGTGTGTTCTGAGGTGCTTTTTTGGATTATCTATCTAGTCTGGAGCACCATCTTATGGCGCGGAAACAAATTATTCTTGAAGTTTGGAAGGCGAACAAAACTGTCTTTAAGGAACTTTCGTTTCTAAAGTAGTCCAAGCAATCAAGGGCGGTGAGTACTGCCTTGCTATCCGTATATCTATTGTGGAAGAGTAAAACTACGAGAACGAACTTCTGGGGTCTCATTCTAATTTAGTCCCTATGCCAAATAAAACCTAGCGCCTGAATCACGTGGCATAGGCTTGGCACGTCCGTGCCTTAGATCGCTACCCTCGCCAATTTTTGCTGTCGCATTTCTATGAATACTTGGACACCTTCTTTGCACGGTTCATAAAAGCTATCTACGAAGACTGCTAAGTTCAATGTTGCCTATGGCGTTTTCTTATGTTATTCCAATGTTACCTTTGTTTTATTATGCTCTGATGTCACGTTTGGAGTAGCCTCTTCGGTGCTGGACGGCCCAAACAGTAACCGTCTCAGATCCGCTCCACCCTGTCTCATCAACCCTAATGACATTTCCTCTCCGTTGCCCAATTGAGGCTCGACCCAAGCGATCAAACGTCTGAGCATGATCGCCTAGATGCCACTGCAGACCTTCGCCGTTGCAAATTTGCTGCTTCCGAGCGGGGACAGCTACTCCTTGCACCTAGATCGGCCAGCCTTTCATCTCCTGTCATCTCCGCTTGGCTCACACCGTTGATTGCCTCTCACACAGTCTGTCTCGAAGTCAACGATCCGATCATTTCATGCAGACGTTCTTATGGACCGCCGGGTAGAGCGTTTTCAACGGCGGGCTGAACAGGTAATGAGTGTGATCCCCTGACTTCGGATGTCTTGGCTTCCCTCAAATAGTCTTCTATTCTTCGTCCTTTTGCATTGACTGTGATTCTACTCCTTCTCTCCTGCGCCGAGTACTCACCTTCGCTTCATCCAAGCCTTCTTCTTTTTCATTTCTTGAATTAATTGTCGACTTCGACATTGCCACTCCTTGTCGCCGGACGACTTTATCCTGGGCCACCACCAGCATTCTGCACACATTCTTCAACCCATCTCCCAGATCCCTATACAATAAAAACAACATGAAGGTCATCAGCGTCCTCTCCGCCTTCCTTGCGACAGCGATCGCTGCTCCCATCAGCCTCGATGGTACATTTACACCTCTCCAAAGCCTTTAACAATAGCATACACTAACCGTCACCCCATCAGCCCGCAGCGACACTCTACCGACCATGACCGACCCCAGTCACGCTGTCGTGCCCTTCGACACTGCAGGCGTGCAGACCAACCAAAAGCGCAGCGACACCCTGCCCACCATGACCGACCCCAGCCATGCTGTCGTGCCATTCGACACTGCTGGCGTGCAGACCAATCAGAAGCGCAGCGACACTCTACCGACCATGACCGACCCCTCCCACGCTGTCGTGCCATTCGACACTGCTGGTGTGCAAACCAACCAGAAGGAGTGACGGGCTTAGGGGGTCCGGTGGCATGGTATCCACAGATCGCGGGAATGATATGTCGTCATCAGTGCTGATCTAGATGTGGATAGAAGTAGGGGCGAGTAGGGGATGTGAGAGTGGCAGCTGTACGTAGAGTGACGGGAAGAGGCAGATCATCATCGGCGTTGGGTAATGGCTACAAAGAGAATAAAGATCATGGTTTTTGCCCAAGCTTGTCGGCTCTCGTTTTGCGTCTTGATCGATCGTCCTGACAACCTTCTCGTCTGGTCATGTGACTTCGTCCAAGATCTCGTCGTGATCATTACTGGTATCATGCCTTCATTACTTCCACGTATCCACCCTCCCCAAGCTAACCCCCAACTCCTCCGTGTCCTTACTCCCGCCTCTACTCCTCAGCCTCCCCCTCGGCATGCTCATGCTTCTCTGCCTTCCCCCAACACTCTCCGCCCTCCCTCTCCCATCCTCCCCATCACTCCCCTCCTCATCCACAACCAACCTCACCCCTCCCTTCCCCATCGCCGACCCCGTCCCCGCCGCCGCCGCCGCAGCGCCCTTCTTCCTCTCCTCCTCGCCCCTCCGCAGCCTCTCCCACTCCCCCACCAACCCCCTATAGTACACCTCCGCCTGCACCGTCAGGCTGTATCCCTCGGGCGTCCAGCCTAATTTGTTCTCAACGAGCGGATGCGCGCCGGCCTGGAGGAGTATGCGGAGGGCTTTGAGGTTGCCCCACGCGCTCGCGTAATGGAGGCACGTGTTGCCTTCGTTGTCGCGGAGGGTGGGGTCTGCCGAGAACGCGAGGAGGGTGGTGAGGGTGGAGGTGTCGGCGTCGGTGGGGGAGGAGGAGGAGTGGGTGTGTTTGTGGGTTTTGGTCGTAGCGGGAGCGAGAGGGGGCTTGCTGCCGGAGGAGGGAGGGGCGGGGGAGGGGAAGATGAGGGAGTCTTGTGGGTGGGCGCGCGCGGCCAGCATGAGGGGGGTTGCGCCGGCGTTGTCGCGGCGGTTGACGGTCTCGGGGAAGTTTTTGCAGAGCAGCTCGACCACAGCGGTGTGGGTGTGGCTTGCGGCGAGGTGGAGGGGTGTTGAGCCGTGCGTATTGTGTGAGATGCCGAGGGTTGAGGGGTTGAGGAGGAAATCTGTGGGTTTGGAGGGTGTGGTGCGGTCGTGGCCAAGGGTGATCAGGTGCGAGCAGATAGCGACGTGGCCGTGCTGGGCAGCGAGGTGGAGGGAGGTGTTTGAGTGCCCGTCGGGGGATAGGTCGGGGTTGTGGAGGTAGGCAGGATTAGCGGCGAGAATGCGGCGAAGGAGAGAGAGGTCATTCTGAACTATGGCACGGCGGAGGCGGGTGGGGATGTCCATTAGATTGTTATGGGGGTGATGAGGGAGAAGGGGAAGACAATTGTGTTGTAGATACGGAGCGAAAATGCTCCAAGCCTGACATTTCTGTCGTCGTGTATTCGGGGGCAATATTGAGTTTGCGATTCCAAGCGAGTGAGATATCGGAGACAATGCTTTCCAGAAGCGTTGTCTTGCCAGCTATGACAATCAAGGGCTCTAGGAGCTGCCTACGTGAAAGAGGGAAGCGCGGAATTGTTCCGTCTGTTGATTCCCTGTCGTTGCCTCACAGCCTTACAAGCTTATATCACTCTTAGGATTCCGTATCTTAAATACATAGTATGCCCTCTGATTGCTCACAGATAGCTCAAATACCAGGAATCCAATCACAACAAAAAATGAAGTATCACTGATAACAGTATTTGCACTGTCTCTCATATAGTTCTTAGCAAAGCTCGGTTTTCTATCGCCCGAAGTAAAAACGCCAGTTGCCAGAAGTATTTCTTCTTTGAACTAGACTTGCGCTTTTTTACTATTATTCGACACTATGACACCATCTCCGAAAGAGCTGCCAATCAGGGATCAAGCAATCTCAGTAAGTCAGTACCGAGACAGAGTATTCCGTTGGCTAGGCTCAACTGGAACTCATGACTATGCACTGCCTGCTAATGGCTTGTGTATCCTCATACGTCTATTCGGGTAGCAAACGGAAAACTTTCTCTGTTATGAAGATTTCTAAGTGGCAAAGGAACATATTGTGGACTTCCAAAAGTGTTTCGAGGCAGACTTCACACTTAGCCGCATGAGAATCGCTTTCGGCTTTGTGGAATGATGATAAAGACTTCCAATTCTTAACCGCATTTTATATTGCAAGCCATGTACATAGCCTTCTATTTCTCTTCTAAATCTTCAATGATCACATTAGGTTCAATCTCAAGCTACATCTCGGTGTTTGTCTAAACCTACCCCAAGTACTTATAGCCTCCAGACGTTGGTGAAAGCTAGCTATTATTGCTCTTCAAAGCTTCAGCAGCTATAACGTATCTATTCTGCAGGTACAATATGACTATCAAAGAGACGGCCTTGCGGTGTGCATGTCGCCTTACATGTACATCAACGGGGAAAAGTAAGGGAATACAAGGTTGCTGTTGCGGTGGATACTCGGTATTTCGACTGGCGAGACGAGATCGGAAGGCTTAGAGAATGGTAAAGGTAGCGGAAAGAGGATTAGCAGCCATGCGTACCGAATAAGAGGAGTTTGAAGTGCACTGAACGAGTGGATTGCCCAGAAACGTTCATTTATCCAGGGTTACGAAGCGACGTGCACTGCCACAGACCAAAAGATCGAGTTGACAGCCATCTAGGAGTCGCTATCTCTGCTCCTTCCTTACTTTCTGTTGCACAAACCTTCCCACTATTATCGATGATCCATAAACAACTAATCTCATTATTTATATCTTGTCATCTTCATATATAGCCGCACTCGACATACTGATAGTCCTTTCGAACCGAGCCTTTTGATCACTGGGCAACATCTTTACAGATATGTCTCCCTCCGCATTTGATTGATTGATTGATTGAATTTCCTACACCGTTTCGGCTTCCCTTCTGGGCGCCACGCCGGGTAAAAACTATGCTCTATAGGGGTCCAACTCCCTATCGCTGGGTTCAGACGTGGGGCTGGATCAACAGCCAACCAATAGGCTTCCAAGTAGCTTCCAAGTACGTTCCACCAATGACACATCTCGTCTCGTTCAAGCCCTTCAGCAACTTAACCCTCCAACGACCCATTGCCCCTGAACCCCTGAATTCCCTCGAAGCTTCCAATCACGTGACCGTTCGGGCTTGCCCTCTGTACTCTGTGGCCCCTGTGCCAACTGTATAGCCCTCTGTAGTCCGCTCAATACCCCCAGAGCTCGTTGTCCCTCTGGCCGATCATGTTCAGGACCAATACCCGTTGAGAGGTGTTGTTGTTTCAACAATGGCGTCTCTCAAAACCCATAAGTCTATCTAGAATCCTTTGGCTTGTCTCCCTCCGCAATTTATCTTGGCTAGTGACCTGTCACCATCAGAAAGAGCGGAATGATGATCTTACCGCGGAAGTGGCATGACTAAGGAGCTTTCCCTACAACAATACTGGACAGACGCCGGCCGCACTGTCGAGAAACTCGTACACAAGATCCTTGGTAGGGAGCATCCGTTGTAAACCAAACTAGTATCAATGAAGAGCATTCATGTCACAAAATAAAGCAAGAGCCTGAAAACTGAGATCCAAGGCAAAAATACTGAGCCCATGCTGTCAGAGAAACGCAGTGAAACCGGCTAGGCCGGCGCCAGAAAATGAAGTGCAAGGGGCCGATGTTTGAAAAGCGTCGTGGGAGGATATTCCTTCAAGACCTTCTTTCACGAGAGACGGCTATGTAGGCATTCGCGGATGGTGCGGGTCTCACTGGCTACTTGTCGGGGCTCTAGTACTGCAGGGTCAGGTCGCACCAGATACTGTCTTCATCTTCTATAGAGCAATTGATTAATTAAAGGAAGGTTTCTTGGAGTACTTCCTCGTAGCCATGCTGTTACACCTCATGGAGATACTCAAGGCTTCTGCCTGACGCTGCCACATTTGCTTCTCTGGGATCCTCTCTATCGAAGACTGTAAGCGTAGCTCACCATCTTGTTGTGACCCTATAACAACTTCCGGACAGAGAACATGAATTACAAAACGGGAAACTGCTGACGCACGAGTGCCTTGCTAGGCACTGTGAGAAGCCAGACTGAAAACAGGTCTTGCTGCTCGGAAGACCGCAGATACGACGAGACCCTTTAGGCTATCTAGAAACATTAACGGACGCCTACATTGTCAATGACTTTGATCATCCGCCGATTGTCGGTAAGCGGTGCTCAATTCTACGAGGCTATAAGTCAACAAAAATTGAACGTCCTTGGCTACTTGTTCTGGTTGGCCCTAATCCTAATTTCTCCCTTGTCCTGTCACAACGTCGACGGTTTTTTGGTTGGTCTGCCTCAGACTGTGCTACAAAGTAACCCTGAGCCGGCTCGGCACAGAATTCAGGGTGGCACGCACCGAGGCAGACCAACGGAAAAACCGTCGAACAGGATAGGGGTTATATAAGCAACATCAGGCCGCGGCTCAATTTCGGCTCAGCCTCGCTTAACCTGCACCGCCACAGCTCAGGATTCCTATTGACCGCTCCGGTCTCTGGCATCAACCCCGGCTCTGGGACCTTCCCTTTCACGATAGAGCCAACGCATAGAAAACCCCATCAACATCCAGCAGCTCGGATCTGGATAGAAATCTCCCGATTGAGACAGGGGCCCACTTCAGGGTCTCTGAAGATCGAGCCAAAATCTGGGACCTTAGGGTGGTAAGGAATATGGTTGTTCAGTCACAATTTTATTGAGACTCTCCTTCACATCTCAATACGCAATCGAATCAACCTAATGAAGCGTCGAGCGTGGATGAAGAAGTTGGGGTTTTCGCCACGGTCGAAGTCTCCTGCAACTGCGAGCGACAAGACTCGTTCAACGCCGTCAACAGTTTCCTCCCAGCAGGGCCCGGCCTTCATCCCCGATCACAATGGCACGCCATCGTCACCGCTTCCCTCTATAGGCTTGAAACTATGTTTTGACGTTGCCCATGCAACAAGCGGCCAGGTTTCACAGCATCGGACTAAGCTACAGCAGGCTTTAGAAGAACTCGAAGCCGTACTTCAAGCACTAACTGGGACGCCATCCTCCAGACTGGTAGAAACCGAAGGGAAACTTAAGCAAGTCGGCGCTCTACCAGAATTATCGCTGAAAGATATATCTGAAGTGCTGCATGGTGACACCAAACACAAGACCGAAAATGCTGCCTCCAATGCTTGCGTGTTCATGCAGAAGATCTATCCCCTTTTCAAAATAGCTCTGGGTCTTACTGGTAACGTAAGCTTGGCAGCTGGATATGGACCTGTACAAATTGCAACCAACGGGCTCACACAGGTTCTGGAGGTGTGTTCACCCTGTCTGATCCAAAATGCATTCTGAAGTTGTAAGATAGCGATGCAGGTTCCGAAGCAAACGGAGGAGATATCTTCCGCATTGAGCGGTATTTATGCTGACCAAGCTCTGCTTGACAAACTCCAAGAGTTCCCGACACTAACCTTGGACGAGATTATTGTGATCAGTGCCATGAATCTGCAGACTGAGTTCATTAACTTCCTACGCAAAAGCTTGCTTTGGATGAAGAAGAGCTTCTTCGCCAAGTTCGCCAATTGTCTCATCGAAGCTACACATATTCAAGAGGCACATGCCTCTCTGAAAACAGCACGAGATATGCTGAAGAATGCAATAGATACGGATACGTTCCTTACAGTCAAGTGGAAGGAGATAGAGATGATGCAGGCCAAATTGCTGAACACCCTATGCTCAGATGAATACCATATCGTTCATCTCAAGAAGCAACAAGAGCTTCATAGTAGCAGACTCAAAGACAGCGGCGCATGGCTAGTGGACAATGACAACTTCAAGAAATGGAAAAGTGCGGGATCCAGTATTCTTTGGTGTCCAGGTCTGCGTAGGTACCACTGCCCGTGACGGAACGTAGTTTACACTGACACTAAAGCCAGCGGGCGCGGGCAAGACATATATCATGTAAGTTAGTTGTCGAACCGAGTATCACCTCATGTCATTCGAAGTTTGCTAATTATCGACTCACAGATCTCGGGTTGTTGATCACCTGGCGGCTTCGTTTCGCCTTCAGGAGATCAGCCTTGCTTTCATATATTGTGAGTACAATCGAGCACATCTACAGTCAGAAAAAACTATTGTCGAAGCCTTTACGCGGCAATTAATTGCTCAGAAGCCTGAACTTTGCCACGAATTGGAGAGAGATCTGGAAAGTACCTTGTCTACAGTGGACGACAGGAGAGCTCTTCTCGAGCGTGTACTGTCCTATTTCAAGGGTGCATTCCTATGCCTAGATGCCTTAGATGAATTTGCGTCCGAACACCTCCCACGACTCTCACTAGTCTCTTCCCTCAAAGGAATTGTTGAAACATGCAGCACCCATCATGTGAGGCTTTGCATAAGCTCTCGCGAATCTGAAGGCATTTGGCAGCATCTGCGCGGCTCCACAGTGTCGTTTGGCCGGTTGGATATCCGCTCCAGTGCGATAGATATTGAAACCCACGTTAGGCAAAAGTACATAGAGCAAGCTGCTGGTACCGCCTGGATGCAAATCAATCCATCTTTAGAACAGCTGGCTGTGGAAAAAGTTGTAGAGAGGTCAGACTGCATGTGAGTACACCCCATGAGACTTTACGCTTATAATCGTTTATGTCTAGTTTAGATTCAAGCTAGCTGATTTGCAAATCAAGTCGGCCTTAAGAAAGCCCAATGCGAAATCAATGAAGGCCGCGCTCGGGAATCTGACGACCGACGTCAACGTCTATTACTCTGAGACAATGTCGAGGATCGAAAATCAGGGAGAGACCAGCACAACTGTCCTCTCCCTTCTCAAATGGTTAGCATTTGCGCGTACACCAATCCACCTCCGCGAATTGGAGCTCGCATTGGGTCTGGAGCCTCAAAAATATCTTGGAGATGATATGGATGATCTCCTCGTTGACATACCAAGCTATCTAGGCCTCAGCGAGGGTCTTGCCTTGATCAGACAAACCGCTGCAGATGAGTCCGGGTCTCGGTCTACATCGATTTCTAGTGAGCAGGGATACGATGCTGCCATGGCCAAGGGCCCAGAAGTCTTCCTTGCACATCAATCTATCCGTGAGTATCTCCACCTTACCTACCCATGGACCGAACCGGCTGGAGAAAAAGCAATCTTGAATGCTTGCATATTTACGATGGCATCTCCAATGTTCATTAATGCATTACCCGATGTGTGGCAAGAACTACGTACAAGAGAACAGTTACCATATCAGGCAAAGGCAAATTTTTCTGTGATTTCTAATGATGCAGCTCGCCACGTACCGGAGTTTCTTTTCTGGGCACTTTCATCGTGGGGCCAATACTTCTGTGCAGCGAATGTGACTGAAAAAATCAAAGCGGTCCTTTGCAACATACACCAAGTCACTCACGACTATAACCGGAGTCATCTTAAGCAAAATGCACAAGAAGATTTTTCTCTGTCCTTAAAGCACTCGGAGAGTAGAGACCACGTCATGCTCCAACGAAGAAAGTCGTCTCTCCTAAACATGGCTCTTTACCGCATCGGGCCTTCTAGGCCTGGTCCACTGTACTGGTGCGCTTACGAAGGCTGGGTAGAGGCTTGTAAATTCTTGCTGCCCCTAGAAGCTGTGCCTAATCTTTTCTTCGATACGAAACATGGCAGAGGCTGCTGGAGACCCTACGCTGCGACTCTTATTTCCGCAGCCACTGGCTCTGGAGATCTTCCTACAGTTGAGGCGCTCCTGAATGATGAACGAGTGTACGCCGACCTGGACATGGATCACTATAGCGAAGGACACGTGACGCCGCTAATGCAAGCGTGTCAGAGTGACCACGAAAGTATCGTCAAGGCACTGCTCCGACGAAAGGATATAGACGTCAACTACTATGACAATGGTGGATATGGTGCGGGATTGACACCAATTCTGCGGGCGGGACGTCGCACAATTTCGCTTTTACTCGAGCGACACGATCTCGATGTCAACATGCTGCGGCTTGGACGGCGGCCGATACACCATCTTGTTAACCTTGGAGGATCGGAAACTCAGCTCACAGAGATCCTTCGCAATCCGAGAGTTGACGTGAATGCGCGAACGGCCAAAACCATCGAGTTCAACCGTAAGTATATCGAAGAGACAGACAAATTCTGCAAATCCAGAACAGCTTTAATGGTCGCTGCTCTTGTAGGACACTCCCGAGAAACGGCGATTTTGCTACAACATCCTGATGTCGATGTGCAGCTGCAAGATGATGATGGCATGACGGCGCTGATGTTGAGCGCGTATGGGACACTTCGAACTCATAATCGGATTGGATGGAATGCCGAAGAAAGGAATGAAAGATTCCGGTTATCAATCCAGCGACATGCTGAAACAATTAGGGTGCTATTAGCGGCAACCCAGGTCTCGATCAACCAGCGAGACAGCAAGAGTCGCACGGCATTGTCGATTGCAGCGGCTTGCGGCTTAGATCCTCGAGCTTCAGAAGGTCAAAACGCTACTCAACGTAAAAGCCACTACCCTGAAATTGTCAGAGAACTGCTCGCAGCCCCCGCTGTGGAAGTTAATGCGTCAGATGATAGGGGACATACCCCTCTGGACTACACCATCTGGTCTCGCGACTTCTCGATACAGGAATACAACTATCGCATAAAAGATCTAGAGGAATGCATTGAAAGGCGTCGAGAAGCTGGAAGCAATCTACAACCAAAGTTGACGTGCGACGAGATCCGAGCCCAAATGGTCGCAAATCTCACCCCAATAGAGCATGTACAAAAGCTGATTGTCGAGGCGGGTGGCCAAACCGGCGTCCCGATTATCGTGCCGGAGATACCAGCGGATCGACCAAGCATTGCCTACGAACTCGCTCGGGTCGCATCTAACTCACTAGACACTAACGTCAATTAAATCCTAGAGCCTGGGCATTAATTACGGTCACTTGGCCCCGCCCTAGGGCAGTCAGGCACAGGAGTGTAGCCAATCACAGCTATGAACTCTCGATATTCGGTGAGCAGACAAACATGCAAGAATACCAGATACATCGCATCCGATGACTTCCTAAACCGAAGCCAGGCTAGAGGGGTAATCGAAGATCGAGCCGCATGGTCAGGGAGGCCGTCGACAAAAACTACAGACACACCTGCTTGTTCATGTGCATGACAGCCACATGGAAAGAGCGGGCAGGCGAGTGGGGAGGCGTGAAAGTGGAAAATGCAGCCACAGCTCAGGGTAGCTGGATTATTGCGAAGGTGAAAACACCAAGCGCTCAGGTTTGCAAACGAAATAGGGCTTCAATAGAGGTCAGTTTTGGCGATTGTGTATTGTGCTATTGTGACACCATGCCCGAGACAGCGATCTTGCATCTCATTTCTCCAAGATCTGCGTAGAGAGGGATCAAGAGTTGCCCTGCTCCATAGCTCGCACGGCGCATTACCGGACTAGGCAACTACACAGAAGTATCTCAGTTACTCATCCCACTAATTCCGACGCGATAGCAGTAACCCACAGATAGATCAGCACTACAGCTCGCCCCCGTTCGAGCTCAGCACGGTGCTTCAGGTGCAAAACTTAGCTGTAGTAATGCTATGTTCCTGAGCGAACCTAAAGCATGCGTAACTACTAAGCACCTCCATGGTTATGATCCGATGCTATTCTGCTCCAAGTCAGCTAGCAGATCTAGAGATCACCACGCTAGAGGTTGAAGTAGGTGAAATATCAGGTGCACCGACGCAGTAGTAGTAGCTAGCCCAGAAATTAGAACTGCAGTCATCGCCTCCTGGGCCGAGGACTGGATTCCAGGAGTAAAGCTCGATAGTGGTGATATTGTTCTCCGAGGAAAAGCTTGTGCAATTGTCTGCGGAGGTGGCCTGGGAATACTTCGTACATTGCGGGTCGATATCAGACTGGACGGGAGAAGGAGTGGGAGAAGCCGTGGGAGAAGCCGTGGGACTGACGAGAGGAGTGGTGGTTTGAGTTGAATTACTTGAAACTCCGATGCAGTACCAATACCCAGCTTGAAAATCCGTAGTGCAATTTTCGCCGTTTGGTCCGATAACCGGATTCCAAAGCTCAAGCGCTTGTTGCGTGATATTGAAGAGCTGACTGAAGGAGTAGCAGCTATCGCCCGACTGGGCTAAGGCAAATTGAGTGCAAGACGGTGATATACCAGACTGGGTCGGGCTGGGTGCAGGACTACCTGGCTGCACAATGGTAGTGTTCCTTGTGGAACTACCGACACCTCCACTCCCAGCCAGAGTGATGCTTCCATCGCCGCCGCCACGTTGCTGCGAATTGGCGTTGGTTGTTGCATTGCTTGCAAGAGGTGAGATGTAAGTACCGCCTGGTGCGCTGGCACAGACATATTGTGCCGTTGTATTGTCACAAAAGCCAATTAAATTCGGATTCCACGACAGGAACTGTGTAGTGGTGACGGTCTCATTGCTTGTCGAAAGAGTCATGACAAACATATCGCTGCGTACATTCATCGAGTAAGTGAGAGGTACATTCGGCGATGCATACTGATGCAGCTTCAGTGGATTGAGAGGACTCACCAGGTTGTGTTTGCGTTCATGTACATAACGCTGCAATCCAAAGGAGCGCACACAGCCGGAATATCAGTTGTATTGAAATCGGGCAGACAGTTTGGATTGCCGAACATCTGCCATATATCACCGGTCGACGCATTCAGGAGATGCGGCATCACATCACAAGGTGATTGAGTGGTAAGATTGATAGTCGGTGCAGTCAGATCGGCGAAAACGATGGTCCGGGCTTCACAATTCGTGTTATTCGTTTGATTGTCTATTGGTGGATTTGGGTTACTGAAGCGGTACGTAAAATTAGTGGTAGTGTTCTGCGATTCTCCAAGAGACGATTGGTAGTATGGAGGGATCTGAATAAGAAGGTCAGGCATGATTGAAGTCGCATTGCAGACGTCAAGAATGTCCAACCATTGCTTGACTAAGTAATCTGAGTGATCTGAGTCTGGCAAGTACGGAGATGCTAGCCGAAGGTAGAACATATTCAAAAAACATTGGGAGCAAAGCAAATCATTTGTGTACAAGTTTGCGATTCGCTCATTCTCCGGCAGCACGTCTGTAGGGTCTATGCATTGAGAGACATTGACATTGGTTGGGTCAGTGCAATCAGGGCGTATGATGTCTGAACCGGTCCAATCGTAGGATTGGATAAGGCAATACTGAGATGTATTAGAGGACTGGCGAGATGATATTTGGGGATAAAGTGCTGTTCCAAGGAGGCCTGTGGCATAAGGATTCCAGGTGCTAGTATATGTACTGTTATTTCCACCGACGGCGCCTGGTGTTAAGACAGTACCATTAATGCCATTGTCCTGAGTCAGATCGGTATTTGCCGTGACGCAAACGATGTTCATACCGTCGAGAAAGCGTCCGGGTATGGTCTCCGCAGGATAAAGCTGTGATTCGTGTAAATATTTGAGAGCTTCTCAGAGATGATAGCAGCCATGCCGCTAAACTTACTCTTCCGTACGCATTTAGCTGCTCGCTAGCGCACACTTCTGCGGAATTACTCCACCAGGAAGACACCGAACTTTGACATGGACTTGTGCAAAGCGCTGTGGCATTTTCGTCGCTCCAGAAAAACCCATCGGCATTTCCAGCCATGGAAAGGAGTTCCTGATTGCAATCAACGGTAGCATTAAGAGCCGTCAAGCAGTCACAGCTGATGTTGAACGCCGTAGATAAAGCATCTGGGGGAATAGCAGGGTAGAGATTGAACTGTGCTTCGCTGCTTGCTCCCAGGCATAGCACGAGGAAAATTGGGTAGCGAATCTGCATGTTTCTGCTTCTAAAGAATGCTGTCGATTAGTTCAATGCTTAGAGGAGTAAAGAAGACAATTCTCCACCAGAGGACAGCCTGAGTCAACAACTTTGTGGTTCCAGTCATCTGCCATTGATGAGCAAGAATCTGAAAGGAGGTCAAGTGAATTTTTGGATCGCTGGGTTGTCTACATCTCAGTCAAGCAGTGCCACATGAGAGAGTCAAACAGCATAGACGAATTGCATCAAAGTGTAATATATGTGTAAGCTGAGAAGTGACAGCCCGGCAATCGAACTGTCATAGAGCCACAAAAAACCAACTATGATCAAGTACGTGTCGTGAAGGTCACACATCTAGCGGCTTACATTCATGGGTTGGATGATAAGCATGAGGCAGACTGAAAAGGGTTTGCAACATTTGTGGTGCGACCAGTGAGCCCTGTTTCTGACCCGGAATCCAAGAAGCCTACTTATTAACGGGCAAGCTACCAGTCCAGGTCTACATTTTCCTTGCAATATGCGTCGAATTCCGGTCTAGACAGTCGGGTCGATCCAATTAAGAGCTGGGTGGGTTCGTGGACCTGTAGATGAAGTTACAGCGAGTATTTCGGGCCGCTCACCGGTACGCCACCTTCGACCTTTAGCTACCTAGCTAGCGATTTCTGAGCGCTAGACTCTATCTAGTACGACTCAGGAGTCAGATTGAACAGAAATGAGGCACCCTTTCTTCTACGCTGACATCTTGTCGGCCAGGCACAACCATTGCAAAGTCGTACCGCTATTGTGCCGGCGGCAGGGCAGCTATCACCCGCGATTTTAGACTGTGCTACAGCGAAGATACACGGTCTGATGTGGCACGGGTTTGAACACTGCATTTGACCGTTTGACGGCTTTCACCAACTGCCAGGCATCATCCGCTGATTAAAATTTACTCAGGCAAATGGCCCCTGCGTACATACATCCTGCTCCTCGGCCACCACATCTATCTCTCATACTGCATCTAGCCCGTCGGAAACATGCGCCTTAATCCTAAAGCCGAGCCTTTGAGGATATCACACGAGCTAGTGAGATGTAAAAGCTGTTACTCATGCCAGGTGTAGCATGATAGGGTTGCCGATGGGGAGGTATCTTGCCCAAGTTGTGTTGTGAGCGCAGTAGTCTTCAGGAAGGTCTTTTTCCATCTCTGCTCCCACAATGTCTTCTCCAATTCGAGAAGACTTCCATTCATTAGTACTGCTGCTTCATGCGCTATCATCATGGGAATTTCTAAGCACTTACTCCATGTGTCCATTCTAGTTCCAGTTTTTGTTGCGTCGGCGAATCTTCCACTTACACTTAGCCCAAATGTATCGAACGAAGATCCGTTCATCTCCATTCTACACAATAACACCTGCTTCAAGGTCCAGGAACGGGACTTGCCAACAGGAGCCTGCAATTCGAACACTCCTTGTGCGAACGGCGCTTGTTGTGGCAACAACAATCTTTGTGGTTATTCGCCGAAATCATGTGGGAACGGCTGTCAATCGAACTGTAAGTTGTATGAGAGCGCTTTTTGCTCGCTGCATGGAACTTTTTGTTTGCAAGAGTACTTTCTATTTGTACATTATGGATTATCTATCTCAAAGTAGAGGATCAAAGGAGACATATAGAAGAAAGCGTGGAGTTTGCGCTGCCACAATTATAGATGGCCGTGCCTGCATCACTTCTTGGGCTTTAGGAATTGCGGATCCGTTGGCATCATACAGCCGGACTCAGTACATTGGCTTGAATGTCTTTAGGGAGTACTGTACATTGGCTGATAGACTTGGCAGGCAACGCTAAGGCTGAGTGCGGACCGTACGCGGCCGCAGGCAATCAGACATGCCCACTAAAGGTCTGCTGTTCAGAGTATGGTTTTTGCGGATCTACTCCTGAGTTTTGCGTCTGGGAAAACGACGGGGATCCAAATTACAGCCAATGCAGCACCGAATATGGCGGATGTGGGGCCGTTAATCGTCCATCATGTGGGAAAGGATCAAGCGTGTCAAAACGGAACATCGGCTACTATGAATCCTGGGCAAATACTCGTGCTTGCCAAAGAGTGGCTCCTGAAGATCTCAAACTCGATGGCTTTACTTCCATCAATTTCGCGTTTGCATTCTTTGACCCCAACAGTTTTCAAATCATCCCTATGGATGCAAATGGTGGATCCCTTTATAGTCGCTTTACTGCGTTGAAGAACAAGAAATCTGGACTGCAGGCCTTCATATCTATTGGTGGATGGTCATTCTCGGACCCTGGGCCGACGCAAAAAGCCTTTTCAAACATGGTGAGCAATGCTAGCAACCGAGCGACATTCATCAAGAGTCTTATCAACTTCATGAGCACTTATGGTTTCGATGGCGCGGATCTAGATTGGGAGTATCCCGGAGCTGATGACCGGGGAGGAATACCAACAGATACTCAGAACTATGTTGCTTTATGTAAAGAGATGAACGCCGCATTTGGATCTAAATATCAGCTCACTGTGACTATTCCTACGTCATATTGGTATCTGAGACACTTTGATCCTGCTGCTATGCAGGACTCAGTCAGCTGGTTCAACCTTATGGCATACGATCTGCACGGAGTGTGGTAAGTGGCAGCAGGGATTTTCGAGAGATTGAGGCCTAACATGTACCACTTACCGTAGGGATGCTCAAAGCAAGTTTGTAGGCCCTTACATCGCTCCTCATACCAACCTGACTGAGATCGACCTCGCCCTAGACTTGCTCTGGCGTGCGGGCGTGGACTCAAGCAAGGTTGTCATGGGCCAGGGCTGGTATGGTCGAAGCTTTACGCTGATGGAATCAAGCTGCAATACTGCTAACGGCGTTTGCAAATTCACTGGAGGTGCGAATCCCGGACCGTGCTCTCAGGCAAGCGGCATTCTCGATTACCAAGAGATATCAGATATCGTCGCGAAGAACAAACTGGATCCGGTTCATGATGAG
Source organism: Pyrenula massariospora (assembly GCA_021030905.1). Taxonomy (NCBI): domain Eukaryota; kingdom Fungi; phylum Ascomycota; class Eurotiomycetes; order Pyrenulales; family Pyrenulaceae; genus Pyrenula; species Pyrenula massariospora. The sequence continues at coordinate 1,916,883 of JAGFMI010000001.1, forward strand.
GCGGCTGGCGTCAAGTGGATTAGCTGGGACGACAATCAATGGGTATCGTACGATGACGCCCAGACATTCCAACAAAAACGCGACTTTGCCAGTAGTCGATGTCTTGGCGGTTTGATGGTGTGGGCCATGGACCAGATCGATCAGAATGCGAACAATGGCTTTGGCGGCGCTGCAGTTGCAGCTGGGGTCAACGTGACCCCTGACCAGCAAACATCCGCGAACCAGGGCACTGCTGATCAGCAAGCGAAGATCACGTGTTACACTGAGGATTGTGGTGTTTCTTGCAAAGCAGGCACAAACGAGGTTGCTCAATTCAATGGCCAGCCAGGTCAACTAAGCACCAAGGACCGTTGTCCAAAGAAAAGTTATCGATCTCTCTGCTGTGACAACAAGACACAAGTCGGCAAGTGCACTTGGCGCGGATATAGAGGTGCGGCTCTAAGCTGCACAAGTGGATGTGCTTCCGGAGAGACTGAGCTCACTTCAAATACTAACCAGCATACTAACAAGGGTGACAAAGACTGTCATGGAGGACTCCAAAGCTATTGTTGTGCCGGCTTTAAACCTACATCTAGTTCTCTAAAACAACACCTTGAAGACGCCGGGAAGGCTGCTGCGGAGGCCGCTGCTGAGCAATCTGCGCTTGACCTCGCGGCTAAAGCCTTCTGTCGCGTCGCTATTCCCGCTCTTTTGGCACCTCTTGAAGCTCTTGAGGATCTCATTCCTATCGTTGGTGAAATCGCAGACGTTGCGGAAATTGCAGCAACTCCAGGGATAATAGAAGGTTGCGTCAAGGGCGTTGAGAAGGAGGGAAAAGCTGAATTCAAAGTATTCGGAAAGGAACACACACTAAAGTGAGGAGTTTTTAGTCTAAATTGCGAAAACAATCGGCTATGAAATTCGTGGACTGACATGCTTGCTGATAGGTGGAATGCGCCTAATGAAAAACCAACAGACGTTCCAAACAGACCTAAACCCTCAGATCATCCCCCAGCAAAGTCAGGTATGTCTACTCTTCGTCTTCAATCTCATTCCATGGTCCTTTCGCAGTTTTCTGGTCCGATTAAGTATCCGCTGACTACGTGCGCAGGCGACAAAAGCCAACCCAAAGAGACATGCAAAGCAAAACAAGGGAGCAGGATCAAGCATGCACCCAAGCCCGTACCAACTGTGGACGATTTTGTCGACACAGACGAATTCACTATCCTAAGAAAAGCTAGTCCTTTCCCATCCAACGACCGATGGAAAGAGTCCATGGATGGGTTGGGATTTGCATTGAGAAAGACAGTAAGCCTCCTCTCTATCGATGTTGGGACATGTATGGTCTTCAGATCCTTCTCGTAAGGATGGGTGCGCTTACTCTTCACCTTGAACTTTCACTGCATGTCTCAACCCAACTGTATTGAAGCGATGCCGTGCTCAGTCTTGGCGATGCACTCTCTAACACGGTCCCCTCAGGTCATACCATTTCTGCCCCATGCCTTTTATATCGCAGGCTACGTCCGGATCAGGTATGATGATACGCCGCTAGAGGACCGTTGCGGTAAGTCTGTCATTCAAGTTCTTGCAAAATTTTCAGAGCAGCGGCACCAAAATCTTGTGCGGGAGAAGTTCACCGCGATGCGCTTTCCAACGGCGCGCACCTCTTATAGATTCACGTCCTCAGATGGGAGCCCGAAGTCTCGGAACGAGCGCTGATTTGCATATTAGGAGACGTCTATAAAGTCTCTCGGACCTGGCACCGCGACTACAATGCCTGGGGTTATGATCTAGGAACGGACACTACGATCGCGGGTGGTAGATGCTATCTTATAGAACGCTCTGCTGATCGTCGTGGAGCATGGGCGAAGAGGACCAAACATCGGCCACATTACACATATCTCGGTCGCATCAAGAGTGGTTACGATATGTATGACTTTGAAACGGATGCAAGTTTGGAGCTTGCCTTCATGGGAAAATACAACATTCTCACCAACAACTGCTTTACGTTCGTTAACAAATTATACAAGTCGGAAGCGATTGGATAGATGATACTTTGACCCGTTGACAGGGATTATTGATGGTGCAAAAGTTTAACGATGCAGAATAGGTAGACAATGGATTACAATCATTTCAGCTTCAGGGCCCCAAACCCTAAGGTTGTGTGCAACTCTACTAGGGGTTCAGCATGTTCCAAGGCGGAACCGGTCTTAGAGAACTGAAAATTGACCATGATACCGTTCTTGGTATCTTCAATCGCAAAAGCAACATCAGATCCGGCAATGCAAAGAAGTAAACGAAACATATGTTTATGATCTATCAGTTGATTCGTCTCATCTTGGAGAGCATAACCTAAGGACCCATGGTATCGTCTTACTCTCAACTTGAAAAACTGCCTATGAGTGATTAAAGCACTTAGCAAGGCGAAACATATCAAATCTCGAAGAACCAGCTTCTACACAGGAGCGCATAAAAGCACGTGTAAAGCGTATTTCGTTACTGCTCCAAGCCACTCCTCCGCCCAATTTACCGATAACATAGTCTGTCACTTCATCGACTAGCCCTTCCTCTTGATGCTCTTCTTCATCACCGCCTCCGATGAGTCAATACCGCACCTCATTGACAGGACCTACTTGATTGACTTCCCCCGAAGTGAAATTGTGATTCTGCCTGTGGAAAGCCGTCCGAACAATGTGTCAAAATTATCAAGAACTGAGAATCTTAAAGCTTCATGTTCTGGGGTTGCCCCCGGAATCTCAAGTGACTTTGGTAGGGGGCTATGCTTGTAAATTCTAATATGGTACGGATCGGCGATCCGAGCCAGCCTATCATTTTCATGAGAAAAAGGCACATCGCGGTTATTGGAAGCCGTCGCCCACGTTTTCCCTCGGAAATTCCTGGCTTTGACTCTTGTGGTATCGGCTTGCCACATTTGACAGCATAGCGAAGGTGAAGTCTATTACATGCATCCTCTAAGAAGGAAAGGGCGCTGGCTGACGAGAGTCATTTTTCTATAACAGTATGGGTAAATAGCGATAGACAAGAGATCAAGCGAGATCAGGACATACTAAAGGTGGGCGAGTGGCCCGCGCGATTTTGAAGTTGAGCGGACTTGAGGAGCGCAATTTAAAGGTTTGGATGCTACTTAATGCCTCTTTTAAGATGTGAGTTGGGTTCGTGAAGAATATGCAACTGCACTGAAGAGCTGCAGAGTAGCGGATATATGTAAGAAAACGGTGATACTTCCTTATCAGACTGCAATCAAAAAATCGTGATTGTGCACTCCTCGCAGCCTGTAAATATTGAATCAGATGCTTTTTCGAATCCCTGGTCAAAGGATCCTACGCGCACATATGCATTGGGCGTGTGTGCAGTATCTTTTGCCAAAACAAGACCGGTATCTGTGTAAGAGGCGTCTTTGTTCATGCTCCTCGACACGAGGAAGTAGAAAAGCTCTTCCTTTTCGGCCACGTTGATATCAAAATAAATATAGAAGCGGTTATTATCTTCTGCCTTCCGCGAGAGCTCAATTTGTGCCGAGCTGAGACTGTTAAGAGATTTCATTCTCGGCGCTAGGTAACCGTTTAGTGCCAACGACGCTTCAGATGACTCCCCAAGGATCGGCGTATCAGTTTCTAGAGGCTGTGCTGTGCAGTCTTTGACCTGGCAGGAATACGTCACCCCACTCGAGTTTGGATGACTCAATGCCGCGACTGAATATCGTATTTTTCCCAGCACAGAAACCCACGACCAAGTTGGGGCCTTCCACGCCGCGCCATCACAACGGTAGTTCTGCCCCGGCGCCGGCGGAGTATCTCTACGCCATAGCAATTCGAGTGGTAGAAGTTCTTTCCACAGACCCGCCACATAGGTGAGACCTGTTCGAGCCTGAATAACGCTCGCAATGCCTGAAAACGCTGCCAGCCGATCTTTCTCGAACGTTAACTTTGCGGCCGTGTATTGTCTCATAATACCGTTCCTCCATAGTTCGTATATAAAAGCATAGTAGTCGTCAATAGACCATTGTACGTATGGTCGCATTTCGGACTCGAACGCAGCTTTAAGCGGATATATCTCATCCCAGCCGTGTTCGTCACTAGGAGGGCCGAACGGCCATGTCTCAGACGCCTGCAGCGAGCAGCACTCCCAATGGATCTCCTGGCCACCAAAATACAAAATTCGTGGAGGCAGCAGACGCTCTTGTTGGACCCACGCACGATCGAGCAGGGGTGTATTGGTATCATAGTTGTAGAGATTGAAGGACTGGTAATTTGCGGTCTGGTATGGGTGCGCATATACGCCTTGGGTAGGATCTGCAGTGGCGTCTGTCTGGATCAACTGGCATGGTCGAAGGATGAGAGGATTGCGGCGGACGAAACAACCGGCGTGGCTGGTAGCCCCTTTGGCTGCGATATTGCATGTTGAGTTGCCGTAGATAGCAGCCATTCTCCCGGACTCAGCCTTCCAGTCTTCGCTGCAGTCTTGGACGATGCAAAGAGAATCTATCCAGATGAAGCGGTATCCAAGGCGGCGGGTGATTGAAAAGGAGTCCCTGTGGGTTTGGCTGAGTTTTTGACAAGGGATCTCGCTCATGAGCTCTGCATTGTTGGTGGATGTCAACTTGAGGAAATTGGCGTCCCCCCAACAATGGCTTAAGGTCAAGTAAGGAGTTGATGGTTCAAGGTTCGAAGAATTAATAACACGAGGCGACATAGTCGACGTGCCAACGTCCACAAGCCTCGTTGGTACACTCAACGGCCATATTTTGCTCTTTCTTTCGTTGCCACATGCGGAGTGATTCGTTAAGCAGTCGTCCAGCCACCGCTTCGCGAGGACGATGGTAGCATCGGACTCTGTTGAATGTGCAATCTGGGCGCTGAACAATGTCGTCACTGGCGCTGTGAATGGCTCTTATCGAATCATCAGCAATTGAATATCATATCGAAGAGAATGGTTCATTCCAAACCCACCTGCGGACATTAACAGCTGCATGTGCCTATGCATGGGCTGTCCATCAATCTCAAAAGACAAGAGACAGTAATTTACTATAGATTCCCCACCATGAGTGATCACGACCACCATGCCATCAGTGTCTCTTCCGTCCTTATCTTCACACGCCTGCAACGTTTCTAACGGACGCCGCTTCCCGGATTCAGATGCCAGCTCTGTCCAAAAGATCGCGCACAGGTGGCAATGGCTGTTCGAGCGGCACATGTCCAGGCTAGAGAAGTTGTGATGGGGAAATCGCTCGCAGTGCCGCTCCGGAACGTAGAGAGCTCTGCTGCTCTCCCGGTCGCTGTCCCATCGCTCGTAAACGGCGGGAATATTTGCCAACAATTTGGACTGTGAGCATAGCTGCCTGCAGGGAGCACACAATTGATGAGGCGTTGCAAGAGAGTGGATTGACGGAGGGAGGTTAGGTAATGAAAGAGACGTGTAATGGGTTGCTGCAGACATTCAATTACGAGAAAGGGCTTTAGTCAAGCCCTGCTTTTACTGCTCTAACTTGGGCCTAACTTCTAGCTTGTAGGGAGCGTACCCAGAATGATTCACCCTTTCTAGACGAAGGTCTGTCCTGGTCTTTCCTAGGTGTCCTTTAGGTGGCTCTCATTGTGCTTAGCTTCGGTGATTATAAGTACGTCCTTGCTTTTTTTTGTTTCATCAGGTCAAGGCTGGCACAGGGTTGGTATCAGAAGTTGTGCCGGATCCGCACATTGACCAGACGGGCAGTCCTGACCATCAGATTTGCTCGACTTCTTGTACCCAGCCTCAACCGCAGACCAAGCTCATTGTAAGTGGAGTTTGAAGCGCATCTTAAGTGTCGCCGTCAGCATATTGAATTGGAAAACCAGATAAGTGCCAAACCGATGTTCAACCGGCACCACACACTTTGCCGATTATTCGTTCCTCTTTACCCCGAGCCTCTCGCCCCTTGCATGTCGGCTACGTCGGTTGTCCACCTGGAGTCGCGCCGCCACGTGACTCTGAACTCCACATTTCGCTTCTCCGCCATCGCGATTCCAGAACCGATGTCGACGATGGATGATTCAACCTTCCAAGTCCGGCGCATCGCCGCCTAGAAACTGTCCGTCAGCCTGCTAGCGATGCTAGATGTCGGCCTAAGTAAACATCGTGATGACGTCCTGTTTTCTCGTTGTGCAGAAGACCCAGGAAATTTTCTTGCCTCCCCGCTATTTTCGTGAAACCCCTCTCAATATATGGTCTCACGGCAACTATGGCAACAGGTAGGATCGTGTCGAGTAATTTTCGCTATAAAACTGCATGGCCCAAGCGACAGGCGATGTTTTCCTTTGAACCTCAGGCTTGACAGAACTTCTCTGGTATCTCTTCCACTATGTCTGTCCGTTGCCTCCTTCTGTCTGCCGTAGCTTTTATTTCTTTGTCCAATGCACAAACATATGTCAACTCTTCCGGCTACGAATCTCCTGATGTCTATCCATCTCGTACGTCGAACGCTATGCTTGCTAGGTATTAGGTACTGAGCCTCTCTAGCGAATATAACAGGAGCAGGAGGATGGACTGCCGCTTTGGCTCGAGCACGAGATTTTGTCAAGCAGCTCACTCTCAATGAAAAAGTATACATGGTTACAGGTGTGACAGGGTGTGTTGAACGTACATTTTTTCTTCTTCAATACTCAGTAGCTCTTAGACCATGTGTTGGCAATATCCCTCCGATTCCTCGACTTTCGTTTAACGGACTATGTCTTCAAGATGGGCCATTGGCAATTCGTCAAGCTGTGAGTGCTCAACGCGAAAACAGAAAGTATGTAGAGTTGATTTCATTCAGGACTACGCAAGCGTCTTTTCGGCCGGGGTTTCCGTCGCTGCCAGCTGGGACAGAGATTTGGCGTATCAGCGAGGTGTTGATCTGGGCAATGAATTCAAAGGAAAGGGAGCCAATGTTGCTCTGGGTGTAAGTGGGATCTTATATTATCTACAAATCCCCCCTTTGCCCGTCTGGTTTTGCCTTTCCCACCATCAGCGCTCACATGTGCTTGCACTGATATGAGCGTGATAGCCTGTCGTGGGACCACTCGGTCGAAATGCGCTCGCTGGCAGAAATTGGGAAGGTTTCTCCCCAGATCCAATACTTACAGGAGCTTTGGTCAACGTGACTGTTTCTGGCATGCAGAGCACGGGCTTGCAAGCTTGTACAAAACACTACATCGGTGCGGTAGCTCTAAGTTTTCTGTTTGAGGCGGTAACTCACCAAATGCAGGTAATGAACAGGAGACGCAGAGAAATCCATCAACTGTTAGTGGCACCACTATCGAAGCAGTGTCTTCCAACATCGACGACAGAACCATGCATGAAGTGTATTTGTGGCCATTTGCAGAAGCAGTGAAGGCTGGAACGGCATCTTTAATGTGCTCCTACAACAGGATCAATGGTTCATATGGCTGTCAAAATAGCAAGACTCTGAATGGCTTGTTGAAAGAAGAGCTTGGATTTCAAGGTTACGTGATGAGTGACTGGGGAGCGACTCACTCAGGAGTTCCTGCAATATTAGCTGGTCTCGACATGGATATGTGCGCCATGGTACATTTGAGGAAGAGATCAGATGAGCTGACAGACTAACAGGCCCGGCCCGCTTGGATTTCGAACCACCTCAACGGCGAGCTTCTTCGGCGGGAACTTGACCATAGCAGTCAATAACGGAAGTGTTCCCATTTCACGACTAGACGATATGATACTGCGCGTGATGACTCCTTACTTCTACCTAGGTCAAGATAGCTATCCAACCGTCGACCCTGACAGTGCCGCGCTCAACAATTTTGTGCCAGGCTCTTCCAATTACTCGTTTGACCTTAGCGGGCCATCAGGTGTCGACGTTCGTGGGAACCACGCAACTCAAATTAGACAACTAGGTGCTGCTTCAGCTGTCTTGCTTAAGAATGTCAATAATACGCTTCCATTAAAGGCACCTAAGAATATTGGCGTCTTCGGCAATGATGCCGCCGATGAGTCAGATGGACTGTACAGCCCTTCAGACGTACCACAAAATCTTTTTGGTTTTAATTTCGGCGCGCTCTACGTGGGCGGTGGCTCTGGGACCGTAAGCAAATTGAATTCTTCAGCCTAATTGATGGCTGACAGTCACCTTCAGGGACGACTTACTTACATGGTATCTCCCCTCGAGGCTATCAAGGCCCGTGGAGCGCAGGATGGTGCTCTGGTCCAATACATCACCAACAATGCCGCGATTTCAACAGAAATACCGTCAATACTCCCAACTCCAGAAGTTTGCCTTGTGTTCCTCAAAACCTACGTTACTGAAGGTCGGGACCGGACATCTTTTGAGGCTGACTGGAACTCAACTGGAGTTGTCAACAGCGTCGCAGCTCGATGCTCTAATACGGTGGTTATTACACACTCCGGAGGAATCAACACAATGCCATGGGCTGACAATCCGAATGTTACCGCCATAATTGCGGCTCATCTCCCCGGCCAGGAGATTGGTAATTCAGTCGTCGATATTCTTTACGGAGCCGTCAATCCAAGCGGCAAGCTTCCGTATACCATTGCCTTTCAAGACTCGGACTACAATGCGCCAATTGTCAATCTCACCGGCTCAACTGATCCCAACGCATGGCAAGCCGACTTCACCGAAGGGCTTCTCATTGACTATCGCCATTTTGACTCAGCCAAAATTACACCCCGTTACGAATTTGGTTACGGCCTCTCCTACACCACTTTTTCCTTGTCAGGTCTTTCCATCACGCCTGCTGGCTCCAACCTCACCGCTTACCCACCGCCAATCAGTGGCGACACGCCGCCAGGTGGGAACTCGGCTCTCTATGATACTATTGCGACTGCTACGGTCACGGTCACGAACATAGGCCCTGTGGACGGTGCAACAGTGGCACAACTATATGTTGGATTTCCTCAAGACACGAGTCCCTCCGGAACGCCACCTCAAGTTTTGAGGGGCTTTGAAAAAGTGATGCTTGCTACAAACGCGAGCCAGACTGTCAGTCTGCAAGTGACGAGGAAGGATCTAAGCTTCTGGGACATAGGAGCTCAGGACTGGAAAATCCCTTCTGGGGCTTTTGATATGAGGGTTGGATTGAGTAGTAGAGATATTGTGGAGACGCAGAGTGTGAAGTTGCTGTAGGATACATAGCTGAGAGTGTAGCTCGTATGTTTCGCTTTGAGGGCTTTTGAGTCACCCGTTAATGGACAGGGAATCGACAGAATTCTGATAATATCCTTATGCGAGAAAATTAGAGTTAGACATAGTATAGATCCATGGGTAATGATAACCACCCGGCGGCCACCGCTTTGGCGCCTGCCAAGCTCGGATCAACGGTCGGCTAACCTGCAGTCTTGCAATTTTTCGTTAAAACTTAAAGAGTGATGAGGTCGACTAGAGAGCACGGGGGCATGGAGGTCGTGGGTTACTCCAAAAATTACACGAACTAAGAAGGATGGACTATATGACTTTGTGGTAACATTGCCATGACGACGCTATGCTGACCTGAAAGCTCTGCTGAGCATGAAATATTGCCGATTGCGTTCCACAGCACTTGTGCAGGAACCGAGTATTCTTGCGCCGAGCTCCCCAATTTGCTTTCGCTGCCAAATCAGGCTCTTTCACCGGAATACACGTCTCACGCAAACGACCCGTCTTCACTTTAGGGATCAAAGACAGCAGTCCACAATAGCCGCTGCGGTCAACGCAGCTCAAAATGCCTTTTCTCAAGCCCTGCCTCGGAAACCGTCGAGCGATGTTACAATCGACCCATTACGAACGGTGGGTAAAGAGCTGAAATTTCTCAACAAGAACATAAGACAACTCCTTGGTTCCGGTCATCCAATCCTCGATACTGTCTCAAAATACTATACCCAAAGTGAAGGCAAACATGTCCGCCCTCTCCTCGTCCTACTCATGTCCCAAGCCACCGCTTCTGCTTCGAAGCAGACCAGGAATATATATACAGCTTCTATCGATGAGCCCTTAACATCTCCGACCGTTCTATCAGATACCAATCCTGACTCTCTTACAAACCCTATCCCCTCTACGCCCGAAGATTCGTCCTATGCCTTTCCAAATGACCCCCGTATCCTCCCCTCTCAACGCCGTCTCGCCGAAATAACGGAGCTGATCCACACCGCCTCTCTCCTCCACGACGATGTCATCGATCACAGCACGACCCGCCGCTCCCATCCGAGCGCCAACATCCAATTCGGCAACAAGATGGCCGTGCTAGCGGGCGACTTTCTCCTTGGCCGCGCCTCCGTCGCTCTAGCCCGCCTCCGTGATCCAGAGGTCACCGAACTACTTGCGACCGTGATAGCGAACTTGGTCGAGGGGGAATTCATGCAGCTTCGGAATACTGCACTCGACGAGAAATCCCCGATCTACAGCGAGGATGCTATTTCGTACTACCTCCAGAAAACGTACCTCAAATCCGCGTCTCTGATATCTAAATCCTGCCGCGCGGCAGCGCTTCTGGGGAGTAGTAGCCGCAACATCGTCGAAGCAGCATATGCATACGGAAAGAACCTGGGCCTCGCTTTCCAGCTGGTAGACGACATGCTAGACTACACAGTCACAGCAGGCGAGCTCGGGAAACCCGCCGGCGCGGATCTAGAACTCGGCCTGGCTACAGCGCCGTTGCTATTTGCGTGGAAGGCGAGGCCGGAATTAGGAGACCTGGTCGGGAGAAGGTTCGCCGCAGAAGGGGACGTGGAGAGGGCGAAAGAGATCGTCCTCCAGACCGACGGCTTGGAGCAGACGAGAGCTCTAGCCCAGGATTACGCGGACAAAGCCGTGCAGGCGATCAGTGGGTTTCCTGATGGCGAGGCGAAGGACGCTCTGGCGGAGATGTGCGTCAAGACGCTGAAGAGGAGGAAATAATCATCAGTCCTCTCTCCATCTGCGAAAATGTATAGTCACATGCAGCTCAATTTATCGATTTCATTCGCCTGAACCTCTCCAATTACAGACCCTGTCCATGCGATATGTCCAACTACCTATATCTCATTGCCAAACTCAAACAACTCTATTCTCTCCCCCTAGCCAAAATCTAGTAACCAAAATATCAAATCACCCTCACCCCCCCTCGGCCTCCCACCTGACCTACTTTACTATACGCATTTCCCCACAAGTACAGTCCTCCACCATCCAAGCCGCACCCCTAATCCCATCCCCCACCCACACTCCTCCCCTGCCCTTCCCTTCCCTTCAGCCCTCCCTTCCTCCCCCCTTTCCCCTACCATGTAAACCCCCGCACGCTCCGTTTAGCGCAGCAACGAGTCTTGGATGTCAACTTTATTCCGTCCCATCTCGTTGTGGGTACTTACTCCAGGTAGTTCAACCTTGGACAGAATCAGAAACATGCAAGGGGACACTCCACTCCTATCCACTCTTATGCACCCGATCCATTCAAAAACACTTCATTAATCTGGTTTAATCAGGTAGATACTACAGTCTATCTAGTCAGTTAGTCTTAAGAAAGGGGAAAAAGCAGGGTCCAATCTATCCATCTAAGCAGGCAAGCAGCCAGGCAAGCAGGTAGACAGCGAGTCCCTGTCCCGTCCCCAAATCCCCAACACAACACCTCTCAGTCCAGCCCAACCCATTCTCTATCCATGCCCAAGTCCTCGTTTCCTCGTCTCGTCGCCTTGCATTGCATCAGGAGTATCAAATCAAATTAGGGCTTTATCAAAAACCAGCAAACCCATACAACAAGCACCTCACCCCATCTCATCAAACCATCAACCTCACATCTCCTCCCCCCTCACCCCCAACCTACGCCTTCAACCCTACAGCTTCGCCCCCTCCCCCCTCTTCACCAAACTCGGCCCCCTGCTCAACCACCCAAACCTCCCTGCCCCCGCCGTCGACCCAGGCGTCGGCGTAGCCGCCAACATCTCACCCCTCTCCTCCCCCTCCTGCCCCGGCGGATTCGGCTTGGGCGGCCCATGCCCATGCCCCTCCTCGGGCGGCGGCTTCGTAGCTCTCTCCGGGGGATTGGGCTTCGATGGGGGAGGACCTCCCAAAGAAGGGGGTTGCTCCTTCGGGGGTCTAGCTGCGTCTGCTGCGAGGTTGGGTGGGTTGGGTTTTGATGGAGGGGGAGGTCCTAAGGAAGGGGGTTGCTGAGTTGGAGGTTTTGCGGCCTTATCTTCTGGTTCCGGATGGGTGGCGTGCTGGTTGGGCTCCGGTGGGCTAGGGGTGGGTGGCTTTTCAGGGATGTGGGAGGTGACTTGTTTTGTCTTCGCCTCAGCTTCGGTTGAAGGGGTCGCGTTTGGTTCGGACTTGTTGTCTGAAGAAGGTGGAGAGCGTTGTGGAGGCTCTGCGACGGCGACTCCTGGTACCGGGTGGACTTGAGGTGAGGCGGGTACGGGAGAGGATTCTTGCGGTTGGTCTTCCTTTGTCGGAGGCTCATCAACGGTGGTCTCATTTGTGGGACTATCTTCACTGGCGGTCTCTTTTGTAGGAGCCTTCTTCTTAAATATCGATAACAGTGTGGGTGCCCTTGAAGGTTCCGGTGCTGCCGCGGGCGTTTGGGTAGGTGCCTGCTCCGTGTTGACAGGCTTGTCCTCGGCGTCCGCCTGAATCACTGCACCTTCCCCACGCGGAGGCTGCACTTCCGTCGCCAAACTATTCGCTGATTCCCCCAAACTTGCTCTTGATGTCGTTGAGGAATGCTATTCCTGTTGATGTTCAGCTTCAGCTTCTTCCCCTGAGGCACCGCTTTGTTCGTGACCAAAGTATCTTGCAATAGCTCCCACTATACCCATGTCTACCGAGCTGACAAGATCTCTCAGATGTTCCTCTAATTCCTCCGGCCTTTCAAACGTCCTCCATATCTGTTTCGGCACTTTCCGAAATGCCTTCTCGAACCGAGCATCGTCGTTGATTTCCCCAGCCCAGGTCGTGTCGGTGACCTTGCGGACATAGATGGCTTTGATCCACTTGGGATGGTGACGATAGGCCCGGGCGTAGACTTCGGGATCTGATTGCGTCGAGTCCCCAATACAGATCATCTTTCGATGGGGAAAACGTTTGTGAAGCTTCATGATTTCGCCAAATTTGTAAGCTCCTACCCCGATGGTTAGGCACCTCAACATGCCCTGAGGTCCTTTAAAAGTTGTTTTCCGACTTGTTAGATTGCCCCTACCGTCGCGGAGTACCAGCTGGCCTTGAGGATAATGATCGCGTATGAAGTTGTGAAGAAACGGATAGAGATTATAGGGAGAAGCGGATAGGTAGAACCAGGCGGGGGACTTGAACTGATCATGGATCAATCTGTAGAGATCAGGCATGCCTTCTGCCGGTACTGGCACATCTGCGAGTGTTGTTCGAAGGAGAGCAAGTGGATCTAAAGTATCGGAATGCTTGACTGTGTCATCGATGTCAGATATGACAGCCCATCCATCAGGGCCAACAAATCTTGTATGACACCGGACAGGAGGATCGAAAGCAGGAAGGGTGGTTGCCTCTAGCAGTGTGCCATCGGGTAGATCGGCAGCACCAACTGTGACACGCTTGAAAATGGTCCCTGATTGATCTGTGGCAGGAAGGGATTCGGTCAAAGTCCCACCATTAGGGTTCGAAATCTGAAGATTGAGTGTGACGGCCGGAACAACAGTATCGATGAAGGGCTGAAGACGTTTGGCAATTCGCTTCCTCGCTTCTTCATTTGGCCCCACATCGCCATCGATCCCTATATTATCTGTCACCCATGCAACAAACTCTCCAATATCAGTTCTTGCTTTCCCAAAAACGCACACGGTGTAATCTGCTTCCCAGTCAGGATCCCTTCTGCGTGAAGATGATGGTAGCCATCGCTTTTTTGCTGGCTGCCACGCAACATTGTCTAGGAGCCAGACTGTATGTTGGCTTGTATCGGCATCGTGAGAGAAAGGGTTGTGCTTTCCGAATACATGTGGTGAGAGTCGCTTGGAAATTTCCATTGTATGGCGAGGACCGGGAAGATATGGAGCTGACTTTTCGACACCATCAAAATTCGAGCGCCTGCGAGTTGCCTGCTCTGCCTTTGTTTCGACGTATCGAACTAGACAGGAGATTCAATTCAGCCGTCTCATTAGACCAAAACCGCGCTCATATAATCCAAAGCGAGGTATAGGGCGCATAAATCAACATGTAGGAAGTACACAACGATTTGAGGGTGGCATACGTGAAACGCTCGTGGCCTGTGATAGACGATGGGCACAAATGGAAAATCAAGTTCGAGAACACTGTGTCGCCGAGGATATTAAACAAAAAGCTTCGGAAATCGTTCTCAGAAAGACAAAACAGCCATTCTAGCTAATAGCGGCCTCCGATATGGTCAAGGAGCTTGAGTAGGTATCCTTTGGAGACTGAGGGAAGAAAGGTGGGTGTACTGACAGTCAGGTTGAGCAGCTGGGGCTCCAGCTGCGGTTGGGGCTGCGGCTGCGGCTACCATGCTTTACCAACGAGTTGGTAGAATTTAGGATGCAAAGATGTAGTGTCTGCACTTGTGATGTAGGAGATGATACCAAAGGAATAACGCAGGTGAAAGGAATGCAAACCAGGTGACCAGAGCAAAGAAAATCTAGGCAGACAAGAAGCACGAGCTTCGAGCAAAAGGCCTGCCATGGCGTCCAAGCAGCTGGCAGTGGCAGGCGCAATACGATCTCGTCTCTGTGGAAGTGGAGGGCACGAGACGAGGTAACGAAAGAGCATCGCTGAGATGGCTGTCACGGGGAAGGGACTCATGACCGGCGCGGAAGGCGAGACGAACGCCACAACATGGGCCAAGCAGGTTGCCTAATTCCATCGAGAATGTGATAACTCAGGCCTTTGTGAGCAAAGCAGAGTCCTGTCATTCTGCTGCGCCATTGACGAGGGTCGAGTAGATTATACGAATCAACATCAAAGGTAGAAAGGGAGAGAACACGCGCTTATTGTAGCGGGGATGCGAAGCCAGCAGATCGAGGCGGCATTTCTTCGGCAATACCATCTTAGCACTTCATGGTCGCATGAATAGCAAGAATAAGCTGGTGGATGAGAGAAAAACATCCGTTCAACATCAAGGTTAGGGAACCTGTTACCATGCTAAGTTTAGGGCTCAGACTTGTGAGACTCAAATCAATCTGAATTTTAAGCGTGCGTATCACGCCTGGGTATATTAAAAAACTTGCTCATCAAAGCCTGCCCAGGCCAAACCTTCGCCCCAGCACAATCTACCATTAATGCCAAACTCCCTGAGAACCTGTTATGCAACGTGCCATGTTCATCAAGCTCATAACTCATTCACTCTCATCATATCCACCAACTGCCTCATCACTGGTCAAGACAAATCCGGCTCCGTACGCTCGGTAACCATACTCAGTAGCCTTGCATGATCTCTAACAGGCGACGACGCCTCTTCCGCGTCTTCCAGGTCCTCTTCAACACCATCATACTGTTGTCCGTAACGTTTCTCCGGGCTCTCCGGCCACACATCTCCGTCCATGCGCTGAAGAAGGTCCAAACTTCGTCTTCCCATGGTGGAAATGTTGCTCCCCGCACTCCGTGCACCAGGGGTGATAGGACGATGAACGACTTCCTCACTGCTGTTGTTTTCAGAAGCGGTGACATACTCGGTTGCTGATGTTGATGGGCGTGGAGTGGGATTAAAATCGTCAAGGAAAGTCGGCTTCTGGAATCTCATCTGCTGCGTGTCGCTCATAGATCGGACGGGACCAAAAGGAACAGATCGAGTAGGGCTTAGGGACTTGAAACGTTCAATAGAGTCTAGAGCGTAGGCACGGCCGAGGGAGTGCGCGTTTACCGAATCATTGTCGCAATCATCGCTGCTGTAGTTGGACGATGACGACGCATCAGATCGGGATGGCTGTTGGCTCTTGTCGTCACTGCCTCCACGATTGATTGACCCAGACACTCGCCGCAGGCCAGGCTTTCGATACTGAGACTGGGTGTCTTCTTCTCCAGCAGTAAGGATGCCTTGACTGGGATAACGGGCATGGTGAGGTACTTTCACAGGGCTTGGAATCACTCCTTGACTAGGATACCGGTCGTGCAATTCTGGACGCGGAGAAGCATACTTTGAAACAGGATCGGGCTTTTTGACGGGATCGCCAGATGGCGAGCTCCCCACATGTGAAGCAGTTGTTCGAGTATTGCTGAACGTGAACGGCCGCAATTCAGGCACTGTCTGAGCTTTTCTGGACGTAGATTGCCGGGTTCCGACGCTTTCAGATGCCGCACCCTGCCAAGATGTTGGCTTTGTAGGAGTAATCTCTGGTGATGATGGTAGGCGAGGGAGCTTTTTGTCCATGCTCAATGTTTCAACGCCCTTACTCCCTTGCGGAATGGGCACGGGGGAGGCTGTCCCCAGAATCACATCGTCTGCCTCCTCGTCCTTGATCATCCTGATGCCATATTTTGTCTTAGTCTGATGAAGGGTTCCTGGTTTGGTTGTCGACGTTCTTGGCTTGAACGGATTCAGAGATTCCTTTCGTAATGGAAGAATGTTCCCTTTTGGAAAAAAGTCGTTCTGATTGAAGACGCTTCGAGAGTGTGGGGATTGCAGCTTCTCCTCATCGATTGGAGGAGGTATATTAGCTGAACCAGAGCCACCAGTCGAAGCGATGAGGTCACTTAGACTATCATTTCTCATTGGCCTATTTTGGCTCTTAGCTAAAGGCATCCCGGCAAGGCGAGACGAAATAGACTTTTCAGGCCCAGTGGCATCCACATCCAAGCCAAGCCTGTCTCTTACCTTTGATGAGATCTTGCCATCAGCCATTGCTGCAGCAAGTTCACTCTCGGCTTCCTGCTTCGAGTGGCTGGACAATGGGGAAGCTTTCCTCTCAGCCCCTGTGGACGTTGATTGAGCATTGACCTGATCTGAGCGAATATCTGCATCACAGGTGTTGAAATTGCTCCTGTAGCTTGATGATAGAGTCGCCTTGCTGTCAGTTCCTGCAGAAATGATCTGGAAATTGTATGGCCTCGAAATGGTCACATCACAAATACCAGGATTGCTCATGTATGTCGAGCCGATGTTCAACATGCTTTTGCTTCCCGGGAGGAGTTTTCCAATACGAGCACTCGTAGTGACGGCTCGATCGAGTGAAGGTCTTGCCACATGGGTGTTGATAGTCAGACGCCTGTTCTCAGTATCAGGTCCAGATGACTGATTTCGTCGCAGCACTTTTTGTTCGGCTTTTGAAAGACCGCCGAATGTCGAAGTATCAGCATTTTTAGTGCTATTCGAAGACCTAGACGATTTGATATCTCCAGCCGGGGTCTCTCCGGTGGTTGTAGAGGTGGAGGGACGAGCGACGCTTGTTCCATCCGAACTTGCCTTAAAAGTTGCAAGCCGCTGTTTCAAGTCACTAATCTCTCTATCTTTCTTGTCAATAATAGTTTGTTGGCCGCTGAGAACGTCTTCGAGCGTCTTCTCTAACTCGACCTGTTGCTGCGCTAAGATCTCAAATGCTTCCTCCAATTTTGCGTGCTCCCGTGCGTCTTTCTTGTACCCTCTAACATCTAATTTGAACAACTCTATTTCTTTGTGGAGGCCTTGCAGTTTGTCGTTCTTGTCATGAATCAATTCGGTCAAAGAGTCGAGCTTGGCGGATTTAAAATCTTGATCGCGTTTCTGTTCAGCAGCAAGCGCTTTCCAGGACTCAACACTTGTCCAGGCTTCCCGCAGTTCGCGTTCTCTAGTCAAATACTCTGATTGATGTATCTTGATAAATTTTGGAGAACCTGGCGGACTCATAATCGTTGGATCTGAGGAGACAGCTTCTTGGTCAGTCGTTTCTTGATCGTCATCCATGATTTCTCGGACATCCTTGACTAAGTCTTTGACATCCTCAGGTGGGTCGTTTAAAATCGAAGAGTTGATTTGTTTGATGAACGAGATCAGTATTTGCCTTTGCATCTGAGTCGAAGATTGAAGAGAGCCGATCAACTTTTCCAGGTCTTCAATTGAAGATTTCTTGTCCTCCGCCACGGCTGACACCGAGTCAAGCTCATCACGTGTCTCCCGAAGCTCAACGCGTACTTGCTCTAACGCATTTTCAAAGGTTGGAACTACATCAAGCATGGTGTGGTTGTAGGAGGATGCGATTTCATCCGCAGAGCATCCAATACCTCTGAGATGCTACATAGGAGTTAGCTCATTCTTAGAAACATATTGAAATGAAAAATTCACGTACCTCGGTCACGAGCTCTAGCTCAAATTTTGCATTTTGCTGTTCCCTTGACTCGGCCGCTTGCTGCAAGTCTTCTTTGAAATATTGTAACTGTCTTTGCATTGCCGGAATCCAATTGGCTTGGATCAGAGATGAGTGACATTCAGGCAGAACTTGCATGAGCTCCTCAATAGTCATGCTAGCGAACGGCTTCATAATCTTCTGGGGAGAGGCAGACCTCTTGCTCTCCCTAGTTCCGAAGACCTTCAGCATGTCTGATTTGTCTTGAATTGGAGAGCTGGCAACGCTCAGGCTTGGTGGAGATTTCGTTTGAGTCGAGCTGCGGTCATCTAGAGAGGATCTTGTTGAGCGAGAAGAGCTCGTAGATGCAACAACGGAGATGATATCCGGAACCGCGTTTTGGAAGTCGAACCCTTGATTCGGTAAGAGAATCGACCCTGGCAGCTCACAGATATCGGGTATAGGAAGAAGAGGCAGGACCGGCAATGCAGGCAAGTCTTTGAAGAGTACAGAGTTCGACTTGCAAGGTGTTGCAGGTGCAGACGAAAAGCCTGGTGGTGAGGGGTCGGTCACCCTCAAGTGAAGTAAATCCTCGGTGTCATGTTTTGGAGTGTTTGGGGAAGCTAAGGGTGTGCGATCTGAGTTTTCTTCACTGCTCTCGGAGTTTGGTTTTATTGACTTTTGACCCGGTGAAGGTAAAGGAAGCGGCGGTATCGTGGGCACCGCTGGTGTTTGCATCCTATCATTGAACATCGCACTTCCGGTTGTTAAAGCAGCAGAGACAATACCACCCTCTGGAAGTGATGGAATCGCTATTGGCGGTGGCACCGATTTTCGCTTTCGCATCCTCTCAAAGGGATTCATACTCTGTCTCTTGTTTTCCACTGGTGTCGTTGACCGCGACCCATACACCTCTGCCAGCTCCTCCAGCTGTACAAACCCTCCCAGCCCTCCATTGCACGTTAGTCTCGAGCGATTCTGTTTCGCCGAGAAGCGAGAACTCATTCTACATCAGCACGAACGAAAAGAGAGTAAAAGCAAAGGGCAAGGAAAGACGATCGAAAGTTGCCGCGAGCAGCAACATCACATACGAGGAAAAGACTCCGGAAGAAAAATCGCAAAACGGAGGATAGAGCAGCATTAGCTTCAGTCGGCCATCAAGTTTAAGCTTCACACCCCAGACCGAAGGATTCGCGTGGATGGCGCCGGCCCATTGGAGAGATTCGAGAAAGCCCAACACGGGTGGGACACAGCCTTGTGGCTTGCCAACGCGACCAAGAGCCTCACCAATCGAACAACGCCGCTGCAACGAAGACGCCTCGTTGTGCAGGCAGGCTGCCTACGCCGGCCAAGTCGGGACGGAAGGTGGTGTAATGATTAATGCGACGACTGAGACTCTGCAAGAGCGATATATGTCCGATGCAGGTGACCACGAGGTCTGTGCCGGGGCCGGCGTCTATTGTTGAGAGCCGAGTCGCGAAATTTGCTCTCGCGCACTCTCTGGGGGCTGCCCCTGCTGCACTGTACAGTACGTACAGGTCGGCTCGTCCACGTCGGATCATCTCACGTCCTGTGTTTCGTCACCAATGCGAGGCTGAGGAGGTGCTCGAACGGAAGAAGAGATGATCTTCCATAGTTAGCATCGGCGAAGAGCGTGAGATGACGGGGAGAACAAAAGCTGAAACGTGTGGTGTGGAAGGGGAGGGTTGGGAAGAAGCCGTTGGGTGCCAAGGGGAAGAAGAGGCTGGAGACTAGACGAGAGCCCGAGGCAGCGGCGAAGCGGGGGGAGGAAGGATTTGCGGCGCAGCCTCCACCGATTTTAGAGAGCTGCTTGGCTCCGTTGACTCGACCTCGTCAAAACGTCTTTATCCCTATCAAGCATTGTCCGAGCGTCTGCCAGAGGCTTCAAATAGTCCTGATGACTCTTCTAAGGATCGAGTCGTCGCAGCTGTCAGCGAATTGCCAATTCTTCGTATCACTGGCTACGAATGTGCGAAAATCCTCTTCAGCCTTGTCACCAGCCTTCGTTCTCGCTTGATCTATTTTACGACAAGTAGGGGACGATACCATGTTGGCTTTTGCTACAAGGCCTACAGTGACTACTAGATAATGCATTGCCTGGTCTCCAGAGGCAAACAGGTAGAGAGCTAGCTTGTGTACGTATATAGGTAACATTAAAATACCAGCTGTGGCCGCGTCAAATCGAGAGACATTATCGTCATCTCGAAACAAGAAGGGCCCACAACCAGTCAGCACTCTATCAAAAGTCTCATTAGTCGACTGTTTCATGGTCAGTCACGCCCTTTCGCAACTTTAACATATGGATGGTCATCATGTCATCATCATCATCAATCTTCCCGACATTTTCATACACTAAGCTCGCCGTCCTCGTCACGTCGGTGGTCTTCCTTCTGGGCTCAATCATATGGGACGGACCACCGTGGGCAGTGCGAGACTTCCTTCAGACGTACATTCCGCAGCTCCGGCGTGAGTATTCTGATCCTCCGTGGTTGCATTTAGACTGGCGGGAATGTTATGTCGACCCCGGTTTCAATATATCAGCCGTCTTATCCGTAGCGGAGGAGCATGCGTCACACAGCTGGGAGTATGGTGTGTTGGCGGAGGCGATGCTTGAGCTGTATAATCGAGAACTCTCAGTGTTCAGCAAAGATGCTTTCCCGGAAGGCAAGCTTCCCAGATTGACAACAAATAATGTTTCTGAGGTGACAAGCCTCGCCTTCGCCCAGCCTCTGATAGATTTGAATCACAAAAGAGGAATTTTGATAGACGATGGCTCAAACTCGGATCCTGCCTCACTTGGTGTCTCTGCCCTCTTGCTTGGCCAAGCTTTACCCGCTTTTGCAGAGGCTGCCAGAAAGCAAGCAAACACCTTGCTTAGCTCCACTCCACGCTTTGCTAACGATGCCCTTTCTCATCGAGCTATCTCGGCCGAGATCTGGGGAGACTTTGTCTACATGGTTCCGCCTTTCCTGGCATACTATGCGGTGGCTGAGAATAATGGCTCGTACCTTCGTGAAGCGGTTCGTCAGAGTGCCCTGCATCGAGACATTCTTCGAGCAGGCTCAGCTGCTAAGATCTCGTCATGCGAAGGCGCGTGGAAGCATTTCGCCGTTGGTCCTGAGGGAGGAGAATTCAGCAAGCACGGCAACCCAGCACTGTGGACCACTAGCAATGGCTGGGCCGCAGCGGGAATGGTCAGGGTATTAGCAACGATGCACCAGTGGAAGGGGAGAGGCGTCAATGACGCCTGGAATGATTTTGACACAATGCTTGCAAACATGATAATTGAGATCATGAATTGCGCTGTTTCTGCTCCACCAGAGGAATTGTTAAATGGAAGAGGTAGTCTCCTTAGAAACTATCTTGACGATACGAAGTGGTTTGGCGATGCCGCTGGGACTGCGTTATTGGCCTCAGTAGCTTACAGGCTTGCAACGTTGTTCCCAGAAGTGGAATGGGGTGCTTACACGCAGTGGGCAGATCGAAGTCGAAAGGCTGTCGTGTCCTCTGTGAATAAGGAGACTGGAGTGATAAGCCCGGTAGTCAAGTGGAGCGACTGGCACGATACGCAGCCATGGGGTCAACCCTCATCAGAGGCCCAGAGTTTTGCCATATTGATGCATGCAGCTCATCGAGATTGTGTCTGTGCTTGGCGATGCCCTGCAGATTTGGAGGAACAGCCTTTTGTTCCCTCCTAGCGTAAATTTCTTCACATTCAAGAGCAATTCAAGGATATAAGTACCCCTTTTCGAAATAGTTGCCGTAGATGTCAACTAGGCCACTTCGTCCCTTGGGTGCAGCATTTCTAACCACCTTGATTTCGCCTTTCCAATGCCCTTCAGTAAACGGAAGGTCGATGGCTGAGCGAGCAGGTGAGGACGTCCGTACCGCTCTGCCTCCAGCGAATGTAGATTGATTAGGGCTACCGTCCATTTGTTTCCGAAGGAGGGTATCTTCGTACTCTGCTTTTTTAGCTTTTCGAAACTTTGACAGTTCAACGACGACGTCTAGCAAGGGCTCTTCTGCGCTCGTAGGCGCAGTCGTACGACTAGACTGGTTAGGAACGTGTGCTGGAAGCTCGAACCTTGATGCAGAGGTTATTGTAGGCCGGTCTTGACTTTCGAAGCTTCCACGAGTACTGGAGGCATTACTCGCAGCGCGTCTCCTTAATGGCAGGCTTCTTGGACTCTGCAAAAAGGTTGGACTTTTCGCCGAAGGCTCAATGCTTCGGAAACTATCCGGAGTGCCCGGCGTACTTTCATCCTCAGGCCCAAGGATGACTTTTTCATTCAAAGCAGCCATCGGAAAATATTTCTCCGGCTCGTTGTTGTAGACACCACACTCGTCTTGCTCCTCACCCTCCTCGCCAAAAAATGAGAAATCGCGTTCTGCAGCCGACCAGAGGTTTTCGCTATCACGGTCACCGGTTGAGGATCGGTTCCAAACCCCCGTTGTTGGGGCTGTGACCCATGGAGAGAGTTTAGAGGTTCGACCAGTTGATGTTGGTTGCTTTCCAAGTTGTCGGTTAACGGGAGACATCTCCAGAACAATTGTTCGTAGGGCGAACAATGTTTTCGCGTGGAATATTTCAGCACTGATGCGACTTCTGCCCGGTGGGAGAGAATAGTTAGTCTGAGCTTGTAACAGTGCAAGTGAAGCCTCATCCGCGCAAGCAGATATGAATGCGATGAGGGCGGAGATCAACGGTGAAGATTGAGGTACTTGCGCTGGAACATCAGTAAGCACCAAAGTCTGCACGTGAGGAAAGGCAGACGGATGAAGATAGGTAGAGTGGAGCTTAGCGACCTGGCCGCCAATGGGGACAGAGCATGAGGTGCGCTTCTGCATCAGAGCTTCTATTCGCGCTGCTCGCTCTGTGGGTGGTGAGCCGGGTGGAGAAGTACCTGAGCTCATTTCCAGGGGTTTTTGAAGATTAGGGGTGCTTCCAGAAGTTTTTTGAGACTCTATTCTCTTGCTAGTAAGGCCAGTACCCGTAGCATTCAGTACTAGTTCTTCACCGTCGCTTTCAGGCACTTGTTGCAGATTTGCATCGTTCTCAATAGGCTCGGGTGCAAAAACCCCGTCTCCTCGGACTGGGGTCGGTTGTGACTCGCTGCCGGATTCTTGTGGTGGCTCACCAACAGGAGGAGATAATGTCAGGTGAATGCAGTCTCCAGGCAACTCGAACCTTGGATCAGGGGGCTCGGCAGAAAGTTCAAAGACCGCTTCGTTAGAAGGCATCTCAATAGGTAGCTCACCGGCCCCTTCTAACTCAAATCTTGGCCCGTCACCAGGTAATTCCGTCGTAAGAACGGTTGGGGATGGTAGATCTTTGACGTGGCCTTTCTTGGTAATGACTGCATGATTAATTCGTAAATATGTAAGGCTTTGTGCCGCATACTGTTCAAGTATGGGAACAAGTTTTTCAGGACCGGGGAAGTCCACAGCGTCGTCATTCGGATTCCCGATTGACCTTGGCCTCGTCCGCTCTAGTGCGTTGGCAGTGTCGACCGATCCAGCGTCCAGCACATGTAGCCGTCTTGACTTGAGCAAGCTAGCTAAGCCTTCCACCGACAGCCGATTATCGGCAATGTAAAGATGGGTCAGACCTCGATCCGGGATATCCTCAATTGCAAGTCGTCCTGTTAGAGGATGAGTCAATAGTTTCAGTAGCTGTTCATCGAGCGTCTCGCTTTTCAACAAGTCTAGGCTGAGATGATCTGGTCCTGGAGGTAGACCAACTGGCCAGTCTCCGGTATTACTCCTGCCATTCGTTCTGGCGCTGATATTGACTTCTGGCGCCAGAAAGCAAGCTTGCATCAACGAGCGGACAGCCATGTCGGATAGCACATTATTTCTCAGGTCTAAAACCCGGACTCTGACGCCAATAGCATTAGCAAGAACTTCTGCCTCTCGATCCCTTAGTCCAATGCCTCGTAATTTCAAGACACGAAGACCGGAAAGCGTCCTCACTGCCGAAAGGACCGACACATCCCTGGCTGGCTTCGTATAGGATAGGTCAAGGTAGATCAATAGTGGGAACCGAGTAATCGCCTCGATCAAGCCAACGGAGGTAGTATTCGGTTCTTGAGTGGCAGACAGGAGTTTAAGCCCATACTGGGCGAATTTGGAATCCTCACTTGGCTCGGCTGACTGGGAACTTGACGCATGCTTGAGGGATACCAAGGCGTGGTGGTCAAAAAATGGAAGCTGTGATACCAGTAGACTTTGCAAGTTGGGCAGATACTCGAGAACGTCACGTAGCCATGCACTATTGGGACCACCGTATATCTCCGATAACGCAGGCGGAAGATGGAGCGTATGCGTAAGTTGTCTGACTTGCAGGCGGACTCGCCTAAGGGTGCGCTTGAAGCGAGTTAAGGCGACTAAAATCACATTAGGATATATGCGAAAGCGAGTTCTTGCAAAAACTGTTCTTACCATATACGGCGTCATTCTCTTCGCCAAAATGGCTCGCTGGATCACCCCAGAGAAAGGGTGCAAAGATGGAATGCCATCTTCGGCAGACAAGAGAAGAGGCGCAAAGGTCTCGAGAAGATATCCAGGGCGCGATCACTTCCCAAGCGTCACGATTAACGGCCGATTCGTAAGATGGTGGGATGTCTTCCATTGTTGAGCATTATCGGGTCTGCATCAGTGGTAAGATCTCGTCACATTGATTGAGGCCTGAAGAAGGCGACGACATCGGGCTTCCCCATGCGCAGAATTCAAGAAGCCATCACGGCTCTAATCAACCTACCTTGCATTCATCTATCACACTTTGGCCCGTGCAGTCTAAAGACCATCTTGTAAGATTCGCAAAATCGCGGGAAGCGGGTCAGCCTTGCGCTTGTTGTGGCTATCTAGATGCCATGTTGGGGGCGGAAAGGGGCAAGAATTCCCGTACCACCTGACCTTGCTATTTATTATTCGACCGAGAACGTGTGATAGGCGTCAGTCCGTCTAGTCGGATCTACCATCATCTGGAACATCTCGGCTTTTTTTTCTTTTGCAGGGTGTTTTCTAGTCTAGTCGCTCGGCATTCTTATTGGAAGAGTAATAGCCTCATGTGGGATAGATATTATCATCTAATCATTCCCTCTTGAGAACCACACAGCAACCATCCTACAACTTACCACATGACGAAATATAATTCGGCAATCCAGTCATTTACTGGCGGAAAGTTATTTTCTGTAAGCCTCTGATGAAGATATAGAAAGCAATCGAAATCGTGAACATCGAAATTGATCGAATCCAGATAGAGACGCTGTGAAAAATATGTAGAAGGTCCTGGTCCTTTCTATCCACTGTCCCAACGAAGCCCGATGAAATCGATTCCAGAGCCAATCGACGCATGTTCATCGCTCGAAACCTATCAACCTCCGCAGTAAGCCTAGCACCTCAACATCCTAACCATTGACGACAGTGTAACGTCCTTGTGCCATCTTCACAATTCTGAGCCAGGCCTGATGACGAGCTTTGAGGGCAAGGTCCGAACTGTTCAGGATGCCCCGGATCTCATCCGAATGCAAAACTCGGCCTGTGGCATTCAAGACTTTAGACCAGCGCGAATGATGTGCGTGATCGTCTGATCGAGGGAATAAGTTAGTATTTTATTTTATTTTTCAGTTCTGCTTCGAAAGGGTAAAACTGACATGTATGCCTGCGGCCTGGGTGGTGAGTGCCGTGGTGGGTGGGCATTTCTGTTCTTGCTGTTTCCGCAAACTTTAGAGTTGGTTCGTGCCGGAGAGGGGCGATGGAAGATGGTTTGGCGGCTCCAAATGAGAGGGAAGAAGCATCAAGCGCGGCTTGGGGGGGGTATGTCCGGACAGATACACCTTTTATGCTCTTCCAGCTATCGGGCGGGAAGCATTCCAGCAACAAGGCTGCCTCACTGCATCGACCATGCATACAATGCTCTGTCATCCATGCTAATGGTGTTGCGGGAACGAAGCTGATAGACAGGGTTTTGTCTTTGTCACACTTCAAGAGTACTCCTTGGAACTTTGGTGGTGGTCATGACAGGCAAGCTGCGTGTCTGTCACTTACCAGCCGCTTTTCGGTATCACCGTTGAATGAAAATGGGGAGCATCTGGCGCTAATTCCGTTGGCAAGATTGGTGGCTTGTCTGTGTTACCACAAGGTAAGCTCAAAGCTGGAACAAGGCTCGGCTTGGCTGCATGGTCTGTGAAGGACTCGTAAGCGCTCCATAAATAACAGTTTTATAGATCTGATGGAGCATTTCGTCTTGAATATTTCCACTGAAGACGCTTGAAATACCTTCTAATGCTGATCTCAATGGCTTTTTTGGACCATGTTTCATATGTGAACCATGAAGGTGCCAGGAAAGCCGCAATCAGTGAGAATATTATGTCCCCATCAGGCTCGTCTTCAATTTCAGACATGAACAGCTTTGGTGTTAAGGCAAATGGGAGCACTTAGCTACCTTTGACACAAATTGGGTATTAAACCCCACATTAGAGATCTAAACAAACTTCGTAGAGCCCCATTCATCTTCTCCTGGCGGCCCCTCCGCCTCCTTCCTTGACTTCTCTCCCTGTCGCCTCTTCTCCAGGCTGTTGCGCGCCAGCCATCCAGCTCGCGAGGTCAAATCCCCCACTTCCTCCCCCCTGCCCTTGCATCGTTCGTGATATCCCAGCGAGAGGGCTGCTCTTCTGCTGCTCTTCGAATTCGGCGCGGAGTTCAGGGTCCACTGTAGCAATCATTCGTTAGTCATTTGCAAGTGCGGGCTTTGGCCGAGAATAATGAGACAAGACAGGGAGTCGTAGAAGGTATGAATCCGTAGAGAGAAGACGTACTATTGTCCATCAAGTACGGCATGCCCACGGTGAATGCGAGCGCTGCGACCGCAATCAGAATCATAGGATTCTTGAGCAAGCTGAGCGGAGAAACTAATGTGTAAAATAGATCAGTAAGTGGACAAAACATCAAGGGGGGAAGGCATTCCAAGTGGTGTTCCGGGCAAGCCTTGCACGACCAGAAGCGAAGGCGGGAGACTTACAGCCACTCCTCTCCTCATAGAACGCCCTCTTCCCCAGCATCTTAACCTCAACCACAACGCCCTCCCCAGCACCTGCGCCGCCACCACCACTGCTTAACAAACCCCCCTTATCAGCCCACTCGCCTCCCCAAAAAGTCTCCCACACTCCCTCTACCACGCCCCCTTCTCGAACATCCACGCGCATCGGCGCAAACACCTCCTCCTTTGCATACACATCCAGCAGATACGAGCCCGGCGCGAGGTCTAGGTCGGGGAAGCGGAGCGTGTTGTCGCGGCGCAGGCGGGCAGTGAGGGCTGGATTGGCGGGAGAGCCGGAGCGGAGGGTCGCGTGTGTGGAAGGGGGGAGGGCGGAGCCGGAGAGGTGTGGGGGGAGGGTGAGGATCAGGGAGGTTGCGGCGGCGGCGGTGGAGGCGGTGAGGGTGGTGAGTAGGAGGGGTATGAGAGATGGAAGAAGCATGGCGGAGAGGGAGGATAGGAAGAGACAGGCACAGAGAAGAAGAAAAGCGGCCCAAATTTTGAGAAGATTGAAAGGCCTCTAGTAGGATTCTAAAGCTTTGAATACTTTAAGCTTCAGCGCTCGCGTTTCTAGATCGGGAAGGTTCGGCGAGCATGGTCAGCCCGGAGAAGGGGGCCACGACTTCTGTCACCTTGCCCCGAATCGAGGAATAATAGCTGGAGTGGCTGGTTGCACAGGCTCCGGTCCAACTCTTTCTTTTGTACGTTGTCCCGACCTTTTCAGACTCAGTCCTTTGCTTCGGTTTTGCAATCTTATCTTTTTAATCCTTTTTAAGCTTCATGATGCCACCACGAGATACGTTTAGCCAATTTCAAAATCTAGGCTCTTCTCTCGATCGTCAAGGAATTCAAATGCTCTAGAGACTCCGTTTTATTTGTCTACCTATATTCCAAATGCATTCCACGGGCCATTACGCCGAAATCCAAACCAGCCCATTGAAAATTTTCCAATACATCTCTTAAGTCAAAGCAAAACGACAAGGCATTTAGGCTCTGTCCGTGGAATGCAATATGATCCTCATCGCCATGCTGTTTACATACCGCACATCTATAGCGATCTTTTAGAAACGCAAACCTGGAAAGCCTAACCCATCCAAGGACAGAAATAACAGTCTTCTCAATTGCATGCTAGAGCTTAGGCTTCGGGGTATTCTTCTCCGTCTCAAGAGCTTCCGCGTATAGTGCATCTAATTCTTTGCGGTACATTTTCACGGCTGGTGGACGTTTTAGTTTTAGTCTGCGAAATGGTTAGCAATTGAACCAGGTGCTACTCTCAAAAGAACGTACGTAGGTGTGAGGAGATCATTATCAATTGAAAAAGGCTCCAAGTATATGTAGCAATTTTTAATATGCTCAAACCCTGCAAATTTCTTCTTTCGTCCTGCCTTATGAAGATCTTTCAGTACCGCCTGCCGCACAGCATTGCTTGCTGCAGCTTTCTTCATCGCCTCAAAATCAGTGGGCCCGATTTTGGTGCTTAGGATTCTTCCGGCCCAGTCCGCAAAGACATCAGGTTGGACCCCGAATATGGCCACCAAAAACGTTTGAGAGCTATCACCGTGGACGAAAGCTGTTGCAAGGTATGGGCATGCATTCAAATATACCCCCTCAATCCGCTCTGGCGAAACATATTCACCTTGTGCGAGCTTTAGGACATTCTTTCGGCGATCGATGATCTGGAAGCGGCCTAAAGGGTCAATAGTCGCAATGTCACCTGTGCAGAACCAACCATCCTCAGTCATTGCCTTCTTCGTCTCTGCTTCGTTTTTGTAATATTCTTTGAAAACATTATGCCCACGGAGGAGGAGTTCGCCCCGTGGCTGTGGCTTGTCATTAACTGTGTATTCCATATCTGGAACAGAACGCAGGCACGCTTCGTTCGCGGGCATAACGGCGCCGCAATTGCCAGAAGTAAAATCGCCTACCAACTGACTCAAGCTACAAGCGTAGCTTTCTGTCAATCCGTACCCCTGTGGGAAATTGTTGCTCAATATAACGCGAAGAAACTGGTGAAGTGACGGATCAAGAGGCGCGGCACCGGATATCAAGTTCACAGTTCTCTCAAGACCGATAGCACTGGCGATCCGCCGAGACCACACGCGATCATAAAGCGCATGAGTATTGGTCGGGTTGTTCTTGTCGTTTAGATTCGCCATCTTCGTTGAGACCACGTGTCGTGCGAACACGCCGTTAAACCCTGATAGTTCGGTAGTCTGGGCTCGAATTACACCGCCAAAGCGATTGTACAGGCGAGGAACAGAGGTGAAGACTGTTGGTCGTATCATCTTGAAATCTTCGACCAGCTCAAGAATGTTTCCATGAAAATACCCGATAGCGCCTCCACTCCACAAAAGTGACCCTTCTACCAGTCGTCCGTAAATATGTGCAAGTGGGAGATAAGAGCAGAAGCTATCATTCCCAGATTGTTTTGCACATGCAAGCGCGGCAGATGCCGCTGCGACAGCGTTCGCATGTGTCAGCACTACACCTTTAGGGTCGCCCGTAGTTCCAGAGGTGTAGTTGATTGTGACAGTATCCGACGGTTTGGGTAGCCGATAAGGCTTGTTCAAAGATACGCCTAATTTCTCTACATCTTCGATGTAATGAATCGTGATTCCAAGGTCCGTAGCAAGATCAGAGAGAAGAGCTTGCTTTGAATGCCCAGCAAGCTCGCCAGCATCAAGAGGATCAAGCGATACGATGATCCGTAACTTCGGTAATCGTGGCTTAATTTTCAACAGAGCCGGTATGTGTGGCAACGAGGCAACGACGCAGGTCAGTTCTGCATGTTTGACAATGTATTCAGTTGCGGCCGGTCCAAAGGTATCGTATATCGACACTGAATACAGCGACTGCGACATACACGCGAGATCTAGGTTCCATAAGATTCGAATCGTCTTGTGCCTGCATCGCGCTTCTTACCTGTAATCTGCCACTCTGGTCTGTTTTGGCACCATAAACCAACCCCGTAATTCGCACCATGAATGCCAGCTCTCTCATGGAGCTCGACGAGACCGACCCCGAAGGCAGCTCGTCGTCGCTGCACTGTCCCGTAGTCCAACCATTGATACAATCCAAACGTCTTAGATATTGGGTCAAAAGGTCGAAAACCTAAGCAAGGCTTTTCTGGTTGGCGTAATGCTACAAGATATAAGTCAGTGGAGCCCGGAAGTACCAAGAAATTTGTCCGAACCTGTAGTCTCGAATGTATCATGTACCGTACGGATCTATGCGTGGCGGACAATCAGACCATTGTCCCATAGAACCAGAATGGCCACTCACATTTGGATCCAATGTCTCGAGTAGAGCGTCAGCGAACCTCCAATGCCGGTAAACGGCGCTTCGATCCCCCGTTTGGGACCCAGGGACGGGCACAGAATATCGACTCCCTCTCGGCGGTGGTTCTGCAAACTCCTCCGACCGTTGAAGATGGAGGGGCTTAGAGGTCTTGAATAGTTGCATGGCTCATCAATCAGCAGAGTTGTATGGAGGGGGAAGTGAGGGCAGGAAAGAATCCTGGTCTGGATAAAGAATGAGAGGGTAATGGGGAGAAAGTAGAAAATGTGATTACCACATGTTCACATTCTATCAACAGTCTATGAGGTCGAGGAACGGGTGCAAGGGTCACATGAGGAGAGTCGTGGGGAGGAGGAGGGCCTTGAAGCGTGAGATGAGCTGGGATGCGATGCGATTGTCGTCGAAGCAGTAAAAGCTCGTATCGGACATCTGAAGCTTGGCTTCACTTTTGGGGCAAGGATTCTACGATCTTGCTTAACCTCGGTTCCGGAAAACATCCCCAACTCGTCCCAGCGCACTTTTAACTCACGCGACCCTGCAGCGGCCTTGCGTCAGGATCGGCCGCCTGCAGCGACCTCCGAAGCAGCCGGTCGATCTTGAACAACCTCACAGTAAGCTTGTTTGGTGGGCTGCGTGGTGTACAAGACATCTTCCACGCTTTTCTTCATGGCTCTGAAAGATCTCTTCGCTGCTTTTTCCTAATCCTAGTTCATCCTCTTGTCCGGTAGCTTCCATCTTGCATTTAGGTGTACTGCAACCATTGGCTGCAACCATTGGCTGCGAGCTTTGGTTTATTTAAGTAAGCTCGGTCTCGCTTTGACCCGTCGGACAGTTAGAATTAGGCTCTCTCGCTGCGGCTGGCTACTCAATTGCTGCTCAGTTTCCCCTGCGCTCTGCGACGCCACAGGTATCCGCGCCAGATACTGGCCACTTTCCCTCTTCAAAGGAGATGCGTTCGGGCAATCCTTGGACTCGTGCTCGGCAAACACTTGGCCCAACTTCATGATTTTTGCAACCCAGGCAGACTCACGTCGCCAAATGAAATTTACGGCGCAATATCCTGAGCATCCCTCCATATTACTAAATTGTGCCCAGGAAGTCGGACAGCTTGAAAAACGACTCTCCAGGACGGATCTTCGTCATATTTCCTCCGCAGAGCAGCCAGGGAAAGGGCAGAGTCAGTAAGAGGTGTCATTCGATAAAAGATTTTGTACAATAATCAGATGAGGATTGAGCAACTTATGAATTCTTCTGAACGGTAAATCCGTATAGGCTCTCTAAGGTCTCAGTGACTATTTCCCGTATACATCACGTTGTCTAGCTTAGACGGGCTCTAGGTAATTTGAGCCTTCGCGGCGGAAGCCTCTGCTCGACAGGGACAGCTGTTCTTTCTTTCTCTCTTCACTTTCCCGAACTTGAACTGCTTCAGCCTAGAATTCCACTTCCTGAATAGTCCCGAGACCTACCTCACGTCGCCCCACTCAGCTTCGCATCGCCATCCGTTGTCCCTGTCTGGTTTGCGTTTTCTGGTTTGGCTTTTGCGTCGGTCGTGGCAGCCTAAATATGAGCATAGTGTTTAGTATCCTAATCTGCGCCTCACATGCCATATGTGGTCCTGTGAAAATAAGCTGGGGTCAACATACCGTGCTTGCCTTAAAGCTCTGCTCAAAATCGGCGATGATGTCGTCGATGTGTTCTGAGAGGTACAATGTCAGCAGATCATATCATTGGCTGTGGAGATGGACATACCGGTTCCCACAGAGATTCTGATCATGTCATCAGTAACGCCAGAGTCTGCGCGTTCTTGTTCCGAGAGTTGTTCGTGAGTTGTTGACCAGGGGTGGATCGCAAGCGTTTTTGAGTCGCCGACGCTGGATTGATCAGACTTGTTAGTGCAATTTCAATAAGTCAGTTGCTGACGGTGAGACCGCAGAGTCGGCAGGGACGTTTGGTTGAGGAAAACAACACACTTTGCAAGGTTCGATATCAGCTTGAACCCATCCACGACTTGAGACCCAGCGTCTGCACCACCTTTGACCCCAAACGACAAAACGCCGCCGAACCCTCTGGGCAGATACTTCTTCGCAGTCTCATGACTCTTGTGCTCCTGCAACCCGGGATACGAAACCCAAGCAACGTTCTTGTGACCCTTCAGCCACTGCGCCAGCTTCAACGCGTTGCTCGCGATCCTTTCGCAGCGTAGACTCAGCGTTTCCACACCGAGAAGTAGCTGCTGTGCGCCAAATGGGTTCATGGCCGCGCCGAGATCGCGCAGAATTTCCACCCGGATGCGGATCGCGAAGGCGAGAGGGCCAAAGGTGTCGACGAATTTGAGGCCGTGGTAGCCGGGGGAAGGATCGTTGAATTGGGGGAAGCGTTTGGCGTTTTTAGCCCAGTCGAATTTGCCGGAGTCGATTATCATACCACCTAGTCTTTGTGAGTCAAATGGCATGAAGCGCCTATGGCAGGTGAAGGCCCTTTACCAATCGTCGTGCCGTGTCCACCAATCCATTTCGTGGTGGAGTGGACCACAATGTCAGCTCCTACGCTCTGGTTAGACTGTGTGTTGATAACCGTGAATTGAGAGGCCAACCGTGTTTTATAGGTTGACAGAAGAATCCACCAGCTCCAAAAGTATTGTCGACAACTACAGGGACTCCTTTGGCATGGGCCACCTTTGTAATGTCAGAATCTCGTACTACTGCATGCGGTTCAATTCAAATTCTTGGATCTGTAGGAAGGCATATCCGCTCCATTATGTTGTCAAGTAGCCTCCGGGACGGTGGAGTAGGGCTTAAAGCCTTCCCAAGCTGGAAGATGGACAAATTGCTCACCTTGCAGATAGCCTCAAAATCAGGGACATTGTATCGAGGATTTCCGATTGTCTCAACGTATACTGCTTTGGTCTTATCGTCAATGGCCTTATCAAAGGCTTCCGGATCCTCGACCTCCGAAGTCACAAACTTGGTCTCAATTCCTAATCGAGGAAACATCACCTTCATCTGGTTATACGTTCCTCCGTAAAGATTGCTGGTGCTGACGATGTTGTCTCCTGCATGAGCGAGGGCCGCAATAGTCATGAATTGAGCTGCTTGACCAGATGCGGCGGCCACGGCCGCCATACCTCCTTCAAGAGCTGCGAGGCGCTTTTCCAGCACGTCGACCGTCGGGTTCATAATACGACTGTAAATGTTGCCGAACTCCTTGAGGCCGAACAGCCTCGCGCCATGGGCCGAGTCATTGAAGGTGTATGAGGTAGTGGCGTAGATTGGCACGGCTCGAGCTTTCGTCGCCGGATCCGGGTCCTGCCCGGCGTGCAACTGCAGTGTCTCGAAGCGAGGCAATTCATCCTGGGATGCCATGGTTAAGGATTGACTGTGCGTGCCTGGCAGATGGTGTGGGGTACAGAAGTTGGAGATGGGGGTGCGAGGACTGCAAAATCAGAGCCGAGCAGATGTGGGAAAGACGACCGTCAGTCTCCAATGCGATTGCACTGATGAAGATTTGCCAACGTCGGATCGCAAAATGCTCTCAAAAATCAGGAAGGGAATCTTATCTGATGGCTCCAAAAGGGCGTGCTCGATCGCACGTCGGACAGTGCCCCGCATCTTGAGAAAGAAGCTCACAGCAAATGTCAGGCGGGAAAATGACGTGATCAAGCCCAATGGTTGCTTCTAGTCCCCTTTGGAGCTGTCAGACGTCTATTCAGTAAGTCAATTGAGGTGATCTGCTGGCTAGATCACCATTTTCCCGGGCAAAATCACACTGAACGTAGGTGTTTTCCTACATCATGGGTGTTGGCCAGTTGAAAAGAGAATAAAACCGTGGACACGAAATGGTCACTTTCCATTATGAAAAAACCGCGGCTAGTGATGGATGCATCTAGTAGTAAAGAGGTTTCAGACACTAAGTTGCTGCTGTTGCTATATGATATCGAGCAATCGCGTGAGTGATGTTGTTAGCATAGACATAGAGGCACACAAATTCGGATGTTGAGGCCGGTAAAAAAGTAGCATGTTGGAGGCGAGTAGCGGAGCAAGGCATCCACAATTTAGATTTACAAAAGGAAATCTTATCCACCCCGCGCGACGCTCCACAGCGACTGGCTCTGGGGTATGGAGAATGGTTGAAGCAATGTTGGTCAAAGGGCTGAGATGGGAAGAGTTGAGAGAAGACCAGAAAGTATTGACTCCTTGCAACTTCGTGAAGATTGCGCGTTCAGAGATCGGGCATAATGGCAGCTTACGCTTCATCTAAAAGAAGGCCGATGGTAAAGCGGTGATTGGGCTCGGAGCCAGGAGGCGTGGGAAAGAAATCAGCAGCTGAGCGAGACAAAACCTCGGGAGAACAATCCGTGGCCCATGCATGAGCCAAATTAAAAGGTTAATCAAATCTCCGCGTTTGGCCTCGGGGGCCCCCGCCATCTCATTGCATCTCAGAACCGCGAAGAATGAACACCTCGACAGTCAATTGATCATCCCAGCACCCGGCTGAGATTCCCATTGTTGCAGAGGAATTGGTGAACTTATGAAGCTTTGCGCGTTCTGCATCCCCCCAAAGGAAGCGCGCATGATGGTTCGTCTGATGACGCGGGCCTGCATTGAAGGGCCTGGGCGACGCTAGACTTGCGTGCGTTTCAGGCGCGTGAGAGACGACGAGCGCCTCGACTCGACTGGTTGGGCGACACGATATTGCGGGCGCCACTGGATATTGACCGAGCCCCTTTCCCGGTTTAGATTAATTCCTCACCCAGCGCTTTGCTCCACAACAACACTTGCATCCACTGACCGCCTGCTGCCATCCCCCCCGGCTCCTGGCTCTCCCAGTTTCATGCCAGTCTTAGCGTCGTCCAGCATCGTCGCCTACCTGTCCAAGATCTGCTCTTTTCTGCCCGTGACTCTCCTTCTCCTCCTCTTTCTCTCCAGTCTTATCCATTGGTGACTTTTTCGCGCTCCTCCTCCTCCAAGACAAGTCTGTGACTTTGTTGTCCCTTCCTTTATCATTCAAGCTTCTTCGTGATTTATCTAGTACTTCACGATCCGCCTGTTTATCCACCCCATCCCACTTCACCAAAGCTTCCAGAAATAATTGTCTCAGCCTCGACTGCATCTTACCATCCGCAAAAACCCTAATCGAAATGGCTATGAACCTCATGCTTCCTCTGCGCATCGCGCAAGGCCTCTTCGCCATCCTCGTCCTCGCGCTTACCGCCTATGGTATGTGACTTGTTGTGAAATGTTGCTGGTCGGATCCAGGCTGACCCAAATAGTTGCGTCATGGTACAACTCATCGACAATGGTCGCCTCGCCGTCGCAGGTCAATTTCCTCCTGTTCTGCGGAATCTGGACCGCCATCATTGCGGTGCCGTACCTGACCCTCAGCCCGCGCTACTATCCAACTGCCGCGCATAAATTCGGTATCCTCGCAGCTGAAGTGGTTACCATGATCTTCTGGTTCGCCGGTTTTATTGCGCTGGCTGTCTTCATCACCAATCTCCTGTTCTGCCGAGGCAATGTGTGCAGAGCTGCTCAGGCTGCCACCGTTTTTGGCGCTTTCAGCTGGTACGTGCAAATGGCTTGGCAATTTTTTTCCCATCGCAAGGTCGCTGATTATATTTGAAGGTTACTTTTCGCTGCAACCACTGCCTTGGCCACCATGCATGTCATCAGGACAAGAAATTCGAGCAACAATTCGCCGCCTCCCCAGATGGAGAAGGTGTAGATAGGGACGCACGAGCCCCTTTAACGACCCTATCTTTCTCGAAATACAAAGTTATTCGTCGGCGATACCCATTTTGACTTCTGGCTTAAGTGATCCAAGCGTCGAGTCTGAATATAGAGGACGGGGTTTGCGTCTATTTGTCTGCCAGACCCGAAACATCTTCCACCTTTTGATATAGTCGGAGCTTTGACAGCTGACAAGTGGTGTTCGTATTGATCCTCTCTCGGAAAGCTGTCTGAGTTTTATTTCTCTTCTCGAGTCTGGATATTTGGCGGGATTTGATATTTCTAAGATACGCATAATGGAAAATGATGTGACAAGTGTCAATTTTGAATCGTGAACGCGTGAATCAGGTTAAAGGTTGGCAGATCCGAGGCCATAGTCTGGCATTCTGCAAAGTGCATTCCTCTGGTATGCCCGGTCACTTCATGTCGCAGCTAAATCTTACGAGAAATCACTGCTCTTTCTTCACCGGCTGACTACGACCGGTCTCAAAATGGTGATTCGTGTCTGCAAGGTGTCGGAAGACTTTCCATACCACCTCAGACAGAAACCAGGCTATTATCGCAACGATTCCCACGTAGATAGCGGTAGGTATCAGGCTTTGGGGAAACACATTGAGCAGATATTCGTCAAGTATCACGTCGACCAGGACCGGTGGAACACTCGACATCAGAGTCCGGTTCGAGGTGAAGTAGTCTGCAGCTGCGTAAATCTGAAGGAAAAGTGCAGATTGTGCCCCACTTGTGTCCCCATGTGAAGACGATGGCTTCGCTGACTGTAGCCTTTGGATTTCTGCTTCGTCGAGTAGAGCAAGCCGTTTGTATGCAAAAGAGCTGAGAGATGAGATTAATTCTGGATTGTCAAAGGTCTCGGGTACTGTAAATGCCCGGAGATCAAATGCTGTAGGTTGCTGTTGACTGTTAGTTGCAATCGAAGACAAGCTCCCTGTGTAAAGCAACGTCACTCACAGTGGCCGCCCAACAAATGCGAACTTCGTATCTCCTCGTTGGATTTAGATTCTCCAGGAGAAGCCAGGTCTCTTCTCCTTTCGGAGACTCTTCCGAGGGGAAAGAGGCATTGACTCGCATTCTCACGCTACTAACAGGGGACGACAGCGAGACTAGGTACAAATCGTCGAGATTGGGATGCTGCTGGGGGATGATGACTGCTTCTGGGGCAGTGAAAATGATTTTTTCAACATTGGCCAAGGCACAAGATACTGTAGACAAGAAGGTGAGACAGAGGAGTTTGGCACGAGAGTTTACGGAAGCGCACATGGTGAGCGAAAGATCGAGTTGGAAAGTAGACCTGGATAGGTTAAGCAGAAGACGTCAATATAGAGGTGAGCTTCCTGCGGCACAACCAGTGTAGGATCTTTTGGGGGTATTCTCCTCAAAATCTTAGACGTTGTTCCCGACTCTTGCAGCTAGTAGGTGCTCAGGCGCCAGCTTTGTATGGCCAATCTTAATCCTCATAGAGTAAAGTATACTGTCTCACGCGTGCATATGTAGTCGTAGCAGTCAGTCTGCAGGTACCCGGTGGTTGCAGCCCATCGTTTCGTTCCTAATGCGGGCATGGCCCGTGCTTAATCGCCGTGATCGCGGAACCGTGGCCGCGGGAAGGCACGAAGGCACGGCGACCTGGTCTGTGCTCCTGCCGTAAATTGTCGCCTGTAAATACAGACGGCACTCACGCCGCAATCAATGCACTCATTTATCTTTCTGCTCCATCTTGTCGGAGCGCCAGACAACCTTTGATAGCTCATGCTCCTCTTTTACGACTAGAATTATAATACTTACCTATCCCACTGCGTGGACATATTCGCTCTTTCCTCTACCCTTTGCACCAACCGCCAGCCCTTGGATCCCACACCTCTCCATTCCGAAATTCCCAACCACAAAGCACCCACGATGAGAGAGGTCATATGCTTAAACGGTATGGTCATGACTGACTTGGTCGACTCTGCCTTTCAAGAGGTGTTTAACGTCCTGCTAATACTCTGGAAATAGTTGGCCAGGCTGGCTGCCAGATGGCCAATTCTTCTTGGGAGGTATGTGTCAATAGCCTTCGACTGACGCTAAAGCCAAAAGCATTCCTTTGACATTCGTTAGCTTTATTGTCTCGAGCATGGCATTCAAGTACGCCGCCGATGCGATCCTGAGTGGCCCATGCTCAATCAACTTGTAGCCTGATGGATATATGACCGAAGAGCAAAAGGCCGCCAACCCGACAAAAGGTTTCGAGACTTTCTTCTCCGAAACAGGCAAGTAGCTTATGTATCTTGGACTCCTTTTTCCGTACTGACTTCTAACATAGGCTCTGGCAAATACGTACCGCGAACAATCTACTGTGATCTAGAGCCTAATGTCGTAGACGAAACGAGAACGGGCACCTACCGAAGCCTCTTCCACCCTGAACAAATGATTACAGGCAAGGAAGATGCGTCTAATAACTATGCCCGTGGTCACTATACAGTTGGAAGAGAGATGATCGACCAGGTCCTCGACCGGGTTCGTCGGGTGGCTGATAACTGCAGCGGTCTCCAAGGGTTCATGGTTTTCCACTCGTTCGGCGGCGGCACGGGATCGGGATTTGGCTCACTGCTCATGGAACGCTTGTCACATGAGTATGGGAAAAAGACGAAGCTCGAATTCGTTGTATACCCATCCCCTCGTGTTGCCACATCCGTCGTCGAGCCCTACAATTCTATCTTAACAACGCATACCACGCTAGAGCACAGCGACTGTTCATTCATGGTGGACAACGAAGCGATCTACGATCTTTGCCGGCGTAATCTAAGCATTGAACGACCTCACTACGAGAACCTCAACCGCATCATTGCGCAAGGTACGAAATCAAGACCTAAGTATCGCGTGGCTGCCCGACTAACCCGTTGGTAGTTGTGTCATCAATCACTGCATCGCTCCGTTTCGATGGCTCCCTAAATGTGGATCTTGCCGAATTTCAAACCAACTTGGTCCCCTATCCACGCATTCACTTTCCGCTAACTGCATATGCTCCTATCGCTAGTACAGCAAAGGCTTCACACGAAGCCAACTCTGTCAGTGAGATATCAACGGCATGTTTCGAGGCGAACAATCAAATGGTCAAATGCGATCCCCGGAACGGAAAATACATGGCGACTTGTCTTCTCTACCGAGGCGATGTGGTCCCCAGAGACGTTCACGCTTCCGTTGCTACACTCAAAACAAAGAAGACGATTCAGTTCGTCGACTGGTGCCCTACGGGATTCAAGATCGGAATTTGCTTCCAGCCTCCTCAAAACATTCCAAATGGGGACCTAGCCAAGGTTAATCGCGCCGTATGTATGCTTTCCAATACTACTGCTATTGCCGAAGCCTGGAATGCGCTTTGTAACAAGTTCGATTTGATGTACGCCAAGCGGGCGTTCGTTCATTGGTACGTGGGTGAAGGAATGGAAGAAGGCGAGTTCTCCGAAGCGCGTGAAGACCTCGCAGCTCTGGAGAAAGATTACGAAGAGGTAGCCAGCGACTCATTCGAAGAGGGAGAAGGAGCTGAGGTGGAATACTGAAGAGAGGGGTATCAGCGACTCTCGTAATTGAACCTAGCTTTTGCGCTGCAAATACGCGCGGCACTTAGTACTCGCAGTCTTGAAGCTATTGATCTCGACCTCGTGGAACCAGCAACTTTCTATTTGGCTGGAGCTTCCATGGCCATCATTGGGTGAAGCTCGGCTCTACTAGTAGGTAAGATGGCCTGAGAAACTTCACAACAACTTAACGATTTGCAATGCTATTCTCAGGTAGACAGTGAGTATTGCCTGCAAGGGTGATTGAACCTGCACAGAGGTTGTCACCTTTGCCTTGTAAAATGAAATCAATTCTGTAAAGTGGCTACTGTAGAAATCGGGGTACTTCGATCTCGGCATGACGAGCTACTATCTAAGATACCTTAGACCCCTGTACCTTTTCCTGCTAGCGAGTCCTCCGCAATTTTGGGGGGGCTGCAATCTGCAAGCTTCATCAAGACCCGTGAGGAACGACTTTTATCTCTCCATTGTACAAATTTCGATCTGCGCAAACTAATCTTAGAACATTCATTACTTCATTGGTGTGCGACTTGTTAAAACAGACCTTCAGATGCGCGAAAATCCGATCTCTTTCTAGCGTCATCGACTGCTACAATTCCTTCAACGGCGCCAATTTTTCTCCAGGCTTCACATTTTTGACATGGCAGAATCAATCGACAATTCAGGTAATTGCGAACTATTCTCCTAAATGACCGTCCTGCGTGTAGTGTAAGCTGAATGTAATGATCCAGTCCAATCGAACCTGAACCTCTCTGCAGACGAGAAGCGATTCTACGGTCAGCTTTTCAAAGCTGCAGATCCTGATGGCTTCGGCGCAGTCTCAGGTGATGTCGCTGTCAAGTTCTTCGAGAAAACAAAGCTTCCATCGGATATCCTAGGACAAGTTGGTTGGCGACCCGCGTTTCTCTGCAGGTGCTTACAATAGCAGATATGGCAAATAGCGGATTCGGAAAACCGAGGCTTCCTCACTCCCGCAGGGTTTGGAACAGTTCTTAGGCTCATCGGCCATGCACAAGCGGGTCGAACTCCTACGCCAGAGATTGCGAGCCAGAGTACGTACAAGATTCAAGAGGCTTACATGCCAGACAGGAGCTAATGTAAGCAGACGGTCCGCTACCACGATTTGACGGTATTCAAACTCCCGCCCTCTCCACGCAGACTACCGGAACACCAGCAAGTCCTACCCAGCCTTCCGGAGGACCAATCAGAGTGCCCCCATTAGGCCCAGAGAAAGTCAATGAATACGCGTCTCTTTTTGACAAGTCTGGCGCAGAACACGGTATATTGTCGGGTATCACAGCGAAACAGATTTTTGAACGAGCGCGACTTCCTAATGAAGTCCTGGGAAGAATATGGAATTTGGCGGACACGAAAGAGCGTGGGTCTCTCGATGTTACCGAGTTTATCATTGCTATGCATCTACTTGCGTCGTATAAGAATGGCGCAATGAGAGGCGTGCCTCAGACTCTTCCACCGGGTCTATATGAAGCAGCATCTCGACGCGGAATCCAACGCACTTCTACAGGCTCTCGCCCATCTTCTGCCGTTCCGGGTCCTGGTGGAATACCTCCACAACATAGTGGGTTCACAGGAATTAGAGCCCAAAGCCCTATATCGCGTCAGCAATTTGGCACGCCCCTTTCCGCCCAGTCAACGGGAGACGGC
This sequence comes from Pyrenula massariospora, assembly GCA_021030905.1. Lineage (NCBI taxonomy): Eukaryota > Fungi > Ascomycota > Eurotiomycetes > Pyrenulales > Pyrenulaceae > Pyrenula > Pyrenula massariospora. Next base: position 1,958,360 of record JAGFMI010000001.1, read on the forward strand.
TGGTTGATAACGACGGCTGACAAGAGCACCTTTGACAACATATTTGCCACGGTCGATAAAAGCAACAGAGGGTTCATAACCGGAGATCAGGCCGTCGAGTTCTTCAGCAACTCTCGGTTGCCAGAGGAAGCTCTGGCTCAAATCTGGGATCTTGCAGACATTAATTCGGAGGGACAACTGAACAAGGACGAATTTGCGGTTGCGATGTACCTTATAAGGCAACAACGCGGGAGACAGGAAGGCAGAGGGTCTCTTCCACCAACCCTACCCCCGGCACTAGTTCCTCCCAGTATGCGGCGACAGCAGATACCTCCCTCACAGCCAACAGCTCCTTCTTTCGAAAACGCGCCGAACATTTCCAAACCTAGATCAGCAGCAGATGACTTGTTCGGTCTGGATGCAATGGCATCGACTACTCCCCAAGCTGCTCCTAAACAAGAGACCCAGATAACCGGGAGCTCCGCCGCTGGCCCATTTCGCAGTCCTGCTTCTCCAACTCCTGGTGCAGTAGTTCAGCCCCAGCCCTCTTCAAATACTTTCAAACCGTTTGCCCCATTGTCCTCCTTTGGTCAAAGCATTGCACCTCAAAATACCGGTATCTCCCAGACACGTGCACCAGCTCAGCCAACGGAACAGGTCTCGGACGACTTGCTTGGAGACGCAGATCCTGAAATTAGTCAAAAGCTCACGCAGGAGACTTCAGAATTGGCAAACCTATCAAATCAGGTTGGGACTTTGTCTAAGCAGATGCAAGAAGTTCAAGGCAATCGAGCTTCAACAGAGCGAGAATTGACTCAAAGCAGTCAGCAAAAGAAGGACTTTGAGTCTCGTTTATCCCAGCTGAGAGCAATGTACCAAAAAGAAGTCCAGGATGTCAAATCGCTAGAAGAACGACTAGCCGCCAGTCGTAACGAGGTTAAGAAATTACAGCAAGAGATGGCCATGATTGATGGGAGTTATCAAGACCTTAGAAACCAGCACCAACAAATGGCAAAGGAGCTAGAGGCAGACCAGATGGAGAACGCCTCTTTAAACGAAAAGATTCGCCAAACCAGCAGCGAAGTCTCACAGTTGAAGCCGCAATTGGACGATTTGAAAAAAGCTGCTCGTAAGGAGAGAGGCCGTGTCGCTATCAACAAAAAACAACTGTCAACTAATGAAGGAGAGCGGGACCGAATACAGGGTGAAATTGAAACTGAGAAACGTGAGGCCGAAGAACGCGAACGAAATGTTCCCCCGGTACCTGCCGGCCCTTCGAATGTGCTTAGTCCCGCAGCCTCTGTTGCGAGCCAGAACACCAACCCGTTCTTCCGACGTACGACTAGCGGTATCTCAGATGCTGGCGTTACAACGCCAGGGGCAGGGCGTGAAGCATCAAAGGACCCTCACGCTGCCTTTGACAGTGTCTTTGGGCCCTCTTTTCCCGCATCGTCTGCTACTCCACCGCCAATAACTTCTTTCAAAAACGACACTGGCTCTCTCGCAAAAGAGGTGTCATCGAACCGGGCCGCATCTGGTGCCTCTACTCCAACGATGTCACCACATCCTTCGGTCTCTAATAATTCACCTCTTCCAGGCGAGCCTCCCGCACCCCCGCAGTCCCGACAAATTACCTCCAGCTCATTACCATTTGCCACTCATATTGATCGTGCTGATTCCGTTAGCTCATCTGTGAAGGTTTCAGCGCCAGCAAGTAGGATAGGATTGGATGAAACTCCTCGGGTCTGGACGCCTGGTATATCTGCTTCAGGCGCTCACAGCGACACAGAGAGCTTTCCAGAGCCAGTACAACATCAGAACGAGCCTTCAGTCGATACTTCTACTGAACAATGCACCCCTCTTGCATCCAAGAATGAACTAAACCCGATAGAAAACCAGTTCGGACCTCCCAGCGATATCCGAGAAATCCCAGGCGCTTTTCCAGGACCAACTCCTCTAGCGGAAAACATGCCTACCATCCAGGCGGAAGAACCTTCAAAAGGTCAAAAGGAGAAGGCTAACTTTGACGACTTCTTTGGCGGCCCTGCCCGGGAGCGTTCATCGTCACAAAAGGCGTCGGACTTTGACGAAGCTTTTGCTAATTTCGATAAGAAGCCTACCCCTACAAATGGGGAAGCTCAGCCCCGATCGGAGTTTCCGCCCATTCGTGAATTAGAAGGCGATGAAAGTGATAGTAGCGAGGAGCCAATGGGGTTTGATGATGATTTTTCACCTGCGGACCATCGAAAGGCAGATGAGAGGGCCCGTCCTCCTACTACCGCTGCACGGTCGGACCAGATCAATGAGTCTTCGCTCCAGCCACGGCCAGTCCCAACAGCACGGTCAACAGCAAGCACATTACCTCCAATCGAAGCTCAAACGTCTCCGCCAACTTACAATGATTCTGTGCCGCATGAAGAAGGCTCTCAGTTCCCTCCTGAATTCAATGGACTTCTTCCCAGAAGAGAGGACCCTACATCACCTAAAGGCGAGCCGCATTCTGTGGATACAAACAGCGGTGCTCCAGTAGACCGCGGCGTTTCGCAGCCCTATGCGCCTGAAGCGGCTAAATCTCCACCAGCTTCTACAAGCAATGGCACGTCTCAATCAAAACCTCCCGCAACTGATGACTTCGACGCTGCGTTTGCTGGTCTTGATCCAGCTCCTGGCAATACCGCTGACGACGACGAATCAGATGACGATGACCTTGATCATTCATTTGCCTCAGCAAACAACCACTCTGAGAGCTTTGACCCGCATTTTGACTCCCCTGCCCCTCCACCAAAAAATTGCGAGCAAGCTACCCCATTTGCGCCCAAAAATCATAGCTTACCAAGCACCAACGACTTCGACACTTTTGAGTCATCGTTCCCGGCTCAATCTTCCCCACCACCGACTTCCACTACATTCCACACCGCGCCTCAGACCGCCCAATCCTCCGGCCATGACTGGGACGCCATCTTCGCTGGCCTTGACGCTCCTGTCCCTTCAGGAGCAGTCGTAAATCCAACGTCACCGCCTGCACAAAGCTCTCCTCCACCCGCAACGTCAAAAGCTCTACCGCAAAGGCCGCAGCTGGGAAGGGCAGTCAGTACGGGGACAGAGCACGATGATCCGATCCTGAAGAGGCTCACAGGGATGGGATGGAGTCGTGAGGACAGTCTGGGTGCATTGGAGAAGTTTGATTACAATCTAGATAAGGTAAGTCTCGTCAACATTTTGTGATCATCTGTACTAATGCATGTCAATACAGGCCGTAGATTACCTCGCGTCCAAATCGTAATCAAATCGGAACGTGGTGGAGACACGCCACGGGAGAAAGAGGAGTGCAGGTGAAGGCAACTGTGTATAATAAAAGATGGCATCTACAACAAGGAGCGGCATGATGCGACAAAGCGTAGCACCCCTATTTCACAAAACTTGATGTCCACACATATCCGATTCTGCCCGAGAACGAGATGGATGCTGAAGCAACATTTCACGGGCTCTACTTTATAATTTCTTGTCTGATAGCGAATTAGCGAAATGAATGCAGTATACATCTTCCCGTAGGTAGGAAGAGAAGAGAGTGGTGGTAGCTCATATTAATGGAGTAAGTAGGATATAAGGATAGGATAAATGATCAGTGCAACTAGGAATCAGGAGAAAAAGAGAGAAAGTCACGGGCAGGTCAAGGACCTGTCGCAGGATGCCCTCCGCCATTCTGACTGTTACAGCTATGATAGAGCTCGTATTATCTATTCTTAATCATTCGATGTTATACGGTAGGTGCGCTCGCGCCACTTTCCTTCCCCGTAGCGCTTGACTAGTGAGTAATTAAAGTTGTGTCAGCATCACAGAAGTAACGACGTTGAATGATCTTGGATCGATGAGTTTCAGTAGAATTTGCTCCCTTCACAACCCTAAAATATGCCTCATCGTGGCCAGAGATGAAAAGGACGGCTGAACGGACCAATATCCTCCGTCTGACGCAGCCCCCATGAGCAAGAAAAGAACCTGTTTCAACACCTCCTCAATCAGAACGCCACTCAAGAACATCAGCGGCATGCCCGCATAACGCGGCACTTTGCGCTTTCAATCTCCCAAATCTGAGGTTAAGATGCATTCCATGACCAGTTCTCATTCTGAAGACGTGAACTTAGCGAACCGAGGCTGGGGGACAGAAATCGTGGCCCCCCCTTCAGGCTCTTCAGGCCGATTCTTAGCCGGCAGGGGGCCCACGATTTCTGTCCCCCAGCCTCGAACACATATCGTGGCATACCTCGGCTTTCACCGAAGAAGACGTGGAGCAGAGCAGGCCGCACCCTGGTTGAGAACGCCATGGCCAACTTCGTCACCGGTTGCCTTGCCAGGCGACGGGGGTTTGCCAGTCTGAATCGGTCCCGTCTTGCTACCACCCTGAGCCTGGGATGCTGGGAGCCTTTCCTCTACACCGTTAATTTCTTCCTTCAAACCTTCTGCTGCTGCTTTTATCTTGGCCATGGTGATGGATCACGAGCTAGCAGAGACCACAGTTAACGAGCAGCAACATACAGACCCTTCGATACGTCCCAAAGAGTCTCTTGGACGAAAACGGTTCCCGCAGACGGAACGAGGCTTCATTAGCTCTTTAAAACGGGTTCTCGACTTTCGAGGAACATTTCTTGAATCTTTTCGTCGCCATGATAACGCAAGGGAAGGTGCTTGGAATCAGGCTATTGCTACGACACCATGGATAAGGGAGCTTCAGCCCCGCCACATAGTATTCATCCCACTAGCCGGGACAATAGGTGACTTATGAGCTTACTACATTTATGCCATGACTCACGATATCTAGGCACTGGAATCTTCCTCAACTCCGCTCATGCGCTATTCGTTGGTGGACCTGCCGCTCTGGTGCTGTCCTATGGTCTTGTTGGTGCTATAGCTTGCTTGACCATGGACAACCTGGCAGAATTGACATCCAACTTTCCAACGGAAGGCTTTATCGAGCATGTCAGGAAATTTGTGGGACCATCAGCTGCATTTGCCGTCGGATGGAAGTAAGTTGGATCAATCAAATCCCTGAGCACCGCTAAAAAATCAAAGCTACGCAATAAGTTGGCTTACGACTTTGCCTCTCGAGCTTGCAGCCTCCAAACTTGCAGCAGACTATTGGCCAAAGATATATAGCTTCAGCTCGTCTTTGTGGACGTTCTGCCTTCTCATTCTTGTCACTGTTATCAATCTTTTGGGAGGATACATCTTCGGAGATGTTGAGATGGGTCTTAGCATCATCAAGATAGCAGCTGTGCTATGCTTTACGTGAGTTCAGCTGAGCACTTCACACTCCCTGCTGACCTCATCTTAGCGTATTCTGCATGTTGAAGAACGACTCTGGGCCTGCAGGCTGGCAAAAGCCTTGGGAAAATGGAGCTAGGGGCTTGTTAGAGCCCATAGTAATGGCAGCATTTTCGTATTCGGGAATCGAGATTGCTGGCTTGGTTGCGAACGAGACATCAGGGAGCGAAGAAGAGCTTAATCATTACCTTGAAACACAAAGACGCGTTGGGACTTCATCAGATTATAACCGTGGTTCAGCGATGCAAAGCAGTGCTCGAAGCACCTCTCAAAGCACCTCTCGGAGCACCTCTCGAAGCAATATCATCCCGTCGCTCCCTGCTCGGCAGAAGAGAGATAGTCCTCTTCCACCTGAAAGCGCTGAGCGTTACCATGATGATCCCGAACAAATTCTTGAGCTGTCGTATGAGGATCAGGTTGCTATACTACTCCTCGATGACAAGCGGAGACGTACAAGACAACGGGTGAGCTCAAATTTCAAAAGGCTTGCATGGCAAACATTCTTCGTACGTTTTCCAAAAAATGGGCTCGTATTATGCTGACTGGCCTTAGTATTTTGTATGGTCAGCCTTTGTAATGGCAACAATTGTTACTGGTGACCAAGTTGTACATGGAAGCATGGAGACATCTCCATTCGTTGCCGCTATTGAGAAGCTCTCCAAGGGCAAATCGGCGCCGGTTCTGGCACATATATACAATGGAGTAATTGTTGTTACTACGTTCTCTGTCGGAAACACCGCCGTCTTTGGTTCAAATCGTGTGCTAGTAGCCATGGCATACCTGAAATTGAATCACAAGTGGTTCCAATACATTGACAAGAGGGGGCGGCCTCTGACAGCCATGGCATTAGCCCTTTCACTCGGTCTACTCGCTCCCTTGGTTCTCCTACGAAAATCCGTCACACCTCTAGATTTCGTCAATTGGTCGACGATGCTGTGCGGTTTATCCAGTATCATCACCTGGACAGCAATCAATCTTGCTTACCTCCGGTACAAGGAGGCTGAACGCGTCCAGCGCCGTTGTGGAAGACCGACCTATCGCGCATTCTTTGGCGTTCCTGGAGCAGCAGTCGCTTTTGTAGGCTGCTTTGCCATCCTGATTTTCGAGTTTGTGGTGGCTGTCTACCCCGTCTATCGCGAAGGACAAAGTAAGGCGCAATGGTTCTTCTACTCTTACCTCACGGTAATCATTGCGACTTTGCTATTCCTCGCTCACGCTGTGTCGCAAGTCCAACCGCAGCCAGTCAGACACGAACAGAGGACAGGGAAGATACAGGCTTTTTTTAATGGTATCGTGAATGAGTTCCGGTCAAACACGGAAAGTCTTCGCGCCGCGTTGAAGTTTTGGACCTGGTTTGGCGGAGATGTTCGACAGATCGATCTTGAGACCTATAGAGAAAATTAAGGTCGTGCTGCCACAGCAACTAAGCTGTCGGCACTCCTTAGCCTTTACGCCTGTGTTTCGAATTCGTGGGCGCTTTATGTAGCTCGTTCATCATAAGATAAATAGAGGTATCATGTCCTGAATTGTTCTTTAGATCAGTGCCAAAGCTTATCAAGATACTTCTGCTCCGGATCTCTGGTCCGTTAGGGTCAATAGCTCCTTCTCCCGTCAGTACGAAGGCGTGTAAAAAAAGAAGTACATAGCGGTAACTTATGTCACCTTATTAGAGATTGTTTTAAAATATACTTATATTACAGCTTTAGGGGCTTATAGGGTTCAATCCCTATAAACACGCTCCCGAGAGCCTTAAAAAAATTTAATTCGGCCTGAAACCTTAGGGTTTATAGAGAATTGTAAACTTGAAACTTTAAAACTCTATAGGGACCTGATCCTTAAAAAACTTGTTATTATAGTAATGAGATAGTAAGAGCTAGTATCGATATATTACCGCTATGCACTTCTTTTTTTATACGCCTTTGTATTTCTTGAGCTGTTACAAATGTCGACCGGTTTTGGGGGGCCAATGACGGCGCTGCCATCTCCCTTGTTGCGATCAGCGCCGGGGACGGTAGCGCCGTCATTGGCCTCAAAAACCGGTCGACATTTAACAGCTTAAGGGATACCTTGTCTCCTATCTTTCCACGGAAGAACATGTGTCTAGCAATCGTGAATGAAATCAAAATAATGCCTACCGTATCTCACAAACAATTTGTCATACCCACGCTGGAACGAGAAATGTCGCATGAAACCCCAAAATTCTGGTAGTACTATGATTCTAACTACTGCATCCATTATTTCCTCGCGTAGAGACGATATTGCCAGCATTGGCTGTACCTTGAGGTCGAATCGTGCCCGTCCATTGGCCTTCTAGCCTCTGAATGATGTGTTTAGATTATTGTGTGCGTTACCGAGCGTTCACTCGCCAAAGACTTTTACATAGGTACTTTAGCCACATCCCCACAGTGCCTTACAAGGCCTAGCTACCGGATGCTCACACCTTCCGGCTCCCATCCGAAGGATCAGCGTCGATCGAGACGTAGCCTGGTCTTGGTCGGTCCAGTAGGAGGCATAGATGACGTGACCCTCGCAGAAGAGAGCAGCCTAGATAGACTTATTGGCCCTTCGGCCCCATGATCATTCCTGGCCCGCGTGGGGGTTTGTGTAAGATTAGTTACAACTTTACAATACTCGCAAATTTACCATCAAATCGTGAGGCCATTCCTGCCACATTCACCCCATCCTTTGGTCTTGCAGTTGACGCGCGAATAGCTTATTTACTCGAATACTCGAGAATAAGAAGGTTACGCTACCAAACAGCGAGAATGAGCCTATATGTTTCACGCAACGAACCGAGTACCGACGTGAAGGTAGTCAGGGAGCATTATATCAAGCAGAAAAAAGAGGAAGAGCGGCGGAACTCTGTGAATCGTTCTGAACAGAGCTCACTACGAAGCTACCAATCTGACCGCTCTGGAACCATTGAGCGAGTATTGACACCTCTTTCAATCAGTAATGACGGAGACGATTTCCACAGTGTTACGTTAGACGCCGTGATGGGAGCTATGCATCGCTTTCAGCGGCCCATCGAGCCAACCTTGTCAAACGAACTCGTAGCTTGGTCCGGCGCTACAGAGGATAGTAGGAATAGCTCTTCCTCAATTCAGGTGAGCTCCCCAGCAGGTAATCTTCCTCCAATGCTAACGTTGTGACAGTCCTACTTGCGGAGCGGGTTCTACTCTAAACGTACATTAGTCTTTGACAGGCACAACGGCCAAAAATGCTCACTGACAGCGACACTGGACATTGGTTGCGAGGCGGGGAATTACGTGTCCGAGGATATTGTCAAACACCTCGGCCAACACATTACCGGCTTGACCAAGGACCACCCCAGAGGCTTTAGCGCAACATATCACGAGATTCAAATAATAGGAGAGACAGAATTATTCTATACGGTCGGAAGTTTTGCCTCATCGTCCAAATTCTTCGTGGCAAGGGGCTCCAGTATGGGTCTCCTCCTCGGCCTTGATGAACTGCAGAAAAATAATTGGCTGATTTTGGGAGGCGGCAATGGGTCAGTTCAACCGGTACATCCAATGCGAAGGTCAGGTATGTCAGTTCCTCTGGGACACGGTGGAGGATAACTTCCAGTCGTCTTGACCATTTAAGCGATTTTATCACCAATATGTCCTTTCTCAAACTGTGTGATACGCTATAAATTCGCTGATCAGTGCTTGTTCTGCTTCCAGACAGTCCAGACAAATTGAACGAAGCCGCAAAAGCGAGACAGAGGGCCGAGGTGGAGAAGGCTGAGGCGGAAAGAGCAAAGCAAGCTGCAGACGCTAGAAAGGCGAAGAAACAAAAGCAGAAAGAAAAGAAATCTTCATGAAACTCTGCAGCGTGCCAGAATGGGAACAGAAATCAATTGATGTAGGGGTACGAGCCGCACGACAAACTCCCCCCGGATCAAGCGGGCAACAGGGTATCCAAACCCTCACTGCTCTTTTGATACCATTCGCAATTGGCGCTCCATGAAGGAGCCCTTCGTTCGCAGCGCGCTCTCTACAGCGGCGCGGCTAACTCGTGAAGCCCCCTAATATCCGGTGAACAGCAAGATGCTCCGCCTTTTCAAGCTTCTCTATACCCCAAGGCAAGAAGGCTGGCATTTTTTGACGATACTCGGCTGGCCTGCCGAACCTGCATCGGACACGAAAGAAAGATATGCCATCGTCACTGCTTAGGCAGAGAAACGGTCGTGTTGGCCACGAAAACCACAAGGACGGCAGCGAACCTAACAAATATTAGAACCTTAAAACCCTCGATCCAATACCAAGCTATCCCCCCTTAGAGTCTAAGGTACTTACGCCGCAGTCGCCGCAAAAACCTCCACCTTCCTCGCCTGCACCAGCAGCGTCACGCTCAGCGAGAACACCGCCGTAAACGCCGCCACGATGAGCACCCGCGCCAGCATGTCCTTGACGAAGTACAGCACCACGATGGAGGAGACCAGGAGCAGGACAGATAAGAGCGAGTTCAGGACCGCCGCGAGCAGCACGAAGGGCCGCTCGTCGTACTCGGCGATCCACGAGTGCTTCTCCGGGTCCCAGTTTCGCCCACCACTGCCGCCGCTGCGGCTGCGGTTGCCGAAGGTGCGCAGCCACCAGCCGACGAACTTGCGGTGGATCCAGCGCGACAGCGGGTCTTCGAGGCTCCTGGGCGCGGGGTCGAGCACGAGGAGCTCGGACGCGTCCGAGGAGTCCCAGGTCAGGGCGTCGAGGCCGCGGAGCTGGCAGGCGCCGTTGGGCGCGGCGTGGAGGAAGTCGCGGAGGGCTTGGAGTTTGAGGCTGTGGGGGCTGGGGTGGGCGGTTAGGTGGATTTGGTGGGAGAGTGCTTCGTCTGATTGCTCTGGATCAGCTAGACTGTTCCTCTTGGAGTAGCGATTGTAAAGTAGTGGGCGGGGGATTGGGGGAAGTGACAAGAGAAGAGCCCATCATAGCGGTATGAAAGCTTTCCCATCGAGATGGGCTCTGGCATGGTGGAGCTTTTTACATAGAAAGAAGAGAAAGCGTCCGCACTGACTATACTCCTTCAACTTCCCCCTAATCTCCTCCACAATCTCCCACACCAAACTTCCCCCTCCCCCCTCCCCTTCCCCCTCATCACCAACCCTCCTCAACAAATCCCAATCCCCCACCGCCTCCACGCGCGCGGGATCCCCGCTCTCTCGGTCCTCTCGGACCGCGTGCGCCAGGTCGGCCTCGAGCCGCACGAGCTCGGCCTGCAGGTAGAGGAGCGAGAGGGTGTTGAGGTGGGCGAAGCGGCGGAAGATGGCGAGGTCCGGGTTGGTGGAGAGGAGGTGGGCGAGGGTGTGGTGGGATATTGCCGGGGGTGGGGGTGGGGGAGGGGATGGGGGCATCGTGGTATTGTGAGGTGCGGGGCGGCGGGTGCGGGGGGTTTGGAGTGGGTAGGTAGTTTGCGACGGGAGGGAGGGACTTTTAGGGTTTGGTGGTAGTATTTACAATGGGTGATGGAGGACAAAATAGGGTAGGCTAGGAAATAGATGGGTCGGGAAAGTAGACCTTAAGAATATCAGGCAAAGCAAAAAGAAAAAGAACAAGAAGAAGAAAAGTGAAAGGCTACCGGACATCTTGGGTGCGTTGGATTTCGGCCTGGCTTCTCGCCCGTGAAATGTACTGTACTTGCAGGTACCACTCATGCAAGGCTGACGATGGACATTTCACAAGTCAGGCAACCATTTCCGATAGAACTTGAGATCGTTCTCTATTGGGAATGTGCGCTACGCCGGCAGCGATTTCTTGCGAAGCTAGACTGCATGGAAGAAAAGTGTTGGTAAGCCAAGTACGTTCGCGGTGGAGGGTTTAAACTTGCTGCAGGTCGATATGCATGATTTGGAGGGTTCGGTGAGCGGGGATGTCCATCGACACGCCGAATTTCTGTCCGAAATGGCAACTTTATCGCCCTCATCTGTTCCCAGGCAAAATCTGCAGCTTGCAACGCAGGTTTGAGGCTGACAAGGCACACTTATCTGTGGAGGACGGTAGTAGCTCGAGCGTGATGCGGTGGGCTACATATATCTAATCACAGTGGTATAGACGGGAGCAAAGGGTTGAGCCTCCCTAGTCTCCTTTCACGGACGAGGCTTGATTGACTAGCAGTACTCAAAATACAGTCAAGGCACAATCCTGACGTGCGTGCAATCCGAATCCTTTTCGTCATCATCGATAAATAAGCGATCCGTCTCCTGTATCTGATAGTTCATCTTGGACTTATCATCTGGCTCCGTGACCTCCCAACCCGTCGGACCAATCGAGAGCCCAGCCCGAAGCCGTCCTTTGATCTGCAGCCGTGTCTCATACCGCCAGTACCCGTTCCACGAGAGCTGTGGATCGGCGCCCTGTACGATCCCCACCGACATGGCCAGCACGGCCTTGAACCCGTACTGCTGCACGACGCCGAAGTCGTTGTACGCCGTCACGTTGACCGTCATGTGCTTGCTGTCGCCTTGGTAAGGGAAGTAGCGGGTCTGGGTGCCGTTGGGGGCATCGGCGTCGAAATCTGTCCACAGACTGCAGTACCACTTGAGGTACTGGCTGATGCTGATTTGGAGATCGGGGGGCATGTACGGGGCTCCGAGGGGAGGTCCCCATTGCCAGGAGTAGTATTTGTAGTCCGGGCCGGTGTCGTCTTGGAAGTGGTCGATGTAGTCTTGATAGTCACCTTGTTCGAAAGGGAGGGGATTCAATGGCTTGTTGAGGGTACGCCCGGAGCCAGCTTCATGAATGGTCAGTCAGCAGGACACGGCGCAAGAAGGTGTCGTTTACCTAATGCTAGACAGAGGAAGATTGCTTGCAATCTTCCCATAGAGTCTTTGACGTGCAGGGTGGTTCTGAAAGCATTATCGTATCCCGAGGAGGGAAAGTGACGCAGAAGGCTGAGTTTTCATTCTTCAGACAATTCGATAGTGTTTAAGTCGTTGATGTGGGCAAATAACATGGAAGCAAGTATTCATTGCCCTGCTAGCAATGTATTCGGTAGACCGTATTGATACTTCTTGGATGTTCTTTTAGATGCTGTCGTAATACAGATCTTTTAATAATGCTGGGCCCACTGCGTTGAACATGGCGCGGTAGCAGAGGTAGTGATGTTGGAAAGCCAGAAAAGGTATATTTCTGAGAGACTGCTAAAATCTGTAGATATATCTTATTGGGCTGTATCCTAGTCCGGCCCTCTCGCGTAGGAGAACAGGGTAGAAGTGAAACTATCAAGTGTACTCGGTGGGATGATTGCTAAAGTCGCAAGGCCGCACTGAGGGCAAAGGTCGTGACGGCGCTATAGTCCGACTACTCTTCCCACGGATCCGCAACAACTGCAGCTGGGCGTCGCGCTCGATAGGGGCAATCCGCTCGGCGGACTTCCGAAGACCTCCCTTGCCTAGCGCTCCGCCTTGTTCTCCGCCTTCAATTACGCCACCAAGACGATGTTGCCCTGCGATGAAAACCTTGCAAACAAGCAGAGTAAAGGTTTTCGGTCTGAAACGATGTGCAGTTCGAATTTAAAGCTTTCGTCTCGGACTTGCGTGAACTCAAGCTGTGGGAATGGATTGCAGCAAACTTTTCAATGCCCAAATACGCTGGCTACGATCTCCAGGTCCATGCTGAGTCTACCTTTAACGTAAGCATTATAGGATGATGCTTAGCGATCCCTATGGATTCCAACAAACACGGCTGCGAGATAAGGTACTGTACATATCAAACAGGCAATGACTCATGGCGTTGGGTTTAGCCGTATTGATATGAATAGCAGTCTCATAAACGTCGGTTTTTCACTATAACGCGAACGAGTAATTTTCCAAACATAATGTGTTCGCTTTTTGGTTCACAGTTCCTATTCTTACATGTTAGCCGTTGCCCAAAAAGAATTGTGACCTAGCCACTACTGGATCCGTTGCTAATGAATCTTGGGAGAGTTTTCGTGGGCCTTGCACTTGGTAAGTTGATAGCTTTGGAATCTTGTCCCGATGGGGAAATCTGCAAATTTGTGATTGGCCAACTTTTTGCCAATGGCGGAGATAGAGCCACAGTTGACCGTTCGACCGTCGGATAAATACAAAATCACTAACAATTTCTAGTAAACATGGGCATAACGCTCCCTGGGAACAACTCTCCACCAGCTAGTGTATCCCCAGACTTCAACACCACGCATGATACTACCCAGAACCCTGCAGCTGAAAAGCGTTTAGCGGACCCTCTGACATATCAATGGCACGCTTACGGAGATCAACTGCCGCCACAGATGGTGAACAATATCCGTCGTCAACTCATAAGGTCGTGTGGGGTGAGGGGATCTCGAACTATGACGGACCCAAATGCGCCAGCAGTATCCTGGAGGAGCAACCCGGTCTTCGTCGGGAGGACGCGAAATGGGGAATTTAGGTTCACAACTGTCGAAATAACACCTCTCCACCCACAAGCGACTGATGCCGATACGGCTTGGGCGACCATCGCCGCGATGCAAGATTTCAATCTTGCAGTGTTTAATCCGTACTGGACTGGGCAAGAGTTTTTCAATTTGACAGTAGGCGCGGGCCTGACCGATTATGTCCGCCTCTCCATCCATACCAGGAGAATGAGAATCTGGCAGAGCCCGTACAGTTTGGTCACAGATTTAGAGCAACTTGCTGAACCCAGCAATACGCGTCACTGGCTCGGTGGATTTGGTGTGAACCAATACGATATTTCTCAATGTGGGATGAGCCAACCGTATCCATAGCTGACGCGTGAAAAAGCACCAAGACAGCGAACACGAGCGGCTCAGCCGCACGCATCTATCTAGAGGCTTATTTGCATAGAGTGTCGTATCCGAAGTCTTTGTAGAAGAAAAGTAACAGCAGTGGTGGACACAGCGATGTAATGAAACGTACACAAAGCGCAGGGAGTGATAGTCTCTAGAGTGTTAGCTTTGTCATTTGGTGCCACTGCCCATGTTGGTTCTGTTAGATAAGGATCGTATACGGCGAGAAAAGAAATGCGTATCGAAAGATAGAATTATCAGACTGGTCATAACCCACATCTATACGAAGAGGTGGGTGTACATGTAATGTCACCCAGATGCTTGCGTCGTTGTAGCGAGAAATGAACTTTAAAAGAATGAGGACTGGGGACAGCGCGTGCTTGAGATTTCAGCAATGTCGAATGTTTGGAGTCACGAGCCGGTATCTGTATTTTGTAGTTCCCTTGATATGAGCTGCCTGCGGCCAGCAGTGCCTCTCAAAGCGTCCCATGTAGCCAGACCTTCAGTCTTTAACGGAATGAACTCAATCTCCACGGCTGCTTGATCGATTAAACACGAAATAGCGTTGCTGTTCGGACTTTCGCTAGAGAATAAACGACTGCTATGTGAGATTCGTGAGCTTTAGAAAAGAATTGTACTTTCCGAAGACCAAGGACAGGCTCGTAGCCAATCATCTAAGGCTTCAGAAGGTATTCAAGATGGCTTATCGGGAGGCGAAGCTGCCTGGTGTTAGAAAGAAGGTTAACGTCTATCCCTGTGTGACGAGAATACCTGTGTGACGAGAAAAATGACGGGTACTTCGACTCGAGAGTAACCGATATAAGGTGCATCCCTGCGTCACACCGTAGCGGGACAATTTTGTGAAAAAGGCATCTTAAGTCCTTCTTCTATAGGTGTGTAGGGCTTTGCTTGATATGCAACTATTCCATTGTTATTTGACTCTAGGATCCTACTGTCTCATGAGGTTCGTCTTCGTAATCGTCATACTATTCGACGATTCGTTAGCGCCGTTAATCGCCTTCTCAGTAACATCCCCCTGGTTTTTAGCGATAGGTAAGATTTTCCTCGATTTTAGATATCTGAAAAGAAAGGTTGACTATAAGGGAAATTCTTCCATACGTTGAAGTTCATTTTAACAAGATATACGGTCAATCGGGTCGTAATGAGACGCAGGGTGTGGTGAGACAAACTAACGATACTTCGAATTCAAGCGACGCTAAATCCCTAAACGTTTCGTTTTTTGGTACTTCTTCTTGTGCAATATTTTTTTGGGCTCTCCCCCGACAACCGGGTCAACCACCTAGGCTAGCACGTGCAGGCCCTGAGAGGCTTGGTATGCTGATTCATCTGGCACTAAGGTTGTTAAGGGTCTAGAAGCGGTCTGCCTTTTGTTTCAGAACGAGGGTAGCTTGCTCATGCATTGTGAGTAGGTATAGAAAGAGGATACAGTATAGTAGAGTATGTTAACTGCTTATATTTCGAGACTATTGAATCCTACAAGCCATTTTGCTTCTAGGTCCTCATCGTTTACCTGTCTAGGTTTTCGAGCTTGAGCTGCTAGCTGTGGAATAGGTCTTTGGATTGGTTTTTCATCAGGGAGCAATTCTTTGCCTTCAAAAAGTGTTTTGAACATCCGGACTTGGTTAGGACGGGACTCAGAATACACGACGGGGTCCCACCCGCAAAACATTCGCAGCATCTCTAAAGTTGCCGGACGAGAGACGTCCCAATGGCCCTCATTGAATGTCGGCTCTTTCGTGGCGGCATACACAAAATCAAGCGCAAGTTGTATCCAGAGAATAACGTCTTCCGAAGATGTAGATCCGGGGGCCTGTCGAAATTCGATAGTACAGATGTTGTTTTTCTTGGATTCGAGCGCTGTAAAATTCCATCGGAAATTGCGACCACTCCCTCCCCACCCATCTGCGCAAAGTATCTGGGAAATTTCTGTCGCTGTCGCAGCCGCGTCTACAGGACTAAAAATTCCCTGCATGTCGAGATCCCGAAGCAGAGGGTTGTAGCGATTACTTGCGCACCAATTTTTGACCAACCGATCAGGCGGCATGATTGAATCAATACACCGCTCGAAATATAGGACCGCTTTCGCAAATCTTTTCAGTACTGTGAGACTTTCATCCCAGTTTCCTCCTCTGTAGATCGATAGATGAACATGAGTCCCACAGAGGTCTGAACGGACGATCTTCCATTTCATTTTTTCCAGGCAAGTCCACAACTTCTTGATTTCTTCTTTCCAGTTGCCACTTTCATTATATGTGGCAGGCGAAACAATCTCCAGGCCGAACTGATTTTTTGAATACTCCACGGTTAGACTCCCGTCATCCGTTATCATCCAATCTTCGTACGTTGGCTTCACCTCTCCGTAGTCCACATGGTTCGAAAGGCCGCATGATGCCATCGCTGAGCTTAGCTCCTCCGCTACCTCGTACCATAAGCGCCGGTCCCCGTAGAATTTGTTTGGAACAACTACGATTTCAATCTCCGTTCCAAATCGAAACCAAGAGTACAACGGTCCGGGTGGATGACCTTCCTTGCTTAAGATCAACGGGGATTCTAGTCCACGCTCCGGGAGCTGCAATGCACGTCTTTCTTCGTCTGTCTTAATCATGGCTTGACAAGCTGCATAATAATCATCACTTCTCTGATATGCCATTGGAGTCGCTTTTAATAAATAGGACGAAATCTCCAGTCAAGTACACGTTGACTTGATTAGAGTCAGCTGGAGAGTCCTTTTAGTGTTGTACGGAAACTGACAGACTTCGCCTCGCAGCGAGTATATTGGAGGACTAAGTTGTGATATCAGTCTTAAAACACAAAGAGGCAGCATCGGGCGGTGGAGTGGTCTAGAGAAGGAGGCTTAAATATCTAAATATCCTCATCTAGACTCATTGCTTTTGCCATGCTTAAGGAGGGGTCGATCCTGATTTAATTGGGTAGCCTTTCGTGACTGCGCCCTCTTTTCAGCTTACTACGCGTGGCAGCTTACTACGCGTGACAGCATACGAAAGGCGTTTCTTAGTATGCTGGGAAGATGCTGAGAGCACCAATAGTATTCCAATATCACACGAAGGTCGTGCCGCGCAAGAAACCCACCGATCCAAGGCGACGAGCTCGGCCTTGCCAATACTCTGCAACGATGAAACCACCCACAACTAGCGGGAGAGATTAATCATGTGCGCATGATCCAGTGACGCATTTGGCGACTACAGCCAGCCAAACTCTGAAGTTGCAACGTGGCGCAACAAATCGACTATCAGTCCTACGAAGATTCTACCGACCTCCAACGACGACAACGACTATACCCTCAACATTTCGTGACTCGGCGAGAAACAGAGCATCAGCTTCACGTTATAAGTAAGAGGCAGAGTAAGGCGCCTTATCTGAAGGCCTGAATAAGGAATCTGCTCGTTGTTTGCGTCTCCTATCTTGTGTGAGCCTTGCATGCTCCCGCTTCTCTCTCTCTCACACAAACATACTCACAGCCTTGCTGCGTTAGCATCGCATACGGTGGCGTCGAATCGCAAGTAGCACTGCATACATCCTCCGAGCTCAAGTTCTGCGAGCTGCGGTAGTAGCTGCAGCAGAGGCACTGCAACGGGCATGGCTACAGTGTCGACAAGTAAAAATCACTGCCACCATTGGCGTATCTGTCCCTTTTGGCCCTCAATTCGTTCCCTCATTCCGGCTCGGTGTGCATATCTACCAATGATTGCACCTGGAGGTGTTGGCCGTGAGTACCGCAACTGGACGGGCTGCGCACTCTGCACAACCAGTACAACTAATCTGCCTTGCCTATAAAGCTACGATGGACCTTTCGTAACTCATCTCTTAACCTAGCAAGCTCTTCACCTATCTTCACACTACCGAGTCAACAAGCTTATTTCCAAAGCACGTTTTCCTCTAGTGAAGTTTGCCTCAAGCTATCACAATGCCCAGGCATCGGAAACCGCCAACCTCCAAAGCCAAGGTCCAGATGAAATTCCAGAGATACAAGGCTGAAACTCAGAAACGTCGGAAGAATGCGCGTGTTTTTGCCAAAACCGATGGGGGTGAATGGACTGCCGAAATCTATCAGAAAGTCTGCGTATATGGAGGTGGTACAGATATTTCGGTCGGAGCTAACATTAAGCTCACCTTCACGCCGTACCCGGCGCTCGATCCTGCGGGCCGTATATTTCTTGTACAATTCAAAAACCCGATCCGTAAAGACATATATATGACAAAGGAAGGATGGCGCGTTGATCGCGGTGGTCCACAGTACGCAATATATCCGTACTACGGGTGGGGAAACGGGGCCAAGTCCATGACCGCCGGTCCTGTTAAGGGTACACATCCGGGTAATATCAAGCAGGATTTGGCAAAGCCAGGAAAAGTAATGAAGAAGCTCGATGCTCCGGGGACCATTGATACAGCGTACCTTATTGATACACCAAGGGAGCCTTGCCGCGTAGGGGAGATGGATGACTGGGGGACCAAGATTGCCACCTTCACGACGTATGCGTACGATGTGAAGAACGGAAAATGGCTCGGCGGTGTGTCATGGGGTTATAAAGTTTCTGTCCAGCTCGATAATCAAGAGGACGATGGCGAGGACATGGACGAGGACGATAAGGAAGGCGATGGAGAGGGCATGGAAGAAGACGACTACGAGGGTGATGATGGAGGCGATGACGAGTCCAATGATGAGGGTGACGGTGAAGAAAATAACGTAAACTACAACGTCGAAGTCAACCTGCTTCGCCTAGGTCTACGCAGCAAGAACGAGCTGGCAGCGGAAGAAATAAAAGCCGCGATAGCCTGGATGCAATTACCTCCTAAAGTTCGCAAGGAACCTGGGAGCAGGCTTCCTAAGAATCGAGTCCCTCTCTGTGGCGTGAAGGACAGGACGTTGGAAGACAACGAGTGGTACCAAAGCGAGGAGTCCGAGGACGAAGATTGACACAACGGACATGGATATTAGGAGGTAGAGAGATCTTGTAACACGATCAAGAAAGCTCTTGACAGAATTCGGTGGGAAGGCAACAACACGAATGAAACTTTTCCGCCAGTAAGGTACAGGCGTTTCTCGGACAGCTGTAGCAGAATATTTTCACGAAGGGGCAAAGAAATCGATATGTTCATGAACTCTAAATTATTTGGAGGCAAAGTACCGGTCAATTTTGTCGGCACAGAGGGCTTCTCGCTACAGAGGGATGGACATTAGTTTTCCTCCTGACTTGCCGCCCGCCCCCAGCCAGAAGCGCGCTTTGTACGGTGCGGGGGTGGAAACCGGATGCCAGTCCCCCATGCCGCAGCCGACGTCATGCTGTGCTAGGTATTTAGAAGCCCTCCTCCCAATAAAAGCATTCCCTGACCCAACAGCCATCAATTTTAACGTACTATTTTCATTTTTAAATATCCCTACCTCACAATCTCGCCTGAAACGCGCCTACGAATCGCACCCAAGCACGTCGAAGCTCCCAGTCGAACGCGCCCCTTAACTAACACCATCACCAACCCTCAAACACCCTCAAAATGGCAGGTCGTGGCCTCAAGGTCGCTCTGGGCGCCGGCGTCGCCATCGGCGGCTATTACCTCTACACCGCGGGCGGCGACCCAAAAGTCGCGCAGAAGAACGCTGAAGGTCCACCTCCTTCCCCCCGTCCCAACCATCTCCCCCAGGTAGATAGCAACTAACCCAACCCCCACGCGCAGCGGACATCTCAACCGCCTCCTCAAAAGTAAAAGGCGAAGAGAAAGAGGCAGAGAAGAAGGGCCAAGCTTACGCGTCGCAGGCGGGCCAGAAGATCGATCAAACGGTGCGTCCATATTTGCGCCCCACTCCCCTCCCCTCCTCCATTCCCATCTTCCCTCTACCTCGTCACTACAATCTACCCTCCCCCCAGATCCCAGACGCAACGCCATGCCCTCCCATACCCTCCCACTCCACACTAACACACCCCCAACAACCAGGCCGACGAAGCGCGCGCCTCCCTCCGCGACGCCCAATCCAAAGCGTCGGCCTACGGCTCAGACGCGGCCAAGAAGTTCGAGCAGACCAAGAACGAGACGGGCCAGAAACTGATGAGCGGGGTGGACAAGTTCGACCAGACGGTCGAGAAGAAGGCCGCCGAGGCCAAGTCGGGGATCAGCAGTTGGTTTGGGTTCGGTGGGAGTGGGGAGAAGAAGTAGGTAGGAGAGCGGGCGTGGAGGTGGGGAGATTTCACAGATTGAAAAATGCCAATTGGGTTTTTGTTCAAGCTGTTTGAGTGGGAGTTCTATTAAAATTCGGTTGATTCATGTGCTGTGCCTTGTGTGTGAAGACTGACGCCTTCCAACGCAAAAACTCCGCCCATCATTTCTATCCAATACCCGTTGACTTTCATCAAATACCACTAGACGGTCCACTCGACATGTTCAGTCAACAAACACTCAACCTCTTCAATCCCAAATCCAATCCAACATTCTTCACCATACATCTCTCCCTCTCCTTCTCCCCAGCCCCTCCACTCTGAAGCTCCCCAATCCACCTCCTCAACTCCTCCCCCTTCCTCTCCTGCCCCTCCAACACAACCGCCTCCCCAAACAACCCCCCCTTCACAACCCTACACCACCCATCCCCCCCCTCCTCACTCAATATCCCCAGGCAAACCCTCACCTCCTCCGCCGCGATCGGCACCCTCGCGCTATCCCGCACGATCTGCACGCACTGCTCCACCCCGAAGCTCATCTTCTTCCCCGCGCCCGACTTGAGCCGCTGCATCATGGAGAGCGTGCGGATCACTTCTTCGAGCCGGCCGAGCGCGTGGCGGCGCAGGGTTTCCGCGGCGGTGGGGTTGCGGGTGGTGGTCCGGAGGTGGTTGCGCGCTTGGATGCGGGAGAGGAGGGAGGATTTGCGGGATTCCAGGGCGGGGGGGGTGAGGTCTTCTGTTGGGGCGGGGGTGTGCTGTTTGGAGGGCGTGGAAGGGGCTGTGGCGGATTTGGAGAGGATGTCGGCCTTTCGTTGTTGGGCTTTGGCTTGGTTCTTGGCCTCTTGGGTTGGAATGGTAAGAGTGAGCTGGGGAAATTCGCTGATCGGGCCTTGGAGAAACGAGAGGTGTGGGCATAAGGCGCTGTTGGTGTAGAGAGTTGTGATGTGGTCGACGAAATGAGACTGTAGGGCGTGCTCGTTGAAGACCGAGGATGTGGCGCCCTGTTGGAAGGACGCGCCAACGTGTTCGAGGTTAATTCTACTGGTGCCATTCGAGCCATAAACGTAAAGACGAAAAGGTCCATGCTTGAAGTCGATAGACTGGGAAGGAATAATGGCTGCTGGAGACTCAGATGAGAGTTCGTAGAGAGCTAGCATGCGCTGAACGTCGGACTTTGCGACGGTGCGTTTCTTCCAAAGGCGGGTGGTGCTGGCCAAAACCGTATTAAGTTCTGCAGGAGAGGATGGACTATTATGTGCATAATGAAGAGAAAGTGCTTTGAGGAAATATCCATGGAGGCTAATAAGATCCTGCAAGTGTTGTGGAAGTTCGGCATCATTATTGTATGTCTCTGTGGCTAGCCTTTTCGGCTGTGTCTCGAACGGGTCATCCTCTTCCCGAGCTTTGCGCTTCTTAGACTTGAAAGTTCCAGTCCCCTTCCCAGTTCCCTTGCATTCTTGAGGAACGTCACTAGTAACAGATTTTACTTGTGTTCTTTTCTGCCTAGGTGTAAGGGTGTCCTCGTCGTCCTCAAGCTTCCGTTTCTGGGAAGCGGTAGGTCTGGCTGGGATGATAATTGGAACTTCTCCGAGCCTAGACTTTGTGTCCTTGACGGTGGCTTCCGAAGCAGAAGTTTTCGAAATTTTGGCTCCAAGCGAAGCACGAATGTTCGCAGCAGGAGGATTGGGCTTTGGTTGCAGCTTCTTCCGCGGAGGCATAGTAGGCGTCTGATAGAACTGGAAGGGAGGAGCTACTGAAAGAGATGGAGTGAAGAAAGACCTCTGGGCGTATGACAGCTTCCGTGTAGAAGTGCAAGCTCCAGGATGTCGAACGCTAGAAAATGCAGGCACAGTTCGAATGTTTCGCGGAGAATCAGAGGGGCTACGAACTTGATGGCGGGCAAGTGTCCGCTTTGACCGCGTCGCGCGTCGCGTAAACATACGCTAACCTGATAAGGTTATAATGGAGTTTGACCACTCCGAGTCGAGGAATTCGGTCTTCGGTGTCCAACTCAATACTATCATTACCTTGTCACGATGTAGAACTTAGTCCGGGGACCATTGTATTTCTCTAGAGAACAATCAATCTACAATCACTTATGATTGGGCAGCTGTCCTTGGAGCAGGAAATGACAGCTTGAAATTCATGATATGAACTATGAAATCAATCCATCTTTCATCAAGAAGCAAAGGGTATCTCATTGCAGAAAAACGTCCATAATCCTGCTGAACGAAGTTCATCAAACTCACTTCATGCCAACTGAAAGAAAAGATTAGCAGTCGCCTCAATGCCCTGGTTTCCCTTCAACTATTTCATTAACCACGTTCCCTCACATCATCGCCATGCAGCCTGCGATCGAGGCCAGCGCAAGGACTGACTTCATCACTTCACAGTTCCGACCAGCTGCGCTATTCGAGGGCTTCATGGGCGAGTTCTGCGGCACACCGCTTGGCTTCCTCGAACCCGCCGTAATATTCGTCGTCTCGGCACAGATCACACCACCCTTCACCCCGTCGTCCTTGTTCCCAGCTACCAGAACCATTGGAATTACTTGCGTGGTGAAAAGGTCATAGAACTGGTTCATAGTATCTAGCGCCTGTGTAGCATTTCCGTTCAGTTCGGTGACCGCCGTAGATAGTCCCATCGGCCTACAGTCGTCGCTCGTTTCCACGAAGTCTCCCGCTAGTGACATCGGCGCTTGTCCAGCAAGTATACCACCTTCATAATCTTTGCACGTGTCCGGTAATTCGAAATTCGTCGACGTGGGTTCACCGGAACAGGGACGCAGGATGTCGCTATTGCGCAGGTTTTGTTCCACGAACTTTGCATAGGAGTTGGCGAGATCGGCTGTGCAATTAGACGGAATGGCCGCCTGGCAGCTTCCGTGACTGTTTTGTAATTTCGTATACGAGTTTTGGGCGTCCTTGCTGCCGTCATCGCCGGTGAAGGACATGATGCAGATGTTTGTTTCGGCCGATCGGCAGTCGGTCATATCTATTGCAAGAATCAATTCAGGTCTTTCATTGAGACTAATTAGCGCGAACTGTCAAGCCATATGTCCCGATAGAGCACATAGGCGTCACTACCGCTTCCAATACGTGAGGAAACCCCGTAAGTCAGTTGAGGAGTCTGATTTGGTACGGTAATGACTCCTGTTGTGTTGTAGGATCCCGTAGCATTGTATGGAATCAGCGGATCATATGCGTGACTTAGCGCTGAGAAAGACACAAGATAAAGGAAACTAAGAAAGGAAACCATTTTGCGAGAGCTGGCACGATGAGAATAAGAGAAGATAGTTGGAAAGACGAAGAACAGGTGGAAACAGTCAACTGACTGGTAAGGGCGGATACATGCGGCAGAGGTGACAAGAGGGGTCACTGTCGGAGTGCTAACCGATTCTTCGCTGTTAGAATCACCGTTGCTCCTCCCGCGGCGCAATCGCCAATTTTTATTTTCTTCATCTGGAGTGAGGACAAGCGCAACAAAGTTTGGACCGAAAGGTTGTTTAATCTTGGGGCTGGAGGGCTGATTGGGGCTGTTGGGCGATTCGTCGCCTTCCAACCAAGATACGTTTTGGTCCCCGAATCTCTAAATTGAGATCTCGATGCAAACAATACATAAAATCTTTTAAGAAGTGGCGAAACAATGTTGCTTGTTCGGTAGCAATGCTAAAGGGTGTTGACGTACAATCAATGGGTAAAGACCGTCCAGCAGTGCGCAACCCACGACATCAAGGCTCTCCGCTTGGCGATCGGTTGCTTGTTTCCTCCCTCTTGGCTTTTGACAATTGGAGCGGGGAATCTGACGCTCAATGCCGCTGATCCCACGTCCAACAGCTCAGCCACTCCAAACGCCAACACCAAGCTTCATGACAAGCTCGTGCTTGTAGGACCTCCGACTTTTACCCTCGCCCTCACACGTCGTGCTCACTTGACGTGGGCTGCCTCTCACGCGGGCCGATCCTGTCAATTCCACTGCTGGCGGCCGCACCTGCAGGATACCCCTGTTCAACGTCCGCAACGAGATCGTCTGTCGGCGGACTGGGTTGTTGAGATCTTTTAAAGGACTGCTTCACTCTTCGTCGTCTGGATATGGCTTTTTTGAGCCCCTTCAAGGACTGCTTTACTTTGTTTCCATCGACAGGCACACGGTCGTAGAATCCATAGTCCCATTCTCCATCCTCTGTGCTACCGCCGTTTTCTAGATGATGAATGTATAGGGCGAGGTCTATTTGCTCACGATGGCGGCGATTAGCGCGGCGATTCGTCCAATAGCCCACGAATGCGGCTACGATGAAGGTAATCCAGATCCCACTAGCGTTTAAGATTGTTTGTAATCTGATGATGTTGTGATTCTCGTCCTTTTTTGCCAACGTGCCATTCTTAATCCCGCTCTCTATTACGTCAGAGCAGACCTGCCTTATAGCTGTCGCATACTGTGGAGAAATGGTGAAGGGGGCCGTGGAGGTCATCGTTGTGGCTTTCGAAGAGTTTTCGCCAGCGAGAACCGGAGCTAGCTGTCTGCACTTAAAAGGTAGCGGTGGTGAGGAAGTTCGAATATGCAAGTTTTCAAAGTTGTCCGTCTCTCGTTGGTCGTTTTGGCTTATCTCTCTCTTCCATTGCTCTTCCCCTATCTCTCCATCTTGCTATTGCGGAAAGCACTCCTTCTCGTCCTGATGCCTGGCTACCGTTGCAGAGATAAGGTAGGTACGAGGACACTTCTAAGGTAAAGTTGAAGGTGAAGGATAAAATCTATCAGGCTTATTGATCGTGTGACTGTAGGATACGAAGAACGGAATATCTAAAACTCGAGGCTGGGTATTCGAAGTCGTGGCGCATATGATTGTTGGTATTGACACCCTCTCGATATGTATTGGATGTGCCATGGGTTCTAAAGCCTAGCCTCGACTTCCACTCCAGTTGAAACTAAGGGGTGGAAATTGAAGTCCAGAACACTACATTATAGAGGCCTTGCGGAATACCTATTTAGAATAAGGCCCTAGCTGGCACACGCCGGTATTACCAAAGGATTCGGGTGACAGCTTGCTGTCAAGCTCCCATATCACAGTATATGACACTCCATGACACTTGCATAGCTTATTCTTCCTGTATTAAACTGAAAATGATAATAAGTTACTTAGTTATAATATATATTATGTGAAGACTTGTCGTAGGCCCGATAATGAGGCTTCTAGAACAGAAAAAAAGGTATTAGCTGTAAGTATGTACCCAAGGCCAACCCGCAAAAGTCGCTTCGAAAAACGATTCTCCCTCCACAAAGCAGCCCTCGGGGATATTTGAGAATATGCCTTACACGAACCTATCCCTATTGAGCTCCGCATTGCGAATTCAAACTCACACCACGACCATCCACAACCCTTTAATGCCTAACAACAGGCTCCTCAAACCCTGGCCCGGGACCCCCAACCTCCCTCAAACAGCTCTCCGCCACACTCAGAACACACCCCTCCCTTCTCTTCGTCCTCCCTAACCACTCCCTCTCCAACCGATCCGCCTCCACACTCCACCCCGCCCACACTCCATCCATCTCCGCCACCCGTTCCGGCTCTAGACTCACCACGCTATCCCGCCAGCTTGGGTAGCCAATCGGCTTCTCCAACCCCGTCAGCGTCCTCTGTACCCGGAAGAACAGCGTCTGGACCATCGCCCTTGTTTTCCCTGAAGGTCGTGGAACGAGCCGCCACATGAAGCGCACGGTGCAGTAGGGGCTCCAGCAACGGGTGTAGACGCGCTCGCAGTTGACGCGCCAAGGGCCCGCGTCGTCGAGGGGATCGTTCTGGGTGCAAGTTCGGCAGGGGCATTTCGGAGGGCAAGGGGAGGCTTCGAGGCGGTTGGCGAGGTCATCGGCGGAGAGCACGTTGTAGCAGCTGGGTTCGAAGGCGTCGAGGACGTATGGGCTGTTGAAGCGGAGGTGGGGACAGAGGGGAATGTTCAGGCCAACCATTAGCTGGGCGACGCGGGGTTTGGTGAAGTAGGCCGAGCTGGGAATGCCCATTTCGTCTGTGGAAGCGGAGGAGAAGAGTTTGATAGAGTGTTGGAAGGACAGGGAGAGCGAGGAGGGGGAGAAGGCGGCGCTGTGTTTGTAGTTTGCCAGGCGTTCGAGGGCGAGGTGTTTGAGCGAGGGGAAGCGGGTCGTGCAGGTGGATTCCCAGGATGGTGTGAACATGAAGGTGTCGCATGTGCTGCAGACTTTGAAGATACGATGGGCGGATTGGCCGAGGAAGATGGAGCGGAGGGCGTTGTTGTCGAAGACTTGGTGTGGGCAGATCCAGATACCGGCTGTTGAGTCGTAGCCTTGAGTCGGATCGTTGTATGCTAGAAGATGTTGGCTTTGGGAAGAGGAAGAATTAGCGCTGCTGGAGACCGAGATAGCTGTCGTGGTGGATTCGGAAGTGGCCTTAAGATTGCAAAAGTCGGCATATGTTTTGCAGGTTGAGGATCTTCGCAATCTAGGCGCCATGGATAGAATGAATCACCCCGCTCAATGTAGAATAGTGAAGGAAAGAAAAGCAGCGAAAGAAAGACTCAGGAATGCAGACTGAAATGGAAGGCAGCTTTCCTACCAGCATCGTGCTAAAATGCAGACGCAAGATAAATAGGAAGAAGAGAGCGGAGTGACCATGTGAAAATAGGTCTTTACTTACCCAAAATGTGAATATGCCGTTATGCAGTGAGAACGTTGAGCAAACCAAGTGCTTGGGAATATCCGTAGCCATGAACTCTGTCCGCGGCGGCCATGGCTGGAGCTGGTCCTCGCGCTTCACCTGCCCTATGACTCCCGCGCCAGGTCGCTCATGTCAATTGTGCAAACGCAACAAATAAAGAGAGCAAATTGAGATTGCTCTGAATCAGAAAGTAATGATAGTGCCGATGTCAGTACATCTTCGCCAAGCTTTTCCAGAGCAGGGGAATATTCTGTCATGGAAGAAAGATGAAAATTACAGAAGGCAGACTGCGAGAACGCCGTATCGGGCCCGGGCTTGGCAATGTAATAGAAGAACCTTGGTAAGGAATAGGGGGTTCTCATTTCTACTTCGATGCCTTCCCTTCTGTCACGAGAGGCTCTTACGCGATCCGTTACGTCGGAAAGATGAGGCAGTCTCGAAATCGACGGAGATCAAATTCTCATCGAGTGCTGGAGAAATGTCAAGCTTCAAAGAGTCGGCTTTTTCATCTGATCGGGGTCAATGACACCTAAAACACCATCACCGCTTGGGAGCGGTTAAGACTGTGCGAGAGAATGACGCGCTCGCACTCTCCAGCTTTCTCTGTCTTTCTTTAGCAAGTATGCCCGTTCGATCTGTGACAGGTGTTGCATTGATGATCTTGTCGAAATCATCGTGATCGCCATCGTCTGAGCCTGACTCGGCGTCAGACTCTTCTTGCGCAGGTGGTGGCTGAGTTTTGAGCACAGCGTCTGGTTTAGATATTGGTGGATCAGGGGTTGCGAAAGGTTTCGATGCGAGCACCTTCCGGCGAAGCTCTGCCATCTCTTCCTCATCGTCTTCATCCGATTCAGGAAACAGTGCTGCGCCGTGCATTTCATCAGGCTCATCACTTTCGTTTCCCGAATCTCTCTCTTCTTCGTCTTCCGAGTCCGGAGGTTCTCTTCGGTTCATATTACCCCCTGCCCAAGCATCATCCTTTCCCTCTGCCTTCTGTTCTCTACTTTTCGAATATTCCCTCTCAATTTTTTGCAGCCACGTCTCTTCTGCTGTTTTGATCTCCTCCTCGTTTGAACAGGCAGAATACCGTTTTAGCAGCTGAGAATTTATTTCCAGGAACGGTTCACCGTAGGAGAAGTGTTGAAGGACCTCGGTAGCCCAGTCTTGGTGTCCACATATGTAGAAGCATGCCGCCAAAGCCTCCACACAGTTCAGCCTCCATGGTCTGCCATAGTTGACTGGATTTGCGGCGACGAGGTAGGGAAGCAGCCTTTCACACTTCCCACCTATTCTAGACCATGGCACCTCTTTGATCCTTACCCACGAGCATTCAACCACAGCGGCACCGTATTGTTCTAGGAGCTCATTGTCTGCAGACGAAAGAACTTGTTTCGCGTTTGGTCTAGAGCAGGGTTTGAGTCAGCCTCGATCGTAATCTTGACTAGTCATATGGTAAGGACGTACGATATGACTACACCGGGAAACTTCTGGCCGACGGGGAGCTCGCGCATAAGGCCGAAATGCTTTAGTCTTTTACCGGAACAGCGCTTTGGGTCGCAGTGCTCAAGATCCCAACATGCTGCTTTGAAAGGAGGCTTCTTGTAGCCACTTGTCTCTTCATCGTCGCGGGGGATGGCTCGGTGGCGTGGGGTGGGAGCGGAGTACTTCTTGTGTTTGTTGGAATGTAGGTTTTCTTTCTTGTGGCGAACCATGCTGCAAAAAGTGGAGAGCGTGTATTAGATTGATAATTGCCAAGAAGCAATGGTATAAAAATGGCAGGACAAGATACTGGATAATTTGGTTGTGTAGATGCGACCTCTTTTTATCAGATGTAGCGGGCATAATGACATAGCGAAGAGCGTAGTGGGGCCGCTGCTGGACGGGCTCCGGCATCAGTGAACACATTGGCCGCAAGCCGAGCACCACATTATCTTGGTTGAGCCTCGTTGGTACCTGAAGCCCACCAAGCCCCAATTCCGCTTCAGCCTTGGATGAGAACACTCGCTTACCTAGCAAATAATTGCAGCCTACAATTCCTCGATCGAAATCAGTCTTTCTACTCACCACAAACTGGAGGCGGCCTCTGCGCGAATGGCTTCCAGAGACCGCTTCGGCGGCTTTGGTGAGCCTGCTCAAACGCAATTGCAAAGATACATTTGTATGATCAGGACCTCGTTAATTTATCTATGAGCTACTTACACTGCAGTCAGACAATGCATGCGATCCTTCAAATTATGAGTCCAATCTAGCTATGAATCTAGAAGTGGCCGACCTCATCAACTCCAAGAAAGGCAATGCGTACGTGCCTGACGCTCTTAGTTTTGATTCCACCAACTGAGCCTCTGAAAGACCACGAGAAGGAGCTGTAACAATTGTCAACCTAATTAACCATCGCAACCCTAATGTCTCTCTGCATGCGCTGAGTGTGAGTGACGAATAAGGGCGAAGATATCTCGGAGAAGCTGACCTCGAGAAGTTACTCGACATATGCGTCAAAAATTGTGGATATCCTTTCCACCTGCAAATTAGCACCAAAGAATTCTTGAACGAACTTGTGCGCCGATTCCCCGAGCGGCCACCTTCGAGGCCGAATCGAGTCCAGAACAAAATTTTAGAGGCTATCGAGGAATGGCGGCAGACAATATGTCAGACTTCGAGGTACAAAGAGGATTTAGGTTTCATCAGAGACATGCATCGCCTGCTTCTCTACAAGGGGTATATGTTTCCGGAAGTGAAAACGGAGGATGCTGCGGTGCTAAATCCAAGCGATGTATGTTAGCCTATGAGGGTGAAGGATGGCTTGACTGATATTTCTATAGAATCTGAAGTCCGCTGAAGAGATGGAAGAAGAAGAAAAGTCCGCACAATCTGCGAAGCTTCAAGAGTTAATCAGGAGGGGAGGACCGGAGGACCTTCAAGAAGCCAATCGTTTGATGAAGGTGATGGCTGGCTACGATACGAGGCATAAGACCGATTACCGTGCTAAGGCCGCGGAAGAGGTCTCAAAGGTTCAGCAAAAGGCCAAGCTACTAGAAGAAATGCTCCAAAGCCACCAACAAGGTGACACTGTCGGAGACGGAGATGTATTTGAAGTAAGTCGCCTTCGCTTTGGTGTAATTCTGGCTGACACCTTTAGGAACTGGCCAATGCTCTTCAAAGCGCACACCCAAAGATTCAGAAAATGTGCGAAGAGGAATCAGATGATGCTGAAGCAGTGGCCAAATTACTGGAAATTAATGACAGCATTCATCGGACAGTAGAGCGATACAAATTGGTCAAGAAAGGAGATATCGAAGGGGCCTCAAGAATTCCCAAAGGAACTCTTGGCACGAGCACAGGTGTCGGCAAAAATGCAGCGAACGAGCTCTCGCTTATCGACTTTGACCCGGAGCCGCCCGCAAACGCGCCTGACGCTGAGTCCTCTGTAGAAACAACGAAACAAACAACCGTCGAAGACGACTTATTAGGTCTTTCCATGGAGGACAAGCCGTTTGGCCAATCTGGAAACATCGCCCTGGGATTCGGTGCCAACACAAGTTTGCATCTCCGTCTCCCTTTACCGAAGTTTTGCTAATACTTTCTCAGATATACCAGGTCCCGCTCTTCTTTCATCCACCACCCAGCAAAGCACCGCCAGAGCTGCCACACCTAATCCTTCTATTCAGGCTCCACAACCGTCACAATCGAATTACAATGCCTTCTCTGCCTTTGCACCCTCTAATCCTCCGTCTAAACCTTCAACTCCTGCTCCGACTCCTCTCTCACAGCTCCAACAGAAAGCTCAACCACCACCACCCCCTGCTTCCAATCCTGCGTCTGACCCCTTTGCCGTCCTTGTCTCGCCGTCTCCCCGTTCTTCAACTCCATCAGCACAACGACCATCCGCCCCGAGAACCCAACCACATCAGCCCTTATCCCTCGTCGACCTCACATCCGACGCCGCCCCGCCCGCTACTTCGAACGGCACTGCTGCCGACGAAGAATGGGACTTTACCTCTTCGCTCCCTGAACCTAGTGCTCCAACCTCGAATCGCCTCGTCGTCCATTCCTCTTCCGTCTTGATCGAGTTCTCCGCCGAGCGAAAACCTACTACCCCCCCCTCGATACACATTACCGTGTCTTTTTCAAACCCCTCGCCAAAACCTATATCTGGTTTGCATTTCCAGCTCGCCGTCGAAAAGGTATAGCTTTCAAATTTCGCTCCCTTCCTGTTTTCCCTACCCCACCCGTCGCAACATCTGACTAACAACTATCCCAGAGCTACACTCTCCAACTCCGGCCCCAGTCCGGCCGCGACATTCCCCCGATGGGAAAGAACGCCATCTCGCAAGAGGTCCTACTGAACAACGTCGATATCGGGAAAGGGAGTTCGGTGAAGTTAAGATACAAGGTTTCGTATCGGGTGGGCGAGGAGGGCAAAGAGGAGCAGGGGAGTGTGCCGAGTTTGGGGATTTCGTAGCTCGCTCATGGATTGACGGAATGGCTTTGTGGGAGGAGCACCTGGCGTTAGGAGGGCATTGCTTATGGACATCAGGTAGACTATGGAGCGTAGATGTGTGACTGTTGCGCTTCAAGCGGCATCGAATCTGAGTGTCTGTGTGACAACACTATTTAATTGTCCTGAGATGTTGCCTCTTCGGTCAATGAATCGTGCCGAAAGCTTCCCAATAATAGCATGCCGGATAATATGTACCAACATCACTTGGCGTCCCGTGCTGTTAGTCACACTACAGGTATCCCAGCGGCGCGGATTGCATATCTACTTCAGCTGTAAGTAAGACCAAGGAGGTCAGAGAGACCAAAATGACGCCGAGGATGGTAGTGGAGACGTGAATGAAGACCACGAAGGGTTTAGAGACGGCGACAAACAGGGAAGCCCTAGCTAAGGATTACTTTTTCAG
This sequence comes from Pyrenula massariospora, assembly GCA_021030905.1. Lineage (NCBI taxonomy): Eukaryota > Fungi > Ascomycota > Eurotiomycetes > Pyrenulales > Pyrenulaceae > Pyrenula > Pyrenula massariospora. Next base: position 1,990,183 of record JAGFMI010000001.1, read on the forward strand.
CCTCGACTAATACTGGTTCACCTTCCTCCGCGTCTAGTAAGAATCTTCGGACTCCGATCCTTGTTCCATTGTCATTCGCGGCCACTGTCGTCCATGTCGCCGGGTAAACTTTTGGATATGAGAAATCCCACTCGCCCCCGGGAACGCTATCTGGGTAGAACCGACTGTCAAAGCCTAGATCCGGGTGCAGGCCTTCTCCGTACATAATCCCATGTACGTAACATGCGCCTACCAGCTCGAATTTCTCGCCAGCGGGTCGAAGTACAAAGGGTACGTCCGAACCAAGAAGGACAAATACTTGATCTTCAGTTGCAGTACGTTCTGGTCCGAAACCCAAATGGCACGAATCAGTTATGAAGAAGGCTTGCGAGCTTACATTGATCTTACACCTTTCGAAAATATTGCCAAAACTTTCCCAAAAGGGCTCTCCTTGGGCTTCATCCATTGAGACGATTGGCATAGCATGTGCCATCGGACACTGGGTGCACTTCTGGCTTTGCGAATGTAACCGAGTTGGGAGATCCAAAAACTTTGCGACACTTCTTCGTTTTGGATGCCTAGCCAAAATTGTTTCATATGCAATATCTACATCGAGCGTTTGTGCTTGTCTTAAGGCAGTACGAGTCAGTTGATTCGTGTGATCGTATTTCTCTGGCAAATTAAATTGACCGATTGAATGAGTATCGTTGAATTTTCCGACCCGACTTATCGCCCCGATCCTAATACCATAAATGTGCAGTTCATGTACAATTGGAGAAGTATCGCAGCAGAGGACGAACCCTCTCGTTGCCAAATACCCCGATCTTGGGCTTCGAGCATGGAAAAAATTGCGATAGGACTCGGGGGATGCTCTCCAGTCAGGTACCCAGCTGGGAAAAGCCTCGCCTTCAAGATGCTTGGGACTCTCGACTGAACAGAGAATTCTTAGCTCACCAGATTCAAATATAATATGTTTAGTAGCTGCAATAAAGAGATCCTTTACCGAAATTGAGTAATCTGGTTGCAATTCATCAGAAACATATGGAGCAAACAATCCTAGTAGAGAGAAAATGATATCGCGAGGGTCCGATGCTTTGGCCCCCGCCGAAAGCTAAGAAGCCGTTCAAGATCGTCGGGCGGAAGTCGCCCTGAATCGCGATTGAATCTGTCTTCTTTCTTCCTGGTTGCGGAGATAAGATGTGCTGGTGTTGACATAAGAGCCCCAACGTGAGTATGTGCGACTTCGCGGCAAGACTCAAGGACTTCTAAAGATATGGAATAGATCCCACATACCAAGAGCACTGTGGACGGCAAGATGACCTCCTGAAAAGTCCAGGCACGCTCAAACCAGGGTAAAAAAGTGAGTTGAGTCAAGTATCTCATAGGATGACTCAGATGTGCGGCTGAGGCTGAAGCAGAATCGAAGAGTCCAAATGGTGGGAACTCTTGTCCGGGGGGAACGTGCTCGTGAATATATTGAGCCCATTCAAAGGCATCCTTTGTATCCTGTGTCTCCTGACCAAGCCACACGAATGCCACTCGACAGCTTCTGTATATAGAGCTCATAAGTCGAACTTGAGAAGCGCGCTCAACAACATTATCTTGATTTATACAGATAGCATCAGCCCACAAGCGAAAATCTCGCCTAGGCCCGAAGCGCTGACAGTGGGACTGGACATGACGAAGAGCTAAATCAAGATTATTTGTGACTGTCTTCGTATGTCCGTTGACGATGATATTCTTAGTGATCGACAGATCGCCCCAAACGTATGAAAGTGCTGAAAAGGTTGGGTTGTCGTCCAAAGACACTGTGTGAAGGCAGCATTCTATAGGCTGACCAACTTCCAAGGCTAGAATCTCCAGCAGCCGTATTTCAGATCGGGACGTTTTTAGAGGCCTGTAAATTGTATTGTCCATTAACGCATGGAACCCGTAAGACAATTTCAGAGACGGCCGCAGTACTCATTTTGAAGCATTTAACAATGACGCGGTCCTGGTTTTTAGATAGTATCAACTAAAAACCTGTTCACAAGGATTGCTTGGTGTGTGTACGGGCTCGAATGGTGTTAATATCAGTTCTTTTGGGCTTGGAAGAGGTTATCCTCATTGATTTGTGTATTTGTGCTCGTTCAATCAGTTCTAATGCACAAGAGGTGCTCCCAAAAGCTTGAAGGCCACGTAGGCTTGGCACTACGTCACCCTTCCTTTGCCACAAATGGCATTGAAGCTCGCAAAAATGCAGGATGCTTGTGGGATTAAGCTAGTGATAGTGAGCTCGGAAGCCGGTGAATCCCCTGCTAGAGGTCTCGCGAAGGTACCCACTGCTTAGCCATATTTCTTGGTGTGCTCCTCGCACCACGCCCAAAACTCCACTCCTAGGCCACTTCCGCCCTCCTCTTTTGTCTTCAAGCTTACAAGAATGTCCGCCCTCGGGTTTGGGTGCCATCTTCCCCACGGTATGATTACCCTCCCTCCATCTTCGCACTTGACCTCTGAGCTGAGGCCGGCCCAGAGTTCCGTATACGCTCCCATTTTAGGCTCATGTAACAGCGGGGAGAGGAGAAACTTTAGAACCGGCACCGCGCTCCAACCTTTCGTTTTGAGTGTACCGGGGGTTTGCACCACGCTCACAATACCGTCTCTGCGAAGTCGCTTGTCGAATTCCGCCGCCAGGAGCCAGTTCCCCGCTTTGGAAGCGCTGTAATTGCGTGCCTTGTCCCTGGAGTGGCTACCAGGGGAAAGCTCGGCAATCGAGAGGCCGCCTGGCGGGCCCTTGATGTCGATGATTCCGGAAGTGGTGAAAACGACACGCACGCTACCTCGAGGCAGGGATTTTGCGGTTTGGATGAGGATCGGGCATAGCATTTTGGTTAAGAGGAAGTGACCCAAGCAGTTGGTGCCCATGTGAGCTTCCTCGCCCTGGGCCGTGACACTACCGGCAGGGACCTGGGCGATCCCCGCATTGTCGAAGAGGACATCAAGGCGAGTCTCTTGGGCAAGAAACTTGGACACGCCACGGGCAATCGTAGTGAGGTCGCCAAGGTCTATAATGAGACTCTTAACCTGTCCGGGGTTGGTTGTGGGTGTGGACTCAATGTCCACGACCGCAGCGGCGACTCTGGCCTGAGAGCGGCCAATAATGTACACTGTGCTTCCTTGAGTGTAGAGGATCCTGACGAGCTCAAGTCCAACACCTGCATTTCCGCCAGTGACAACGTAAACTTTACCAGCTAGAGAAACAACATTCTTCTCAGTAAGCGTTGGTTTCGGTGGGAAAAGTTGGGTGAGTTGGCCAACCATGCTTAATTCAAGATATAGAGTAAATAGTGAGCAGAAGATAGAGGTATATTCAACATGGAGGAAGGCAGCGGATATAATATACTAAGTAATAGCTCTTAAAGGAGTCATTTGTGAAGAAAGGACTTGATAATAATGAGGGAAATTTATAATCCAGGGCCTCTCTGGGGCTTGAGAGTTTTACCACAGCTCATGCCCGCAAGAATGTATTGCACCGCAGAGCAGTATGTTCAAGGGCTACTCTAAAGCGTTAGTCTGGCTGTCAGGGTGACGCTTGGTTCTTCACTTACGAGGTCAGCATCAGGGGTACTTCTCCTTTCTGAGCCCTCCAAAAGTTGGTCGAATGCATGATCTCGTCATCCACTAAGAACCACCATTTTTCTGCCCACTCGGGCGGGACTTCCCATCCCATCGGGTCCCATGGCGTTGTGCCCCAGACTTTGAGCGAAGCCAGGTCCCTAACAAATTCTTGCTCATTGACGACCGTGAACGACTTCAGAATTCGGTCCCGTAGCGACGGCCACGGCAGCATGTCAACATAGGGCTTGTGCGGGATGATTTGTTGTTTTAAAGTTGGTACAATCGCTGCCGGCAAATTGTCTATAGGTGTGCGGATGTTGAAACTATCAGATGGCTCTTGCATGCAGGCGAGGTTGAGAATCTCGCTTATGCGAACAAAGGCTGCCCAAGTGTTGGAGCTCTCCAATACTATGAAGTGGCTATCCACAGTGGGATCCGCACAAGTTCGCCCCTGAGAGGAGGAAACTGGGTCATTAAGGCCCGGATCAACGGATGTGTAACTGCTTGTCACAAGCTGAGATTCATTCGTGGGCTCGGCATTATTGCGGACCTCTTCGGTACTATCTTTGCCCTGACATGAATACCGAGTGTTAAGTTTTTTACTGTTTTGGGTGATTCTTGACCCTAGAATGCTCGATAAGTGTGTGTTGACGCGCATTCGGGCATCCGCGGATCCAAGTGGACGTACGTCTTGCCCTCTGCGCGAGTCTATTCTGAGCTCGCTTGCGGAGAGCTGGATCTGCTATATGACTCCAGTCATCTTCTGTAGACTTTAGATACGGCTGCCAGATGGCGTCCATGTTCAGGAGCGAGGTGATTTGGCCGCAACCAGGTGGCTCTGAGGAATGCGAATGTCGACCGCATTCTCTCCATGGCTGCGGTATACTGAGGCTGCTTAGAAAACCAGCCTAAAGTCAGATGCCTCTAGTGCGCCCCACTTTCTGACCACCTTTCTGACATTTTCTGACATTTTCTGACACTTCCGGCCATCTCATTACCGAAGTCTTAACATTTGTCATTCGGATTAAGAGAAGGACAGCCCTTAAAGAGCGGACACCAGCGAAGCGAGGAAACTATCAAAAGAGGAGCAGCCTGAAAGATTGCCACAGATCCGATCCGGATCCAAATCCAGTTGGCATATTGCCAACCCTGATCCATCCATCTCGCAAAGGGAATCTTTCTCCTTTGAACATGCTCACACCACAACTTTCTTCCGCCTAAAGAAGCATAAGTGAGTGCAATACTGTTTTGACACTGGCTCTGCCCCATTTAAATCTTCTCATGATGATCTATTTTCTTTTTCATGTATTAGCTTCCGAACAGCGACGATGCTGCTCGCTGGCTTGCCCCAGCGATGAAGTGGCTTCCGGTGGCTGTATGTGGTCAAATGCCGCTTGTCTGATGAGATGCTCCTGAGCTGATTGACGCACTTGCTTGCTCGAGAGCCTACTGCTGATTCGTGTTTGTTCTTTAGGTATTCAAGCCCGAGGATACTCTTCGATTTCTTTTTTTTCTTTTTCTCTTTTCTTTCAATGAAGCTATGATTCGAAAGTGTAGAGGTAAGAACGCCTTTTAGAAATAGATATCGCTCGGTTTGAAATATACGTTTATAGCCGTCGTATAGTCTGAGCTATGCTCCGCTGCGCTATGTTGGTTCACGGTCATGCATGACGGCTAATTCGTGTGACGCTCTGTGCGCCGTTCAAAGGTATCCATTGGCCTCAAGCCACTCTTTAACTCTCGCTTCATCCCTCTCCCTGTACGCCGCATTTCCCCGAATGTAATCTCCAGCTATCTCCAGCGTCCTCTCAATCCCCCCAATCTGCTCCTTCATCTCCTCACTGCCGAAGAAGTCCTGAATCTCTTTCTCCACCCTCCTATCACTAAATTTGGTCAACGCGCCTTTGACAAACCGATCAAGCACAATCTTGTTCGCACCCAATCTGGCGTATATCCTCCCCCAGTTGCCCTTGATGAATTCCCATCCAACTTCTCGAGTCGAGGAACTCGCCCCAACCGCTAGGGTTGCGTGATGCGCATCCTGCGTCCTGACCTGTTCACTTGTCGCAAACTCAAGCATGTCCCGGGCCAGCTTCGGATCTCTTGTCGCGCCCATCGCCGCCAAGGCGACATCTCTCCCATCAATAGCCGTCGTCCGGAAGAATTCTTGTCTCATAGCTTCGTACTCCTCCTTGCCACCTTCCGCGACCGCGAGTCGAAAGATTATGTTCCGGAACTTGCCCGGAACAGCCGATTCGTCACCGCTGCCCCAGCGACTAAATCGCGATTGAGCCTCGGAGATGGTGGGCTTGTGACCCACGTACCCAGCATTTGAAAGAAGAAGCGTTCGCAGGCGACTAGTAAGGTAGGTTTCCGTGGGTTTATCTTCCCAGCCCAAAGTTTCGACAGTCGGAGCGACGAGGTTGAGGCGAAACTTGCGAAGGCCATCCTTAAGGCGCGGGTTGGCATAGAAGACAGAGCTCACTTTACCGAGCGACTCAATGATTTGGAACCAGACACTGGGCGGGGTGTGAGTAGGCTACAAAATTTGATGGGACACGTGTCTTACTGATAATTTGTTTCGTCGCGGAAATTCTCGAGAAGGGAAAGCAGGCCAGTGGTGGTTCCTTCCCCAGAGACTGCTAGGGCAGTCGCGTCGCTGATCAGCCCTACTTTGTCTTGGGATGACAATAGGCTGCTTGACTTGCCGAGCTTCATCAGCCTCTCTGGAGGGTAGTTGGTTCGGTAAAGTCCCGAATGATCTTTGTTGAGCTTATAGAAATCTCCTTCAACGTCTCGTATAGTGTCCTCCTTTGAAGTCAAAGATGATTGAAGACCTGCGTCACATGCTTTACCATAGAAGCCAAGAGGGAGCCACCACGTCGTCTGGTCATCTTCAGGTTTAACATCTCCCGTTGAGAGGAATCTTCTCTGGCGCACTGAAATCTGGCCAGGTTCCTCAGCAACAGTAAGCACTGGGAGGCCGACCTTCCGTATCCAGGGGTCCTTGGCAATAAATTAGTACATGATAAATACAAAAAAACCGCAATACAAGCATCAAAGGCGTCCTATCGATCACTCTTCTCAAAGGTCAAATGAACCTGCTCCAACTGCCAGCAGCCTCCGTTTGGAGGCTTTAGATCTAGAAACACACCAGTGAATATCTCCAGCTACAGAGATTAAAAGGGGACTTGAAGGTTGTGAAATAAGGTAGTCGCTTATAACGAGGGTTTAATGTATACACATTTATGTCGGCTTACCATAAATGCCTTTACGTCCTGCCCAGATGCTAAGCTCAATGCTGCCCATAAATCATCAGTGGTTGTATTTCCTGTTATTGCGTTAGCTGCCGTTGCAAATCAGAAAATCAGAATCCTACCGTAAGCATGCCGTTTCAAATACAGAGAAACACCTTTCAGAAAGATGTTCTGCCCCAGAAAATTGCACAGCATCCGAATCACTGAGCTGCCCTTGTAATAGCTAATATGATCGAAGGCCTGATCGATTTCCAAAGCATTGTTCACGCAAACCTCAATCGGGTGAGACGCCCGCACAGAGTCGAGACGGAAGGCATCTCCCATGGCTCCGTTGACAAACTGGGCCCAGATGTCCCATTCTGGATGGTGGTGGGCTACTGCAAGCCATCCTGCCCACGTAGCAAAGCCTTCGTTGAGCCAGATGTCATTCCACCACGAAAAGGTCACCTAGAAGCTCAATTTAGACGAAGTATGAAAGGCTAAATTGGCCATAACGTGGGCAAATTATCCAGGACGACCAAAACACGACTGTCACTCACCAGATTGCCGTACCATTGATGGGCTAACTCATGGGCCACCACATACGCGATCCGATTCCGGTAATATGGTAGGGACTTATCTTCATCAAAGAGGACTTGAGTCGCTCTGTATGTTACTAGACCCCAATTTTCCATTGCGCCCTGCGCAAAGTCATGGACAGCCAGTAAATCAGCCTTCGGTAGAGGATAGTCAATCTCGAAAGCTTCTGAAAAGTAGTCAAGAGTTGGACCGGCATGTTGGAGCGCATATTGACCCTTCTCTTTCAAGCCTCTGGTACAGTACACTCGGACTGGTATTTTGGAGCCATTGTACTTCCTGTCTGTAAATGATTCCACATATTCAAAGTCTCCAATGGCCCATGCTGCAAGCTGTTTAACGATGAGATTGGACCTAAAACAAGATGCGCTACGTCACTTACGTAGGTGCTCATCTTGGGTGTCTTTTCAAAAGATACGATTTTGAGGCCTTCGGTATTTCCCGGTCTCAAGGTCTTCACCGGCATGTTACTCAGAGCAGTAAGGCCGTCTGGTATTTCTATGTCAATGTCAAACGTTGCCTTGAGGCTAGGTTCGTCAAAGCAAGGGAAAGCTTTCCGAGCGTCACAAGCTTCGAATTGAGTTGAATACATGCAGAGATATCCTTCATGACATGGAGTGCCGACAGCTGGGGGTACATCTGATTTGTACTTAGAGCGATAAAAGCCGCATAGATCCTCGGTGATGGTGCCTTGAAAGGATATAGAGAGGATAACGTCTGATGGAGGTAGATTCTCTGGAAATAGCAAGGACACCTGTTGTAGTTTCGACTCATATTCAACTTTACTGGCTTCAAAGAGCACTGATCCAATGAGTTAGCGAGAATAATAAAGAAGCTTCTCAGATGCTTAAGGTTAGGTAGCAGAAGTCATGTCCGTTATAGTCCTTAACGCTGGCGGAGGTCTTCCTATTAACCAGACCGGCCATGGCTTCTGCTACCCAGCCTCGACTGACCTTTGTCATCTGAGCTTTGAACCTTTGCTCCCTCAATATCCAACTGGACAGCATTCAGTACAATAGTTTGGACATTCTTCACAATCTTGACATGAATTTTGACGGCTCCCTTGTAGGTCCATGGAGGTGCAAGACAAATGTCTGTGAGAGAAATGTAATAGTGTGAAGGCACGACACTGACTTGCTCATTAGTGTCAATAGGCATGCATCCACCTTGCCTGGCACAAACCTATCAGGTAGGATCTCGGGATCCATGATGGAAAAGAGGTTTTCAGAGGGCGCAATAGACACAGTCAAATTCAATGCTCAATTAATTTGCACACAAAGGGCCAAATTTGGCGCAAAGCTATCACTACCGATGAAACTCCGGATAGCTCGCTCGGTAATCCTGACCTTCACCATGTCCACGGATGGACAGCGACAACATTTTGTACCAAACAAGTTTAAAAATTCTCACTTTTGACGACGCTTTTTCAGATCGCCTATTCCTGCAAAATGCGGATGTTACTGTACTTTCGCAATAATTACAGTAGTGGTCGATCTTAGTTTCCGGCGATCTCGGGTAGCAGCTTTTATGCTGCAGTATCTAGGCTGGCTTGGGATTAGCTACCCCGGGTTTCGCTGAACCCTGCTGGCTAGGTACTTGAGCCAGGCTCCGACTGTTCTTCTAAGCTTTCAAAACACCATCGGGTGACTCTGAACCTTCGTCTCACCAAGCCATGGTCGTGGACGACGACTATGTGGCTAACGCATCTGACGATGAAGATGGAGATATTCGGCCTCGTCGCCGGGGAGGTGGAGGCTCTCGTCAAGCGAGGCAAGAGAAAGAGTCCGCTTTTGAGGTGACAAGGACATGGGAGGCGCTGGAGGAGGCTGCAGATGGCACGATCACGGGCGCAGTGGATGAGTTGATGGAGGCAGGGAAGAAGAAGAGGTATGCGTCTCTTTCTGGAACAAGACCAGTCGTTAACATACGAGCTGTAGATTGCTCAAGGATACAACTCCTCTCCAGCGTGGTATTATCCGGCATCTGATCCTCATCCTTGATCTCTCCTTAGCAATGTTGGAGAAGGACCTCCGACCCACTCGCTACCTTCTTACCCTTCGCTACGCCCAAGAGTTCATCCGCGAATACTTTGAGCAAAATCCTATATCTCAACTTGGTATAATCGGTATGACGGACGGTCTCGCCGTCCGTATCAGTACCATGTCTGGCAACCCTAACGACCACATAATGGCTCTTCAGAATCTCCGCAAGCAAGACCCCAAAGGGCATCCATCGCTCCAAAACGCCCTTGACATGGCCCGTGGAGCCCTCTTCCATGCCCCGTCTCACGGTACCCGTGAAATCCTCCTTATCTTTGGCGCCTTGCACTCCTCTGACCCAGGCGACATCCATACCAGCATTGCCGCCCTGGTTCGGGACCGTATTCGCGCCAAAGTTATTGGCCTTGCAGCTCAAGTCGCCATCTGCCGTGACCTTGTCTCCCGTACCAACGAAGGTGACGTCTCTGGCTACACCATCGTCCTCAACGAGCAGCACTTCCGCGAACTCACACTTGACGCAACCACCCCACCCATCACCCACACTACAACAACCACCACCAACTCTCTCCTCATGATGGGCTTCCCCTCCCGCACTGTTGAGACCGCAAACCCCTCACTCTGCGCCTGTCACGAGAACAACCCCACGCGAGAGGGATATCTGTGCTCCAGATGCGGGAGCAAAGTCTGCAGCCTTCCTGCCGAGTGTCCCGCGTGCGGCCTAACGCTGATTCTGTCCACACACCTTGCAAGATCATACCACCATCTCTTCCCTCTGAACAACTGGATCGAAGTCCCCTGGTACGAGGCCCGCGAGAGCTCACAGTGTTTTGCGTGCGGGAAAGAGTTCCCACCAGATCCGGAAAAGAGACAGGGGAGAGGTGACGAGGGCAGCAGCAGCGGGAGATATCGATGCGAGACCTGCGGATGCCATTTTTGTATTGATTGCGATCTGTTTGCGCATGAAGTGGTGCACAATTGTCCCGGCTGTCAGAGCGGGGTGGTACGAGGGCAGGCGGTGGATGGTAATGGAGAGACTAATGGAGTCGGGGAGGAGATGGAGATTGATTGATGTCCGAGCGTTTGGATTTGCGACTAATTCAACGTTAAAGACTTTTTGCATAGCGATGGAGCGCACGGAGAAGCATTTTTCACCGAGCATGGCATATATGCGAAAGAACGAGACATTGGCGTGGCGTTTGTATTTAGAGAAGTGATACCCAGAAAGCTGAGCGCAATCTCGAGCAATTTTAAGAGGTGCCCTGTATTGAGAGTATGCCAATCCAACGGGCAGAAGATTTTCAAGCATCAATTTAGATTTTCTGATATCATGCCAGGTTTTCAAATTCAAGAGCTTGGACCTGCTTCATCTGGCGCAGGGCGGTCTCCTGCCTTAGATACTAGTAATTCTTATTAATCACCAAAGACCTTTACCACAGTTGAAGACGCTCTCAGAAGTGGCTTGTAACATCGTGAACGATCACAGCTCCAGGGGTAGATGGATGCTACGATAGAGGCTGTGGGAACAACAGCTGTGCTCGACATCACGGGCGTTGGATACGTAGTTGGTGGTAAGGATTGCGCTATGGATGGATAATTCTAGGAGACTGGAGATGAAAGGGCTCTGTAATACAAGTACCGCATGAAGGCCAGAGCTGAGTCTAGAGCATTATTCCGCAGGGAGTTTTATTGGTTCTTATCCCGGTCTTCTATTGCTCTTTGTATATGAGCGCACGATAATGAGGATGTCTACTCTGTTTTCCGACACGGGTTGGGGCCCGGGCTCTGTTTGGACTTGAGTTATATCGTGAATATGGGATATGAAAATTGTTCACTTTCACAAGCCTTGGAAAGGGTCTTGGATCTTGGAGCATCAACATACTGGACAATTGGTTTTTGATCTATAGATTTATTGCCACCCATGTTTCTCTTAGGGGATCTTTGGCCCCTGTGCTTCTAGCTTAGAGGGTGATCCGGTCTTTGATGATGTTGGGGCTCAACCACTGCCTGCCCTAGATAGATATACGTCATAAACTAAATCTATGTACGGCGCCGTCTAGGACCCTGAAGTTTCCGGGTATGAATCCCTGGTATGGAAGACAACGCAAGAGATGATGTTGAAACCGCTCTGAGTTGACTTCATTGTAGACCAATCAATTCATAATATTTGCTAGCCAAGCCGATGTTTGCTGGACAGGATCTTGGGGCAGATTGACAGCACATGCTGGGCACATCCAATTGCTTGACTTTTGGCGAAGACCCATGCAAGCAAGATGGTACAAAGGCGCTTTACATAACTGGTTGGGAAAATGTTAGCTTCCGTTAGACATAGAATCCGGAATGCTAGTGTACTTACCGTATTGCTGCATGCAATGTTGGCTTTTGTGCCTCTTATTATTTTGAGACATTTGTTACATGATCTTGTCGTTGGTAAAGGTGGTCCAATATCTGCATCTTCATCGTTGCCTTGTGTTGAATCTGAAAGCGTCCTATGATCTGTGGCCGAATACCTTATAGCCGATTTCTTGAGAAATGTCCTTCCTTCTTTGTTTTCACGCTCATCCTTGCCATGTATAATGCCTATACATCCTGCTAGAACGTGTGCTCCTGTCAACTCTTGATCCGTTAGTTCTGCCATCAAATGACTGAACTCTTGCAACATAGCTGGCTCCCTTAATGTCTCTATGTTTGCTCTCGTAAATCGCACTACTGCGTCAGATAGATATTTCGTATTCGCTAAATTTTCAGAAATAAGATGAGCGTCGAACCGCGCGAGAAAAGCGCGGCTGGCATCACTAAGGGTTGGGTCGAGCGTGTCCGCGTGCTTCATGCTCAGCCATTCTTTCCCTATCTCATCATCACTCTCACTCAAAGCTTCGCCGGTGCGTGCGATTTGATGGCTGATCGAACGATAGAGGGCTGTCTCGATCCTTGTTTTCGACTTTGGCACTTTAGGTGGTGGCTTGGTATTGCGGATTAAAGGCGGAACATCCGAGATGGGCCTAAAGGGGGAATCAACAGGATCGCCATTGATTTTTACAGACGCTATACGGCGGCGAGGAGGCGCGCCCACCCAGGCAGCATCGCCATCAAGATATTCATCAATATCAAACGGCTTTTTTGGAGCAAGCCACGTAAAATCACGTTCATCTTTTACGTGATTAGCAGCTCGTTGCCGGTCAATTTCGGCAAAGCCGACTTTGAATCGGACACTTGTAGGCCACCCGTTGATGTCATCCTCCTGGTTTTCAATATCAAATCGATAATTCTCGTGATCATTTGTCAGATGGAATCGAAGCTTCTCTAGTTCGAAGAATTCTCTAGACCTGCAAAATGGGCAGCAGAAACCTAAGGTTTTGACCGTATCGAAGAATGGTGAATTCTGTTGTGGCGGGTGGCCCGGTTGAGCCATATCAAATCGATAAGATAATTGCGCTTTTCGTCGGCGCTTTCGTTTAGTCCACGAAGCTCCACTGTTTATCTGTCGTGCCTCTTCTTCTTCACTTCTGTCAATCGCACCGTTCGTTTGTCTTATTGTGCGTGAGCGGTTCCGCTCATTCCTGCGCGCTATTAGATCGCCATTAACTTCATTCTCGGAGAGCCGTGGAGATTCATTCATAGCGACTTGATCTTCAGAGTTCTTCTGATCCTTGAAATGTTTTTCGAGAGGTGTAGCGGGGTGATTCCATTCAGACCTGATCTCAAAGCAATACTTTGTCTGATAAGTCCGATCCCGTCGATCAAATAATGCGGGGAGCGGAGCATCTGATGGAGGAGATGCTGGCAAGTTATTGTATCGTGCAACCAGTAAACCTTCCTCGTAGCCTGGCGTTCGCTTTGATGTGTCTCGTTTGGAGGAATGTTCGCTTTTATTCAAAAACGGTATGGGCGGCCAGAGCCGGCTCGCTTTATCGGGAATGATTTTGATTTCCATTAGATAGTTGTCCCCGATTCCCAATCCACTGGATTGACTCAATTTCAGCGGGGAAGGTACGAAAATCTGGTTTGCCTTGACTCTGAACGGCTGGCCCATTTCAACGATAGCCCAAGGGCTGTCGTCAGGGTGTCCCATCGGGGTCACTCTACACGGCTCACTGGTTTTGAATATAGGTTCAACATTTTGGCGAAATCCTTCCCGATTATCCCAAATGGCGAGAAAGGCTTGACAATCGATGTCTTCTCTTTTGGTGCGTTTACGAGCCGGCTCTTCAGATTTTTGAAGACTCTGCTTATAATTCAGCTTTTTTCTCAAACTTCTCAGCTCTATCTGAAGTTCATGATCTCCTTGATTGAAATTATTGGCATTCAGATTTCGCAGACTGTGTTTCGTGGAGCGTGCGGAACGGCTGTCGTTCTGATTCTGAGAAGTCTCCTCTTGAACGGGTGTCGGAGAAGATGGCCTCTTTGTAGCGAGATTTTGCCGTCGCTTAGCGTGAGTGGCAAGTGCCTTCATAATGTTTCTATTGAGAAAGACACGTGGACGACTGAAGGTTTTGTGATAATGCAATGCAAAATCGCCTGTAAGGTCTCTCCTTATGTTTTTCGTGTCTCCGGGTCTCAGGAGCATACCCCGGCTTGAGTTTCCTTGAAGCGAGAATACCGTAATCTCATTGCGCCTTGCTAAGAGATCCAGACCCGGAAGAAGCTCTTCATCTAAGTTGAACGAAGGGCGATGTTAAGAGCAAAACAATTCAAACTCAAGCAGTAGATAAAAGAGTCGAGTGACAACAACTGGAAAATTGTAGGCTCAAAGTGGATGCGGGTCAGTAATTTCGTGTTGCTAGAGTTGCTTCGTACTGATATCGAGGGAAGTCACTGAGTCATATCAGTCGAACCCAGTGATGGTGAGGTGTGTGGAGGGACAAGAAGGCGGTGATCTGATATGGAGATCGCGTGACAGATGACATGGTGTGAAGTTGCCCCCAGGATTCTCCTCGAGTCCCTTGAAAGTGATGCCAAGATTATCGCGGACGTGAAAAAGGCGCGTGGCAGGAAGACGGTGGCCAATCAACCCCACCGCATTTCAAGATACGGCAAAGCTTCCTTTCTGCTCGAACAGGACATCCCGTCTTCTTTCTCTACGATGATGGATACATGTAAATCTGGGATGCCAGCATTCTTCACTACTATTTGCGCTCGATTCTAGAACGGAGCAATGTAATAAACAGTCGTGGACCCGTGGATTTTAAATATTACCCTTGCAGAAACGCATTTTTAGACACCCTTTAGTGCCATCGTACCAAGACACAAAAAGCCCAAGTTAGATAGACAATAAAAAGCGTGACTATTGTCATCTCGTTCACGTGCGAGAGTGTGCCATGGCAGGTTTCCCGTGGTCTACATCTGTTACCGCGCCGGTATCCAGGTACTGTGTGTGGGGAACAGCCGAGGCTCGACCTTACTTGGAACAGCATGAAATCCATTTTCCCATTCCACATAGGATATATCTCCTTGATTCCTCCTCTTCCCTCGGCCTCTTTTTCGCCACACTTCGCTCAAGAGTAGCCTGTTCTTGTACGAAGCCCGTAATCAGCAGACAATTCCTTCTTTTACCATTCAAGATGTCGCAAGCTCCGACTCCCACCGAAGGCGATACTAAGACCCAACAACCTGTCTCCGTGCAGCAGAGCGACAATGTCGCACATGCCATCTCTGGTGCAGGAGGAGGTCTGGTTGCTATGACTTTGACGTTCGTCTTCACTGGCCGTCTCTTTCCAGGTACTGATTGCTGACGGGACTGGACACAGCTATCCTCTCATTACCCTCTCCACTAGGGCGCAGGTGGAATCGAAGCGCGCACATACCACAACACTTGATGCTGTAAGAAACATAATCAGACGAGAAGGGGTGAGCGGTCTGTACTCAGGCTTGGAAAGCGCTTTGTTCGGAATTGGTGTCACAAACTTTGTCTACTATTACTGGTTGGCAGCCTGTATCTGAGAGGAGGTTTTCGCTCATCAATAGACTAGGTACGAATGGACAAGAGCCGGATTTGAGAAAGCAGCAGTTAAAGCTGGCCGAGCATCTAAAAAATTGACAACGATTGAGTCCATCATCGCTGGCGCCATAGCAGGCAGCGCCACCGTCATTATTACGAATCCTATCTGGGTCGTCAATACTCGCATGACGGCTCGACAGTCAGCTGCAGAATCTCAGGAGCTTCCCGGTCCAGCGTCTAAGCCAAAGAAAGCCCCGTCGACGTTCGGGACATTATTATCACTCCTTCGCGAAGAAGGGCCGCAGGCACTTTTTGCCGGAGTCCTTCCAGCGTTGGTTCTTGTCATCAATCCAATTCTTCAGTACACCTTTTTTGAACAATTAAAAAATATGCTCGAGAACCGAAGGCGGGTAACACCAACGGACGCGTTTTATCTGGGAGCTCTCGGGAAGTTGTTCGCAACAACTTTGACCTATCCGTACATTATAGTCAAGAGCAAAGCTCACGTGGCCAAAAAAGATACCCCCAAAGAAGGCATGACGGAAAGCTTGGGCCGGCTCATTCGTGAGGAGGGTTGGAGTGGCCTTTACAAAGGTAAGCGACGAATGCGTGCTGCCTGCTCTTACATATACTGATTGCTGTTATCTGTAGGCTTGGGACCAAAGGTTTCGCAAAGTGTTTTGACCGCTGCATTTCTTTTCGCATTCAAAGATATCTTCTTTGAAGCGACTATTGCCGCTCGGCGCCGCATGAAAGGGATCACGAGATAGACATTGATATCAGCGTCGTTATTAACATATTAGCCAATTATGTCAGGATTTGAAATTAAGGAATCATCATGCCCTGGAGAGCATGGGAGGGATGTCTGTAGCCTGACTCTGTACATGTGATGGTGGGGGTTTCTGAGGTCATAGTCTGTATTCGCAGCCTGACGTACGACTTCGATTCTGGAAAGATAGACTGACGGCTAGACCTTGCTACCAAAATATTCGTTGTATTCTGAGACGTTTGTGAAAGATTCTATAGCAAGTGATGTTTTCGAATTCTCGATGGTGGACAGAAAGAGAGAAGTGGGTGAAGCGAGAATGGCATTAGAACTAACTGATAAGCCCCAATGAGAAGCGGAACTCAGCTGTATTGCTACCAGGGAAAGAAAATGGGAAGCATTTGACAGGAGAGTCCAGAACCAAGGTAGGCTGATAGCAAATACGGATCCGTGGCCATGGTTATGGTGGGGCTGTAGGGTATACGCGCCGCGTGAAGAAGGACCCACTTATACTCGACCGTTGCCGCGTCGGCAGCGTGCAGCTTCAACACTTCTTTCCTTAGTCGGTCTAAAAACCTAAACACGTCTACATCGGTAAATTATTAGATGCCTGTTTCTTGGTTATGTCCATATTATCTGAACCCTTCTTAACATGAACCTGCCTCTACCCTCAGGGAATCCCAGAGATCACTCCCCATCTTTCGATCATGTACGCTTCTGTTTCACCAAATCTAACCTTGAATGCAAGACCATAAAACTGACACTGAGTGTGTGGTCTAGAGATAGATGCATTCCATCACAGATCCTTATAGCCTATCGAAGCGAAAATGAACCAGAATGGCCAAGACTGGAGCGTTGGATCTGTGTCCAGCTCCCAAATCATTGATCTTGAAGATGAAACCGAGTCACTGCTGAACCAATTTCTGGGTTCCTCTTCGAACGCAAAGAACGGTGCTCAGGCACAGCGCTTGACGGATTCAACTCGCAGACCTTTGAGCCCGAATGACCGGCCAGCAAGGAACAGCAATGTACCTCAGCCAATCGTGAGAATCAAAAGATCGAATAAAGTCGCCTCAAAGGTATCTTCGAGGCCCGCGGCTAGCCCGAAAACAAAAACTTCAACGACGAGTGAGTCAGATCTAAATAAAACAAGAGATGCTCTACGAGCAAAGCTTCTAGAAATGGGAGTCTGGTTTGAAAACGTCGATGAACTTATAAATTTTTGCGAGGCAGATGCATGCGAACCTGGAAATTTTTACAACGATCCTCACATGATGCTATCTTCTCCAGAAATGCCGCATCTTACGCTAGAAAAAGCTACAGACCTGTATCCTGGGATAGGGATTGTATCAGGCTGGTCCAAGCCTAATAGGAGCCATGGCCATGGATCTCGCTTTCAAAGACAGATAAATCACCAGGAAACCAAGAAGAGAAAATCTAGTATTTTACGGCAGTCCTCAAAAGCATTCACGAGTAATCCGCAGCTGAAGGTCGGTTCTTGTCATTCTAAAAAGCTTGACTCTGAAAACGGGTCTCCATGCTCACATCAACTGGATCGACCAAATTTAACAAAGCCAGCTAATCAGCATCCTCGAGGCCTTATCGCAGTCCCCAAATCTAGTCAACATGGGCTTCCACTTAAAAGACGGTCGAGGGATCGGCAAGACTCTGGCAGTGGGTTCGCTAAGCAGAATGAGATATCTCATAGCGCCAAGCCTTCAGCACGATCTTCGTCACGCTCGTCGAATCTTTCTAATCACTCTCAATCTTTTCTATCACGTAACGATCTTAGGAGACGAACTGAGAGCCCGCGTCAGACCTCTGGTCCCATCTCTTCGCGATCGACTTTCCAGGCTCCTGTCCAACAAGACTTTGTACAAGGTGTCATTTCCCAATCACGAGCCCTGACAATTAAGGAACGTTCGCCGCCTGTCAGTCCACAGGGAGGATCGATTCTGGCACTTCGTTGTGGCGAGAAAAACTGTTGGCAATTGAAAACTAAATCCGCGAGACAAAGGGTAGCTCATGACGTTCAGTCTAACCTTCGAAAATGGAAGAGTTGGACTGGCGCATCTCACGATGTCATTAACGTCGGTTGGTCCCCGGATGGCACTCGCTATGCTGCAGGCTCAGCTGGTCTTGAAGATCGTCATACCATGCAATACAACAGACCTAATAATCTACTCTTTGGCAGCCTTGTTACGAGTTCAATGAGGTCCTTGCCTAATCATCGAAGACAGAGGCCGTGTCCAGAAAGTGTTGGTTCAGGACCAAATTCTTTACCCGAGACGTACAGGACATCTGATGAATGGCTGTACACCACCGTCACTGCACTGGGATGGTCTCCTGGATCAGATCGCCTGTTTACAGCAAGCTACGACAAGACTGCTAAAGTCTGGGACGTGAGCACAACCGCTGCGGAGCCAAAATGTATATCATCTCTCGAGCACGAAACCAAGGTGGAGGCTATGGCAGTCTCAAAGCATCCAAGATCTCTACTGGCCTCTTGTGCAAATCATGGTGAGAGGTCCCTCCGACTATATTCATTCAACGAAGATTACTCGGATAGCTCGTACAAGCCCCTTGTTTTGACAGATGAAGCCGAACGCGGTTTCTTTTCATACGCGCCTGGTCCGTTACAATTCGGCATCTCAAATGCGTCGATGAACTATCTTGTGGCCGGATTTGGCTCGGATGAAAAGCAGGACTTGGCACCATCTGCACAAGGATATTTGGCCCTGTACAGGATTGCAGAAGGGATCGTTGTAAAAGAAAAGGTTCAACCGCACAAACAAAATATTTTCGATGTTGTTTGGTCCCATAACAGTACCTACTTTGCAACTGGTAACGCTGCACCTTTGCTAAAGAGAAAGAAGGGCAGAGTAAATTCCCATGTAAGGGTGTACGGCATTCATGAGCTCCCATCACGATTGATTGAGTACGATTGCCCGGCGTTAGATATTAACGAGGTGACTTTTTGCGACTACGATAGCAACTACGTCACCGCGAGCTGTACTGATGGGTCCACCTATGTTTGGGATTTCCGACGGTCGGATCAAATTTTGCATCGTCTGGCGCATGGAGAGCCTATGAGCGAGCTGTTGCACGATCGACCACGAGAACTCTCAGATGTTGGTGTACGAGCAGCTCAATGGGGCAATCATACCCATGAGCTCTACACAGGCGCGAGCGATGGTATTCTCAAGCTTTGGGATATCAGGCGTTCTCCAGAAGATGCTTTTGTTAGAGATGTTGCGAAATTTAACGCGGAAATCATGAGCGCCAAATTCTCCCCGGATAAATCTAACATGATCATTGGGGATGGTCAAGGAAGCATACATCTTCTTTCTACTGCGCCTCTAGATGGAGCAGAAGATGTAGGAGAAATTCGTCTCGAAGAGGAACTAAGTCCAGCCAAGACGACCGACGAATCACAGGGCGACGAGGCCGCAGATGCGTGGACCATAGGACGTACAGCTGCACGAGAGCTTCTTTCCACAAAACAAATTGCTCTGGATCCACGATATGGCGCCGGCAAAGGTCCAAATTACTGTGGACCTTATGCTAAGTGGGCACGGCCTAAATCCACCCAAGTACAAGATATATCGGCAACAAGTCTACTACCCGAAATTAAGGCTCTTCAACTGGACCAAACACGGTGGACAGCAAAGAGACCAAAGCGTGCCCCTATGGTACTCCCACAAGGTGCTATCGTGATTGACCTCGAAGACTCTGACGACGACGAAGCTGGTGGAATTGACCAGGACGTTACCAAAAAGAAAAGGGTCGATTCTTTAGCTGGTGATCGCACGTTACCCGCAACTGTGGTCGATTTGACTGACAGGGAAACGGGGGATTCGTCGGAACAGGAGTCTTATTGGGACAGTATGGATGGATTTGGGGATGCTAAAATGGATCACTGGGACGAAGATTATTGGTTTCCGCCTCAAGATTCATACTCGGCGAACATCGGTGAAGATGGCACATGAGCTTCGGTGCTATATGCGACCTTTGGGATCTGAAGAATAGGCACTCCCTGCTCGTACACGGGTAGGATGGTATCAAACTTATAGAGTCAAAATAAAAATCAGATTTAACCCTTGTGCTTGAAATTGGACGGCCGTGAAAATGATATAGTAGGTAAGTAAAAGGGGTTGTGGCAGTATAACTAACGCCTACTTACGCTCACCCGCGTAATGCAGTTTGCAGAGTCATTAGGATTATAAGTAGGGATATTAAGAATTAGTGTGGTTGACTCGACACTGTACCTCGTGGCTGTGTTTACATGAACTCGAGTGAAGACTTAGTCGTTAACGGTTTGTTTGTTAGAAGCTGTCAACTTATTCTTTACCTGCTTTTATTGGCAAGGACGAGCGATATAATGCACACCTTCTCCATCCCAATGAACTGCGGGGCATGAGGAGTGAGTTATTCCATGATGCGATGTAAAGTAGTTTGGACTAAGCAATCATGTATTCAATAACCCAATCTTATTACCTTGTTATAGCTCCGGTACATGTTTGAGTATATGCCAAGCTACAACGATAAAACCCTGCTACATTCTCTACCCGTCGCTCTAGCCGTATCTACGCTGTAAGGAGCTGATCACATCGTCGTACTCCACTCCACCTTCTTTCAAGTTGGGGTCCGCATCAAGTTGCATGATGGACCGTGAGAGTTATCATCTCTCTAGACCTTGTTGTCAGTAAATCCGCCTAGTCGTCCGTAGTCTTAACGATCAATTGGAAGCGACTCCCTAAAACTGAAAGCATGTGACTTCTGGCGATAGACTTATCAACCGAGAAGAGATGATTTGGTTGTCGTATCCCTGGCGAGTGTTGCCTAGTTCAACGCGTATCTCATCGTTAGCTGCGCTAAACAGACAGAAAGGACTAGGCACCGTCAAGTGATATTTTCACAGCAGGCCGACACTGTGGGGCTGAAACATCCACCTTGCGCGGCCTTCTTAAACATCTTTCCAGGTCGCTGCACTGACGGCAGCAGCGACAAAGGCCCTCTTTGTAGTATCTGTAGGAACCTCGCTTTGTGGTAAGGCTAGCGTCCACGGTGAGAGGGAGAGCTGCAGTAGGGAGCTTTGTGATACTTGTGGTGCCAGCGGGAAGGAGGGGTAAGAGGGACGGTGGTTTATAGAAAATATTTAAACGGTAATGTTTACATATAAAATGACAAAGGACAAGAAGACTACTTTTTCAATTTCATGGAGAAAAGATAAGAGGGAAGAGCGAGGCTAAACGGACCCCTTATGTTCCATAACGGTAATAAGGAGCGCTTAAGAATGAGAGCAGTTTTGCTGTTCAACGTTGTCCAGCTAATCGGGTATCTATATCGATAGAATTGCCTCTTGGGTTGACTGACAATACGAATGTAAACAAATGGGGCGAGCTGGAAAGGCTTCATAATTGACGATTTCAATTACATCACTCTTGACATTCCCGTCAGATTGACTCGTAGGACATGCCCATCATTCACGTATTAAGATGAAGCATACAAGCTCATACCTGCATATTGCTGTCGCGGACTAATTTGTTACTGCCATTTCAGATTCCTGTATGGAATCTGTGATTTTGCGCTTGATTGTAGAAGTCAGAAGCAGTCACAAAAGAATGATGGCATGACCAAAGACGGCAAAATGCAAGCCTAGACTTTCACAGCCTGTATGACCAACTCCCTTACGTATTTTTAAGGGTAGCACAACACTTGAGCTAGGTCCTAGCGAACAAGAGGGAGGGAGTAGATCAAGTTCGTGAGTCGGTATTTGACCCATCCGGGTCAGCCACAACATTTGTCATGCTATCACGTCTAACCGGATCGGGTATCACATAGTGTGGCTTGACAACTTTACCCAGCCTCAGCTGATGACGCGTGGGCTTGGCCCGCGTCCAATCCTGGAGCCCCGCCGGCAGGAACCAGACGAGTTCTATCGGTCAACCTGCCGCGCCTACGCAATCACATCTTACGCTTTACATACATGCCAGTCTTTTGTCCATGAATCTTACTCTTAAATTGACCTCTGCCTCGACATCTCAAATTCACCTCACTCGATATCACTGCAGACATTACCAGTTGCATGTCTGACTATCTACCTCCGACGGGGCCACCCCCGCCAAAGGTCCCACCCGGGTGGAAAGCGCAGTACAATGACCAGTATAAAGAATGGTTTGTCTCTCTACCCTTATCCATCCACAACGACGTTTGTACTCTCAGCAGTACAGTCGCTATTCTATGAACCTGCTCTAATACCATCCAACTTTCAACCCACAGGTTCTACGTAAACCTCCACACCAAGAAATCCCAATGGGACCGCCCAACCTCCCCGGCCCGCGAGGACGACTCCGGCGCACCTCCTAGCGCCCCTCCACCCGGCTACACCCCGGGCTCAGAAGCCGGCCAAC
Source organism: Pyrenula massariospora (assembly GCA_021030905.1). Classification (NCBI taxonomy): domain Eukaryota; kingdom Fungi; phylum Ascomycota; class Eurotiomycetes; order Pyrenulales; family Pyrenulaceae; genus Pyrenula; species Pyrenula massariospora. The sequence goes on from JAGFMI010000001.1 coordinate 2,012,706, forward strand.
ACGCCGGCCACGGCGACACCAAAGCCCAGCACTTCGAGTCCAACAACCCCTACAACACCGGCCCCGGCGGGCAGTCCGCCTCCACCGACTCGGACGCCGCCCTCGCCGCGCGCCTGCAGGCCGAAGAAGACGCGCGCGCCCGCGGCAGCCCCGGCAGCGGTGCAGCGGCGGGGTATTACAGCCAATCACCCGGCCCTGGCCAGCAGGGCGGCCCAGGAGGATACGGATCGCAGGAGCTCCCGCCGCGGCCGGGCGAACGGGGGGACGGGAAGAAGGGGTTTCTGGGCAAGTTGCTGGGGAAGAAGCCGCACGGTGGGGGGCAGCAGTCGCCGGGGCCGTATTATGGGGGCCCGCAGCAGGGGCAGCAGCCGTACTATGGCGGACAGCAGCCGCAGGGGTATTATGGTGGGGGGCCGCCCGGGGGTGGGTATGGACCCGGGCCTGGGTATGGGCCGGGACCGGGGTATGGGCAGCCGCCGCCTAGGAGGCAGGGCGGAGGGCTGGGAGCGGGGGGTGCTGCGGCGTTGGGGGTGGGTGGTGGGTTGCTTGGGGGTGCGTTGTTGGCGGAGTCGTTTGATGGTGGGGATGGAGGCGATGGTGGAGGGGATTATGGTGGTGGTGACGATGGTGGTGGTGGTGACTTTGGCGGAGATGGCGGTGGCGATTTTGGAGGAGGAGGGGATTTCTAGAGAAGGATGGGTCGTGTCAAGCACGGAGTGACTGACCTCGTTGACGAGGTCGCAGCAGGCTAGATGGGCTAGAGCGGATGCTAGCGAGGTTACGGTTTCTCTTAGGGATCAAAAATCCATTCCCAAATTTTCTCAGAACCTCCAGGACACGGCTTACGAGAATTTTAAAGCTACGAGATCATGACGCATCCTATCTGGAGTCGAGACAAACTTTGATTCTTGATATTAGCGTCACAATTTCTCTATGATCATCTATCTGCATAAGCATTCAGGGTATCAAGTCGTCCAGGAGTCCTTGGCTCCGATTGCAAAACTCCGCTGGAATGCATGGCAATTTTCCACCGCATCATCTTTAGGTACATAACTGGGAGCCTTTTATCACGCGGATCGCCTTATACCACGCAAAGGATAATGAAGTAGGGATGTAAGTATGAGTGAGCTCTTAGCGATGCTTTTGCCTCACCTTTCTCAACATACCTCGTACCCTCACAGCCCCTTCAAATCCCTCTCTGCTGGGAACTGCTCACCGAGTATCAACCTCGTCTTGATGTTCATACTGAACAGCTCCTGCACGAGTAGCTTGGCGGCATACGGCATAGTCATCCTCACGACTCCCTTGCTACTCCCACACCGCTGACACCAGCCACCGTACCCCATGAATCCACACACCTCGCACACATCAACCTCATGCTTATCGCTGCTGACCATCAAACGCTCGAGGAGCAGCTGGCTCGCGCCATACGCAACCAGACAGTCCCGCTCCATTTCCCCGAGCCGGAGGCCGCCGTCCCGGGACCGGCCCTCGGTGGGCTGGCGGGTGAGCAGAGCTCGGGGTCCGGTCGCTCGGGCATGCATCTTGTCCGCGACCATGTGCTTCAGCTTCTGGTAGTAGATCGGACCGGCGAAGACGTATGCGGGCACAGGCTCACCCGTGATGCCAGAGGTCATGTAATCCTTGCCGTCGTAGGAGAAGCCATTCGCAACGAGAGCGCGGGACATGTCTTCCAGCGGACTTCCGCCAAAGGCGGTTCCGTACTCGAATTTGCCTGCGAGGACGCCAGCCTTGCCAGCGACGAGCTCGAGCATCTTTCCAACGGTCATGCGGGAGGGGAAACCATGCGGGTTCATGATGATGTCGGGGACAATGCCCTGGTCTGTGAAGGGCATGTCTGCCTGCTCGGCGATAATGCCACAGACACCTTTTTGGCCATGGCGAGAAGAGAACTTATCGCCCACTTCTGGTGTACGTGTCTGCCGGACTTGGACCTTGATCAGCGTATTGCCGCTCTCAGTTTCGGTGACCATGACCTTGTCGACATAGCCAGGGTCAGCAAGGCGATAGGCAACTGGCTGTGGAAGGTAGTTGGTACTGCGACCATTGTCAGAGCCCGTAAGCCCAGTGAAAGATGCATTCTCAGGGACAGCCTTGTTGATTAGGATGTCGCCGTGGTGGATTCTTTCGCCTACTTGTGGAAGACCTTCAGAATCAAGGATTGCATGTTTCTTGTTCTCCACCGCTGGCTTATTGACAATATCCCGGGATCCATTGGGGTAGTGCTTGAGCTGTGCCATGTATTTACGAAATACTTGACATTGGCCGAGGCCACGATCGACAGAGGCTTTGTTTAACACCAATGCGTCTTCTATATCGTAGCCGGAGTAACTCATCACAGCAACTACAGCGTTTTGTCCAGCAGGCAGCTTGTCGTATTTCACCAGCTCGATCGTCCTGGTCTTGACGAGCGGTTTCTGGGGATATACCATGGTATACAAAAGGGAGTCGAATCTCAAAAATTGGTTCGAGGCAACGGCACCAATGGCTTGCTTACCCATAGCACATTGATAGGTATTTCGGGGTGACTGATTGTGGTGGGGATACGGTATGAGTCCAGCGACAACACCTAATATGGTAAAAGGCTCAATCTCGAGATGGGTGGTGGAGGCATTGATATCACTCTCATACATGGCTATGTTGGCGTCGTTTTCTTCATTGACGTCTAGGTATTCCACGAAGCCTCTTGCAAGAAAGTCATCAAAGTCCATTGTCCCCTGTCGAAGAGATTTGAGATATCTCACGTTCACCTTTGGCTGGGCATTCTGGACGATAATCAATGGTCTGCACACCCGGCCCTCATCGGTCGCAATATAAACCGCATTGTGATGATGGTTGATGAAGATGCTGACGAATTCTGAAACTCGACCAGATCGTCTAAGTCGGCGGAAGGCATCTAGAAATTGTTTCGGGTGGCGAGTGATACCCATCGGTGTTCCATTCATGCAAATAACATAGGTACCCGCTGAATACAACTGTGATCCACTGATGGTCAAAACATCTTCAGCTCCTAGCATGAAGACTATCTTTTTGACCCGCTCTTCATCATCATCAGTGGTGATGTGCGTGAACAGAGCAAGGTTTTTTACAAGACCACACGCTTCTCCTTCAGGAGTATCGGCAGGACACATCATTCCAAATGAGGAAGGCTGCAATGCTCTCGGACCGCTGACTTTCCTTGTCTTTTCGAACTGACTTGTCACTCTTGTCATCATCCCCAACGCTGCAATATAGCTAAGACGACTGACCAGGTGAGTCACACCAGCACGTTCCATCCGAAATCGTTTCAGACTCCAATTGCCGGTGGAAAGAGCCCTGTTCATACCAGAAGTTATAGCTCCGCCATGAGTCTGAATGACTTGATACGCGTCGAATACGGTCGCTTTCACCTGTTTTCGCAAAATCTTATCTACGTTCGACTTGATATGGGCATTGAACTGTTTGAAAAGATCTTCGAAAAGGAGAGCCAACAATTGACCAGCCAGCTCAAGCCGTTTGTTGCCCACATAGTCACGATCATCAACGAGAGATGAGTCGTGTTTGGCCATTAGAACTCGTCGAGCCATATAAGCTATATAAAGGGCTTTTGGTCGAAAATTGAGATTTTCAATCGGAACATGGGCAATGATTATATTCGCGATGGCTTCAAGAGCTTCTTGCACGTGGGTCCGCCGCTGACCAAAACCTGGCTGTTTTCTCGTGATCTTGATTCGCACACCGATGTAGTCCAAAGCTTGCTGCTGGGTGTAGATACCGAGTCTTGTACTTTCTTCATAATTTATTGTGAAGTCTTCCTGGTAAGTGCTATCATTTCCAGCAATCATAAGCATCATTTCTAAATCTGAGCCAACGCCCATTGCTTTCAGCATGACTGTGATAGGGATGTCTTCGTTTAGGATATTGTGTCTGACAAACATTTTGTCTCGCTTGAGGAGAACGTAGCTCTTAGATTTTCTTTCATGCGTCGAACTAGTGACTGATGCTGATATAATGTCCTTTCGCGCATCGGCTTCAACGATCACACGATTCTTGCTGAGCTGCTCCTGGATCAGGATAACCTTTTCTGTTCCTCCTACAATAAAGTATCCACCGGGATCGAGCGGACATTCCTGCATGGCGCTGAGCTCGGCTTCCGACTTGTTCGTCAGCACGCACTTTGAGCTTCGAAGCATGATGGGCATCCGGCCGATGGCACAATTCCGCCGTCTTATGACCTTGTCGCCTCTCACGTATTGAATTGTGACCAATATTGGAGCAGCATAAGTCATGTCACGTAAACGACATTCGTGAGGTGTGACGTCCGAAGGCTCTGCAACCTCATCTTGATCCTGAATCTCATCCATTCTGTTTGGGAACCCAACGCGTATATCGGTATACTTAAGGTGGAAAAGGCTGTCGACTTCGCTCAAGATAAGATTGTTGGCTTCCATAATCTTCTTCAATTGCACGTCAATGAAGTAGTCGTAGGAGTTGATGTGCTGTTTTGTCAACCCTTTACACTTAAGGAAGGCTGGGAGGAGGTTCCATTTGTCCCGCGCGGTATTAATTGGGTCTGTCATCGCCTTGTCGTAATAGAAGGGCTCAAGCAGGGCATTGAAGTCATCCTTTCTTTTCCTCTCCCGCTTTGGTTGTCGCCTGCTCGGGCGGTCCGAATTTGTTACCGCATTCTCGAGAACTTTTGAGGATTGGCGGACGTCAGACTGGGCCAGCTTTGGCGTTACATGTTCCTGCAGCTCAGTTAGCATGAGGACGTAGGGTATTGACAGGAGCTCCAACTTGGCTTGTCTTCTCCGGAATCTGGGGAGCATCTACAGGCCCACCTGCTCTCTTTCTAGGCGGCATCGTATCCAAGATATGACAGAGCAATTTCGAGAGCAACAAGGAAGACAATTCTTCTCATCAGGTCGTCAGGCATTTCAGAAGAAATTAAACGCTCTCAATACTTCTCGAAATTTGTCTAGGACCATTGCAGAGATGGTGGGGCAATGGTTTGTGAGTCTTTGCGAGGTTTGCTGCAAAGAAATTCTGCCAGTGCCGATCGTAGGCGGTGAAGATTTAAGCTTGATCGAAGCGTCTAGCCGAAAATCTACAAGAGCTAGGGTCTGCCAAGCCGGCAATTGCACCTGACGAGCTTAATCTTGATGCATCAAGCCATCATCCGGGTCCCGACCTTGCTCCACTCGGCCAAGTCGTCTGTAAATGGTCTCTGTTGTACTCTCCTATGTGCCATATCGGTTCCGCGTGTCGAATTATTTTTTGTCCATATGCGAGACCAACTCCTCCCTTGATCTCCTGTCAATTTCTCAGGGTAAAAGTAGTCTTCGGAAAAATCGTTTCATCCGTCAGTGAAACGCGGTCCGGCCCCCCACCCGCAGACCTTCCCCGGGAAATTTGCTGCCACGACTCATAGTCTGATTGATGCCGAATTTAGCCTAACAACGAGCAATCAGGTGAGAATCTTCCCTTCGTCCTGAGATTGGCTCCCAAAAAAGGATCCCAAGATATGGCATATAAGAAACGAACTTGGACCCTTGGGCTGCCAAGGGAAGGACAAAGGTAGGTGATTTGATCTTTATCAAAGGCTTCAAAAGTTTGAAATTGTGAAAATGCTCTCCTTGAAATCTCTACTTTCTACAGCGCTTGCGATAGCTAGCGTTGCTGCTGCTCCCACCGACCTTGCAAAACGAGCAAGCACCGATCTTGCAGAACGTGCTGGAACTCCAAGCTCGACTGGCACCAATAATGGCTTCTACTATTCTTTCTGGACTGATGGTGGCGCCACTGTCACTTATACCAATGGTGCGGCTGGACAGTATAGTGTGACATGGTCTGGTAATGGCAACTTTGTTGGTGGAAAGGGATGGAATCCAGGCGCTGCTAGGTAAGATTAGAAGCCCTAAAAGCTATACCTTATTCGACACATGAAGCTCGAAAGATGCTTATTGAACGCTGTATTACAACAGGGCGATCAGCTATACTGGCAACTACGCACCCAATGGTAATAGTTACCTCTCCGTTTATGGGTGGACGACCAGTCCTCTCGTTGAGTACTACATCACCGAGAACTTTGGGACTTGTAAGTCACACCAAAGAACCAAAACCCACCCATGACAAAGTCTAATACGATACAGACAACCCTTCCACCGGTTTGCAACATCTAGGCACCGTCACCTCCGACGGCGGCACCTACGACATCTACAAGACGACCCGCACCAACGCCCCCTCCATCCAGGGCACCGCAACATTCGCCCAGTACTGGTCCGTCCGCCAAAGCAAGCGCAGCAGCGGGACCGTCACCACCGCAAACCACTTCAACGCCTGGGCCAAACTCGGCATGAACCTGGGAACATTCAACTACCAGATCGTCGCAACGGAAGGGTACTACAGCAGCGGGTCCTCCTCCATCACCGTCTCTCAGGGTACCGCTTCTGGTGGTGGCGGGTCGACACCACCAAGCAGTTCTGCTCCGGCGCCGACTGCGACTGGCGGTGGCGGCAGTGGCGCAGTAAGTCGTCTTCCTGTCTTAAAAGCTCTTATGGTGGCCTCTAGAACTAACAGAGTCTATCTCTAGTGCGCTGCATTGTACGGCCAGTGCGGCGGACAAGGTTGGACTGGAGCAACGTGCTGCTCGTCTGGCTCCTGCAAGGCGGCAAATAGCTATTACTCGCAGTGCTTGTAATTATTCAAGCGCGGTTGGCGCCATGCCGACGGGTTACGTATGAGCAAGCAGTCGTACGAGTGAGCGCAAAATTCTTCATGCCTCGTGCTCAGAAGCTTGTTTTTCAAAAATGTATATATTGTCATTCCACTGTTCGACCTCTTCCAATGTATATAGCTCCACAATTTACCCCAGCAATTTAACCTAGTATATTATCCCTCATTCCTTTCAGCGTAAAGGACATACAACACTTATGCATGGCCGGATTGCTCTTTGATAGAACTTGATGTCGATGAACTTCCAGGTAGACAGATTGAGCAGCACACATGGTTTCTAGTCAACGCGTCTTCATGACGTTACACTTCTTCCTTCACGCCGAGATCTCAAGGATGCATAATGTAGATTTCGGGTTTGATAGGGAGGACATGGTTGATTGAATATTAGTATATGTAATATGGATGTTACATGGTCAAGTAGTATAGTGGTAAAGGCTGTCACCTAGTGAAGTAGAATAGAGGTAAAGGTCGTCGATCATGTTGTAAATGACCCTGCTTTGTAAGCTCAGACTCCGCTGTCCCCAACTTTGCAAATTACATGATCCGCCAAAATCAATTCTTTGCCGATCTCGGTAGCCTCGCTCTAATGCTTCTCGGCCTTAACTAGACAGAGATGGCGGTTAGCTTCGTAGCCCTGAGTACTCGAGATGCGGATTGAAATACCTTCGCCCGGTTGTGCATGCGCTCCCGCTCGCGCTCCCGTTCAAGCTCAATTTCCTCCCCCGTCGGGACGTGAACCCATCCAGATTCGATTTCGCGGTCAAGACGCTCTTTGTAACTCGCTTCAATCTCCAGCAGCGAAAGACGGCGACGGCGGTCACGGTCGAAAAGCGGGACATGGTACCATATGGGACTTGGGACGTAATTGGACTCGTCGCATTCTTCCGCCGTTCGCGGACGGAGATCTCGAAGATCGTGTGCGTAATTCCACCACTTGTCGTCATGTTCCGTTCGTTCTTTCTGCACATCGTGTCTGTCAGAGTCATTCTGACCTCCATAGCCCGAAACATCGCTCTCGTCAGAGAGATCTCTAACAGATTGATCTTCCTGACTAGCGTCATCCTCGGACGACTCATCATGTGGCTGCTCGCGTTTGTGACACACACATCGGAAAGGATAAGCACCGCAGCTGTAGCAGAATTCCCTTCCACAGCTTTCGCACCTGAGTCACGTTAGTCTTCATACAGCCTCAGAAAGGGTATTGCTCATACACCATGTGATCACATCCGCCGTCCTTCTCGACCAACTGACCGCATTTGCACCTCCTCCACTTTTCGTTGTTCGCCATAGTAAGCACCGATTCGTCTTCGGTATTCTGCGGGCAAATGCTTCCTTGGAAATGCGATTTGAGAGCTTGCTTGCATTTTTCGCATGTTTCCAACCCACATTTCTGGCAAGTTGCGATGCCATTGCGAACATGCTCTTCGGTAATGAATGTAGAGCACTTCTTGTCAGCGCAATATATCCTAACCCTTGCCCCTATCTCCATGACCATTTCTTCATATCGGAAAAATAAATCATCTTCAAGCCAGTAATCTATCTGATCAAGACGGAGAGCATGACAGCACTTTGCTGGATATGGTAGCTGCTTCAGTAGAACGAAAAAGATCATCTTGCAAAGGCAGCGGCGACAGAACATATGGTCGCATTCTAGCTTCTTCAAGTTTCCACGCTCGTTGAACAAAGAACACGCCACGCATTGGAAGCGCTGTGTGAGTCCTTGTTCTCTGCCTTCAGATGTAATTTTAGCTTTGAGCTTATCCCATTCCTCCTCTTCCATGCCAAGCTCCAAGTAACGCAGCGGCGCGTAGTCTATGCCTTCCATTGGAGCTTCTTCGGAGGCGGTATAAGTAGCAGGATGAGGTTTTGCATGAAAGTCAAAATTATTGGAAGAGTCGGCGCCTGGAAGACCGTTGGAAGATGAACTGCTGTCTCCTATACCGACTATATCTGCTCGTAAATGTCCTCCAATCAATCCATGATTGGGTGGATTGCCGACCATACCTGAGCGAGCAGTATGGTTCGTGGGTTCGAAGAATGCAAGGTAGAGACAGATGATCTGGGATTTGTGACGGGAACGTTCGCAGAGATATTGCACTGGCAAGTTTGCCAGGTAGATATAGGATGAGAAAGATCTCTCAGGAAGTTTATCCTTTTCTGAACATCACTAAGAAGTTGATTTGTACGACAGTAAGCCTTAGAAGGTGACCATTGATTCGCTTCGAATGCAGGCAACTATCTCACCTGCGGTGAATGATGTTCGAGCGCATGCGCTTGCAGGTGAAAACGATATTCATGGGAATTGCCTAGCTAGAGTCGAGAAAGCCCGGAAATAGTGTGCATCATCATTATGCACGGGACAATCATTCAAGAGGCTGTTATTGCGACAAAGAACTTTCGGAGACAAAATAGATAGAGCGACAAAATACTTTCTTTCCGGACGAAAGAAAAGTCGCCAAATGGCTAGATTAGGTGTCCGCTGTTGCAGAATTGCTTTGGCTTGGCGCGCAGCTGAAGGAAAGGACAACAGGCGACAAGGCTCTCGCAGACGGGTAGGTGCGTGATACGGAGGCAACAGAGAAACAGAAGCGCAAAGATTTAACGTGAAACGACAAAGGTTAGAAGGCTCTGACGAGATAAATTGAATATGGCAGTGAAGAGGCTGTCTAGATGAGCAGCCTGGAAGGGAAGAAGTCGACAAAGTTCTAATCTCGCCCTCCGGTATTGGCTCGGCGCAACATTTGATACCTTGCAGATTACTTCGTGTCAGGCTGAATGTATCGGTGTCTTAGAGCAATAATAATACATCAGACGTCCTCCGTCGTCTTAACATTGGCTCTAGATATTAGGCATCTAGTCCACCTCTTAGATGCGCTCCTGGTAGAGCTTTATAACCCATCACGAGGCACAACACGTAGACTCTGAAGCTCATCTAAAGCGGCATATATGCAAGGCGTTGAGACCACACGCATCTGGCCAATGAGCAGAATACTTTTGCGCGAAACCACCACGAGCAGGCGCACGGACCAACATCTCGATTTGGCCTTTTGCTTTCCAACCTTTTTGACCTTCAAAATACGCTTACGAGCCGATGTGAGCAGATTTTCGAAAAGAAACATGCCAAATGCCATGTCATCGGCTAGTCAAGATGTTTTAATGGTGTTTTGATCGATCTATACATTGCTGTTGTATTCCTCATCCCGCCACAAATGCCCCGGTAATCTGATTGGTCCTACAATGTGTCTGTGACATCTCAAACCTGGATTAGCATAGACAAAAATTAGATCAGTACAGACAAGAACTGATGGCAATTAGAATTGGAGTACGTGTGACTGGTCAAGGGAATAGGGTGTTTAGAAGGGTCTTCGTAAGAAGTCTGCCAATTGAGCTATTGCGTGATCGTTTACCTCTTTGAATAGTAACTACAGCAGAGGGTCGATCTCCATAGTCTTTTAGAGTATCATTGGAAAACTTTAGGGCTGTAGGCCATCAACGAACCTGCCACTAATTTTGTAGCCGACAAAATGAACAGTTGGAGACCTTTGAATCACGTCTGCCCTGCAGCAGGCATTAATATAGCTTGATTCACGTACCAGCATCGCTTGCGTATTCCGGGATAGTTTTGTAATGTTGGACCTTAAGATGGTAGAAAGGCTCAAGCATCGGCTTCCACGGGAAGGAAAAGAGAAGAGCCAGCCTTGTCCAGCACCGTAGTGTCAGGAAGAGGGATTGGGGATCGAACCAAGAGCAAAGGTTGAAGAATTGCAGTCAGAATCCTTGGGATGTATGGAATGGGTGTCGCTCTCACTGACGGTGATCTCCATCCATCTACTCTAGCTGCTAGAACACTAGTTTCATCCACTAGACGCCTCCATAGGACAAAGGAACTATCACAGTCATGTCACTTGAGAGCGTATACTCGGCTGAATTTTAGATGTGCAGAAAGGCGGAAGCTTGGAATCAGCATCCGGGGATCTCAAGGCCGCCGAGCGTGCTACCACAATTGGAACCTTCGTTTACGCCCGGCACCGAGTCTGGGGATAACCCTCAAGTAAAGTCATAGTAGAGGTGAATGCCCAGCACATGACACACTTGTTCGTAATAAGGGGCTGAAATCACTAGTAATGAGTGTTGCGTCGCTTCTATGTGGCGTTTCAGTGGGAAAGATTGTCCTTATGCTAGAGGCTACTCCGTCACAGTCTCCTGACTCATTATTGCATAAATTTGATAACGCACGAGGAGACTTGTGGCGGTCCTTCCCCCAGCCAACCCAGAGATTGTGATTTCTACTTCCTCCGTGATGCCTGGTCACGAAAATTTTAGCCGGTTGAACAGGAACAGGCAGCAGCCCAGGCTGCAATGCTTCCATTTCCACATCAGCCTTCCTGACCGATGTCAACCTAGCAATACATCTAATCTCAGCTATAAATGTATGCATCCTGCTATTCTCAATTTCGCAGTTTTCCGTTCATCCTCTTTCTTTGCAATTTCTATAGCTTTTCTACGTCATCCTAGCACTGAATCACTAAACCTAAAAGATCAACATGACCGACAGCGGCAGCTTTATCAAAGTCCCTAGATCAGAAGAAGAGGAGCTCATGCGGAAAGCGGCCGAAGACTCCAAGAAGCGTCGGGAGGAGGAAAAGAAGAGGCAGGAGATGGAAGAGCTTATGAAGAAAGCAGGAGACGATTCTAGAAATCGTAGGAGCGGTGGAGGAAACACCACCACTTCTTAGAGGGCAAGTTGCTGAGCAAGATTTAATACCGCAACCGAGACGTAGGAGCCTTGTGCTGAAAGAAAAACATTTCGGTCAGGACGAGAGGGTTCATCTTAGGGCAAAACAATTGTCAGCAACTCATTAATTATGCTGATCATGGACGCATTCTTATTGGCAATGAATTTCAACCTGATGGGGTTCGTTTGGCTCTTTGGTGATCGTGGGGGAATATCGGTCAGGCGATAGCCACTCTTGACCCGTGCGCATAAATCAAAACGGGTAACACGCTCCTTATCCTATCCAAAACTTTTCTACCCTGTCACAATATGTTATATCATATGAGTTTCCTCTCATCGCGCCTAGGGACCAGCACTGACCCAAGAATACCGAGTCCCTTAAATATTAACGACTACATAATCAGGATAGTAAATTCTTTTTTACTTACCTTCAACTGCTCTGTCATTCATCTGCACATCTCCGTCTCAGTATGAATCATCTTGTCACCGTGTCAACATTGTCGGGGGGCATTCAACTTGTCTTCGTCGATTTCAGGTAATAGAAGGACCAGAAGAAGACAGACGGTCTGTTCAGTTCAAATTTTTCTGAGAAAAGCGAGCAGTATATTCCTCCCTATATTCCTTCAGCTGCTTCATCTTCATGTCAATAAATGGCCCAATCTCTTCATTCGTCTCCTTGTCAAGTAACTTAGCACTGGCTCCTCCTTCATGCAACTTGTGCCAATAGAGCCCGTCGACATCCAAGCTTTTCCTTGCTGCATAATTAAACCAGAAACGCCCAGTCTCCCATGAATCACGCATCCGGGCAGAAAGACGCGACTGCTCAGATGCCTCCTCTGTCAATGCTGATTTTGCCTCTGATCGCTCTAATGCTCGTAGGAACTGCTCCATCCTGGGCACATAGCGAACCATGAATTCATTTATGTTGGAGCGTTCAAGCCACATGTCCGGACCTAGCAATAGCAACCACCAGGGTGGATCATAGGTAAATTGGGCTGGCATGACGTTTGTGAATTCAAAATCAAGCACGGCGGTAATACGGAGGGTGTCTGGGTCGATAAGCATGTTCGAAGGTTGCATATCGTCACAGAATATTTTAAAGGGACCAATGTCATCGATGCAGTACTTTGGAATGAGCCGTACGAATTGATGACGGGCGATGAATCGCCTTCGGGCGTCTTCCTCATCCTCGGCGAGGTTTCGCTGGATCTGAAGGTGGATCAAGTGTTCTTTCGCAACCGCACTAAAGTAATCACTCGCACGGTCAAATGGCTCGGTGGGAAACACATCGATAGGGAAACTTGTGGAAGTTGCCAACTCATTCATGTTGTATGTGAGGGGTCGTCCATTAACAGTCCACGTGTGTGAGGTGAGGTCTTTTGAGAGAGCTCCAATACGGGGAAATTCAAACCGAGACATTTGGAGCATGTAATCAGCAAGTTGATCATAGATGGTGTCGAGTGTTGTATTATCGATGCCTGGATCTAGAATCACATCCTCTTGATCATCTTTCGTCGGCTGCTTCAGGATAGTTGATAAGCGTGTTCCTTCAATGAAGTCCATTATGATGAATGGCCCTAGCTGTTTTGGGCTCTCCTCGGTCATACCCCAGCTGCGCACACGAGGAAGAGGAATGGTGGTGTGCTGGCTGAGGTACTCTATTATCTGCACCTCGTTCTTAACTTTTTCTGCCCTCCACGTTGTGTGTCCCAGTTTTGGAAATCGAATAAGGGCGTTCTGATGCTTATGACGAAGTCCAATGCGCAGGCTGAGGTTAAAAGAGCCTTTCAAAAAACCGATAAACTCTCCGGTTCCACCCCAATCTAGTCGATCATCAACAAAGGCTACAATTTCATCTTTCGCGTCGATCACCTTGCCGATCCAACTTCTGCATATATCATCACTGTTAGCCTCAGCAATCTCGTCGTAAGCTGTCATTTTCACCCTAGCATGTAGTCGGCTCTAAGCATTGCGGGATGATCACGCCTCTTGGAGAAAATTTGTACAAAATGAGGAGAACTATCTGTAGGGGTAATAGGGCATGTCCTTTTCTGGAGGCGTGGTAGGCAAGTGGTTGACACCGAGCCGATGTGCAGCTACAAATCATGGGAAATTACGAGTCCATGCGCCGTTCTGGCGCCTTGAAATATCGCTGCAGGTGTGCTAGGAGACGAGGCTCGGGGGCGGCGCAGCTAGCTTCGGCTTCACGAATATGAAGGATTTCCAAGGCGGCGAAGTGGTTATACTTGCTCTTCCAAGAGGTCGTTGTAATACCTCGTAGTCTTCCAGAGCTCAATCAGCGCTCCAAAGAATATTATGGTGAATAGAGATTAAGAGTAGCGAGATGATGCGTAGTTTTAAGATGTGGAAGATGAAGCGGGCTCGGTTACGACTGAGCAGAAGGTAAGGGCCCATGGGGGAGCGCTCACCCGCGCACCCTGGCCTGCGCGAAGATCACGCCGGGAGGGGGACGCCCTGGTCCGGGAGCCCGGGACAAAAATGTTACAGCTTGGCGGGTTTTCCGACCTCGAACGTGAAGAACACCCTCAAAATCTCCTCATACATTAAGATATCTAGATTCTCGGCTTTTGAACCTTCTTGAGACTCGGAGCGGAAGAAGACAGCATTTTAGCAAATTCAAAATGGTACAAATCCCCTTGGAGATTGAAGAAACCATTCTGAGTTATCTCCTGATTGAGGAATATGACCCTAAAGATCTTTTCACCTACCGTCTCGTTAGCCGCAGCTGGGCTTCCATTGCCGCCCGGTATGTCTTTGATCGGATCGTGATTTGTCCTAGTCCAATTGCCTTTGAGCGAGCAAAAGCAATTTCAAGTCATCCTGCTTATCGCGTGCATGTGAAGACGATACATCTTGATGTCTCTGTCATGCCTAACATCGCCAATTTCAAGCATTGGGAAAGAGCGGCCCAACGGCTTAAGGATCCTCTTCGGCTTCCGCGGTATCCTCCGGATGAAGGTACGCAAGAATCCAAATTGCGGAAGACATGGGCCAAATGGGTCGAGAACCATTTGTGCCAGATGGGATTCATGACGCTCTCTGAGAAAGATTTCATTAAAAGATTTGAGGAAATCACAGAAGGTCTGCCGAACCTTCAAGAAATATCTGTTCACACCCATCCTAGATCTAAGATCCGTGGTCTACCGCATGATGACGAGGAGCAAAAGAGCTTGATTCTGCCAAGGCCATGCTGGATGACAGGAGGGAGACATATATTCGACAATGGAAAGCGAATCATGGCCAATGGAACTGTTGATGCTTTCGTTGTCTGCTTGATTGGGGCTTGCTTGCTCAGCGCCATCGATCCGACATCCAGTCGCGAATACCAACTGCACATTGACAAGCTAGAGCCCGAGATGCTGTCAGAATTGTCAGGTTGGTCGGTGCCTGGGTATTCAACCAAAGCAGCCTTGTCAAAAATAAGCAGCATGTCATTGACGTTGCCCGAAAAGAATCTCCTAGACACCAATGATGAATATATGTGGGAGCACGACGATTTCGAGAGACGGCCAGATCCCTCGTATTACCTCGAAGCTGTATTGTTCTTGCGTGATTCTCTGCCTTCGCTAAGGAGCCTGCATCTCAAATATGTGCAGATGGAGTTCTTGGAGGAGATCGAAACCCAGGACATAAACTTCGCTCAGCTTGGCGATCTGACCCTAGAGAACGCGTTCATTTACCAGGAAGATTTTGAAAAGTTCTGCTTGGGACATCATTTCCCACGCTTGCAAAAGCTTACGGTACAGGAATGCAAAATTGAAGGCTGCTGGCCTTCGGTATGGCGTTGGCTCTCAACTAATCACGGAAGCGTTGACGCAATTTTCGAAGGGTTTTTACACGATTCTTTTGGAACGTGGTTCATCGACGATGTGCACTCCAAACGCGACTGCGAGGGCGGATGTCTCTACGAGAAGATTGAAAAGTTTGCTAACGGTGTTGGCGAACGTCCGATGCAAATCCCTGATGAGGAGGAGATCGATGAAGAGATAGCTTCTGCGATACCGTCAGATGAAAAATTGCGCTCTATGCTGAAATCTTGGGAGAAGCATTTTAACGATGATAGATGTGTGGAATTCTTCCCTGATGGTGCGTTGGCAGGGCCGCCTTCGGATTCCGAGTCAGATGAGTGGGACACGGATGACGACTCGTGTTTTGATTGAATGACTCACAGGATGAAGCTCGCTGGATATCACGGCGTCTTCTTACCGACGTCTACTGTTCATGGCTGGATTGGGCTATGGTCCCTACCAATTAATGGGCCTATTTGAATCATTCATCGGCTTGTCTCTTGGTCGATTTAAATATCGGGTCCTCGCGGACGATGTATTTAATATTGTTGTTTTCAAGTCTAAATCTGATATTTGAAATCGACCGGCTCGAGCGATCTCTCTGGCCGAGACTCTGGTGTCAATCACTGGAACTCAATAAACCCTTAAGGTTATCCTCACATTCACTGATGCAAATTTGAATCGTATGATTCAAGCCTCTGAGCATCTAGAAACCGGACACTTAGCTTGTACATAGGGTCACTTATTCTATCGCATCAGGCTTGGAGATTGGGAATAAGAGACGATTCTACAACTTAGAATGGTCTCGTCAACTTCACAATTTTTGACAGAGAGTGTTATATTAAGCCACCCTAGAACGCATACAATGCATTTTGACCCCATCGGTGCTCAAGACCAAGACCGTTTAGAAAGCAAAGCAAATATAAGTGCTAGATCAACCAAGAACAGGACATAACGCAACCAACACGCCCAAAGTACTACACTCAAATCCTCGAGAAATGACAACAAATTTCTCCAGTCTACACATTCGAGCCGAATCTCTATCCAGTCTACCTTAAGAACGCAGTACAAATGAACGTGATGATCCACAAAGCTCAGATTGGCGCTAGGTACCTTGCCATTGATGCCGAAATGACTTTGTCAACAGGACACCGAAGGTATTGCCGATGTGAAAGAGTTTCCATAGATGACCATACTCGAAGGTCCGAGAGGAGGGAAGAGCGCAACATTTGTCGAAAAGTCGATACACGCGATCAATTTGGAGATTGAACAATCAACAGGGTGTAACAGACTCTTATAGAGCCACCCGATCCTTCACCGCCAAGCATGGAAGGGAGGAAAATCACCATTGCGGCGAGAATATTAATGCGTGAATGTCTGAAGCATGAAATTTCTCGGGTCGGTCGAGCCGGTAAGCTGTTGATAGATGTTAGCTGTGAATAGGAACGGAACCAAAATCGAAGAAGATATTTTGAAGGGTAGTGAGTATAGTCGTAGAGGGTTTCAAAGAGCTGAGAGCGCAAAAACTTGAACTGGACTATTCCAGGAAGAGAAAAAGTGAAGGTGGACAAAATGGCATGAGAATATGGGATGCAGAGTAGGAGAACAACTTTGAATGCGCTATGTAGGGGGGTAGTATGACATTCTAGACCTTCATTTGCCCAAGATTCAACCGGCTCAGCTGCCATGAATGTTAAAGTTAAAAAAAACCCCCTACTGCTTGACGCAGCGGCCAGTCGATCAGACATGGAGTGATTGTGGAAGGCTTAGAGAGAAATGAGCTCGCGATTTCTAATCTGCCTAATGCGATTGATTACGGAGATCTTAATATGATCGGCCTTTACCCTCCTAGTCTGCCCAGCGAGAGAGGGCTAGTTAGTGATAAGGACTCATTTCCAGCGTATGAATTGGGGATATGGTTGAATATCAAGATAGCGCGGTCATGTAAGGTCCAGGAGCCTTCTGCGTGCAGTCATTCATATATGTGTAGATGCAGCCCTGGTTGTGGGTTTCCACAAAGTCATCGCAGAGAGCACACAAAAAAGCTCCTCCGGTAGAATTGATTTATCAATCCACACAAAGCTTTCAATAGCCGGCTATATTCCGCTTGCTACGTGGACAGTTTAAAGGACAGCGCCATTGCGTTTAGGTGAATAGCTGTGACCGTACAACGGATCTCGTGTGCTCATTGGAATTAGACCAACTAAATTTCAGTCGCTCGATGATGCGAATTGGAGAGCGGAGCTATTCTTTAGACACATGGCATGGAGCTCACTGAACAGGCAAAACCAACGGAACCATCAGGCAGATCGCCCCATTATATGTAGTCTCACCTCCTTTTTACTCATAAATAAGTGTCCATAAACCAGAAAAGGTCATCGATAGAGCTATCTCCCGAATTGCCTTCAAAACGAGAATTTTTCGGAGTCATTGACTTCAAGACGTCTTGACGACTAGGTCCTGCAAGGTAGTTGTGGGCAGCGATGCTTACCATGAAAATACCACTTGCGATCTGCAGAAGCCTTAGAAGCTCGGTATGTTTTCTGGGCAGTTGACACAGGGCGTCGCTATTCGTGAGACCGGAACGCGGAATCACCGTTAATTGCGCAACAATTGTTGATTGTATACTGACTCGTCGTCTGCACGTGGGTCTCAACTGTCTTTCGCTTCTTTGGCCTTCTCTTTTGACTCTTTTCTTGCCAGTGTACTTGCCATCCATTCCTCGAAGTCCTCCTCAGCATCCTTCTCACTCCTTCCAGTCCCATCAACACCCAAACCACCTCTTATGAATCTTCTTGCATCTTCCGTACTATTAATCCCCAGGTACCATAAAGTTCCTCCAAACCCCATCATCCCCACGCTCAGGACGTTGACTGTTGCGATATTGAAAGCTTCGATGGCTTCCATTGGAGGAGAAACCTTGGGTGACTGTGCAGTGGCATGTTCAGGAGGATTTGTAGAGGGTGGAGATTTCAACGCGAGGCGACGGCGCGCAAAACTTCGGCGGGTGACAAGAATGGATAGGATGGTAAAGGCGGCGCCAGCGGTGAAGAGGAGCCGGCCACGGTCTTTGCGAGGTTGGGATTCTGGATGCTGAGTCACTGGTGGCAAGGGTGATACTGGCTGTGTAGCATCTTCCTCTAGTGTTGAAGCTGATCTTTGTCCGGTAGCATTGTGCAGACCAGGGGACTCTGTCGGTAGGGGCTTTGACTGGTCACTCGGGGATGTCCAGAAGCTCGACAACCAATTGAGACCCATAGAGCCACAGTCGGGAGCGGTTAGGCAGTACAGAATGGATGAATTCTTTCGTTGTGTTTAAGGCACGCCTCGCCCTCTGCCACACCTTTAACTCATGGACAATGTTAAAATCCTAGTCTTGTTGAAGTCGAAATTTCTCGGCTTATCGATTGCCCAGCCTTGCGCCCAGCCTTGTCACAAAGCTTGGCGATTGGACAAACCCCAAGTAGGAACAAATATTCATCGCTCTCAAATACATGTGAACAGATTGACCATAGGCAAGCTATTATGCTGGATAGACTGGCGCGGCTTATGTTCTGAAATAAGAGCATTCTTAGATCGCAGCACATGAAATTTACTAAGTCCGTTTTTACAGCATGGTGGAACAAAGCGACTCTCTCGGGATCGACGTTGTCCGTTTGACTTGTGAAGGCTATTTTTGATGCTTCGGAGCGTCAATTTTTAACTCTACAGCATTATCGGAAATATGCGAGCCGGGATTTCCCTAGGTGGATATTGCCTACTGGTCTTGGTCCTAGGGAGAGCTTGTTTCCCTTTTCTATCTGTCCATCTTTCACCGCGTAGAGACGATAAGGCTCTCTTTCCTTCGCCATAACCGCGTCTAGCGTGTCGATCGATGACAATTATTGGCTCTCACGGCCCCCGATCGTCGGTTGAATGCCAGCTCATCCACGTGCGTTCACTACAGCTCGGATTCAGGTACTGGAGCTGTTACGGCGGTGGCGTTCCAGCGCTTCCGCATTCAGGAAAGTGTACGATGGATTTGCAGAATCATATCAGCAACCTATCGACAGACTCTGAGCACTTCTTGCACATGGGAAAGGCACGTAGCCTTGGAAGGAATCTGGCGAGCAGGAATTTGGCCAGATAGTTACGGGAAATGATGCAATGTCGGCCATGTCGTCGACTGGTCCATAAGCTAGGTCCGACTATAAATATGGCAGGATCCCAAGCTCAATGGTTTTAAGTATTCCAATTTGTAAAACACAAAGCCGTGTCCCAGGCTTTTAAAATGTTCTCCCCCTTATCGTTACTACTTTTCGTGTTAGCTGCTCTAGCAGCCCGTCCCTTTTTGAACGAGCCTGACACTGGGTAGGTAACAAGTTGAACTTTTTTTATTCTAATGTGATCCGTTGACGCTGTTCAAGGATTCAAGATTTTCTTGGTCCAGATTTTCCAAAAGGCAAACTTCCAGAGCTCAAAGATCTGTGGTCTATCCACGACTTCGACTATGCAGCTCGGAATTTTCTCAACAATACGGCATACTCATGGATCCGATATGCAACTGGTGGAGAGTACACTTACCGCAATAACATGGAAATTTTTCCAAAAGTGGGCTTCAGACCAAGACACCTTGTTGGCCAGTCGCATGTCAACCAAAGCATGAGGTGCGTCTCTTAACCCGCAAATACTACTGAACCGCTAACGACAAGATTCTTAGCACAATGATTTTGGGATACAACTTCTCTGCTCCTATCTTCATCAGTCCTGCAGCTACACCGGGCGCGGTCGGGGGCTACGTTCCCAAAGACAAAGAGCTGGGACTTGTCCAAGGCTCGAAGACCGGTGATATTCTCTACATCCCTGCGCTGTACGCCGAGCTGGGAATCGAGGGGATAGCGAAAGCAAAAGCACCTGACCAAGTTATCTTTCAACAGGTAAGGAGAAGCTGCTGAATAATTAATCAGGGGGACTAATTCGTGCCAAAAGCTATATGCTCAGAATAATCGCACTTTCAATCAGATGACTCTCGATGCAGCCAAGAAAGCAGGCTCAAAGGCAATCGTTTGGACCATCGATGCACCAGCAGATGGAAGTTGGGTTCGAGGAGCCCGCTTCACCATTCCGCCGCGTACAGATGCGATGGACGTCTACAATTTCACATGGGATATGTACAACGAGCTGAAAGGCATGACTGACCTTTCGATCATACCTAAAGGCATCACAACAGTAGAGGACGCGAAGAAAGCTGTCAGTCTTGGCGCTCCGGCTATTGTGATCTCCAACCATGGCGCTCGACATCTAGATGGCGCCCCTTCGTCTCTGCAAGTGGCACTCGCTATCCATGATGAAGCTCCTGAGATCTACAAGCAGACGGAGGTTCTCGCCGACTGTGGTGTCCGCTATGGTAGCGATGTGTTGAAGTTGTTGGCTCTGGGTGTAAAGGCCGTGGGTCTCGGCCGGTCCTTCCTATACGCAAACATCTACGGTACACCTGGTGTTGAACGAGCGATAAAGCTCTTGAAAGACGAGATACTTCTCGATGCCATCAACTTGGGTGTCACTGACTTGGCACAGCTGAATGACTCTTATGTGAGTTCAATCTTGACCCCCGACACAGGATTATCACTAACTAAGCTAGCTTGATCTCAATTATGTCCGACAGCACTTGTGGGATGTGTGGTGATTCAAAGCCTTGTATATTACAACTGTCTTAGAAATCGATGACCAAGACGATAGATAGAAACTTCGGTGTTTAGAAATCGGTGCCGCTCCAACCTAATTAGATAGCAATTTCCACCATTCGATGAGGCTGTATGTTTGCCCTGATTGAGAAAGTCACTTGAAGTTGAAACGTGGTAGCGTGGGTGGCTACCGATTGGACCCTCAAAACACCGCATATCTCGGGTCCCAAAGATCATCGTAGTGCTCCATTCGTTCCCACAAGAGACGCCTTCGCGCCGTATACTTTCCTCAAAAGGACGCGGCTAGCACCGGTCGAAGGATTAGGAGTCCACTAAAGGGGTTCTACCTAGAAAGGGAAGCCGGGCCGTGCGATTCACTTGTAGTCCCCTAAATCAGCCTCAATGACGCGCTAGAGATCAGAGCTAGCGGTCGTCTTTCTTGGAATTTTGGGACCGACATATCAAGAAAGCATTACGTTGACAAACAGGAGCTAGAAAAGATATGTGCCTTTGAGAGGCTTGATGGGTGGTGCCGCTCCGCCGGTCTCTGCCAGTGGACGGCCAAGCTGACGCTACATCTAAATGATCTTGGGGATTTATAGCTTACACTGACTTTTGCTATATTGATGACCATTGTCTCTGGTAGAAATCCTACCGCCTGTCCATTGATGGATCACAACGTCCATTTTTCAACGCCGAATAATTCTGCCGTCGCCCAAACGATCTTTCTTCTGCATCTACCTCTCGAGCTACTCAGAGCAATGATGCACGTGAGGCTTGGTAATATGTGCCAATAGCGGTGTGCAGATAGAAAGGTGATCAAGGATCGCCGTCTAGCATTTGCACACGCAGAAGTGACCTCGATAACAACTCCTCAGTAGTGAGATAGATCGAGCCAAAATATCCCAGCCTCCATATAGACAATCGCAAGGAACAGTCCCTCCCATACGTTATTCAGAGTATTGCAGCCACACCGATCGCAGCTATAGCAGCCACTTTCTCGGCGCCAGCAAACACACTGGGCGCGGCATTCCCAGTCTCTGTTGTTTGAGTAGCGGCAGAAGCGACAGACGATGTGACCCCTCCGACATCAGCGGTCACCGAGCTCAGGACGCTAGAAGCAGAGCTTAATGCATCCCCAGTTGCCGTTGAAGCAACGCTCTGCGCTGAGGATAGACGACTGCTGTCCTTGGTCTTTGTGGTCGCATCGTTTCCGGTAGTGGTTGTTGTGCCGCTGCTGGAGCCACCGATGCCTCCAGAGGGTGTCATGGAGGCGACCGTGTAGGAGCTGCCTGTGTTGTATGTTGTTGAGGAGAAGGAACAAGATCTGACGATATCGTAGACATCTATAAAAGGCCGTCAACCTCTGTTCCGACCTCAGGAATTTTTGCAGAATGGAGAGTGCTCACCATTGTCGTTATCGTCGTCCTCCGATTGCGCTAGACAGGCTGCGCATAGTGGTACAGCGGAACTCGCGTTGCTGGAAGTGCATATACAATCAACATAGCTGCGATCATTGTCGTCGTTTCGTTGGTCACAGGTACGAGTTGTATCAACGACAGTTTGGCATACGTTTCGGCATTCGTTCGGGACATCGTTGTTATCGAGGTCTTGAGCAGGTGAAATAGAAAAGAGCAGAGGGAGTACAGCAAAAGTTGCGATGTGCATATTATGAAATTTATATATCTAGTATAGGAATCGGAAAATCACTTTCTAATCTCGAAATCTGAGAATTGAATTTTAGAAGGCAGTCAAGAACGTGTGATTTGTTTGAAGGAAAGAAGGCAAGCCAGGCAACTTAAGTATCAGTGTCTGAACCTACCTTCCGTGCTTCCGTCAATTCAAATCCGTGACAGCCCATGAGACTTCTTTCACCGAAGCTGAGTTGCATTCAAGAAATTTTACAGCCATTATGCCAAGTCTCTCCACGCGTCCAGGTCAAATGCTCGAAGCCACTAAGGAAAGAGATTTAAGCCTTCTGTGCGCAGATTGACATCTGCCCAGCCCAGAGGTCCCACCGAGTCCATGGTTTACGTTGGCCCAGGGCAAGATGACCATGACAATTGTCTTGGCTCGACTGCGCTGTCACTAAGGCTCCGCCAGGCTGATGACGAAGCTGGTCGCAGGGCACGGATGGACTCCTCCGCAATGTTGAAAGGCGGATAGATCGGCGGAAAGTTGAGTTGACAATGCTTGGCATCGGGGATCTTTCGGATGGGAATCTCGAGAGGCAACATGAAGGTAATTCCCGCTGCTAATTCATGCCAAGAGACATACGCATGAGACATACGTTCTAGGTGTCGAAAAAGGCGGAACATCGATCCCTTTGCTTTGGCTTCTCGCGCCATGATAGCACCGTAATATATGCCATCGTCAGATGAGGGTCCTGACCTAAAACGTGGGATTGGTAGTGGCGCTAATGATTAAAGCCATTATCCTGCCGATACGGAGGACCCTCATCTCGTTACATTTCCTCTGGTCTCTGGCCTCTGGTCTCAGATAGCCTGTGCTACAGTCGCATCTCTCAACATTTCTTTATCTAATTGTCCCTACTTTGCAACTGTATTCCTTTTACTATCATCTCCTAAGACGTCTCTAGTGCGAAATAGGAGGGCAACGTGATTGCAAAGCTCTAATGGCCAATCTGCTATTATCTCTGTGCATTATGATACCACTTTTCCTGGCTGTGACCTTGATGTTCCCATCTACGCAATGCCAGTATTCGTTCGACAAACAATAATAATGGTCGCAACCTTTGGTGTTTAGACAGACCAAAGCACGCAATATACACAGTGTAGATGCAAATGAGAGAAACTTCAGATTCAATCTCCAAGGTGCTGAACACGTTGGGAATGAATCGACTCGACACGTACGAAAGAGCCGCACAGTTTCTGGCTCTAATGTGACTGCGATCCAGGCCACAGCGGATGTGAACCCAGTTTTGCCAGGACACCGCCAAAGCCTTCCAAATTGCCTTCGCTGAGGCCAGAGACGACATGTCTGCCACGAATATCGAGATAGCCACACTGATGTTGGTGTGCATGGCTCAGACCTAGGTTTCGCACTCTACCCTGCTCGCAGGAGTCATAGCGACTGAAGAATGATTGCGATTTGGTCACAAGGCCGGAAACTTCGATCACAGGCGCAGGATATGTTGATCTGGAGAAACTCTGCAATGGTATTATGGAGGAATGTAAGGGGGCAAACCCTGGAAGAGAGCCGCCATGACTTCCCTAGGCGAGTCCGTCACTACCAATGCCGCAGTGGAGGGCAAGGCATTGGAAGCGGATGAGCTAGATTGTGTGCTTCAAAAGGGAATACATAGAAGTTGAGTTTGGAATTCGCAGATGGGATTCTAGGTTGAGATTGGTGTTTCGAGATGGAGACAAGCAAAATATTTCCTCGAACACAGTTCAGATTAACTCGTTCCCTATGGTAAAACCTTGATCTGAGCAACTACCTTATCGCCCAGCCTTCAAGTCCTCCTTTAGTCTCTATAGCTAAAGATCTTCATAGACATATCCAAAGACCTAAGATTTTCAAAAATGGGCGGTTGGTAGTCGAAGGAGGTTTATCTAACATATGAAAAGAGCAATTCATGACACCTTAGATGCTTATAAAACAGGGATTATTGTGTTTTGCGACACTAGTTTAGCCTGTTCTATCTAGCTACCTAGCCTTATAAACAATCCTTGAAATTATAGGTAGGACATAGGATACACACCCTTTCATAGTCTACCGTCCGTCACCATCTCTCTGATGGTCTTCAACGTGAACTCCACCGCACCCTTGGCAACACCCTGAAGCCTCGCAGTCAATTGTTGTTCCTCAGTGCTCCCTGCCTTGACATCCGGATGATCTTGCTTGAAGGCGTACGTCATGTAGAGGTCCTCAGCGCCGCCGGCTCCTTCGGAGACGATGTTCTGGACCACCGACTTGGACTCCTTTAGTGGGTCCTTGTCTGGCGGACTCTGAAGGAAGTCCACCTTGATATCTGCGTGAGCTTTCTGTAAGCGATATAAGGAAGAGACTTACCCGATTAGGCTTGAAAAGAATGCAAGCCTCTTTGGTGATTGCGGGCATTCCAGCAGCGACTAGTTCTTCTTTCATGTGTACCTGGCGCAGGGTGATATTGGGTTGTTCATCGGTAATTTCCTGGATGATATCGGTTTTCCAAATGACCGGGACAAAGTCTTGGGCAGCCTTGACTTTGCGCTCGAGGGACGTCCAGAGCTGGGATAGAGTGACTTTCGGCGCAGCCCCAGCACCGTTGACAGGTGATGTATAAGCGACTGTGACGGTAACCATTTCGATAGGTTTGCACAGTATCTTCCCGTTACAAGTAATTGGAAAGGCTTAGTTGCCGAGTGCGCACGGATTATTTACTTCACTCTATTGGAGCGGCGGCGTCTCCTGCTAGACTGATAACGGCTGTGGATGAATTCCGTATCCTTCGGGAGCTTCGGCAGAGATCAGAACCTTCGCCTCTGGAAGTGAAAGTATGAAAAGACGATATCTTCGATAGTCCGTGCGAAGTGGAAGTATGGTCTAGATATGGAGGCGCAATTGTGCCTGTGCTACCGGACAAGACTGACTTTCTTACCTTTGTCCGCTGGTGAGATCACCGCGCTGCCAAGCCGTGCGAGGGCCGGCGCGCGCCTTTTGTGACCCGAAAGCGAACTTATTTTTATAAGGCATGAATTTTCGAGGCTGTCGAGACCTTTCTTAAGGATGTGGTTGACCCAAGCATTATCACAACCTAGAAGCAGACACCACTATCAAGGCCAAAATCGCTCTCGGAGTATGATCAACAGCACTACGATGTAGTGTAGATATGCGAAGATGGCGCCCGATTAGTATTTTGCGCCCAGCATGTCCAGGGCAAAACTCACTCCAAATTCGTCTTGGATCCCTTTCCTCTGATGCCCGTCCATTGGGTATTTGTTTCCCACAATGTGACGGAGCGTTGATCCCGCGCACCCTGCGCCGGGCGAAAGGTAGATCATCGTGGCGGCAAAGTTCAGAAAGGCTGCTGCGAAAGGTCCAATTGGTGCGGAAATTCTTCTGGCGGGAAAACGACTTCCGAGCCCACCACCTCACCCATCTACCCTGGCTTTGCGCCTCGTTTCTCGTTAGTACGCATCCTTATTTTTCCTTCTCGCCTGGTGATGTCTTTCCTCATTGGCGCGGCGCATCTTTCATTTCGCATCTCAAAAGTTAAACATGTTGATGTGCTTCGGGCTCCGGTCCTCCTCCCGGCCCTCCCAGCATCTCGGGTATCAAAGTCGTCGAGCGGGCATACTTGACCATGCTACATAAGGTTCCGCCGTCGCTTGGTACTGTTGATAGTCTTCTTTGGCTTGTGTCTTTTTAGGATCTTAGGTTTCGTTGACTCTGTTCTACTGCGAAACGATGGGACTCTTACAAGCGTTCATTTCTTTCCTGGCGTTGTTTGCCTCTCTCACCACCGCAAATCCTCTCACAAAACGTGCCAGTCTCACCCAAGTCACCAATTTTGGATCAAATCCTTCTGGAACGTTGATGTACATCTATGTTCCGAACAACCTAGCCACCAAGCCTGCCATTATTGTTGCCATCCATTATTGCTCAGGTACCGCGTCAGCATACTACAGCGGATCGCCGTATGCTCAACTGGCTGAGAAATATGGCTTCATTGTCATCTACCCGCAATCACCTTACAGCGGCACATGTTGGGATGTATCTTCGACGGCAGCTCTCACACATAATGGCGGCGCGGATAGCAATTCCATCGCCAACATGGTGACCTACACTCTTAAGCAGTACAATGTAAGTGTTGTATTACTAGCCAGTATTGGAAAATCTAGAATTCTACGAAGCCTGGGATGTACAGATCCGGACACTGACAATTCAAATAGGGAGACGCCAGCAGAGTCTACGTGACCGGATCATCTTCCGGAGCTATGATGACCGTAAGTGCAAATCGATGCCACTGGCATATGACGAGGCTGATTCCCACATCCCAGAACGTGATGGCAGCCACTTACCCAGACATGTTCGCCGCAGGCATCGTCTACGCCGGCGTCCCAGCGGGCTGTTTCTACACTGGCACCACCGACGGCTGGAACTCGACCTGCGCCCAGGGCCAGGTCATCGCCTCGCAGGCCTACTGGGCCAATACGGCCAAGGCCATGGACTCCGGCTACACCGGCGCACGCCCCAAGATGCAGATCTACCACGGCACCGCGGACACGATCCTGTACCCGCAGAACTACAACGAGACGATCAAGCAATGGACCGGCGTCTTTGGGTACAGCCAGACCCCGGCGTCGACCAAGGCCAACTACCCGCTCCAGAACTGGTATACGTACACATACGGGCCGAGCGTGCAGGGGGTATACGCGGTCGGGGTGGGCCACACGCCGCCGATCCAGGGCGATCAGGATATGGCTTGGTTTGGGTTTACCGGGAGTGGCAGCACGACGACGGCGACCGCGGGGACGACAACGGTGGCATCGACGACTGCGCCGACGACTGCGCCTACTGGGGGGTCGGGAGGGACAGTCGCGCAGTGGGGTCAATGTGGTGGCATTGGGTGGACCGGGGGGACGACGTGCGTCGCGCCGTATACGTGCCATGTCCAGAATTCATATTATAGCCAGTGCTACTAGAGAAATAGGGTGTGCCGTGTGCCTTGGATTCGCAAAATAAAATGCATGATGTTCCAATGTGTGTGCTACTGCTACCTTCCGTCTTTGATATGGAGGCATATAACCTTAAGCCCAAAGCCAAGGACCCGTTGAGTAGGGCTAGAATGACAGGAGCTGCATCCCCTAAAGATTAATAAAACCCTGTAGAAGGCATAACTGGCCCCTTTAGGCAGCTTTTGCCCCATTCTTTTCGATCTTGTGCTCTCACAAGCTCATGTTTGTGAGGCTTGATTTTCTCCTGTCGCCTGTGCCGGACTGGCTCCTGACAAAGTCTGCGCCTGTGGCGTGGGCGGAGCTCTGCTGTCTGGAACAACAAGCATGATACACCTGTGCTCATCCTTGTCTGTCATGTTACCTCTGTGCTCCTCGAACCATTTCAAAAGTTCCGGGACCGAAAGCGCATTGAACCCGTACTTATCTTTTTCCGCCATGTAGCTCCTGGGCTGCTTGAACCAATCCCAAGGACCTGGCGTCGGATAGGACTTGTACCCGGGCTCGCTTAGATCTCGCACCGGCCGACTGCAAAAAGCAACCGAAGTCAACGCCGCCGGATCGGGACAGAGTGACAGATAGCAAGCGCGACAGATCCTCATCATGTTCTGCTGGAGATGTTGCGAATACCGACCCCCTCGAAGACGGTAGGGCAAGTACTCTCGGTAGCGTCCGCGGTTGATATGTCTTCCTAGGAGTAGAGGTGGCCGCTTGGATATTGGAAGAAATCTGAGATCGGAAGAAGGTTCTACAAACTTCACGAGGGTTGCGGCCTTGAGAGCTGATTTGCAGGTCAGCGCGAAGTTGATCATGGTTTCGATCCCATAAGAAACGAAGATCAAGCGCTTTTGATGCATGTTTGATATGAAAGCAATAATCAACGCGAGGATATCATAGTTGAGGGATTGGAAGCCTGGTTGTTGGATCGTGGCCAGACTAAGAGTCTGAGCTCATTGTTAGTTTCACGCAACATTATCGGGAACTGATTATGAACCCTTGGAATAAAAATCAAAGACCTAGTCAAGTCAAGTGGGCACAAGGTGTAAGCAGCTACTGCAAATTTTGCATCGTCAGAGTCTTTAGAAGCCATGTTAATGAGAATGGCGTCTCAAGAGAGATTAATTTCGAATACTTAGGAAAGACGTGTGGTTTGGCAAGACATGTAATTTAATAAAACATGTAGTTTAATAAGACACGTAGTTTGGCAAGATATGTAGTTTGGCAAGATGTGTGGTTTGGCAAGATATGTAGTTTGGCAAGATATGTAGTTTGGCAAGATGTGTAGTTTAGTAAGACGTGTAAATTGGTAAGACATAAGGTTTGGCAAGATGTATGCTTTGGCAAGACGTGTGGTTTGGCAAGTCGTAAACCGTCACGTCAGCTTTACTTCAGCTTGATGAGCGGAGTAAACAATGACAGTAAAGTACGCAAGCAGATTGAATTACGGTACATGGTATGTAATTTGCATTCATTCTTCTCTGCGAGGATTATGTAAATCTAGATGCTAACTCCAGTGCCTCCGTATCTTCCGTTCGCTTAGCTTTCGGATTCGATGATACCGTGTGTTGTTGTCCTTGGTATCGTATCATAGCTTAACGACGAACGCTTTTTCATTGTAGCAAGAAGTCGTTATAGCGAGGTCGATTCGAAAGTCTTTCGCAAGGAGGTAGACTGTAGATCCCTGAAAGGCTCTGTAGGCTAATGTCAGCATAAAATGAACATAGAATATTTGAGATGGGACTTACAGGTTGTTGGTCTGTGACAAAAGTTCAAATTTTCTGATGGATTTTACTGTCTCGGCATCAGCAGTCATCTATGTCTGGCGACGATCTGTAACAGGCTAGCTCGTGAAAAGTTTTTCGCGTCTGAGAATAGTCCAGGATGTTATACATGTCCTTTCCGGTGGGCGCGACTTTTCGACCGAGTTGTCATGGCATGCGTGTTTTCGCTTTTCGATGGTCGTAGATCTATGTCACGCTTGGGACGTCTTTTTGTTCTCCGGCGTTTTCTGGCCTTCAGCTTTGATTTTTTCTCTTCCAGGGAAGAAAAACCCTTATCAGACTTGTTGCTATCGTCCACTAAGGTTGATGACCTAGACAAACTCCGTGGTGTTGGCAGCTGATCGTTCTCATCATTAAATTTCATAGAATCTTGTATCATGTCCACGTCGATGGACAAGGCTTGCTTGTAGGAGAATTTGGTTCCTTGGGCCACTGGGTCGGTGTCGGCCATTGGTAAAGATTCCGGTGAGGCAACTTGACATGGTAGATTTATAAACATCCCCGTAGACGTATCAGTATGCACGCTGTCCTTTTCCGTACAGTCTACCGGGCTGCTCTCTCTCGTCTGCGTGGGAGAAGGCGTTGGCGATGGCTCGGCGTAGGCACCTTCGAGCTCGACGTGGCTAGAGATGTACAGGGCGTAAGGATCTAGTTGCTTTCTCGGTTGTCGAAGTCTTGCTTTCAGGCCAGGATCGCTCAATAGACCCGGTGCGTACAACCATGATGGGTCGTGTTGGGATTGAGAATCGGAATTGTGGCGACTAAGGATCGCGTGTCCTAAAGGATCCGGTGGTTCGGGAGGTTCTGATAAAGAGAGGGCCATAAACAGTGATAGAGCGACTTGAAAAGACGTATTTGTGAGTTTTTGATATGAGGAGGATGTCGGGTTGGCAAAATGCCATACGGCAAGGAGAGGAGATTGATGGTGTCCTTTGAAGTTGGAAGTTGGATGAAAGCCTCAGGTCAGATGAGGTTTGTTGGGAGGGGGAAAGCCAAGACCCGCCAAGGCGCACTAACGGAGGCTTTTCGAGGGTTTTGTCGTCCGCAGCAAGAAACGAGCCAATACCATTGATACCGTGCCAAATTTGTGTAATTTACTGCATCGTTACCGATCATTGGAAATCAAACGCAAAGCCAGTCACAAGCGAAGCCCATCCGCAGGCAACGTCTTACAGCACTAGGTATAGGAAACGCTCGTCCATATGAAGCGCTACTCTTCCCCTCGGTTCTTCATTGAAAAAAAGGAGTCACACGCCTCCACTATCCCTAAATCGCCCTCATAGAGCAAATGAGGCGCAGTGTTCGCGGCTATGGCCATAAAGCAACAGGCTCCCTGCCCTGACCCAAAACCACCATGGCCTTGAGATCTGAAGAGGCCAGCCACGATGATGTCGACACCGTTCCCATCTCGAATCTTTCTCAAGTCCTTCAAAACATACGCAACAGTTCAATTTCGCGACCGTCCGAACTATCGAAAGAGCACCTGCCCGAAGTCGAGCAAGACGATCTGCTCGTCTTCGCGAAATTAATCCCGTCTAACCGGGCGGCATGTCGCGCATTTGATGCGATTGCGCAGAATGTACAGGCGGACGAAAAATGGCAGCCCCACCACAGGCAGTATATTGTCGTTGAAGGCAGTGGGGATCTTCCAGATGTCTCGATGACCGTTGCTGGGGACACAAGCATTCTATCACATGGTCCTCCTCCGGCTCTTCTCGAAGAAGAAGATGCAACAGCCAGCGAAAGCGATTCTCAATCAATAGGGGCACCTGAGATACTCTTGAAAGGCTACTACCGCTTGTCTCTGGATATTGCGCCCCAGTATTCACGAATCGGTTGGCGTGTGGGAAGTGGAAGGCCGAGACATGCAAATGACGCTGTCGACTTTCTGCTCACCCCTTCAGGCTGGCATAAGATTGGTGTAGCTGGTCTGCATGCGCGATTTCAGTTCGAGCGTAGGTCTGGGGCACTCATGTTGGTCGCAAGCAATCTCAGAGGCACACCTGTTGTTTTGAACGGACAGCGGTATGCACATGACATGAGAGTCCTAGGAAGACCGAGTAATACAGTAGAATTTGGCGACCTATCTTACATTTTTGAATACACTATCAGAAATTCTTCGCAAGAGAAACAGTTTCAGCAAAAGTTGCTGACGTATTTTCAATATGCTTATGGTACGCAGTTGTGGATCCTGTTTGTCTGAAATTATTGCTGACAAGAAAGGGACCGAACCAATTCCAAGCTCCTCGGCAACACCATCTGCCCATGACCGTGAGCTGGGTGAGTACGTTTTGCGAAATACGCTGGCGCGGGGAGGCTCAGGGATTGTCTCTGTTGCGAATCACTCCCGGTCTGGCACTCCTGTCGCCGTTAAAGAGATTCTGAGGACAAGGCATAATCACTCCAAGGTAGACCTAGAGATTGAGATATTCCGAAGCTTGAAAAATGTCAGTAATACCAACCTACATATTCCAGGTGCAGGGGGCTCTACTAACCGCGGAGTAGGAACGACTCGCTGAACTCTTTGACGTCTTCTACGAACGAGGCGAATCCCGCTACCACACTCGCGACTCCCCTGAACGGATCTATCTCTTCCTCACTCTAGCGCAAGGCACCTTCCGAGCTCTCTTCACTCCTCTTGTGGAACTTTCCGACCGCCAAACGTTCTTCAGGCAGGGACTTGAGGGGATTCGCTTCCTACACGAACAAGGCATCATGCACCGAGATATCAAGCCTGCAAACCTGGCTGTGAAAAGCTTTGACCCACCAGCAGCTTTAGTCATTGACTTCGGCTGTGCTACAAGAGAGCTAAGGTCAAACGCAAATGTCGGCACAATTCCATATCTCGCCCCCGAAGTTCGCTCTGGATCATGGCACGATCAATCCATCGACGTCTGGTCATACGGTATAGTAGGCTTGGAGTTGTTTCTGTTCCGCGAGCCTGCCGTCGCGGGCACTCCGCGAATAAATGCCGTTATGCTCCAAAAGGCACATTTGCGACTCAATTTGAGCTATGACGACAACAGTATCGAGCGTCTTTTGATGAATATGCTGCAGTGGAGGCCGGCGGACCGTATCACTGCGAGGGCAGGTCTTGAACATCCGTCCATGCGAAACGTTGGCCAGAAGGTGCAGTTGGAAAGGGAAAATTCGAAAAGAAAGTCGTCACCTGAACAACCATCAAAAATGGCAGCTTAAAAGTTCTATATGTTACCCTACAGCTACCTCCGGTAAAACAGGCTGCTACATCTTCTACCATCAGTGCCGATATGTTTATGCCTCAACAACGCTCCGTCGTGGTGTGCTCCGACACTAACTAACGCAATCTACTCGAGAACCATTAGACACGAGGAATTATGAGTGATGATGCAACGATCTGCACGAGTAGCGCCCGGCGTTCGTCACACTTTACCTAAGCCTATTGCTTCAATATCTTATCACACAGAAGACGTTGGTCCGTTCTAAAGCAACCTCTCTATGAACTCTACCGAAGCGATGAATCAGTTAGAGTTACCAGCTTATGGGCTCTACGGAATTGACGGAACGTTTGGGGAGCCAAATCCCCCAAAGATTAGAGACCATGCCAGGTCTCAGGCAGTAGAGGCACCCGCCACAACACTGAGACTATGGCGAAGGCCACTTGATACAGGAAGACTTTCTGGGACACGGGTATGAGAACGCATTTTTTTTATGAAAATCAAGCACGGTTGCAGATTTGTTTTCGCATTTAAGGTGTTTTATAACCAGCATTGCGGATTCCACCCGGAGAAAGCCATGTCACTGTTATATAAGCGTTCTCCACACATAGACTCCTTTTAATCAGCTCTGTCTAATCCAATCGATCTCCTCTAAAACAATGCAAAATACAATTCTATTATTCTATCTAGCAATCTTCGCCGATCACACACTTCTTTCCCTTCCAAGCTAGACCCAATCCTGGCTACTTTTAACATACCCCTATTGACATGACCTCCCTCGCTGCACGCCTTCCATATCTGACCTCACTCACCCATCCACCTTAGGAAAATCGATAAACCGTCCTCCCCAAACCCAGGCTAATCTAGCCCAATGTACCCAAATCGATCCAGATCGGCCCCAGACAGCTTTATCTATATCCAGCTCGAGTTTGGCCAGCGGTCTCAGGCCAGTGCCGACTTATGCACGCTGAGCTAGCCCTTAGTAACACTGCTGTGGGGTTCCATAGCAGCTATTTCTCCGAGCCAACTCCGCACTAACTCGAGGAATGTCTGCACCGCACAGGCAAACCATATAGATAGTGATAAATTCCTGGCATATATGTGGCCGGCAGGTATTGAAAATACCGAAACAGCGCGGGAGGATACCTGCACGTCGTTGCTCTCCACAAATCGGTCATTCTCATGCAGTGTCGGCATCAAGTGAACGCAGCATCTCTCTTAGCGCTTGCTGTATCACTAGGCAGAACTAATACTGTTGAGCGGAGACAAGCGGATTCTCGGTCCGTCCAATGCAGATCTGAGCCTCTACGCAAATCCGCAAGATCTATGACGGGCGGGTGGTTATGTAGGGAGAGTGGTTGAAGTATCGCAAGGCTGCGCTGGGAAGCGTACCGCCGCGGTTCCCACATTTATCGTGATGAAGATTCAACTGTTCGCAGCTGCAAAGAATGGACTATCCCGTATTTTACTCCTTCATAGTTAAAGAGTAACTGGTGGAGTACAGATTCTAGACATTGCATTTCGTGAAGGGCTAGAAAGTACGAATGGTTATGCAGTTCAACCAGCGATCTGCTCTTGTTACCAAAGTATAATTCCACACCATGACCAGCCACGGACCTGCCGAGCTGAGCGCACGGTTACCTAGGCCTAGGGACTGTGATACGATAATTTGCACATGATTAGGACGACTATTAGCTCCAGAAGATTGCAATCTCCAACAGTGCCGAAGCGGGAAGATCCAACCTTTGCATGCCCGCAAAGCAGACCACAGGACTGCTTCACCGAGTTGGCGTCTCGTTGCGTCGAACTTGTTCCTATCCTACCCCGTCCAGTCCAGTGCCCGCCTAACCAATGGAGGCGCTTCTCCTGGTGTGTCGCGTACCAGTTTCCCAGTCTCCAAATCCGTCGCATCTCTCGACAGGCGCCAACCATAATCGCCGAGGACTGCTAATAAGGCTAGTTGACGGAAGGAATCCGAGTTTTGTGGCGCCGTATTTGCGTCGAGAGCGCGAGCGTTCTTCCAAAGATACCCTCTCTGACCATTTGGCAACTGCACGTCCGTGCGCAAAAAGGGCCGAACGTGGGTCAACTGCGAAGAATGAGGTTATCAGTCTCACTACGGGAGGAGCAAGATGGACGGCGGGAAGGCACTTACTTCATGAAAAATCGCACCGTCAGCATATGTGGCGAGAGCATCGATGCCATTCAGATTATTGGGTAGTTGTGCGAGATCACGGTTTTGGAGCACAGAGTCGACCGTGATGTGTTGGCTCTGTGGCCTGTTGAAGAGGAGATCGCAAAGCTAGAGACGAGATTCAGTCAAATGTGGATGGTGTTCAGCGCATCTGCGCGGTTGAGCAACTAACCACAACCACACTTCGATCCGCTGGTTGCTTATCGTAAGGGGGAAAGATTTGAGTGTTCGTCAGAACGAAACCCAATATATCTGGATGGCATTGTTGCTGATAGGAAAATAGCCCATTACGTTTGTCGAAATAGACCTGGTAGCTATGATTCTGTGTCAGCAGAGTAGCAAGTCTGAGGAGCCGTCAGGTGATTACACAGGGGAATTTGGATCGGTCTCATCTGTGATCTCTGGCATTCCTGGTTGCCACTGTGTTCGCTGGGCCTGGGGCACATAGCCGGGGGGTCGCTTATCCACTGGGGGGTCTTCAACTAATTTGAATCTCGCGGATCTAGAATTTTGTCGGCTAGTTCTAGTTGTCAGCAATTCGGATGTATAAGAATGACCAACCAAAGCAAGAATGCGTTGTAGGAAACCCACTCATTGTCACAAAAAAAGCGAACATTGGAGTTCTCAGGATTATCTATCTGCTGCCAATTGGCAATCCCGATGTTGTTGGCGAGTAGATCTGCCGATATGAAGTCAGCGAAGGCATATGTAATTAAATGCATGAACGATTACCATTGACAAATGCCCTCGCAGCAGCATCCTCGTCCCATTTCCTTTTGAAGAGCTGTTCAAAATTGAATCTCATATCTTCATCTGTCGTTTGAAGGCGCTCGTAGGCTCGTGAAGCCATGTGCTGTGCTGACTTGAAAGCAGCACGAACTATCTCTCCTCTGGAGTTCGGGCTCAGACATGAAATGTCTATGTAATAAGTAAAGAAAGCTGTTGTAAATGATACAGCATACAGGAGGAGAATGCTAATGTAGGCTGCAGCGCACTTCATAACTGGACTCGGGATCTGAGAAACACTGTCAAGCGTTGGAGGAAAGAAGGCCGCCTGATTAAAATCTAAGAAAATGCAAAATGGGAAACGTTCGCATAAGGAATCTCGTACCCTATATAGAAGGCATTCGCCATTAGATGCTTCGATCTTTTGGAGAGAGAGCAAAAAGCCGCATAACAGTTTCCACATCCAATAACTTACATCTGTGGACCTTTAGCCACCCTACGATGAGTATTGCAGCACACGGATGGTTAAGCGTTGGAAATGCAAGGATAAGCGGAGGTCTTTTTAGGCCTCCTGACTTCAGAGAGAAGGTTGGAGCCAAAGCTTATCACTGCGCCTTGCCTGCAACACTTAGCAAGAACAAAACTAAGACACAGTATCGATCACGTTAATCAATCCGCTGCGGGTTGGGTCGCCGTCATGTTGCCATCTCGGGGGGCGTGAAGTGAATTGCCAGGCACAGCAAACCTGGCGCGTGAGAGCCACTATGATAGTCAAGAGACCTGACTGCTCTGAGTACATGGAAGCAAGCAGTCCCGCGTTCAGCTTGTTGGATCCAGATTAGGCGCCGTTTCACTGTCATTTCTATCATGAGCTTGGCGTTTTGAGAGAATTTATCTCGACCAACTCCAAATAAGTTGTTAAATGAAGAAGAAGTTCGCCTTCTCGCGCTTGCGGACTGCTCGTCACAGACTGGTTAGCCGTACTAAGGTGTGTATTCTGGGGAACGGCAGGTTCCGATAACGACCCTCTCCACTTGGTGTGCTGACATGTTGTTAGTAGTAGCACTACATAGTACGTACGTGCATAAAATCTTGTGGCCTCTCCGCCCCCGACATCCAGCCTCGAGCCCTACGCCCTTTCGGCTCACTTTCCTCCGTGGAGGCCTTGTTGTAGCAACAAAGTCGCCCAAAGAATTTTACCATCAGACCATTTCGTGAAGAGAAAGCATTGGGACTGCAGTCACCAGAAGACGCTATCTGATCGTGCTGGTAGTCTCCGCTTGCCCTCACCCAAACTCCTCAAATATTCAAGATAACGACCTAGACCTGAGAAATCAGAAACTTGAACAGACCACATTTCGTATCGATCCCAATAAAGCGTGTGCTAAAGGTATCTGAATAAGCCAAATGTACGCCTTCACGAGGTATGCTTCTTTAGGCTCTTTATACGAGCACAATGTTACCCACAAGGCATCCGGAATAACACTCGAGGACACTATGACTAGCAGGGATCGCCTGGGCACTCCTACGTCAAAAAAATCATCCCCGTGTAAATCCAAGGGTGCGCTTTTACCTTTCCAACTACTAAATTTCGCCCCCTTGAAAAAGGTGTTATTATGTTCCCCAACAAATGGATCATCTACCTGGCACATTATTACTGCCATATAGTTTTGAACCTTAATGCATTGGCACTTGCGGATGTCATTGGCACCTATATCTTCACTTAAGCATTATCCTCTACTCCCCCTTCTCTTTCATCTCGCATCGGTTTTCTTTCCACTGGCCGCTTCCACAATGCGCCTATTTCTATTCATTTTCGCACTTTATACGCCAGCTTGCACGATATACGGCCTCTCCACTCATGAAGCTCTGCAAACTTCCACCCAATCCCCCCACCCGGCCGTCGAGAGGCGTGCCGCTCCCACCGCAACGTTAACGCTTGGACCGAGCTCCAACTACGTTGCCTCGCTTGTAAGTGTTTGCAACTACGTCGCCGATCGACTCAACTAAGCACATCACAGACGTCAGGTGCTTCGAAACCCACTGGGACGAAGTTTACCATGGTACCTGCTGGGGTAAGTCCAAGAATGCACAGCGCTTAAGCTTCACAGATACTTACATTTTTACTCGCATGTACAGAACAAGGGCTCAGATGGTGTGAACTTAATACTAAGCCCAGACCTCCAGAAACAATTGCAGACAGTATTAGACCAGAAATGCAGCGACAAGAAAAGCGACAGTTGTCATAGTGCCATTCTCGACCTTTTCCCTAGCGACCAAGCTCGGCTCCAAAGGAGGGTAGTAGGGCTCCTAGTTGCAGCGGGGATAGGAGCACTTTCCGTGGCTATACAGGCAATGTTACTGTGGGGTGCAAAGGAAAGCTACCACATACCATTAAACGATGCCCAGCAACTTAACAGCCCCACGGCCGCCAGCGCTTATGCTTTCTTCACAAGCCCGAATACTGACCCAACGATAATATCCGCAAGACCAGCTGATACGCCTGACCCGACGTGAGTTCACTTCTCCTTGTATGCAATCCAGCATACTAAGATATTATAGACCATTCATAGGTGATGGAGACGGACAAGGCTTCTCCATTAACTCGGATGCAGAGCTGGCGCGTGTCTCTGATGAGCTTATTGCTGCAGTGTCCAATGGTTGTCCTGGCCGGTCTAAGAGAGAAATTCACACTTTCGGAAAACGACAAAATCCTTTGGCCACCGCGGTTGTCGCCTGCCTCCTTGCCGTATACGTTCATGTGATCCAAAACGTGAATCGCGGACCATTGGCACCATGGGTTAATATTAACCGCAATGGTAGAGAAGTTGCTCAGATTGCTCCTCATGGCGCTGGGGCTATCGCTTTCCTCAACAACCCTGATAATGAAGTTGCTGGTGTTGAACAGGCACTTGGCCTCGACCAAGTGGAGCTACAAGTGGTGAGGTACAGTTTATGGCAAGCTGTTGTACATCACGTGGTCGACAGACAAAGCTGGGGCCAGGTAAGCGCAATCCAGGAATTGGCTTCCTCTACTGATCTCGCTTTTCTGTGAAGGTCGTCAAGGTCACTGATGATGATATTGATCTTGATTTCTGCCTTCCCAAGAACGTACTTTTTTGCACCGACACTGACTGTAATGGCGATTCTACTGGACATTGCTCAGAATCCTCGGATTTTCCCAAATGCGCCTGCACCAACAAGGATCAGTCGCAAAATTGTCTACAAGGAGAACAAACCCAACCATGCCCTTATTGTGGGGGTGATGCAGGGGGAAGCAAGTGCAAAGGAGTCAGTACCCTCCCATACGTAAAATTTCTGTCCATTCAAGCAAACGACTCAAGTTACTCTTCAGGTCGGAGCCGATCATGTCTGGCAAGGCTGCGACTGCACGACATTCGACCCGATCAGTCCACCGATCTTCTCCGAAGCGGAGCTCCAGAAGATACTGCAAGCTCTGGACAATCTCCCATTGTTACCAGGTGGAGGTGGCTCAGTACTGCCACCATCATATTGTCAGCCTCGTAAACAACGCCGTCTCGCTACTGGCATTAAGGCGCCCCGAGACTCCGATGAAATTGGCACTTCGCCAAGGTATGCAGGAGAACCACAAGCCTCAATGATGTCTTCGCTAACTTGTCTAGTGCACTTGTTCCTTTGGATGCCGATTTCTTCGAAGAGTAAGTTGAAAAAGAAGACTTTTAGAAAGCCGCTCTCTGGTTGCCTTCGTAGCTGACCCGAACGCTTTCGTAGCCTCGCTACAAGGGGCTGCAATGATTTTCCTGAAGGCTTGTCCGATTCTATCGCTTACACTGTGACCAACAAAGACGCCGATCCCAAGTTTGCCAACAGTTTCAATGGCTATTCTGTCGAGTTCCGATTTACCCCAAAATCAGGATCATGTGGCTCGCACACATGCCAGGAGGTCTTCACTCATTTCCTCCATAGTACCTCGTCATGTGCGTTGAACCTTTAATCCGTCTTTCTTCGAGGTTCGCTAATATGGTCACTTCCTTTCCCTTGCAGGCGCTCCAAATCCCCACACCATGGCCAGTTGGGCCGGAATCGAGATGAACTGCGGCAGCTTCAAATACGCCATTTCCGCTCCTGCGAAACTGCTAGAGCCGCCTCCGGCTCCAGCTTCGCCTCCATTTCCACAGTCAAGTTGTCCCGTAGGTCTTCTGACTCTGCTGACCCGTTTCTCTCTGCTGATTTTTCTTCGCGTAGGTGCCATATCCCGGAGATAGCGACCAGTGGTGGGCGACACAGTACAATTGCAACTTCCGCTGTCCTAATCAGAACTTCGATTGCAACGGCGCAAAGCCTCTGGGATCGTTATCACATTGGATCATCTGCAAGTGCACGGATGACCCGTGCCCTTCTGATGAGTGTGCGAACGGCTAGCTGGCCACATGGGTTCGGGTCGACAAGGAGGGGTGTAGAAGCTGAAACTCCAGGAAGATAGAGAGAACAGAGTTATGTATGCACTTCAGTCCTAATGATTAACGATAGATCCCTTGATTATTTCTCACAAGCCCATGCGATAGGAATTCCTCCCTCCCCCCCTTCTCACTATGTTAGCATCCTTTTACCTGGTCGGGCGAGCGGTGACATCTATGATCGTGATAGAAAGTCGCTACCGACCTCAAATATACCCAGACGGCCTCTAACAAGATATAGCGGGTAAGCACGACAGCCGATGGGGAAGTACGAACAAAGTCCAACCCGTAGTATACCTCCCTACCTATTCCAAAATCTTTCTCGTCAAAGGGTAAGACTTGAGCCAAACTCAGGGTGGCGGCAGCGCTCACGCATGGTAAATCAATTTTGGCCGCAGTTTGTGACCCTGAACCGAGCTGGCTGCACTTTCCGGCTCGACTCCCGCATCCCCGTCTCCCAATATTTCTGAACAACCGCCATCCACTTGGCGGGCTCCGATCAGGACGATAAACGATTGAAACTAGGCTCGACTTTACTGTATTTCCAGCTCCTTCTTGGGCCGGGCAGCCACCCATTCCCTACTCGAAGATCGCCACTGCGACGTTTGTCACAAACAAGCATCGGCCTCCTCGACAAAACCTCACCCTCCTACTACTACGCACTACTACTCCTTCCTAAAGTATCTCCTACGCGCGCCGTGGATTTCACTAGTACAATCAACTATCTGGAACAGAAAGTTATGCAGATTAGGCGGCTGGCTGGCCCGAAGGCTAGATTTTGCGCTTGGTTACAACACATACCACAAATCGCCGACGTGCCAAATGATCGGTGCGGTTGGGGGCCCAAAGCGCGAATGCTTACTGTGATAAGCTGGCGACTAGTGACTGTCAACACCGACGTCTGTCAGCCAGTCACGTTTCCCATACGCGCGGGATAGACTATCTTCATGAATATTGACTTACGCCTTACTGTGAGCCTTGCGTACTGCCTCAAGGCCCCTGCTCTGACTGTAAGGCAAGCGGGGTCCTTGCCTTGCATCAGGCTGAAACTCAGCCACCGATTCCCACAATGTCTCCTACTTGAGCTCTTCTCGACTTAAATGACCTATTCCCCTAGATTGGACAAATGTTTAAGATCCAGTATATGAACCTATCTCTTGCCTACCTGCGATCCTTAAATCGATGCACGTATTCTATCAGATCAATCCTTCATTAATATTGCACGCGAATCCTGTCTTGGAAGCCGTCTGATTTCCCCTCCCCTCTTTACCTGATGTGAAATGGCATCTACCAAGGATTTATTCCAGGTAACACTGCAGGAGTTCAAGAAGCACCTCGAAGCCAAGGAAGAGGAAGAGTTCAAGTCTACGACGGTTCAAGATGTGCATTGGGTCATTGCCGAAATACAAAAAGAACAGCGATCTGCGAAGCTGATGATGAACATGACTCGTCTTCAGTCTTTTCTTGAAGCCATGGACCAGTTCGACAAGGTTATCGAAGTATTTCTGAATACTACCGAGTTCGTAGCCTTTGTTTGGGGACCAATGAAACTTCTCCTACAGGTAAGAAGATACGCGACTCTCAAGAAAGTTCAGCATCTGTTCGTCTGCTGTAACGAATAGCCGGAACTAGCAAGGGAAATGCTCGTATTCCTTTCGCTCTCCCGCGCCCCCTAGGCAAAAAACACCAACCCCCTTACAGTCTAGAGAGACCAATGCGGGCATGGAAGATGTTTTGATACAACATGCTTCGTGGTATTATTCCACTTTTTGCAACTGTCTCTGACGAATGTCTCTTCTACAGAAAGCAAGTACTTGGACAACTGCGTTTGATCTCCTACTCGAGACCTACGGACGGATTGGGGAAGAGATACCCTTGTTAGAACAATACAGTCAAATGTTCAGCATGGATCAGAATATGCAAAAAGTGCTTGGCTTGATTTACGAAGATATTCTATACTTTCATAGGCGTGCCATACGCTTCTTTTCGGGCAAGGGTAAGCTGATGTTCATATGAAAGAGTACATGTGACGGTCTAATTTGGCACGGTCAAGCTTCGCGACATCTCTTTGGAGCTAGATGGAAAGATTTCGGAGACAGACTCAATCATATCTTGGAGAGACTACACCGACATCGAAAACTCATTGAACGACAAGCGGTGTTTTTTCATTCCAACCAATATCAAAGCGACTTTCAAGCTGTCCATCAGCACTTTGTTAAGTATGAGCAGGATCGAATTGAGTTGATAAGGTTCTTCAAAGCTCAAAAACAAATACAATTGGAGCAAAAATACCTAGATCTACTGGCGTGGTTCTCGGACACGCAAACAATCCTTGATCATGAGTCTTTCCGCTCTGAGCGGGAAGAATATCCTGGAACGGGATCCTGGATTTTGAAGCACGAAAAAGTGCTAGACTGGTTAAACGCTGCGGTGCCTGTGAACTCTCTGCTGTGGCTCAATGGGATACCTGGCGCAGGTGTGTTCTCTTGTAGCGCTTGGCTGCTTGCCTACCTTGCATCTTCTCTTGATCACTTTCAACAGACGCTGACATTGAACAGGAAAGACGATCC
The DNA here is from genome assembly GCA_021030905.1 of Pyrenula massariospora. Lineage (NCBI taxonomy): Eukaryota > Fungi > Ascomycota > Eurotiomycetes > Pyrenulales > Pyrenulaceae > Pyrenula > Pyrenula massariospora. The sequence continues at coordinate 2,055,235 of JAGFMI010000001.1, forward strand.
TAGCTTCCGTGATTGTTGATACTTGTTGGGTCCAACATGATTTGGCCACTGCATTCTTCTATTGCAAAGACAATAACCCAAGAAAAAGCGATGCAAATTCTGTGTTCAAGGGGTTGCTTGGCCAGCTTCTACATCAGCATCGTGAATTCGTCCCTCATTGCTATGAGACGTGCTTAGCAAGTGGGTTTGCCAATCAGATATCCTCACGCTTATTAAAGCAGATCCTTGAACTTCTCATTCTTGGGCATCTCTTTGGGAGTTCGAACCAGAGATCGAACCAAGTTCACATCATAGTTGACGGACTTGACGAATGCGATCCTGCTGAGCGAAGACACATCGTTTCATTTCTCATTGATCTAATGTCAAGATGTGATGAACGTGATCCTGGGAAGCTTCGCGTGCTTTTCGTTAGCCAAGACTATCCCGATCTCCAGAAGACTCTCAATACTGCAGCAATACTACAGCTCTCCTCTGATGACATTTCATCTGATATTGGGAAATATGTCGACAAATGGGGTTTTAGAATCCAAGAAAAACACAATGTTAGTGCCGAACAATGGAAAATCATTGCCGATTCCACTATCCGTAGGGCTCAAGGTGAGATATGTTTCAAATTCGGTGTAAAGTGCTGAAAAATAGTCCAGGCATGTTCCTGTTTGCGAAAGTGGCTATGACAAACCTTTTCAAGCAACCGACACGGCACTTACTCCTGGAAGAGATCGGGAAATACGAGCTTCCGCAGGGTCTCACGCAAACGTAAGAAAAATCTTTCCTCCATCTACATAAATCCTACCCCCCCATTGTACCAATTAGAGCGAACGAACCAAGAATCTAGAATTTGAAACGCGATGCGCTGTTTCACATAAGCTGTGCTATTCCCTATCACCGAGAATGACTGTCTGACCACGTATTCAGTTACGAGAGAATCATGAGTCGGATCAAACGAAACACTACGCTTGAGGAATGGAATGTTGCTCAAAAAATTCTAGGGTGGATGGTGTGTGCTGGAAGACCTTTGAAATGGAACGAGATACAATGTATTGTATCATTGGATCCCGCGACAAAGTCTATTGATTTCAATGCTCGGGAGCTTCGTGTGCATATTCGAGATCTCTGCGGATCTCTGGTTCAACCTTTGCCGGGAGATCGTGTTGAGCTGTTTCATAGCACCGCTAAATTGTAAGAGCCTGCAACAACCCCTCTCTAGCTTGATTCTGAGTGCAGCAGGTATATCAAAACGACCGGCATTGTGCATGAGGCTACGGTGCAGTACAACCTGACGGCCTTGTGCTTAAACTATCTCACGTCCGAATGCTTTGTTGGAGACACCTCGGACGATCATTTGCGTAGCTTGGCTCTAGACGGACAGCTCGTCTTTCAAGACTATGCAATAGCGAAATGGTCTTATCATGTTCGTTGCGTGATAGATTGTGGCTATAACACATCAGCGGGTGATCTCGATGCTCAGCATATGTTGAACGATCTCGAGTTCGCTCTCGAAGATTTCTGCATCGTCCACGAAGAAACCTTACTGCATCAGCCACTCGCCGTAGGTTCAGAAGAGGTATGTGAAGCATTCAGCAACTGCAGCTTCTATTTTTACTTGAAGGCGCTGTGGAGTCATATCCTTCAGCATCAAGACAAGGATTTTGATACACGGAATAAAGTCAGTATAGAAGCACTTGGAGCAACCTTTTTGCGGAATAGAGAGTTTATCGAAAGATTAATCTCCATGAAGGATTCCTCGGCTTTGGCCTCCTACCCGGTCAAATTCTTCTATGGTGAGAAGGCGTACAAATGTCCAAAATTGACCTGCTTCTACTTCCACGAGGGATTTCGCGATGCGAAGAGCCGCAATGCCCATCTCGGACTCCATGATCGTCCATTCCATTGCGGGATTTCTGATTGTGTGTGGGTGGAGTTCGGCTTTACGAACAACAGAGGCCTAGAAAAACATACGCGGAAGTATCACCCTGACGTTGCTCGGCAATCTAACGAATTCCTCGTTGTCGACAAAGCCGCCTCGACTAGAGTGCCTTTCAAGTGTACATTTTGTGGGAAAAGTTTTACTCGCTGGCTCCATCATCAGAATCACATGCAGAGTCATGATGGAGATCGGCCCTACGCGTGTCCAGAATGTGGAAAAGCTTTTACTAGGGCAAATGACTGTAGACGACACGAAAGGATACATGCATGGCAACGAGGGGGCCTTGCAAGTTCACAGCAAGCCAAGAGTAAGCCTGCGATGGAACTGCCTGCAAACAAGTTGAACACTCGACATAAGATTCAGGGTTCGCCATTGAATTTTGGAGCATCAAGCGATGAAGTCGAACCAGATCCGACTGACTCCGGCTATGTATCAAAGGGTTACACAGAATCGCTGCAGATGCAGAGATCCACTCAACAACGCGTCGACATACCGACGGAAGACAACGTACGTATTAACCAAAGCTCAGAAACCAGCAACACCAAACCATGGAATGGTAGGCAGGAGCTACATAGTATTGGGCTCTATACTAGAGACACAGTATATTCCACGTCTGAGGCTTCTAATTTACCATTGCGAGTTAAAGGCTACATCGAGGATCTGGCAACGGATCTATTTGGTAAAATGAAACCTTGGGAGTCGGATATGGAGATTTTAGAGCGAATTTCCAAGATTCTTCCAGAACTATTAAGAGCCTTTGCTCTTAAGATCGGGTACAAGGCCCAGACTGCTTTACCACTTGACGTTGCTTTTTTCGTTCATAAACACCGCAGGTAAGCAAATGAAGTCAAGCTAATCTGCCTCATACACCGCTTATCTTCGCTTCAGACGTATACAAACTGCTTTTGAGAATCTGTTTCCACTTAAAGTTGTTGCTCCTGAAGCAGATGAGGGACAGCGAGGCCAGTTTGCAATTACGCGCTATCTTGAAGAACCTTACTATGAAAATCAAGAGTATCACGAGGATCAACAAATGAGCCTACAAGGGAGCTCAAGCGACAACGTCGCTTGGCATGAGGACTTGGATGTGGCCTCAGCTGAGGAGGACGAATTCATTCCAGACCTGGATACCAGAGAGGTAATCTATGCTTCATTGACTATCAGCATCTATGATGGTAATAGCTGAGTATACGATCACAGATGTCCCACGAAACCCAACGATCTCAGTCGATGGTTGTCTCTTTTCGAGACTTCATTGCAACAAGTCCAGAGTACAAGTGGCTTGTCGCAAGATTGCGAGGAGAAGCAAACCTTACCCGAGCAAAGCCTGACCTCATGGAGGATATACGGAACAAGATCCTAAGTGCTTTGCCCACCTTTCATCAGGTCAGCCGCAAGACAGCCTCAAAAGAGTATAGGGTAAGGTTTGAGCTGGACTGGGATCCGCTGTCTTTCATACAACTGCAGCAATACACTGAAAGCCCGGATGAAGCTATAGAGAGAGCCATCACACTTACTGGCTGTACAGACGATGCACAGGCTCTGACTACAGGTGAATATCTCTCTCAGACGTGGCCGATGACTGGGAATCAAGTGATGCAGTTGTTAATAGACGTCGTCCGTGATAGTTCACAACATCACGCCAGTAGTAAGCACATTGCGCTTCTGATAACCCCTTGCGTTGTATGCTAAAATAGTTTGCAAGCCACTTTGTTTGATGGAACAGCATTAGAAGCCTGGAGTGAAGGAAGTAGCTTCTCTATAACGGCCACTGGAGTCGGCGATTCCCTCGCAGAGATTGGGCAGCAAATTGCATGGCTCGGTGCTGCGCTTCGATCAGCTCCGTTTGAGACCGGGATTGCAATATGCTCCCCAATCGTCCGAACTCTGCAACCTCAGAATATTACCCACGAAACTCGGGCGACGAGTTTGAGCGAAATGGTCTATGTGGTTGAATTCAAAATGGAGGAACTTTCTGAGCATAGAAGAGACCTACCTGGACAATGTTGGCACGATATGTTTAGAAATCCGGTTATAGTAGGTGGTTACCCGATACTTACTAAGCATAAGTCCGGGCTGGGCCTCGAGATACCACTCAACATGATGGCTGCCATGGCTGGGTCGCAAAGAGCAGATACATTTGATGGAAAAATCTTCCTCAAAGGCTTCTCAACGATGCTGATTGCGACTCAATTAAATAAAGATCTATTGATTTGGCACTATGTCTACAACAGGAATGGAGAAAGAATTTCCTTCAATGACCATAAGCTTCAATGTGTGGACGAAATCAGTCTGCTTCAGCTTGATAAGGCCCGACATGTGGTCGGTTGGTGCTCGGACTGCCTATACTACGCTGGTGAGTGTGGCCCAGTCCTACGAGGAACCCTTTTTGATTCTTGGTAGGAGCTCCGGACGCTCAATTCCCTGTTAATGGAACAAGTCTTCCCCGGCCTCATCGGGGTTGTCTTCTCGAGAAGGTTTCTATATCTGCTGGGAAAATCATTACAGGTGGAGTGCAGTTTGCAATCGGCGTGAAGGACGTCCCGCCACATCTCACTCGCAGTGGATATATTCCAAAACTCAAATGGATTGCCACGAAGTATGTTGTTTTGTGGGATGAAGAGGATAAAAGAGGCTGGCTCGTCAACGGCATCAGCACTTTACTTTATCTAGTACGAGCTTCGCTGGAGCATTATCGCACGGATGATTTCTGTTCATCATTTATGTTTGAGGCTAGCAGAATGACGGACACTGCCGAGCATAAGCCAAATTCCGCCCACAGTGTCCTGACTGACGAAAATAATCAAGGGCTCAAGATCTATCCAGGTCGAAGTGAAAGGTTTGATGAAGAAGAGGAGAAGGTTGTAGGCACTTTAATTGAGGAATCGAAGGCATACAACAAGAAGAAGAAGGGGTTTTACCTTTTCGAAGATCTCGTTGAGCAGCACTTTACCACTCTGGAGCAAATAATCGAGCATCATAGCCGTACAGCAGGAGAGAATGGCTTGAAGCTAAAACTTACAGCACGGAAACACCTTGAAGGATGGGACTTTTCTGAGCTAGCAACAGATCACGACCCGTATCCTCGCGTTGCGACTCTCCAGGCAGCCGGATATAGCTGGGTTGACTTCATACGCTCTATTGACGCAATTACGTTATTCGGTCGTGGGTTTGGGGACATTATACGCCCAGTTGAATTCAGCGGAATGTGTCCACAATGGAAAAGCCTCCCGACACATAAATATTACCTAGCCGCAAGTGTCTTTGACTTGAAGAAGATCATCAAAAAGTTTGGAAATGAACAAGCGAAACCTCTTCGACCTGTCCATGATCTCAAATGGCATTGCCCTGGCGACCTCGTCGCACCATGCCGATGTCAGGGAGTTGGTGAAAAGAAAATCTCTTCAAGAAAGCCCAGGCTGCACGATGATCCTGTTCAAGTTTTCTGTCCAGCAAGCTGGCGCTTCGGCATACGCGGACCTGATAAATTACAGGAAGCAGGGGCTGTTGTATTTGGTCAGAACATCAATTGGAGATACCTCTGGGCTGAAAAGGGCAACGAGGTTTCACAGGAAGGGGAAACGCCATCAATATCACAGGACCTCGAGCTACAAATACCCGCTGCAGGCACAGCTTTCTCGCCGGGACTACCCGATGGACCAACCAGCTTCCCAGGCGACAGTTCGAGCTCCCAGCGCCAAGAAAGCAGTCTAGAAGCCGGAGAGCATTCGTTACTCTCAACGACTACGGCGAAGACAACTCCTCCTGAGTCAAACTCTGATGCATCACAGCCTTTGACGATTGCGAGCTTACGCCGGTCAAGGACAAGCGCTATCAAAAAGAGGATTAAATCCGGCTTCGGTCTGTTGGACTCAAGAAGGAATCCTCGCAAAGACGAATGAGAAGATAATTCGAGAGTTTGAGGACCTTAGTAATTCTTTGCTCTTCCAGAATAGGTTTATCGCGAAACAGCGGCCTATATAGGTCTCCACGAGGATCCCTCTACGTAGAAGGAAGTGCAGCGACCTGATACATCGAACAGCCTCTGTATAGAGTGCCCAACTAGCCTATTGAAGCCTAACTGACCCTTTCCTCATCATCATGATGCCTAGAGATCCTAATTTACTCGACAGAGAGCTAAACTTGAAGCAGATGCGACGGCTTAATAGCTGTACAACGTAACGTCACTTCTGCTCGATATTGGATTGCCGGATATCTCCCGCCATTCTTTCATTTACAGGCAGAGACTATAGAGAATATATGAAGCAGACTGCTTGAGCCGGACAAGGACGGGTGACAATGGTGATAGTCACTAAGTATAGATGAGCAGCGTCACCATGAGCTGGGTGCTGAAACACCCGCATCGCGTAACAAGGTGGGTAAATTGTGGCGACGGTTTTCGTATCGCCTGAAGCTGCAAATGTGCTGATGTACTCTAGATTTAGGGAGGGAGAGGTAGTTGCCAATTTTTCCTGACGCCGGCACCCACTCACCGGAGTACTTTGCACCGGCACGGCACGGCACGAAGTCTACGAAGAGGAAGGAACACCGACAGAACATATTCCTGACCTTGCTACGAGGGTCTTGGGATTTACGTCTCTGTGCCATGCCTACATAAGGCGGATAGATGGCATGTGTTTCCATCGACGCCTCAAGGGTGTGGAGGGGCGGGGGGAAGCCGCGCTTTGGCTTGGCTTGAGAGGTGCCTACCCACCTACCTAAATACCTAGACACATGTAAGGTTGAGGGTTGATTGTATTGTATGGTACAGTTCACATTATGCGCTGGGCGGGGATGTGCTCGTGTTGACTGTACAGACGAGGGGCCTGATGTTGGCACTTCTACGTTCGAAGTTGGTGTGATATGGGCTGTGAGGGAGGATAAAAACTTCCCTGGAGTCCAAACAATGTACCATTCTCGTCGCGGCTAGTGTTTGGGCGGCGTGGGAGCGGAGGAGATAGGGCTGCAGCAAAAGATGGCAGAGGGGTACCGGGACTCCACATGGTGTGTAGTAGGTATCATATTGACCGAACGAGTTCCAATCCAACATTTCCCTCTATCCAAATGATCTATATTATTTATTCCCGGGGATATTTCCCACGCTTTGATCCGAGTATCCAAGCGCCGAGAGCTCAACATTTTCCTTGCTTCCACATCTTCACACTCTTGACCGTCATGCCTCTCTCGTCGCCTTCTCCCCACGTGGGCAGCCAGTCATCCGCGCTCTGCCAGAAGTCTCGCGGTGCAAGGTAGGTCGAGGCATCTACCCATGGCTTGTTGCCAAGACCATCTCTGTTGTTCCAAATCAGCATTTACTGAAGCAATGAAGGAATGCCCCTTTGCAGCAAGGTCTACTTACTTGAACCAGCCATTTCTGCTTCCCACCGCAACGTTTAGAATTAGGAAGAACTCCTTATCAAACGGTGCATTAACAGCTTTTGTGTCAGCCCACGGATTCGGCAACATGGTTTTATTCTCCGACATCTCTGCGAACTCGCCCCGTTCCCATAGGGTCTGCTTGCCCTTGAAAGATACGTACGTCACCTGGGCCAGAATCGAGTCTACGTACGTGTAGATCGCATCCTCACTCCAGACAAGTCCAAAGGTGTGAAAGCCCTGGGTAAAGTCGCTCCGCATCAGGCGATGACCTTTGGTCGTGCGCCAGAATGCATCGGACTCCAGGCTAGGGCCCCAGTGGAGTGTGCTAGCGAAAACGTCGCGGCCGCCAAGCTCGTAAGTGTGGTCATTGCCACGAGATTCGAAAATGTCGATTTCGCCGCTGCGCGGCCAGATGCCGTAAGCAGATTCTTCGGGCATAAGCCAGACGGCAGGCCAGAGCCAGTCGCCTTTTGGCATCTTCGCGACGACCTCGACCTTGCCGTATCGTATAGAACGTTTGCCTTTAGTGTTGAGGCGGGCGGACTGGACGGGAGGGATGATGGTGCCTAAGGTTGCATTGCTGCGGATGGAGCAAGCGGTATAGTCTGAAGAGGTGCAAGTCTTCGCGGTGGTAAGGTTGAGAACGTAGCCGTCAAGAATCTGGGCGTTGCTGATGCCGCCGGTCTCGTTAGTCAGAGTAGGGACAATTTGCAGACCGTCTGGACCAATAAATGAATTCTTTGGGGAATCGGTAGTCCAGTCGAATGAACCAGTGCCAAAACCGTCCATTTGGATTTCGTGGTTCCAAATCTCCTTATTAAGAGTCTTGAAATCTTCATCGAGAATTAAACAGTACTGAGATTCTGTTAACTATTTCGCAGGTGGACTTGTATTGTAACGGAAGACCCACGTCATGTTTAGGCACCTTCTGCACTTCTGTAAAACATACGAATGCGCTTAATGCTATCCCGAGGAGTATGAACCCATAAACAACCCAGTTATTGTACCTTGTTCTCCTCATCCGCTTGTCTGAAATCCATGGCCGTTGGTATTCGCCAATAAGTCTGTAGCTGTGGAACTTGTGGTACGAGTCCCTTGCATCAGAGGAAGTTTTCATGGATTGTAGTGATTGATGAGATTCATTGCGATGTTTGATCATGGCGTCTATGATGATGCCAATCTGCTTCTATGTCAATCGTGATGACGTTCGTCTTCGTAAAAAGCTAGAAAAATTCACGCAGGGGCGGTGAGGCAAGAGAAGGAAACTGGGGTAAGAAGCTGACAGGTGAAATGGGAACGAGTTTGACCATCCGATGTCATCCAAAGCTCCAATGATTGATAAAGGTGGATAATAGAATAGCGCCTCCGGCACGCTTGACATTGGACAACCATACACAGTGGCCCCGTAGCAGAATCTTGAACCCTGGCCATTAGAACCTGCTCCACGTGGTCTGGACTTTTGATGATCAGATACGATCAATTGAATGAGACCTTGCCGCCTTTGACACCACGAATTTCGATACACTTTTGTAAATGCGGCTGGAGCGCACCAAACAGGTGACGAGTTAGCCGATTCTAAGGAGTTAGACACATGCCATAGAAGTCGTCTGCGCCAGTCCCATTTGGTTAGCACGAGGCCCAAGTTCTGTATCGCGGCATATGAAGGGAGCGATATCCAGCAATGATAGACCGGCCTCGACCCACATGTTGCCCAAGTTAGGCAACGACGAGGGGTGTCTCAGCCTCAATGGGTTTGTCATAAGCCCTTGGCGAGCCAGAAGTTGGTGTGACTTTCCGAAAAGGGATGAACCAAGGTCGACAAGGGCTTATACTATATAGCGCCTGCCACGGGCCCGGCATGGCGGGTGCCGGTCCACACTGGCCCGGAGGCTTGGTCAAAACCCTCCGTCGTGCATTGATGGACGATTCGCCGATTGACCGGGATTCCCACCGACTCAGTAGAACCTGGCAAATCATGTCGTTGTTTCATATCAGATTTCGACTTTCGAGGGACCCAGAACCGTACTGATATCAGAGACTGGCCCTTATGAAGTTGGAGCAAAATTTGGCCAGAGCGTGAGCCTACGTCGTTCGCAAGCGAGCTTGTCAAACGAGGTGGTTATCTCGAGCATTTTTACCTGTGTCCTCCATTAATTTCTGGTAGGAAAACCATGCCATGTGGCGCCGATCAATGTCGAGGTGCTGATGGAAGGCCCCTTCATCTAGAGCTGCCACAACTTGTAGAAGCACGTCATGGAAGGTAGTACTCTCGACGGTTCGACCAAGAACGGCGGCAGAAAGACTCTAGAGCAAGGATTAGGGACTTGACTCTGAGCTTCGCGGCTCCGGAGGCGTCGAAAGGGATCTGTCCCATGAATTGCATGAAAGTTGTGGAAAGTGGACCTCTGGATCCATTCACGTCTAGATCAGAAGCCACAGAATATCAGGCTAATTCAAGATTTTACGCCGGCGTCGTGAAGAAAGAAACGACAGAGTGGGGGTATCATGGCAATAACAATGGGGCCAGAAGCGCGCATTGAAACCAGGTTCCCGTCACGGTCTGAGCATGGAGAGACGGGACCAAAAAAAGTGGCGCCGAGGAGTTGATGGCGGCCATATCAATGAACTCGTACAGCGACCCTGTTGTCACAATCCTGTCTAGGTACTTGATAAGAACGCCACCATCAACGACGTGGTGATAAGAAGACATGGGGATTGAGTACGCGCCCTGTCTGGGGTATGCTGTTGATGGGAGCGATGAGATCAAAATCCTCCGATGATCTCCCAAGGCGGGTCTGGAGAGGCTTGGCAGCAGCCTGACCCCTGACCGATAGTGGCGCGTCCCACACTAGGCTGCTTTGGTCGAGCCCGCGTGCTCGGAACAGGAAAGAAGGCAGCCACGCCTCCCTTAAGCGGCCAAATTGAATCCACGCGGCTCGCCCTTTCTCTCCTTCATTTGCGTTCCGTCGCACTTGCCGACAAATTCAGGACCTCCGTTGGCTCGAACGAGTGACGCGTCTCAAACGAGATGTCTGTCATTCGTCGATCAGCAATCATCCCGGCAACAATCCCATTCCAATATTGTCTCTCCTCGACCGCCGCCTTCAGCTGCCCAAACCCAAGCCTCACCGCCATGTTATGCTTCCTCCCTCCCTCCCTCCCTCCGTAGTCCTAAAAAAAGGGCATCAGATACTGCACCGGAAAAGATATCCAGGACGATCGAGCGAGCCCCGGCCGTCACTAGCGGTAATTGTTGGCTCATGCGAACCATCAACTCTACCCCAAAGGGCTGCTCCTCTGCGCCACCGCGCATCCTCCACGTTCGTCCCCAGATGGGGTGGACAAAAATGTGGATCATCGCCAGGCACAGACAACGAAGAGCGCCACACCAAGGCTAGAGCTCCCATCTTGGAATCTGGGTCGATCTGCTTGCACCTTCTTGCTGTAGTATCGAGCTGCGCTGTGGCCGTGGAGAGCCTCAGCCTGGGCCCAGAGGTAAGAATGGAGAGAGACAGCAGACCCGAGACGTTTTTTTTATTTCCTAGTCTAACTGCTCTTCCATCTGTCTTTCGCTCTTGTAGGTCGTCCGTTTGTTTCGTACAGAGTACTGAGTCCTGGCATCCTTTGTTATCAGCTCATACTGTCTATCGAATCCTTGTTTGTATGACCGCGACAGTCACTGGAACCTGATCCAGTATGGCGGAACATTTGGATATTTCTTCGAAGAGCAACTCTGCGGCTCCTGGCATTGCAACGCCAAGCTCTGCCTATGCGAGGTCAATCCATTCTATTGCTCCGCCGACCGAAGAAGATTCTGAGAAGTACAATGCGGTATGTCTGTCCCCTTTGGATTTGCGTCTCTCTAATATGCTTTGACTAGATGGTAAAATATCTCGCTAGCAGGATTGCATCGAGTGGATGGATGATCTACGGCGACAAGGACCCAGAGTATCTACCTGCTGGCGTTCTCCTACGCCAACGTCGAGGGGTCTACATCTCATCCCCGTCAAGCGTGCACTTTGACCTCATGGCTGCAGTCTCAAAACTGAACGTTGAAATTGCGTTCACGATGTTTACTGCTACCACAGATGTCATCTTCAACTCCCTGGCATCAAACCAGAGTGAGCTGGTTCTCCCAGATGGCTCACAATACCAGGTGGTAGACAGCCTTGGCGCCATCTCCAGCACGGCTACCGTCAAGGTCAAACGATTTCAATATGCATGTCTCTTGCGAAAAGAACGAATGGTCCTTCTCTGGCATGACGATGTACCAAATATTCTCAATCACGCTGCGTCTGTCGAGAGAAACTTACTAGGCTCAATATGGGGTGGTGAAGTTCCCGTACTTGAGCAAACGACCCCGTTTCAGTCTGGGACTACGACCCCCAAACGATTATCGAGGCCACCCTCGCCACATAGAAATTCTACCTACAAGAAGTCTGTGGCGGCATCGACCAAAGAGGTCTCGGGAGACTCAGTTGACGAGGAGGCCGGAGCGACCGACGTCGAGTCACTCTCACGGCCCGTAAGCTTATTGTCTGCCGGCTTTGTTGGCTTAGCAATGACTCTGATGATTCTCTGTGTTGTCGGACTTCAAGTCTCTAAAGTATGGCCGCTTCTCATGCACGGATACAGCGACGCTGACATGTGATAGCTTTTGTCCGAAGCTCTGCTAGATAAACAGTACCTACGTTTCGCATTGACTGCAGTTACGCCTTTCATTGCAGCCTTTGCCTTGTTCTTCTTTATTGTCCTCTTCTCAAACATTTTCCAGATGTTTGGACCTGTGAAGAGCGTCTGCTCCAATACCCGTTATCATTCTGCTTTCCCACCCGATATCTCTCGGGCAGAGAAGCAAGGATTCGGCCGACCTCATATCACGATCCAGATGCCTGTGTATAAAGAAGGCCTGGAGGCTGTGATTATTCCCACCGTTAACTCTCTCAAAGCGGCCATCAGTCATTACGAGCTATGTGGTGGTTCAGCAAGCATATTTGTCAATGATGATGGGCTTCAGGTGAGCGAGTGAATACCGTGGTCGGGCTCCTGCTAATATTCTTGTAGCTGCTTGATAACGAAGCTCGTGAAGAGCGGATCAACTATTACCATAACAACAATATTGGTTGGGTTGCACGACCAAAGCATAATCCGAAGGGCGAGGATGACCTACCGGTCTTTGTGCGCCCGGGAAAATTCAAAAAGGCTTCTAACATGAATTTCGCGCTCAATTTTTCCAACAGGGTAGAGGATGAGCTGATTGCCAGTGTCGCACGCCTACAGTCAGAGAAACAAGGGTACCTCAATGATAAGCAGGAAGACGAACTCTATCAGAATGCTCTCCAGAAAGTTCTCAAAGAAGACGGACGTGCTTGGGCCGACGGACATGTCCGGATCGGCGAATACATACTCATCGTCGATTCGGACACTCGAGTGCCTGTTGACTGCCTTCTCAACGGCGCAGCCGAGCTCTTTCTCTCCCCAGAGGTTGCAATTGTACAGCATTATTCGGGCGTGATGCAAGTCGTCAATAATTACTTCGAAGATGCCATCACATTTTTCACCGGCCTCATATACTCATCTATCCGCTTCTCCGTTGGTTGTGGCGAGGTCGCTCCATTCGTTGGTCACAATGCGTTTCTCCGCTGGTCCGCTGTTCAATCCGTAGCTACCAAACATAAGAGAGAAAACTACGACCTATTCTGGTCGGAAGAGACGGTGTCTGAAGACTTTGATCTAGCCCTCCGACTTCAAAATACTGACCATGTCGTCCGTTACGCTAGTTACCATGGCGAGACTGGTTTTCAAGAAGGCGTGAGTCTCACGATATACGATGAACTTGCTCGATGGGAAAAATACGCATACGGCTGTAACGAACTCGTGTTCCACCCTTTCCGCTATTGGATCTTTCGTGGTCCTCTCACGCCACTTTTCCGCCGCTTCATCGGCTCCTCTATGCAAATCTCCAGCAAGATCACCATCCTCGGCTACATCGCAACCTACTACGCGATCGCAGCCGGCCTCCCCCTGGTCCTCGCCAACTACTTCATCGTCGGCTGGTTCAACCAATCCATCGACAAATACTACCTCTCCAGCTGGAAAGTCTTCCTCTCCCTCATCGTCGTCTTCCAGGGCCTCGGCAACGTCGCCTACGCCGTCCTCCGCTACCGCCTCCACGAGAAGGACCTCCTCTCCGCCCTCGTCGAGCACTTCAAATGGCTCCCCCTCTTCGTCATCTTCTTCTCCGGCGTGAGTTTTCATGTCATGCTCGCGCTGCTGGCGCACGCCTTCAGCGTGCCCATGGAGTGGGGGGCTACCGCTAAGGAGGCGACCTTTAGCAACTTTTTTATTGAATTGCCTAAGATTGCGAAGAGCTTCAAGTGGATGTACATGGTGGTCATTCCATGTATTGGGGGGATGGTCTATCTCGGGGCGTTTGCGCCGGACGGGTGGAAGATCAATAACATTGAGGCGGTGATTCCGCTGGCGGTGAATCTGGGCGCGCATGCGATACTGCCGTTGGCTTTGAATCCGGCGTTGATGGTTTTTAATTATTGAGTCAATGGGACTGGGACGCGAGGAGGGTGATACATGCCGTAGGCTATACTAGATTAGAGGGCTAAATTGATAGAATAGATCTTTCTAAGTGATGTTCAAGTCTTGTCACGAGCTAGAATCGCGGTGATACTCATTAAGACTCTCATCACCCTATCAAGCATTGAGGATCCAGACAGCGCCGGGAGTGTCAGGATCTACGAGGCAGCGCTGCTGACATTTAGATGCGACACAGCTTCTGACACCCTGCCTTTCGAGGTGCTGGTTCTTTGTCTTTGTCTGACAGGTAGAGATCTTTTGCTTTGGTGAAGGGATAGATAGATAGTACGATTGAATGAGGGATGTGTTGTAGTATAAGATGCGCTTGGGCACAGTCGTGAATTGGTTTTATGGCGGACGGATACTAGGCATGGAACCTAGTCGACTTGTGTGAGAGGCATAGTGGAGACGTGGTCTAGATATTAAGTAGGTGCAGTATGCGTATAGCATGAGCAGAAATTGCATGCAATTCAAACAGCACAACATTGTGATGCTACTCTATCGATATTCAATGCCCCCTTCTTCAATGAGCGCCTAATGTAGACAATCCCCATCCCAGCCTAATCCTCCTGCATCTCATCAACCTCACGTACGGTAACTGATACCCTTCTCCCAGGATCGCGGACAGACCTCCCGCCCTCAGTCCCAGACTGATACTCATGCTCCAGCGTCGGATTCTCATCGCAAGTCCGCTCCTCCTCTTCCCCTACTGTTGCCGTGCTACTCCCCTCCTCCTTCATCTCATCATCCTTTCCCCCTTCATCCCTCCCCAGCAACCCCCTCGCCCGCTGCCTCTCCTCCTTCAACCTCTCGCACTTCTCCCTCTGCTCGCCCAGCGGCATCGTGCGAAACTCCTCGTCCGTCGGCCAGTACTCGACGTGCACCCGCTCCCCGCACGTGGGGCACTCGGGCGGCAGCTTCTTGATCTCGTCCCAGCACGGGAAGCAGCACTTCATGAAGCACATGAACTTGTGCAGGCACTCGACGTAGATGGCGCCCTTGAGCGTCTCGTGGCAGCGGAAGCAGGTCGGGTAGTTCTGGGTGAGCATTTGGGAGTGCGGGAAGGGGCGGGGGTTGAGGTCAGCCATCGTGTGGAGGGGGAGGCGTTTGGCGCCGAGGAGGGGGCGGGGGGCTTTCTGGAGTGTGAGATGTACTCGGGAGATGGGAGAGGCTATCCAATGGATGCGGATGTGTGGGGGAGGGGGGAGGATCTTGAACTGATTTGAAGCTGGATATTCGTCAACAGCTGTTGGATTCTGGAGAATTAATGGAAGAGTTCGTCACATCACGGACCTAGCGATGGAACTTTGATGCTGACGGCGAAAGAAGAAAAGCCTTTGTAAGCATTCAAGGCAGGTGCCAGGAGCAGATATACGCTCAATTGAACAGCCTTGTTAAAGGTATAACCAAAGATGTGACAAGAGGAATACCATCTGATGATAAACAACAAGATGAATGGGCTTCAAATCGTAGATCTCGTCAATTGTGATAGCATATGGCACAAGTTCTGGGCCTGGCGGTCTTGCTTATAATAGTCGGGAAAGCTTCGCAATAGGAAGGCATGACCTCGAACCGAGGCGAAGAAAGGAAGGCGATACCCATTCTCGTCGCATGCCCCCAGAAACAGTGAGGGACGGTGCAAATATTGCAGGTTATATAACGAGTAATTAGGAACCAGAATTTTCCAGCGTACCCCTTGTTCTTTCAAGCTTTCAAACCCCATCGCATTGGTTTGGACCAAATATTTCTGCAATGCGGTCGTGCTTTCCACGCTCAGATTTGTCTCATGATGTCAGCCTGTCAATCGGCGAGTTATCGCGTCCAGGCGCTTGTTTAGGTGAGCAATCTCTGTCCGCTTTTCCAGCACGCAGAAAGAGCTCCTAGGAGCGCACTGAAGCCTGTGAAGAGGATCATACTCCCGTACTGTGATCCGTAGCCTGAAAGGCCGCTCCCAATGGCCCCGTCTTTCAGAAGGTCAACCCCAATAACACCCCCGAGTACATATCCAAGTCCGCGACCACCATTCAGCAGTCCGAAGATTAGGCCTGTGTCGAGTTGAACCCTTCCACGACTTGCAGTCTCTTCTTCCTGCTTTATCTCCCGGATCATTCCGCTCCAAGTTGCGCTGTAACCTCCGGCAAAGAAGCCAAACAGGAGGCTGAAAGCTACCAACAAGCCTAGATTGGCACCAAAGCCCCAAAGAAAGAATGCGGGTAAGGACCCGCATATAGCGCTGAAGGCGGTGACTTCATAAATGTTGAATGGACGACTCCCACGACGAAGCCTGACACCATCGCTCAAGAGCCCAAAGGTAAGGCTTGCTAATATGCCAGGAGCTGACAAGAGGGCAAGGATAAGCGATGAAAGGAAAGTGCTAGCACCGAGAACCTGGGTGCTATAGGTAGTGATGTAGGTCTGGGGGAGGACGTAACCAAGGTTGAACAGAGTATTGCTGAGCTGGAAGAGCCAGAATGTTGGACTGCGAACAAGCAGCTTCCAGCTAGCTCGAGTTCTCATGGTCGAGCTTTGAACTGCGGTGGTAGTTCGTGTCCGGATGAGGAACAAAAATGGCAGCGACGTGACGAGGATCATGGCCGCCCAGGCTCGGAGGGTCCAGCGGATGCCAAGCCGAGAGAGGAGAGCAGAGAAAACGAATGGAAGGAGGGATCCAATGACGCCTTTGGCGCTCAGGAGGACACCATAGGCAAGTCCTTTCTTGGTCGTGAACCAGCTATCGAGATTAAGAGTCGTAGGGCTGTAGAGCAATGAACAACCCAGGGCATGAAGGATACCTTGAGTCAGAATCAAATGTGTGACGGTCGATGACAATGACGAGAGGACGAGAGCGAGTGAGGCCAATGCAGCTCCAAGCCAAGCGCTGTAAGTTCGAAGAAATGGGAAGCTTGTGAGCAGCGCAAACAGTGGCGGCATCGAGAGGTAGAGCAGACCCTGGGCAAAGGTCAGCTGGAGAATTTGAAACGACTAAAACTTTATGGCCTGCCGCACGGTAAGTGTTGTCCCGATAACACCAGTGGAGTTGAGGTTGCCAGCCACCGCACGATGCGAAACGTAGTAGTCTTGGAAGACACCGAAAGACATTGACATGCCTTAGACAAAAGGTCAATTGGCTTTGAATAGAGAATCTGGACCCGCCGCTACCTACCCCAGGCTGGCAACTGAATGATAGCGCAGGCAAGTAGCGCCAGCCAAGCATCCCTCCCGCGGTCAGTCGGGGGCAGGTTGCTATCGGATAGGGAACGAGAAAAATTTACGCCGCCTAAGGATGGCTCCAGCATTTCATGCTGTTCTGGCATAGGTTGTCGCACCGATGCTCTAGAGCCTGCGATTTCCTGAGCGGAACTCGTCATCATTGTTAACAGCAGCGGATGTCTCAATGGGAGAGCTTGGAATGATAGTGCATTGATTAGGAGTAGCGACCATTTATCTATGATAGATTGAGCGTACTCTGGATCTGCCGTATGAGACTGCGTAGTTGTGCGCTACCTTAGAAAAATTTTTAATTTTTAGGTACATGAGTCACCGTGATAAAAGTGCTTCCCAAATTGCCCGAATTAGATAATTGAGGCATTTACGCTGGCACGGGGGACATAAAGTGGGAAACTCCTCCCGAGGAACCTCGTCTAAAACTCCTTGAGATGCCTGCTCTATGGGTTGGGCGGATCAGAAATTTTCACCCTTGGCTCGTAGGGTCGGTCTAAGAGTTCTGGGATGCCACAGTGTTTGAGAAGCTTTTTATATTCCTGAGCGAACCCGGGAAAGCGTAGTGAGTGCCGGTGCCTGCAGATCTCACTAATTCTAAGACGAAGTCGCTGGTCAGCATTTGCCTCCATGTCGCGATGCATCGCTCGCAAGGTGGTCCAGGTTGCTATGTAATTTCATTCCAATCTGTTGTCCACATTCCAGTGACAATGACCATAGAAACTAGCATATCCAGTTCTATTCCCTAGTAGCCTTGATTACTTTGAGATCCTCTCATTGTGTCCTAGATCGCAATGTCTACTTTGAAAGTGTTTACTAGTATTCGGATAGTAGTTTTGTTCCTGCTCTTCTTGAGTATTCAACTTTCTCAAGCACTCTCAGGGTTCGATAGAGGGGCCCTGCCACAACCGAAGGCACCTCTCTTAGAGCGTCATGTGGCGCGAGAGGTTGTGAAAAGAAACCCGTCCGAGCTAGCGAAAAGGGATTGCATGTTTTGTCTCTCGACTTTGGCTGCATGCAAACCGAACGCAAGACAGATCAAAGGCTTCCCGATGGATATATGGTAAGTGTCGGTTGATCTATGCGAGTGTTCGTGGCTCATGTCTCTTATAGCAAGGGCGCGCCAAAAGAATGCACTTCTGTCTGCACATGATCTGCTCAGATACTGTTAGAAGGAGATTTACGCGATGCTCGACTCTGAGGACTTATCATGTATGGATGAGGGAGATTAGCGTTCGGTTTTGTCATCGGTGGAGTCAACACTGCTGCCCCAACTCTTCGAGGAATCATCCTGGCCTTTGGCGAAGGCGGACCTAATTTTCGCAAATAGCTTCGCGGAGAAAAATACATTGTGAAGTGATGGGCATGAGCCGAGCCGGATAGATGCGGTAATTTCTACCTAGCGAGCTCGGAGGTGATAGCTCTACCTCTAATCCAGTGTTGCGATTTTTTCACTCTCGCCACATGCGGTATCGGAGATTGTGATGTTCACGCGTTTGACTTCGAGCGTGTTGGAGCGTGAGCTGGTGTCTTTCGAATCTTCAACGTGGCGTTGTCGCAAAACATTTGTTTACGAGGCTCGCTTCTCCCAATTTCTTATTCCCTTGTCCAACCTAGGCTTCTGCTTTCAACTCCCCATTATATTCTTCGAGCTATTCGTTGAAAATTTCCTCTCAGCACGCTGAATCCTGTTCCGTCTTACCCATAGATCACTTTGCCACTGGGAGAAACAAAGTTCTCGAAATACTTGAGGCAGAACCAACACCGGAAAGAAGAATGGAAAGCTCTCTGAAACGATGTCGAGAAGACCTTGAAGAGCCGCGTGAGTCCACAAATATTCAGCGAGGTGACACAAATCAAGCTGATGAACTACATGAAGCGGCCGGAATCAATACACAAGCTGCAGAAACAGCATCGGCCAGCCAGACCGAAGTTACGGAAGAGGCTCTCCCGTCATCGGCGGGAACAAGCGTGAACGAGGACCACGATTTGGGGGAAGTCTTAGAACAAACAATGAAGTCGCAGCAGGTCGGAGAGCTCCCAGATGAGGAGGGCAGCGTTCCTGCTTTCTCCACAGCACAGATGCTTGCTCGCCCAAGTTTGTCTGCTTGTGAAGCGAGCAGTGATGGAAAGAGCCAGAAGGAGTCTCAGGCATGCGTGGATAAAGTAATTGACGACGACAACAATTCGAGCAATGACGCAACACTAGAGCTGTCCGTAAAGCCAATAATCCCATCAATACTCACGAAGAAAGCGAAGTCCCCGCAGCTACAGACTCGGTCGTTACCGCGTCCAGCCATCTGTCTAGTCCGGCCAAGGGATCAAGCGGTGGTTTTGACAGAGGCATAACTGCTGGCACTGACCATCCAACGACGGCTGTCGCCCGCCGAGCCGGCGAGCATGAATTCAGTATCTACCCAGACTCAGAAGATTTGGAACCCATCTGTCCCAGTCCCACGCTCAGATATGGGAATGCTAAATGCGGAAATTGTGCGAACAATCATCCTGACGGTGGGGACTGTGTTCAGATTACCATGTATCTTCACGGTCGCCGGGTGGTCGACGAACGCTTTTCGCGTACTTTTCTGCGGCCATTGGAGAACAAAGATCAAGCACTGCTGGGCTACAAAATATGGGAGACTTTTCTGAAAGCGGCTAACGATGGCTCAAAAGACCGTCGTAGGATCCATCTTCGACTCGACCCTTCCGATCAACAACACAGTTCCGACTACGTAAGTGCCTCTTACTCTCGTGAGAGACACTTTTTCGGTAAATGGTTCAAGTCTAACGTGTACAACGGCAATAAAGAATGGAATCAATGGATTTCCGTTGATTTTGGCTTGGATCTCGAAGACGTACAATTGTGTCAGGATACTCTGGAGTTTCGAGATTTCTGGACTAGACTAGATAGACCCAAACCAGATATACCTGTGCATCAAAAGAAGTCGAACAACAAGAGATCCAAGGAGGGAGCTCAGACCGGCAGTGTCGAAAAGGATGTCACACCCACTCACGAGTCCCACGCAACCACCGATGTCAGACCTGCAAAACGTCGTAGAAACGCTAAATACCACATCATCCAGGACTATGAGCCGTCCCCGAGAGACCTCAATGCTTACAAGAATGCTTTGCCGTCATCCACTCTCCGTCAAATGAGTCCCGACCTAAGCCAGCTACCTGACGATCAACTATTTATTGTCGACCAGCCAGTACTTACGGGACGGCGACTTGCTAGCAAACCCTCCGCGCCG
Source organism: Pyrenula massariospora (assembly GCA_021030905.1). Classification (NCBI taxonomy): domain Eukaryota; kingdom Fungi; phylum Ascomycota; class Eurotiomycetes; order Pyrenulales; family Pyrenulaceae; genus Pyrenula; species Pyrenula massariospora. The sequence continues at coordinate 2,075,602 of JAGFMI010000001.1, forward strand.
AATTCTCATCTCGCTGAAGGAAATCATCACATTGAGTCGAGCTCTTTTACGAGCAAAGCCTTCACACCTAGTGTACAACCTACAGAGGCATACCGTTCCACTAAGTCGGATCCTTCTGACTGCTCGCCTTAGACGCTTGAAAAGTGGTCAGACGTCCATTAGCTTTGCGATGGAGACCATCACGGTGGTTTGATGGGCGGTCGTGTGCTGTTTTTCGGTTGGGTGAAGGACCTCAGTAGTTCTTATTCTAACATAGGCTTAGCGCGAAGCAGCTGCCTGTCCATAGTTCTCCACGAGGATCTCTCTACGTAGAAGGGAGTGGAGCAATTTAATACCATGAATTGTCTTTAAACAGAGTGCTGAATTATTATATTGAAGCCTGTTTGACCATTTCCTCATCATTGTGATCCCTAGGAACAAGACCTTACCCGATGGTGAAGCACGAGGATTTGAAAAGTTGTAGCTCTGGGTGGTGACCTGGCTCTATAGCGCGAGACATAATTTTTATAATCGCGCACGCTTTGTAAAGCCCATTGATCGTCCTTGTTGATGAACAGCATAGCTATATTCAATAACAGCCCGTTCTTGAATCTGCACTGCCCATAAAATAAGCTTCTTCGCCTCTCCGCTTTGCCTTAGTGTCCGTCATGGGTGGATGAAATCCGGCATTGGATGTTCAGTATTGGACCATCGACCGCAATTGTTCTGTCGATTTGGTTTAGAGTCTCCGTGGCCACGACGCAAGGCATCTAGCTCCTACCGTACAGTGGTCTTAATATTTTATCCAGAGAACATTATTTGGCATCTTTTTTGAGAGACGTCGAGATGGGGTGGCGAGCAAGTCTCGTACAGGCGCTTTGAGAGTCTTTTGAACGAAGTGGTCCAGGTCACCATAGGATATACGAGTCAGCCTGAGCTGAAAGATTCCAATGACAAGTGCAGATGCAGTAGAATCATATTTCAATATGTGTGTGATGAGCCCAGAGAGCCTCCTCACCTTCAAAACGTGATGTGAAGGGCTAGAAAACCATGCTATATATTTTAGTGAATTACAAGTGCTCCCAACAATATCCTGAGGACCCGTGGCTTCGTTGGCTATAACCAAAGCTTCAGCGACGACCCATTAATCCGACAGGGCCGCGGTGCGATTCTAATCCCTGCCTAATGAATTAACCAGGTTCTAACGTGAGTATTGTATAAAATCCCCATCAACAGGGCCTAAGGGGGTTTTCCCTGGTGGAGGCGCGCTCTTAAGACACCGTAAAGTACGGAAGCTCTAAGGCCATCTCCATCAGGTTTTTTGTTCCCTTGTGCTTCGTTCTTTGATTTTTTTTTTGCAAGTGTGTATTTGTGCTATCGATGGGAGGAGGCTGCCAAGCCACTGTGATCATGTTCACGCGGTTCGAGTCGCACTGTCCACAATACTATATCTTGGAGACAACGAACTTCAGAGAATTTTTATGAGATGGCTGGTACGAGATTTTAATTACCTATAGACAACCCTTGTGTCATAGAGAGTAAGGAAGTACGGATGCAACAACCGAGACAAGGTAGCACGTCAAATGTCTACAGCGAATATTTGCAGACATCCTCCCAGTGTTGGAATACAGCTGAAGATAAATCTCCACTTCTCACTCTCTGCTCCCTGCTCATGCAAGTCTTCCTCATGCAGCTCTTTTTCTGGCCGATACAATCGTACTCAACGCGGAAAAGCAGGGACAGATTGACGCCACAGAAATGGATTTAGACCAAACCAACATGCGCGAAGAAAGAGATCAGGTGGACAAGAGATATATTCTCACCCTGGGAGGTGAAGAGACAGGAGCTTCGTAACGAGAATACGGATGCAAGAGACAAGGCCAACGGTGGGATGCTGACGCCGTGACACTAGCTCGTCTACAGTGCCAATATTGCTGTTTCCTGCTCCAAACTATAACACTGGTACTGCGTACCTTGGCTACCCTCGGGTCGTAAGAAGGAGCGTCACACTTTGCCCGCCATGCTTCACAAGACCAATCCGAAAATTTCTTCTTCGCCAGAAGCTCATTTGAAAAGTTGAAATCGTTCCACATAAGTGCATTTGTTCGATGAGCTGAGCAGTCGTATCAAAGCTGCATACAGAGCTGTTTTCTCTTTGCTTCCTTGTGCAAGGCAAGATTCATTTCGTATCCTCACATCAACACCGGACTGACGCGTGTTTTTTAGGGCCCACAAATTGGATTTCTTTCGCCGCTTCGAACGCATATTCCTTGTTACTTTTCATCGCAACAACAGCCAACAATAGTCAGAAAAGCCTGCCGTGAATCTTCTCTACATAGATTCATGACAGTACGAGCATGGACGCTGGACAGGAACTTTTCGATCGAAGTAGCGACGTGGATGCGGATGCGGACGCGAATTCTGCACGAGAGCCGTCCACAGGAGCTGGCGACAACAGTGAAAGTGAAGGCGTCGAGCTCATCACTGACGGTCCTATCAGATCTCTGGTCGATGGAAGGAATGAGAAAGATGATTGGCTTGCCAAGTATCGCAACAATCAGTTCCATGAAGATTGTGGTATTGCGGGAGAATCTTCTCAACAAGCGAAAAAGGTTCCGCAAAACAACATCTCATCACAAAAGCTCAACTCCGCAGAGTCTGCAGCAGAACAAGCCACATCACAGCCATTTTTGTTGTCTTCTAGAGAGGTCAAGAAACGCAAGTGGGGCGAGGGCTCCAATCAAAACCTCCAGGGGAGCGATGAAGGTATTGAGGCTTTTGCAACTATTGGAATCAAAGCTAACGTAAGAATAGTGGAACACGTTGGTTATCAGAGCCAAGGCCAGACTTTCTCTGCAGCGACATCGGGTGATGGAGTGGTTTCACGCATCTCTGGCTGGATGAAGAGACTCAGAGGGAGCGGAGATTCTTCCGACACTCTGCAAGACAATCAGAAGGAGATCTTGGGTAAGAATGAAAAAGAGTTCGATCAGTCCCGATTGAATACTGACCCTAGAGCTGGCGCACTAGGATCTTTCTCTCGCCTTCTACCCGGCGAAGAACGTCGTCCACTCATCCTCCCCCTCAGCTACGGGGATACGACCTGTGCTAATTGCGGTAACAACCATCCCGGGGGAGGCGACTGCCTGCAAGTTTCTACGTTCCTCAATGGTCGGAGGATTGTAGACAAACAGCTTACGCGGAATATCATGCGACCTTCTAAGAAGAGAGAAATGGCTTTACTGGCATGGACCATTTGGCAGGCATTCTTGCAGGCTGCGGAAGCCTACTCCGGTGCATTTCGCGGGACTTACCTATTGGTAGACTCTCCAAACTCTCAACACGAAACACAAATCTTGAAGCCTTCTCACTCACAGGGCAATCACAGCCGCTTTCGAAAGCTTGTCAAGACCCAGATTATGGAGCCGAACTTCGCTTGGAATAAATGGATCTTCATTGACTTTGGCCTGAGCATTGAAGACATGATCTCCTGTGAGGCCATGCCAGAATTCAGGAAATTTTGCATTGACCTCAATGATCCCCAAAAGGGAGACATTTCAAATCGAGTATGGGCATCAAAGGAGAAGAATCCATTCAATGAAGAGTCGGAAAAGCGTCGAGATTTTCCAAGAAAGTCCAATAAGAAGCGCCGTGGCAATACGAAGAGCAAGAACAGTGCGACATTCAAGGCGGAGAACGACTCACCTGTCGTGATACCCTCCGGAACAGCGCCCTCTCGAGTCCTTGATACCGGCAATGCTCAGCTCAATACCCACAGCAATAATGCCGGTCACGACCTCAACCTCGAGCAGAACCTCAACGCCGTGTCCAGTCTGAATGCGGTGTATAACCCGGACACTGGGCACATCCTCGATACTCTTAACACCGAGTACAACATCAACGCCGGGCAACACTTCGATATGGGCCTTCCGAGTATTGATTGGAGCAACGCCAGCTTCGGCTTTGACTATGCTCTAGACGAGCTATACCTCCCTACCGATCTGCCCGTTGCTAACCAACCGCTCCCTACCATTGAAAATCCGGATATGTCACATACCAGTCAGACTGAAGAGGCTGGAGATGGTGCTTAGAAATGGTGCTCGTTATCTCATTCTACATCCTTTCAACTTTGGCGAGAAGTTTGGAGGATGGCGGCTTTGAGCCATTATCATCCTCATGGCCCTTTCGTCCAGTCAATTTGGCGCAAATAATCGCACGGCGAGTCTTTCGAAAAGTTGCCCTTGGCTTTTTCCCTTTTCCGTCTGGAGACCGTTGATAGCCAATCGAGGCCGAGCATTAGAAGTTGCGTACTATCCGATCGTGAGCCATCGCTCTCACCGGTTGAAAGATTTATGGCATGCGGCTCTGCTGGTACAGTGGTTTTCTAGTTTTGACATTCGTCAATAGACAATAGATATGAAATCATCGAATTCCTTATTAGATTCTTGATAGATCTATATCATGATATGACCTACGATGTCGTGATCGCGTCGCATCTGGCACCTGTCGCATGTGCAGTTTGCTGTGGCTCTGATACGGAGCCACACATTTGTTATCGTAGCGTAGAGGAAAACTCGAAGCAGAAAGCCAGTTCGTTCCAGGCAGCCAGAAGCGCAGGTCATCTTGGTCTTGGTACCTCATAGACAAAAGACTGCACGCGATGCAACAGACGAGGGACACCGTTGCGAAATAGAACATTCGGATGCCACAACGGCCCACACGGCGTGCACGGTTAGGAATGGCAGATAGCTGTACACTCACCATCGGACTTTTCAGGATTGTGATGGGAGTGGGCTTCATCCATGATACATCGCAGAGAGGTAGTAAGCCCGGTTTTCGGCAGAGAGAATGTGGTGATGAACTTCGAAGGTAGATTGAAAGTGGCAGAAATTAAATTCGATGGGACCAGCCCGAATTTTGACATAGATTTGCACCATCAAGCAGAGATGAGTCCTAGGTAATGAAAAGCCCCGAGTGATGAGTCAATTTGTAGAAGAAAAGATAGCCAGAATGTGAAGTTCGCCATGTCCAGAATTTCTCATTGCCGTTTTAATTTGGTATATATTTTACAGTTTCCCAGGTGTCCGTAACAATATGTGAAAGGCTCCGTGGCGGAGGTGGTGGCGCTGTTATCGCTGTACCCCCGAGTCAGGCCTTGGTTCGAATACTCGAGTTGGGGACACATATTGTATAAAATTCTATAAAGTAGGATTTTCCCTAGGTATGAGGGTCCTGTCGCAGGACGGCCTATCCAGGCACCTCCGCTAGGTTTTTGCATTTCATTTCCTTCGATGTAGGATTTTTTTTCGCTCAGTCCCCCACAGAAGTTAGTGTAGGGCTTCAGAGTCGTGCTGAGGCGTAAATAAGTCGGACGCTAATTTCACCTTTCCATCACTTTCCATCACTCTTTAAGGCCTGCACACTCAAGCCAGGTTGGCTAAAGCTGACAAAGGTGCAAGTCGTTCGTCTTGACTTCAAACAGTTCCCTACATGTTAACGCAATGCTCTGTCTGTCGTCGCTACCCGCAACCGATCCGTTAGCAGCTTGACTTTACAACGACATCTAAGGCTAGCCGATACATATACGAAACGCACTTACGGATATGGAATATGGGGGTCCTGATCTACATTGACCACAGGACACTCGAAGCCCAACGTGAATGGTGTGAACAGCCTTGAGCAGAAATTGAGACAAACAATTTGAGTGGAACAAAAACTACCGTCATGATTGGAAGCGCGGTCACGCGGTCAATGTGCCCCAGCCTCTCCGACCTCTTTTCCAAAACTCTCTGGGGTTCTCCTCCCCTCGTCAATGGCCTGCTGTTTATGCTCATCATTCGGGAGCTGAAATGCCGCTGTTTTGTTTTCTTTATTTGAAGCCTCGACTCCCTCTGCCGGAACTCTCGTCTTCGCCCTTTCCTTCTCTTCTTCTTTTTCAAATTTCTTTCTGCGCCATCCAGGCCCTCGTTGGATCAAGACCCAGAAGACCGGACAAAAAAGAACCAGTATTCCGCCCACAACAGAATAAGTTCCACCACGTCCCAGCTTACTCTCCAGCATCGGTCCGATTACAGCAGCTGCTCCAGCTCCCAGCAATCCTCGCACAAGGTTGCTCGCAGCCGACGCCGTAGCAGTTTGCTTCGGATGGAGATCGATCAGAAGCACCGTCGTCAGCTGGAAAAGACCGATGGTCAAGAATCCGCAGATGCCAAGGAGGATCAATGGAACAGCAAGATGGGCTTTCGCGGCGATCGACCACCCGTAGGCAATGACTGCGGCGCCGGTCACGATCTGAATGGGAATTGCTTGCTCCAATCGTGCCAGCTCAAGAGGAAAGTCGCGCAGGTCAGTAGCTTTATTTTTGACGACAGGGAAGCCAAGACGCTTAGCATGGCGCCGGTAGTTCCAGTCGACGACTTTTCCAATGAGCTGAGATGCGAGGACGGCGCCGACACCATAAGGAAGATAAACGAGACCGATTATGACAGTTGAGAGGTGATAGGTATCAGCGAAGATTGAAGGTATGCCAGTGAGTAGTGCATATAGGCAAGCTGCTGGGAGGGCAGTGCCAAGGAGAACCAGGAAAGCTTCCAAGTTCCCTATGATGATCAAGGTGGCCAAGGGGTTAGGGAAGCGCAGGTTTGCCTTGGGGCGATGAGCATCAGGATCTTGGAGTCCAGTCATTCGAGTACTACGTCGTGAAATTACATCAAGGACAGACATGTTCGTCAAAGGCGGAGGAATAGAGCCATTACCAACAATGTTTCGGCATGTTTCCGGCATAAAGAGTAGGATCGGGGCGCCGATGACAACAGCGAGAATGACAGTGAACCAGAATATCCAATGCCACCCCGCATACTGACTCAAGATCCCGCCAATGATTGGAGCAAGTGAAGGTCCAACCATTGTACTAATCGATGCCCAAGCCATGAACTGACCCCGTTCGGCGGACGACGCAATATCTGCCACGACAGCATATGCCAGAGCCACTGTACCAGCGCTCCCAGCCGCTTGTACACATCTCAGAACCAAGAGGGCTGCATAATTGGACTGAAGAGCCAGGGCAATGTTCGAAGCGATGGTAATTAAGAAGCAAACAATATAAGCTGGACGCCGTCCTGCATTGTCGGAGAAACCAGCAATGAGTGTAGGCGAGAGAGCTTGAAAGATCTGCAGCATGAGTCAGCAAGTTCCATGAAGAGACAAGTGACATGGCTGACCATGTACGTTGTGACCGTCAAATTGACTTGGGTCACGGAAACGTTCAGGTCATCCGCAATCGCATTTAGGGCAGGAAAGTAGATGCTGGATGCTAGCGGGGAAAAGAAGGAACCGAAGGATGCCGCAAGTGCAAGCCATATTCGCTGTCTCTTGGACCAGACTGAGTATGCCTCCTCTTCGACGGCAACTTGTTCTGATTTTGGCTCTGATGGTATGTCTTTTTCTTCATCCGTCGTCATAGTATTCTACTTCGTTAAAGTTGTCAAGACATTAGGGAGAAGTTGGATTTATTTATCATCCAGCATCCTTGAAATTTACGGGCATCGTTGCCTAGAACCGATCTAAATTTGTCGAGGAGAGCACGATGGGGGTCTCACGAAGGCATAAAGATTTCGAAGAGTCGGAACGATTGGCTCGCGAGGGACACTTAGATCCGATAAGGCCGACGTGCTGCAGGAGTGCGGAAGAGTCGGCACGGATGGCGAAGCGGACAGGCCGCGGAACACCGAGCCTGAGCCAAGGGCGGAAGACGCGTTTGCCAGACGAGAGACGCGTCCGGAAGCTGGAGCCATCTCTGGGCCAATGCTCTGGTGAAGCAGACTTGCCAAGATGGTTGCGACCATAGGTACCTAAGCTTGCACAGGTGATGCGATTTGTTGTACTTAAGGAATCCAACTCCTTCGCCATAGTCGCCTTATGCCTAGACTGTCAGGGACGACTAGGAACAAGCATTGCCGACTCCTTCAAATGATCATTCCTTCCGAGTATCTTCTCTATCCATTACGTGCTAGGTTTCCAATATGAGCGACATGATGGGAGATGTATCCAACACCGGCAATGGAGAGGTAGAACCGAGACGCAAGACCATAGAGCGCGACCAAAATGCTCAAGCCAACTTAGAGTATGCACGTCGAATGTCGCATTTGAGTCGTGGTTTTACAGACTAGCTGACGGTCGTCCAGGCTCCTCCACAAAGGTAACCGTTCTGACGCTATGCTCAAGTCTGGTGGCCACGTCTGGTGTCTTCACAAGCCCATCATTTGCGAGAGAAACGACTACTTTCGGGCCGCACTCGACGGGAGATTTGAAGAAGGAGCAACAGGTGAACTGGCTTGGGATGACGAGGCACCCTTTGCCATCGAAAGCTTACTCATGTGGCTATACACCTACCACTACCCTGAGCCAGCGCATGTAGAGCAATTTGACACACCGTCCTCCGTGTGGGAATACCACTATGAAATTTGGAGCATCGCCGATCGACGACAGGCCTCGGAACTCAAAGAGGCAGCTAAGAACAAACTCTGCGATGCTATGAGGGAACAATGGAGCGTCGATGATTTCATCTCCGTAGTTCCGATCTTGTGGCGATTGGATTGCAAGGACAGCATCGCTCTACAGAAAACCGCCCTAACAGCCGCCTTGGCCAACTATCCAGACCTTGAAAGGAATGAGGAGTTCTTCGAACGACTGGTCAACAAAGGAGGCAAGTTTTCGCAAGACTTCGTCAAGTTGACGATGAAAGAGATTCGAGGACTGAACATGGAATGCGACAAAAACGAGAAGAAGATGGTAGAGTTGACGGAGAAGCTGGGATCAGAGACGGACCGTGGAGATAGAACGACGGAGATCATGAAGAGGCGAGACCGGACAATCACCAACATGCGAAAGCAAATTGCGACTCTCACAAAGGCAAAATCCAAATGAGGCCCCAAGTCGTCAACTGTACTTTCCTATTCTACGCTGCCTTTCACTTCGCAGAGTACCATGGGTGCTCAATTTCAATACCACCACTTTACCAAGCGCAGGAGTTTCAAGAGCCTTCAAAAAGGATGGGAGATGCGTTACTGGCAGCTCAGTTTTCATTGGCAATGGAGTATTTTGGTTTAGCATATCGGGCGGCGAAGCAAGCCTCATTTCGGATGCCGACATCTGAAGCGCGGCTGAAAGATTTCTTTATTTTTGGGAATGGTTCTACGATGGCATTTGACCTATCAATGTACAAGAGATGTGAAAAGATCTAAGATCTATTATATCACAAAACGTGCTCTTGGAAACCTATCAGGCAAGAATTGACCTGAAGCAGACTGTTTGGTCATTGAACAGATTCAATAATAAGACTTTTCAAATAGTTTTGATGATCTGCGTTACCTATCCTTGCCACTGTTTTCTATGTAGCTCGACGCCTTGACCAGTGTCTTTGTCTGATGAGCCTTCGCAAACCCACAATTTGGAAATATCAACTTGGAAACATCAGAATTGTCTACCCATTGGTAAAGGTATATATGATGCGTCGACTTCGTCTTCAAGACCTTGAACGACTAACTCATTTCAATGTTTGGCCGACACCTCCCATGCCGTAACGTAGTATCCCTAAAATATGCCAATTCCCAAATACCCCACCAAACAGAAAACCCAAATGCTATACATAACTACACTATGTGACTCACCCCCCACTAACATTCCCCAGAGCCGTCTGTCTACCCTTCCATCCCTCCCTCCGGACACTCCCCATGCACCTCACACCGACACACCTCCTCCTCAGGACAAAACACCGCCTCCTCCCCAAAAACCTGGTGCCACAGCACCTCAAACACCCACCCCACGCCCCAGTCATCCACGTGCGTCTCCACGACCCAGTCGCGCAGCCGCGCGTAGAACTCGCGGGGCCTTGCCAGGACACGCTCGCGCGTGACGACGAACTGCGCGCAGCAGGGGGCGGCGATGGCGGGGGGCACGTCCCAGCGGGGCACGTCGAAGAGGAGCTGGTAGATGTCCGGGAGGAGGGTGCGGACGTGTTGGGTGCGGTGTTGGGGTTCGGTGTGGGAGAAGGGGTGGAGGTAGGGGGTATCGCAATTGGGGATGTGGATGCAGCGGAGAGGGGTGAAGCCGTTTTTGCCGAGGGTGGAGGGGGGAAAGCGGAGGAGGAGCGATAGAGTGGAGGCGTTGGCGACGTCGTTGTGCCATTGTGTGGCGGGGGCGTGGATGAAGAAGGTGTGGGCTGGGAGGAAGGGGTAGTGGTCGAGGATGAAGGTTAGGTAGGTCATGGCTTCGCGGCCTTTGTTGACGGGGATGGTGAGGTTGTTGGCTGGCGTTGAGGTTGTGACGGTGTAGATATATGGTGTCCATCTGGAGGAAAATGACTTGTAAGAGACTGTAGGGTGTTGAAGTTAGGAAGCAAGACGGCTTACTCAGGGCCAAGCTCCTCAACCCAAGTCACGTCATCGCTTTCCGTTCTGCCTATAACGACCGCTTTGTGGACTTCCGAAGCGTTGGTTGGAGGCTGAGAAGATGGTCCATATGTCATGCGATTTGGAATGCCACTGTCAGGAAGATCATCTGATTTAGGTGTGGATGGTTCGGCTGTTGATAATTGGAATGTAGAGGAAGTTGATACCGTGTAGGTCGCCGTTGTAGGGTGCGATACGTCGTGCTGCTGCTTCACCAGAGTTGGCAAAATAGTTTCAGAGCGGAAATTAATGAGGAACAGGAATGTGAGAAAGATGAAAAACAATGGAAATCTAGAAAGTTTAAAGTTCCGCACAAGTTCGGGCATTACCGTAGAATGGGTGTTGGGAGAGATTATGTGGATATGGATGGGAGAACTTTGAGCAAAAAGTGCTCGGTAAAAGTAGAAGACCTAGTCATCCCCTGTGGGTCAGCTTTATGGTTGTCAACATGTTTTCAGTAATATAGTAAGGAACGGCGTCCACGTCGGTGAGCCGCAGAGCTGCATCAGTTCAATCACCAACGTCGAATCAAGGCAGCCACGTTGCTAAGTCTGTCAAGCCTTACCACGAGGCATACTCGACAGCGGAGGACAAAGCGGCGAACAAGGCCTGTCGAGAAATAACGTGCTTTTTGTTGAGAAACCTAGGGAGCTTGTAGTTTTCACAGGCTGCTTGACACATGGCTTGAGCCTGGAGACGTTGGACAAGTCAAATTGAGATTCGGCGGGTCGTAATTGATAAATGTCACTAAAAAATGTACTTTGTCACCATAGGTCTACCAGGATACCCATTACGCCATCTTAGAAAGTAAGCTGACTTATCCCAAAACGTTAGACTTCAACCCCTCATTCAGATAATAGCGAAGACGAGAGCAGCTGATCAGAAAAGGTTCTCTCACCAAGGAGCGTCGTTCATGTCAAGGCCCCGTTTGTCTAGATGTCTGTCTGGCGACGTGTTCGCAGATTTGTCCGAAGAGGAGCCAGGGACGGATGTGAGAATTAACAGCTAGGGACAAGATGACACTGTATGTCAGACATTCTCTTCGCACATCTGGTCGGGATCCGTTTGTAAGTGAGAGTGTGTTTGCAGCGAATGGCGATGATTGCCCGTGATTCTTCAAGTTGCGCCAAGCTGGTGCTCCGACAAGCAGCCGTCCGAGTCGTCAAGACCAAGCTACTGTCGTCCGTGCTTCGCGACTGCGATCATGGACTTGTGGCACGATCCTGCCTCGCGATGGTCGTACATTTCGGCACATAGAGATCATTCATAAGACGCACCAGCGCATTAAACACGAAAAACTTAAGACCCACGAAAGAACAATGAAATCCTTCTATCAACACCAGGAGGCTTTCAAAGGTCAAGCGCGCGCGAAGAAATTGAAATCTTCCATACCATTGTCAGATTGTCAAGGATTCACAAGCGTTAAGAAAAACTTGTAACATCGACACGGTTGGAATTAGAGAATGACCAGTCGATTAGCGTTAGGAGTGAGCGGATGAAGACCAACGGTGAATTTGCATGGAATATTTGATTCCCTTGGGATCAGCTTGTCACTCTTTGTATAACCTCTAAGCGGTAGATGCCGCAAGTCTCAACGTAGCGTATTCGAGATGCATGAAGCCGAAGAAAATCTTCACACATTGGGAGACAGCTTTGGCACGGTTTGCTTTCGTGATATTCAAAGATCTTCAGAGTTTGACTATTGGCCAAATATTCGATTGGCAGTAGAAAAACTCAATGTCAACATTCTCAGTATTATAGCTGGTAGCGATGTTACACAGTCGCCGTAGCAGATCAAGCCCATTCCCGAGGCTTTCGTAGCACTTCCATGAGTTCTCTCTCTTTCTCGCCTTCGGTATCCGCTGCTTCGTCATCCATCACCCCTGTGCCACAAAAGGGATGCATGTACTCCCACCTGGCCGTGAGGGGCAAACTCATCAAAATACTTTCCACCCTTGCTCCGGGTGTCCGTAGCCCGAAGCTAGTCCCACGATCATTGACGAGGTTGAACTCCACGTAGCGACCACGTCGGATCTGTTGCCACGCTTTGTGTTCTGGTAGGAAGGGCATTTCCTTGCGTTTGTTGAGGAGGGGGAGGTAGGACGGTAGAAAGGCCTCTAGGCCACTCGTAACGAATTGGAAGATTTCCTCTTGCGGGTACCTGGTTGATGGCCGAGATGATGCATCTAAATCATCGAAAAAGATGCCGCCAACACCGCGTGCCTCATCCCGATGTGGTATTCTGAAATACTCGTCGCACCATTTTTTAAATTTCGGATAGTAGTCTTTATCGTGCCTGTCGCAAGCTTTCTTGATGGTCTTATGGAAATGTTGCGCGTCCTCGGGGAAGAGATAACTCGGTGTCAAGTCGGTTCCTCCACCGAACCACCAATTGTGTGCCGCTTGGCCAGACGCGTTCACGGGATCTCGCGGGTCTGAGGTTTCAAAATAGCGATAATTGAGATGGACAGTGGGCGCCATGGGATTGTGAGGATGGAGGACTAAAGAGATTCCGGCAGCGAAAAAGTCGAGTGAATCAACATCTGAATCAACAAATGATTTATGATCTGCTCGCATTTTCTCAATTGCTGGTCGTGGCAATGTGCCGTAGACTATGCTGGTATTGACACCCGCCTTTTCAAATACGTTGCCATCTTGCAACACGCATGATATTCCTCCGCCACCGTTCGGTCGGTTCCACGCGTCTCGTCTGAAAGGTTTGCCGTCAATTTGCTGGAGGGCGAATACTATACGATTTTGGTGCTCAGTGATCAGCGCTTCCATCCGTAGGCGCATGGGAGAGTACTTTGTTATTTTGGTCCTCCTCTTCGTCACCTCGTCAACCTCCGCTAGAGATGTTGATGGCCCCTTCAGCGGTGGACTGTCGGCCTTGATGTCTGGTTGCTCTTGGCCAGCGTCTCCCGTGACCATGTCATAGATCAGGTAAGATAAGAAAGGAATGCCAAAGATGATGCGCCATTTCGCGGCCCATACAACATTATCTCCACGATTGGGAGGGCGGATGTGAACAGGTGGTCGTCGCTTCGGTGCTTCGAGGTTTGGCGGGTGTGAAAAGAAGGATCTGTACTGAGAATGTCTTCTAGCAGGGAAACGGGGGCCATTCAAAGCTTTGGAAGCTGCCTGCGAGCTTCTCATTTTTTAAACTTGTGCAAAGGCGCTTCGGGCCCTGCAGTATTTTACATCTGGACCTCAAAGACTTCAAGTGACACTGGCAAGACTAAGATCGCAAACTCCCATTTCTGGTGTCAGCAATGAAGTCTAAAGAAGTCGCTGAGCTGCCGAGGTACTCTCCTGCTCTGGGGAATAGCATCACCATTGGTCGCTACATGACCGCATCATTATTGACGCGGCCGTTTGCAGCTCATGACGGGAAATCTTTGATCCGAGAGGCGGCCCGCCAAGCCAAAAGTCCTACAAACATTTCAGCCTCAGCAAATCCAGTTGAAGCCACGTTTTTTTACCAGGTGTCCAGTGATGGTGGTTGTGATTCTGCTACGCCTGTGAAGGATCATGACAAGTGAGAGATATCAAGAATTGCACCACGTGAGAAGATTCAGGATACACGTGACATGATCAGCTAGATTTGTTTGCAGATGATTTGCCAGCTCCGGTGAACAAAGCACGAGTAGTCCGTAGCACGTAGCCACCTGAAAGGGTACCAGAGCTCTCGCCAGCTTCTTTGGTGATTCATCTCAGCTTACATACCTTCATCACTATAGAAATATACTCTCTAGCATTCTTGCATTTCGCGGATTGCAGCTTCGTCTGCAGCGCTCAGTGTGAATCATTCAGATATCGCCGTAAGCCTGTTTCGGATTAGCGCTTTCACCGCCGCTTCGTCGCGGATTACGCGGGGCTGTCGCCTGTCCACTTCAACCGCACCTCGCCAACCTCCGTTCCTCCATCTTCCTAACATCCATCAACTTTGCGACATCAAGCTTTCCTCAAATACTAGCTACACCGCACTCTTGATACATCACACACCAAGCCACTACAAAAATCTTTCAACATGCGCTCCAAGTTCAAAGACGAGCACCCGTTCGAGAAGCGCAAGGCAGAAGCCGAGCGAATTCGACAGAAGTACGCTGATCGCATTCCGGTACGTTCTCTCTCCTGCATTTGTCACTTATGCTTAGAGAATGCGCTGACTCTCTTTCTACAGGTGATCTGTGAAAAAGTCGAAAAGTCCGACATTGCAACGATCGACAAGAAAAAATACCTTGTGCCAGCAGATCTCACTGTCGGACAATTTGTCTACGTCATCCGAAAACGCATTAAGCTCAGTCCCGAGAAGGCGATTTTCATCTTCGTGGATGAAGTTCTGCCACCCACTGCGGCTTTGATGAGCAGTATCTACGAGGAGCACAAGGATGAAGACGGGTTTCTCTACATCACGTAAGTCGCCTTGGACTATAAGAGATCGGATGTGCATGTGCTGACAAATGTAATAGATATTCCGGCGAGAACACTTTCGGTGATTGCTGAATAAGCCACAATACCTACCGTCTCCCCTGCACAGATTGAACACAACGATGGAAGCACGACAAATCTATCGGTCGCAGGGGAGCCCTGTCTCTCGGTTCTGGCGTTTAGCTACACCATGGAGGAAGCCGGGTTGCTTTTTTTGGGTGATCAATTTGCTGGGTCTCATTCTTACCAGACAACGGTTGGGTTCCTCTTCAATAAGCCTCTAGCGTAACGTATAGGCTTTTACGAGACAGTTCAATTTAAGATCCCATCCTCAAATCGCGTTTCTTTCAAATCGTCCTATAACATGCAGTTTGGCGATCACTACACTATCCTAACTTCCGGTAGACATCCCAACAGGTATCGTGAACTGTAGATGTGCAAGATTGTGAAACAGCAGATCCTTTTGTGAACCAGACCAGGCCTAATACAAGATTAGGTCTACGTCGGCAACGTCCTTTCACTTCTACCAGCCACCAGAAAAAATTCGAATTTTCTCAAAGCGCGAAGAGCTTAGCGGAAAAGCAGAGCCTGTTGAATCGGTCCTGCAGAGTGTGTTGTCTCATGAAGGGACATCCGTTCTATAATCCGAGACGCCAGCGCTATAATCGCAAAATGTAGTGAGAGCACTCCTCAGGCCGCAATCTCCGCCTGAACACAAACCCTTGGCGTTGAAACGAGTACCGACCAAATGCCATACCTGACTGGACGCCTTCGCTCTGGGATCCGATTCTTAAGCCTCCCATGCAACCACTGATAGAGCACCACTGACTTTTCAGTTCCCCTGTCCAAACGCCACGAGCCTCTCCCGAATCCCACAGGAAAAAGGATCTATATCACCTTGGCCAAGCAAATCTATCCAGATGTTAAGCACACCATCCACATCTTCCACGTTCACGTACCCGCCTCTCCCGTCCCTCAGCACGGGCACTCCATCCCCATACCTCGTGTATCTCTCCACCCTCGCATCATCCACCAGAACCCGATCCAAGACCAAGAAGTCTACCTCATCTCCATCCTGCTCCCGACAAAACCTCTCCTTGCCCACCTCCCCCATCTCCCCAAAAATCCCCTCCAGATACCCACCCGCCCACCCCACAAGCGCCGCCCGATAGATCGCCGCCGCAAACCAGACCGGCCGCTCATACCTCCCCAAGCCCCTCAGCAGCCGCAGGATCTGCCCGCAGTGCACCCACGCCTCCTCCGCCTCCTCGAGCAGGTGCGTGCGCTGCGCCCAGCTCCAGGTCCGCGGCTCGGCCGCCGTCGCGCCGTCGCGCTGCATCCGCTCGATGCACGAGAAGCAGGTGATTGCGTTCAGGCTGATGAGGTGGTAGAGGACGAGGTTGGCGGCGTTTTGGGCGGCGAGGCCGGTGAGGGATTCGCTGGTGGTGGTGGTGGTGGTGGTGGCGTCGGCGCCGTCGAGGATACTGGCGTGGCGGGAGAGTGTGTGCCATTGTTTCAGGAGGGTCTGCACTTCGGCGATGCGGGAGTCGATTCGGGAGCGATCGGCGGGGCGGGGTGGTTTACGCGTTCGTGGTAGAGGGTACGAGCTGTTTCGAGAGCGGAGGTTGAAGTCTTGGGTGTGGGCGGAGAAGCTACTGTAGCAGGTGCGGATCTGGCGGATGTTTTGGACGAGAGTTTGTATGGGGTAGAGGAAAAGACGAAGTTGAAGTGGCTCAAGAGTAGGAAAGCGGTCGACCGTACCAGTTTCAATGAGGTTACGGAGTATTGTGGCAGGCGCTGAAGATGTGGGAAGATGATGTGCTTGAAGGTGAAACCATTCGGCGGCGCTGCGAGCTTGCCATATTGAATCTGATTGGGGAAGAACAGTGAGAATCTCGTTGATGGAAAATATGGGTGCCACTTCGTAAAAGAGTGATAGTTCGAGATCAACGGAGATCCATGAACTCCAGAGTCTGTGAGACACAATTAGATTTGCCGCAGACAGCGAAATAAAAGCACAGGCCTGTTTCTTGCCTCCTGATCTTTCCAGAGCCTCCATGATTCTTCATGATCTGACATATCAACTAAGCTCTCTCCGATAGGAGAATGTGAAGGTCCATTAGGAGAGAGCGAATGCCGCAATATCTAAGCCGTGGTTAGACTCATCTGGAAAGACAGTAGCCTCATTGGATATAATCACTTACAGAGATATACATTCCCCGCTGAGCAATAGCGCTCTGTTATTGGACTTAGTATTGATGTGATATTCCAATCAAAGTACTTACATCCATACGCCACTTATCACCGCTCCACGCAGCTAATAATACAAATAGTAGCGCGGACCGTAGGGCATACAGATCCCATTGGGAGTCCATATTCCTCTCAAGCAGATCGATCAGACCGATACGGCAGACCTCAGCTAAGCCATCTGTCAAGTACTGATCAGCTCGGAGGCTACCCTTCATGCTACCTAACGCGACCATAAGCAGCAATAGCAAAAGCGTCGATGGTCTGGAGTCCTTTTTATGTATGAGTTCGTTGATTTGCAAGGTCCCGGAAGATACGGAAGGATATGTCGGCTCGAAACAATGAAGATAATTTTGGATGAAACCCTCGAGGGCTTTGAGAGCTGGAAGGAAGATGAATTCTTCAGTTTCGACGTCCATTTGATCCATATCAGAAGAGTACTTCGATCCAGAGCCGGTCCGACGTATGTATAGCGCTTTGTGAAGCAGGCGTTGTGCAAAAACTAGTATCTTGTCTCTGGAGCTTTCTGAGATTGAATCGTGACCAATACCTTTACCCAAGTCCACAGCTGAAATGTCTGACCAATCTTGAGTAGTGCTATTTCGGTTCGGTAAGACATGCGCGAGACCATAGATATAGCTGCCAGCCGTTTTAGGACACTCAGAAGTAGTCTCAAAGTCATAACATCGGAAGGCCGACCAATGCTTTCTGGATTCGCAGATGAGATCCGTTTCGACTGGGTTGGAGGGTGTACTTTGGTAGGACTCATTTGCAGGACTCATTTGTCGTAGATCGAATATCGATGGCGACTGGCCGTCGGTGTTTCCGCGGGACTTCTCTGATGATTCCGGTAGTGTCTCAAGTGATGGCGATTGTAATTGCTGTCCTTCAATGCTAGTGATGTTCCTTCTTGAGCTTGGAAGGGAAGTGTTACTAATGGACGTGCCCATAATCATGCCATTCGCCGTGGTGCTTGCGTTGAGTCTTGGATGCATTAGGTTGAAAGATGATTGGTCAAATCTAGGGGCGATACTCCCTGGTCCAGGGGTCAAAGGTTGGCCATGACCCATTGACACCTCAAAGTTCATGTCATCGACGCTGAAGTCCAGGCTTGCGTGCTGATCAGATTCTATGTGACCTAGACCTTTTAAAGGCTCCATGGGGCTAAAATTGGTATCCTGCATTACGAAATGGTCCAGGTCGAGAGATGCGGCGGGCGTATGCTGACATAAGGAAGGACACGTGCACGAGCGTAGGTGATTAGTTTCTTGAGAGGATAATGCAGGGATCTCTTCGAAATTGAGCCGAGGTAGTGATGGCTCAATGTTCGTTTCAGTTTCGTGTAAAGGAGAGGTTATACTTTCCCTCAGTCGTTGAGCGAGGAATGTCTCTGGCGTTATGTTCCGGAAGTCTGAGCGGCTCCTTGGCCCGTTGTTTGCGCGTTGTTGGAGTTGTGCTCGTTCAGTAGCACTTGGTGCCTTGAACTTGTTTAATGAACCACCCTTTCGACGAGTGTATCTTGGCTCGCATGGTATATCTCTACTGGCGCACCGAGAGCATGGTATCTAATCACGTGTTAGCAACATCCCATATGGTGTCATGAAAGGATCAATTAGGTTTCAGTATGCAGGGCTACACACCTTCCGATCGCACTTAGCCTTCAGCCTCGCGCATGCGCCACAAGCTATTGTGTTCCGAGGAGGTGAGTTCATGACTCTAAGTTGTGCATCCTGTGGTGTTGAGGTAGCTAAGCCGGGCGGCGTAATTTGTCGCCGATCGGCCTAGATAAGTATGTGGAAGAGAGCAGGACATATACTGAAGGTTACGCAAGCAGGGAAGATGCAGAACAAGAAGAAATATCAGGTCTCACGAACCACGAACAAAGCAATGGGACGTGATTGAACCCAGGAAATACTACATGCAGCCGGGCACCTACCTTGCAAACAAAGGTCGTTAAGTCGCACATGTTATCCGAGCAAACGCCAGATAGTACGTGAGTACGACTCGACATCTCATATTGGCTCTGGATAATGGAATTGTTCGACCTTGAATGTATCGAAAGCCTAGGTACTCCCAATGTTGGTACCAGGTAGGCGCCAATGGGGGTTCGAGGGTGGCTATCCCGAAAAGTCCGTGCCACCCACCTGGCAGGCCCTGGCCCTGATCCATGCTGCCGATGACAACCCCACAGTCAGCAGGGTTACGAGACTGCTGCAGGGAGTACCTAATATTTCCTTTGTAGCTGTCAAAGGAGCCTTGCGTCCAAAAAATGCGGAGAAGTTAGTATCCTATGATGGAATTACAAATTCCCAAGATTACTACCTGTCTGCCTACACCGAGGCGCTGGACTAAAATTAATATGCGGACAGTGAAGACCAGTTGGAGAATTGACTGATCCACAGAAGTCTGTGCAGTAAAGCGCAAAGATAGGGTCCTTATCTTTTAGGTAGGGAGACTGTTCTTTACGATGCGAACTTTGGGCATGGGCAAGTGCCACGTCTTCAAGCTTGCGCTGTCCACATTTCTAGCCGCTTTCCCCAGTGCTAGCTGTGAATGCGATTCCCATCAAGTCCACTATTTGTGCTCCGCATCCCGGGTTCAAAAGGCTCGGATTTAAGAGACTAGGGTGCGCAATTGTCGCAAGTGGCGGATTTGCTTCCTATTTGGCTTAGTGATATATAAGTGCTGAATGCTCCATTTAGCCAGAGAGATTGTCCGCGTGTTGGCCACGGCTTCATTTGCGCCGTGCGAACGCCAGAAAGGGCAGTTGATAAAGCCCATCAATAGCAAAGCCCTCTGTAGAGCACTGCGCAATATAGTATTCCTGGTAGTGTTGACGAACACACGACCACATCCGCTTTGCAGCTATGCAAATGTTCATGGGAAATCATAGATCTCCCATCGTGGTGCAAATACGCATGTCTCCACCACTTTCTAGCACACGATCGATAAAAATTTTGCGAATAAGGTATAATATAACCGAGGTTCGCTAAAAAATGTCGAAGTAGTGTTTCCTCTGTGGTAGTTGTTGGTGATGGCGCGGGGAGGGTCCCATATTGTAAGAAGAGACTGCTGCCTAGGAAAGACCGTCTATTGAAAATTGTGACCTTGACTTACTCAACTCAGCAAACTTGAGACAATAGAATCCCTGAGCGCAAAATCCAGAAAGTAGTATATCACAATTTTCGGCTTCATGTTGGATACCTTGAAGGTATGCAAGTTTTCAGACATCAGGTGCCCGAAGGTACTAAACATGATAGAGGCTTCGCTGTCCTCATCTCGCTTCTGCAGAGGTGGCTTGAGGCATTGCCTCACAGCATCAGCTCGAGCTTTCAAAGTCACCATCTTGTTTAAGGCCGTATGTTTTTGTGGCAAGGTATTCGGCATGCGCTATGAGAGAAAGAAGATCCTCAATGTTCATCATTGGTTTGTGTATCGAGTCAAGTCAGCCATTTAGGTCAGATCACATCGGGCCGTTCCGTTTATTGGTGTGTTGACGCTACAGATCCATAAGTTCCAGACCTGGGAGCTGAAATCGAGGTGACAAGTTGTGGGCCTCGTTCATATAAAACGCAACTGATAACCTACGCTGATCCCGACAACCGCTGGGACCTTGGCATCGCGGCGATTCCCAGAGACCCTGTGATAGTTATGATCTGGCAAGGATCGAGGAAGGTCCGGCGACTTTGTAAGCGTCATAGATTTTTCATGATGCGATAGTCGTGCGACTGAACGATTCGTGGAATTCGAAAGCTCTGAATCTCAGAAAATGGAACAGTCGATCGAAAGTACTTGTTCTGAAGCGCCACTTTAAGTTGTGGTGTGTACCGACTCGTGGGACGAAAAGGGTGGGTTGGACAGGATGTGGTGTGTGTAAGGGAGGCGGCACGCTCGGCTCATCGTTTCGACATAGCGAGCAAGGATGATTTTAGATCGCCAGTCGATGCAATGCTCTCCTTGACATCTGTCGCGCGAGTCAAGCACTGACAGCCTCGCAGGACTCGAAAGGAGCATAGTGCAGTGCTTGGCATCTTGGCATGGCCTCGGTATCTTGCCCAGAGTTTCTTCCTGTCCACTCGCAAGCTTCAGGCCGACAAGGTCTTACGCCTGATGTCCTCATACTCACTTCCATCCACATGGATACCTTGCTCACCATTTAGAGTTGCATGGCGCTACTAACGTTGTTGCTTGAATCATTTGTACACTCACTGCCTTAAGTTGAGGAACCATCCCCACTAAACGCGATAAACCTCGGCTGTAGAGAGTCTGATCCTCACCCTTAGCTCGCGTCCAATTTGTCCAATTGGCATACCCACCTTGAACGATCCGTGTTCACCTAGGCGCTGTATCTGTCCACGTCCTGCTTCGGGACCTACAACGTACTTCATAGCGTCTAGGAGGAGTTTCAAGTTGACCGCGGCTTCTTCTCTCAACCACTCATATTCAGTGGATTTGAAATATTTCTCAAGGTGCTCCATCTTATCAAGGCAGCGCTATGACCAGCATCGTCGAACTTGCGCGCACATATGCTACTCTGATCCAGTTTCTTACCGTTCCTCTCACCATCGACCTATCTTGTCATGATGATTGCTTTTATCGCCAGGGAAGTATATGGTCAGAACCTCGCGCTGTTATTGAGAATTTCACAGTACATAAGTGCCTGACTGTTCGATACAGTATTCAAAGAGTGGACGCTTTGGACGCTCCAGCCGAGCTAACCCTAAATTTTTCGTTTTCAAGTACGCATGTTGTTTTCCAAACTTGGTGGATGCCTTTTTCGGAATGGGGCTTTTTTTAAGGCAGTTTTTGCCGTGCATATCTGATTCAGTTGCGGGTTTGCAGATCCTGAAACCCGCTGCCAATGGCCATCCTTGTCCGTCTATCAAACGTTGCAAGCTTGGCCAAACTCAGCTGTGACTTCATCTCATCTGGTACGTTGGGGCTCGGATTTGTCATGCGAAGCCTCTAAGAATTCACTTTTGCTTTCTGAGGGTTTTGATCCTCATGTCCAAATTCGGTTTCTCCAATCAGTAAATTTCAATTTAACCTGGCCGTATCCGATCAGGCGAAATCATCATCTACTCAAAACGAGAATACTAGCAAAATGGCTATGATTGAGAATCGTCTTTACAGCTTCCTTCTTAGGATGCCCTTGCAAAAGTCATAGCCGAGACTGTTTCGGACTCCAGCGGCGGGGAATTAAATCTGGAGCCGGTAGGCTCTGCAGATGCTATCCGATCACGAGCACCTCGGATCAGACCCTCTTCGCTCCCTTTACGTGTTCTAGACTAGATCTGCTCTCCTCTCCCTTGTCTCGGTCCCTCAAAGTCCGGATATCCGGCCGAACGGATAGACTTCTGGCCGCTTTCTACCAAGCAAGTGATTCTCGGGTCCAGATTTACCGCCTCTAAGAAGATCTACAAATCGACATAAGCTGATTCCATCCACTCAAAGATCGGAGACGGCCGGCAGACATTGCATATCCAAACATCTAACAGCCGATTAAGCGGCTGTTTTTGTTAACTCTGTGCTTTCACTGCCTCACTTTCTAAAAATTTCGGCCGCCTGCAGCCTGACGAGGGCAGTTTGTTTACAGTCGAAGCTTGATTTACACAGCTGGCACAAGCCTATGCGTTGCGTTTTCCGCTATGGACTGTGCAGATTGATCGAATCTAACGGCGTTAGTCATCCCGCTTCAATAGAAGCAGTTGATCACATATTCCTTGAAGTTGTTCCAATGCCTAAAGAATTCCTAATGTAACCGAAGAGACTTCTTACCGAGCTTAGAAGATCTCTGCACAAGCCTCCTTTCTAACATCTTTCGAAGACTCTAAGCGCAAAGATTCCCGGACAAGGATAGCTCAATTCCTAGTGCAATTGTACCCCTCGTAGTGGACACCATCTTGACGACAATGTCTTGCTTCCACCCCACCATTGTCTATGCAAAAAGTCAACCATTCCGCAAGAGCAGAAATTTAATCAGGCGGGCAGATCTGGATACTTACTTTGCGTCGAGAAGATATCACATCACCGGTCGGGAAATGTGGTTTGCGGCGTACTAACTCGCCGACTGCAGACGGCTTCTTGGCGACCCCTCCCGGTACCCGGTCGAGTGAGAACGTCGAGGCTGATTCTTGAGAAGAGACCGATAACAATCGATTTCACAACGATCCGGACCCACCGAAACATCGACTACGGGCACTCACAAACTGGGTGATGCTATCTAGACCATGCTGTCGCTGATACATAAGGTCGAGATAGCGTCACACTGTCTTGGAGGCATGTTCCGCACGCCAGCTCCCCAGCTCGGCCCAGATCTCTATAGAGAGCCATGTGAAAATCAGATACCTCCGCTAAGGCTCCGTCCCCGAGGGTTCCGGCTTTGGATAGGCGCGATGGGAGCGGAATACCTCCCTGAATCCTAGACTTTTCTGGTCTGAATTTGCCGCTTCGTGCAGCATCGCGTATTCATGGTAGCGTTTTTGATTCTTCTAAAGAAGATACCAATCGCTTACGCATGATTCGAAAATATTCAAGGAAGAACCCGATTCCACACCGATAAGTGATGCATCTATCCTTTCGCTGGGCCGTCCGTCTGATCCCGAATTAAGCCAGCCTAGCACAGAAGCTCGTATTTTTCGGACAGTCACATATGACCTTGTCGAGCTCTTGCGTGCAAACTGTTTATTCGTTGGCAAGACTGTGAAACAGGCCGAGACTGTTCGAAGGTATCGTAGGTTGCTAAGCATACGTCAGGCCTCCTGCGAGACGTAGTGTCGTAGCAAGTTGGAGCTAGCAGAGCAGACCTATCGTAGGCTATATGCATCGACTGTGCCAAACAATTATAATGTGGGACGGAGAAAGCCGAGACTCCATGATGCGGTGTTCTGCAGCGGAGTTTCCCCGAAGCAAGTTACCATCATCTTTCATACCCAGACGTCCAAACAGGTAGTGCTGCACGCCAGATCCCTTGGCCACCATCCTAAACAAGTTTTCACCTATTCCTCAACCCGCAAAATTCCTACTGCGTCATCTTGACGCTGGAAGCTCAAGTACACATGCCTCAAGCTTATTTGAGGAGATTAGCGTAAGACCTATGGGCTTGAGGCTGCCACACTAGGTGACATAAGTCGTCATAAACCTTATCCCGATAAATAGCCGGCAAAGGGTGTGACGACTTCTGCAACCTAGGTAGCCAAGGGCGTCATCCATCCCCGATAATCGCGGCAACAAGTCACAGTATGTAAATAGGCGGGTACGAGTTGTGTGGTAGCTATTGCCATAATCCGGTATCTTCATTCTGGCACCTGGAGTGCTCCTGACAATTAAGTCCCATCTGCAGGAATGAGTAAGAGAAGACCAGGCCACTCTCTCTGATAGCCGCACCAAATGACAGACACCGGATTGGAAATTATTCCGCCGTTAAAGTACGAAGTAACAGAATCAGTCGTGGGTAAGATTCCGCATTCTCGTGGCTGCCAAAGCTGATCTCCGATAGCGCTTCCTACTGGTGAATAAGAGCCGCCTCGTTCTAGTCTTATACTGGTTGTTAATAGCTTTTCTGTGAGTTCTGTGATCGTGATCTGGAAAAATAGGAAGCCAGTCGCGCTAAGGGAAAGACTATCTTGCGAAGAAAAATAATGCGTATCTCCATCTTCAGGTCATTCATCTCTGCTGTATATTGAGATCGTCCATGATTCTGGTGGCTACCCTATTGCCTCCTCGAAACGTCTTTCTATGCCCCTAAGATTCGCAATATCGATCCACTCTATCGCGTCTGGAAATGAGCAGTGCTTGCCAGGGAGAGCTCCCACCATTTTCAAGACGATTGTTTGCTACTGACAGGCGAAGATTGTCATTGATTGTCTGCTTCATAGTCACTCTCCCAGTGGCTCCGGCTTGATCTATGATATTCCGTAGGCACGGTAAACAACGAAGGAAGCATAGTGTAGTAGTCAGCATGTCGTGTTGTGGTGATTTCAATCTCGCGGAGGTCTGAGTTTGAATTTCAGTGCTTCCAAATCTATTAAAGTGAGCTTCAAGTCCCTTAATTATCTTTTGGTCCTTGAAGCTTCTGGGGCTATGGTCATAGACCTCATCGTCTTTCATAGATTTGAGTTCTCACATCTGGAAAGACATTTCCTGCCCAATTTTGACGACTGGCTATTTTCAAATTCCTTTTCACATCAGAATTGCCTGCCACCTAGAATGGAATTACTTGCTATAAGAACTTTAACTTTTTGGAGAAGTCTTTTTCATGGGGTGAGGTAATGGTGAAAGTGGAGACTAAATATATAATTAATCGGCAGGCAGGATTTCAACTGACCAATTTTATATGCAAAAATTATTAAAACCTTCACTTTACTCTCACTCTTCATTACTGTCCCCCGTGCATATCCTATCCACTCTCTTCGGTATCCTCCTGTGCATTAAGCTTCACCAACCTCGAAGAAACGCCATGGATGGTGAGTGGGACCTGAGCAAATGGAGACCTACTGAATATAGTCAGCCAAGAATTGAATTTGAGGTACGTCGGCTACCATTAGTATCTTTAGCCGCGACGATACTAATGCCCTGTCTAGACTGTGCAGGGTGCCAGCAAACAGATTCGAGCTTGCACGAAGGCTCTTCGACACCTACCTTACGAAGCAGAAACTTGGCAGTCTCGTGCCTGGTCCCTTCTCTCAATCGGCTACCCGGAGCTTGCGATCGGCGATGCCTACAAAGCGAGACTTCTTCTCGACGGGATTAAGGATGTTGTCAGAGGTGGCGACTCCATACTAGGCATAAGGGCCGTTGCCGATCTAACGAGGAAATGGATTTTGGTGAAAATGAAGCATCTTGTTTTCGAGAAAACCGTGCCATCTGACGGGAACTTTGTTGCGGCTGACTGGTTGCATCGCATGGATTCGTTCCTTACAGTGCTGCTGCCCGTATGCCTGCTCCGCGGCCAATGCCATTGGGATGCAAGTATTCATCTACGCTGCAAAAGTGAGGGTTTGCCCGATTTCCTCTCCAAATGGTACGATGATATCAAGCAGAAAGCACAGTATTACCTTAACCAGAAACTTGCCCTCCCGCCATCGCCGCAGGTAAATGCTGAAGATGGCGTATTTCGACCTCGCATGGGATTGTTCATGGCTCAAGAGTATCCTTGGATGGGGTCAGCTTTAAGCAGAACAATCACGCCTCCCGGGTCCGACCGTTTGTGGGTTGGCAAAAGCTCTATTGGTGGTCTTCAAAAGAATCTCGGAGTCTTTGCACGAAATACCATCGAGCCAGGGACAATCGCTCTTGAGGAGAAACCGTTCATGTGCCACATCCTCCACCTCTCAATGTGAAACTTGCGCACGATCATTGAAGAGTGCTCACGCACAATGCAAGGTCTGCTTAATGAATTTTTGCTCAGATGCGTGCTTGAAGCAATCCAAGACTCACAAAACCCTGTGTAGCAAGGATCTCGGCTTCGTGAAGCGTCGGAAGGAAAATGGCCAGCTTCTCATGACCGAAAAGATGTTCATGACCCTGAAGATGAGAATCGCCGTCATAGCTTCGATCACTCAAGAGCAGCCAATCCATCCGCTACTTTCTGCAGCTGTCGGTCTCCTAAAGGGGCCGCATATACAGGAGCTCAACCTGTACGTTGATTGCGTCCAAACGATCAGAATCCTGCAAGCGATAGGCATTGATCCTTTTATGAATCACGATTTTGATACTTGGGTCCTTTTGACGATCTTTGGGCGTTTGGCCAATAACCAGGAATTCCTCTTCGCTCAAGATCATCTGGCTGTTTCTTACCTGGGCCAAATATCGCCACTGATCAACCATAGCTGTGAGCCAAATGTGAAGGGAAGCTTCAACGCCAGGGCAGAAGGAATGACAACTCTATATGCGTCAAAGAAATTGAGAAAGAATGAAGAAGTTCTGACATCCTATCTCAATGACTACGAAACTGTGAGATTCAGCTACCATCAAAGACAGGCTGCGCTCGAACCTTGGCTCCCTAATGGATGCAAATGTTCACGCTGCTTGCGGGAAACGCCGCAGAGATCTTGATAATGTGGACCGATTGGATGGTCCGCGCGATAGCGACCGCGCAGGCAGTACTGAAGCTTGCATTTCAGATTGGCGAGGGCTTCCCAGAGTCCTGGAAGCTAACCTTGAATTGAGGCCGGATCGAATGATTGGTCGGGTCAATTGAACTGTCGATAGCGTGGTCGCAGTGTCTTGTCCATATGCTCATGCTCGAAGAAGAGTAGGCCACAGTTTACTAGCTGAGCATCAGGGCAGCATTTACTCAAGATCCTTCAGCTTCGTTGAGCTATGTAGCCAGCATTTTCCCGAAAAGTGATGCCCACAGAGCAGAATAGCTTTAGCGTCACTTTGAGGGTCAATCAAAAGACTTTCCTCTCCCTCCTCCTAAGCTAACTTACTTACGGTCTCACCTCTCTTGATCGTTCCAGTAATTTATCTCTGCGTAATAAGCTATCAGAGTTACGAAGTAAGAGCACCTTTTGAGCGATCTACATCCCATCGTATTGTACTCCGACCTTGATATAGGTGCAAGCGAGTAAAGGGTTACAGTGGTCCGCATCAATTCAGTTCGAAGTCTCCTTAGAGAGGTGACTAAAATTGGCAAGCTTAAGTTCCCGCCGCGCAATGTGCAATTCCGCCCCCGCGGCCGGATGCCCTTATTTGGACGGCAGCTTCAGGGGCACCAGCCCCTTGAAGCGGAGCACTGAACCTTATTTGCGTAGCCCAAACAGGGCTCTTCAGCCCCCATTGTTGGGCAACCCTTCTATTCCGCAACATAACATATTGACGCCATATGGACGGCACGTCTGACCTGTCAAATTGTGGCACCGCAAGACACCCTTGCCACATGGTCTATGAATAAGAAACCATGAAGCTTGACATGCGCAGACTAACGAGCCGAGTTTTACTTTAATTCGATCTACCTGGGGTCCAAAGTTATTACACCTATGCCTAGAGCTGGTCGGGGAAATGCTACAACCACTAGGACCTGCCATCCAAAAGACGTGTTGCTACCGGCCAATGAACGAGGAGCCCCTTTCACAGGGATCCTTCCTAGATCGCATTGATGCGTGCCCCAAAGCTGCATTGAGGGGCCAAGATGAATCTTAGTCCCCTTCGACATATATTCTCCTACAGGAGGGCTGCGGAAATGTTAGAACTTACAAAAGTTGAGGGGATAAGGACGAACGGAGGACATGTATGTAGCAAAAATTCAGGTCGCTAAATAGCATCTACAAGCCGTGAGCTAGGGGAGAGGTGATTAAAGATTTGCTCTCGGTGATACCGCGGCTCAGACAACTCAGCCTGACAGTATCCATTCCGCATCGAGATGTTTACTTTGATCTTTGCGGCATTCCTCAGTCCAGGGATTTGTTTCTCCTCGGTCCCTCGAGATGAATTACCAAGGACCGTGTCAGAAAATCGGCAGATCGAAACCTGGAAAGCTTTCCCCTTCGAAGTCGTACGTTTGTTATTGTGGACCGCTCTTTGGTACCGTACTGAACTTCAACTAGAATTTGGAAAGCATGGGCTATGACCGCAAGCCTCTACGGCAAACCACTGCCGTCTCAATTCGAGACGTTGAAGTGCATTCCGTCGCTGGCTTTAGACGGTCTCACAGTCCAGCGGAACAACCGTCAGCATTTGTGAATGCTAGACAACCCTCACAACCAGAAGGCCAGCCAGTAAGCTTCGTCAATGCAAGAGAAGCTGCGAAATTGCATGAAGAACCCTTAGCCTTTGTCAATGCTAAACGAGGTGCTCTTTCCCACAACGATACTCGGCCGCACCTAGAAGAAGACTCAATTCGGCCAAAAGCTGAACGACATGTTCACTCGCTGCTTGTTCACCTACCTATTCACACGATCGACCTGATCTCTCTTGCCCCCTATTTGGTGCTCCAGATAGCTGCGTTCTCTACGCTCACGTACCTCTTCGCATCGGCAATCACACCGACCATTTCAACTGCTTTTAAACCTCACAAAACGCTTTTATACTCAAGCATTATCTCGTCAACGCTCTCATTTCTTTCTGGCTTTCATCCTTCTCTCCAAAATCAATCAACTGTCAGGACTAGCGTCTCGGCTTTCATATGGTTCCTTGTCAGAGGCGTCCTTTGCTTTCACACCTGCTATGCTTGGTACTTATATCTCCAGTCCTCGAGATCTCCCTTGCGCCTCTTGCGAGGATACGGCATCTCATGGCGTACGTCATCTCGCTTAACAGCCCTCAACGATCTTGTGCTTCTCACCCTTGGAGGTTTCTTGGCGTTCCACGCGCATTCCGGATTCCGAACCTTTGATGGCAAATCCTTTCCTGGAAAAGGACTGCTTTTCATGCACATACCGAGCTTGATGTGGTTCTACGTCACGCTAAAGACACTTCGAATGCAAGGCTATATTATGGATCCAGAGAAAACGATATTTGATCAAGAAGCGCAGATAGAGGGACCGAGGGCGCCGTTCAGAAACTCCCTGGTGCTTGATGGTTTGATCGCATTGAAAAAGCATATATGTAGCAATCTGCCTCTCATTGATAAATCTATCAAAATGGAGTGACCGGCAATGATGAGTCGCTCATCCTCCTGTTCAGGCTGGGGTACATAGATCGTCAAACTCCGAAAATCCGGTACAATTCCTTTGTATAGGTTAGAGCAGCCCTGGGTAGGTAGATTTTGGTAGACCTTTGCCACGCCCATCAATCATCCCGGCGATAGCAAAGGGCTGCCGACAATGCTAGTCAACATAATCCTACCCGATAAAATTTAATAGGAGAAATCTGCTATTTTAGAAGTTGGGCTTTTTTGATTCCAGAAAGCAACGCCCAAATAAGTGAGCATATATCATCGTATTTTGCCTCTCTTCAGCTTCCCCCTCAAAAGAAGAGAGGAAAATCTTTTGCTATCTTCCCGGAACGATCTCTATCAATCGATGAGGTTTATGGTACAACACGCCTTTACTTAACCTAGAAGTACCACAATCAATCCGCTTCAATCGCAACATAACTTATCCGGAGACCCGCGTTGAGTCCACGCTCCCCCCCGGCAAGTTTGGCCCAAGCACTGGCCTACGCTTCCCCATTTTCATCTGAATCACAACCGCTACTCATTCAACCTAATCACGCTAAGTACTCTATACTACATATGTAAGAGGTCAGTGGATACTCTAGGTAGTGATTTGATTGTAGTGCTCTTAATGGTGCTCTAAAACAACGGAGAATGTCCGCAAAGGCATGTGATAAAGCCATATGTACCTATGTAAAGTGCTTGTAAACTGGCTTGTAAAATCATGGTGACGGACGTCAAGGTACAAATCAGACATCTTTAGCAATAGCTGAAACTTGTGAGCCAGTAGAACATGAGCATCTAGTGTCATTAAGGAGGAGTTCTAATGCTTCGCCAGGGGTGCCTGACAGCAAAGAGAGAACTGGTATTGCCAGGCCAGATCGAACGTAGGGAGTGAGCCAGCCTCTCGTAACATCACAAGTGACATGACTTGAAACTCCAGAGCATCTGGATAAGATTTGACTGAATCTGTGTAAGTATCTGTCAGATCGTGCGTACCCTTATCTCAGAGCGTAGTCGGCCAATACGGATGCGGCACGCCATAGCGAAAAGCTTTCCAGTCAATATCGTGAGCGTTGTAACCATATGTGTCAAGCTTTTTTTCGAGCTTTTTAGCTTTGCGGTAAACATCAAGCCCTTGGAAATACCCTTCCATGTTATCTTCGTCGTCATCCAAATTGACACACATCTTCCGGATTTGCTTCCAGGTATTGTTCCCAATCCATGCGCGTATATCATACTCCTCGTTGTAAGGGGGAGCTCGCTTCTCCACGATGTCGGCCGTATCACCACGCCGGACAACAATTAACATTTCCTTGTATTTGTTTTCTGCTGACATTAGCTCTCCATCTTCCGTCTCTCCGTAATGGACTTCATCACAATCCACCTGTTGCTGGATCTTTTCTCGACAAAGGGGTTGAATGATGACTCCTGGCCGTGCGATGTTAGAACGATAAATGCTGACCGAAGCTCCGGAGTCTGTCCCATCTCGTGCACATATTGCTTCATTCCAGTCGCGTGGCTGAGGCCGGCGAACAAAGGTGTCTCCCCACAAAGTCGATTTTGCACAGGCTAGCATGGACGAGTCTGGTGTAATGAAATACAAATTTTTCCATCCATTTCCGTGCCTGACTAAGCCGTCAATAATACCATAGCCGAGCTCTGGAGATCCTCCAATGCCAATTACGGACGCACAACCTGCGAGGACCGTGAGGGTGTCTAAGCGAAGGTCGGGAAAGAGTTTGAGGATCCCAACCAGTTGGTAAAACACATCGTCCTCATCGAAAGAGAGAATAAGCGTTTGGCCGCTAGCGCGAAGGTGTCGAATCTGGGAGATTGTGTTTGAATGCAATTCGGATAGGGTATCCAGCATTGCATACGGGTCTCGAAGTTGAATAACACATATCTTATCCAGACTGATCGAGTTTTGTGGGAGACTTGTCGGCAAGTATTCAAGAGAGCTAGTGAATTTGGCTTGCTTTTATTGATCGTCGATCCAAATCCTGAGGTTTCGCCTGAGGACTCTCCGAATGTGATTCTTGTGGAGCTGAACACCACGAGTAGATTTCGTCGCGGAGTTCTGAAGGTAACAACTTCATGAAAAGACTGGAAGACTGATCGCATGGCTTCAGAGTCTTTGAATAATGCCGCTTGGGCTTCTTGCCCCGTTTTGATCTCGCCATTGCTTGCCGGTTTCGTTCAGACGAGAGATCAAAACAGCGGAGGTGCGAAGTCAAACATTCACCAGACTCATGTGCGGCACGTTTCTGACTGCTTGACATAGGCCGGTAGCCTTCGTTCTTACGAGAAGTGAAGAAAGAGCGCGGCAGTGAGGCCACGCCAGGCGCGACTGCTCACCTTGTCGACAGTAGAAGAGGGGAGGAGCGAGTGACGGAATTACGATTGTGAGTGATCGCGACGCGAATTTTCCATCTCTTCAGTGGTTAAGACAGGTCATCACATTTCAAGATTTATGGCAGACAATTGCTGGTGGTGATGAAGGATTGCTTTGATTCTACTAAAAACCCGTTACTCACGAAAATACCTTGTCGGTGTGACACGTTAAGGTCCTCGGGCTATCAAGACTGCACCTCCAAGCGGTGCTTTTTGTGATGAGGTCGCAATTTGTCACACAAGCTTAATGTCCTTGACCGCGAAGTAGTTCAATTACAAATGCGCGGAGCAGATTATGACTCTGCAGGAATAGCGTGGTAAATTTAATGAAGGGGAAGCCAGACCAGATCTGTCTCGAAAGCTTCAAGAAAATTCTTGCCGGACTTTAAAGCACTGGCTCCATCACCGTACAGTTTCGCATCTTGGCCGACTGTCGAGCAATTGAGAGTGCTAAAGTCATCATATCTCTCGAGTAAGCACGCTTCAAAATCCCGTCCCTTGAGATTTGCGTCTACCTCCTGCTTTTTATTCAGGCTACATTTATGGGAGCCGCAAGATAATACTTCAAACACCAGCATTCTGCCATTTTCCATCGGTTGAAGCGCACGACACTGCTCCAGCATCACGTTCCTTTCTATTCACCACCAGCGCGCGCGATCTAGCATCTCCCTGTTTTCTCTCTCTCCTTTCACCATTTGTGCTCCTCTGTTGCTCCTACTCTAGGCACAGATTATGCATTAGACGTAGATCCACTTCGAATCATGCTCTAACATCTACCGTGCCGTGCATTCTAGCGGCAGTGCGAATTGGTGTGGCAGCGATCGTGACGGAAGGTCGTTTGTTCTCTCTGGCAGTTTTACTATTGATCTTTAGTCAACTCTGCAATGGGACAGAATTGACCGAAGCTGATTTGACAAGACAATAAGGGATCAGGCCACAATCAGAGACCACCGGGTCGAGCATTTTCACCGATGATGATGCTCACTCCGGTGCTCCTTTTCATCAACATGCCGCGAAACCAGAGAATCCCATTGTCCCCATGCCACCACCCCAAACGGTCAGATCCCTTTATGAAAGAACCGCCCTCCGCCCTTTGATCACCAACAATCGCATTCCCACAAACAAAGCCGCACACCCACCCCCCAATCATAGATCCTCCTCTCCTCCTTTGGCCCTCCCAGTAGCTACTATAAAGCCCCCCGGACAACACTCACCTCTCTCCCACAACACCCAACCCCCAAAAATCCCATCAACAACCCAACCAGCCAGTAAGTAAGCAAAGCCATGTGCACCCAAACCGTCATCTTCCACGTCTGCGGCCACGCCCGCGACATCGGCCCCGTCGTCCGCTGCCCGGAGTACATCCTGTCCATGGGCAAGTGCGTGCAGGGCATCGAGTCGAATCACTCGCGCGATCTGGATTCGTGGTGCGAGGGGTGCGCGGAGTGGTGGTGGAGTGTGGTTAGGGAGGAGGAGAGGGAGGGGAATTGAGTTCGTAATCTGCCGGTGGCTGGGTTTGGCTCCTGCTCCTTGATGGGTTTTGTAGAAGGAAATATATACCTTGATCTGCAATAATGTCTTCAATTAATGTTTTTCATGCAAAGTGAGATTTTCCAACGTCAAGTGCATATAAGTAGACCGATTCTCGATGCTGCGCCGCTCTGCAAGGAAGCCAACTCGCTCATGCGATCCTATCGTGAACCCATATAGCCTAGCCTCCATTAACGCCAGGTCGTGTCTCTGCGTCCTTAGTAAATACCATCCTCCTCCCCCTCCTCCTCCAAAACCCTACTCTCCGCCCACGAATCAATCTTATCCATTAGCATCATCCGCCCATACCTCTCCGCCACCTTCCTCACCCCATCAAGAACCTTCGGATCCCGACCTCTGACCAACTTAACCAACTCCAGCGCCTTCATCCCCGTCTTCTCATCCTCGCGGCATTCGATGGCCAGCAGCTGCAGGACCGTCCGGTTGAAGACGAGTTCCTGGCGAGCAAGCTCGGCGCAGCGGGATGAGTAGGAAGGAGATGACCGCGAGGACGATGCGAGGGCGTCTGTGAGCATTGCGATCTCGATGGACTGCCGGACGAGCACCTCTTCCAATCGAGGGCGAGCTTGGTCGTCGGTCTCCTTGTCATTATCCTGGTCTTCCTCTCCTTTCTTTGATGGGTTCTTCGGTGGTAGCGGTAATGGAACTCTAAACGGATGTTGTACTAGATTCGGTGTGGGAAAGTAGGGATATTTATCTTGGCCTTTGAGAATAGCGCAATAGAACTCGCCGCCGTTGACAGCAACCGGCCAGTAAGATTCTTCTCTTCGCCCAGATTGAAGGCGCTCGAGGTTAGTCGTGTCAAGTACGGGAGTCCAGCGCGCGTTACGTGGTGTACGCCAATGGAGGAGGGTGAGTAGGGTCCCAGTGCTGTCGTAAATATATGGATCCTAATACATGCAGGTTAGCGTATCGGGACAAAGCGCTCCCTGATGACCGCTATTAAAATTTGGAGAGCTTACGCCTTGATCGGAAAAGACAAGTGTCTTCAGAGTAGCACCGGGAGGGAGGGCAACCACGTCTTCACTCTGATAAACTTCATCAGTCTTGACGTTTTCGAGAGTGTACACAAGCTGGGTACAGCCATCGCTGCTGACTGGTCCATTACTGACAGCCATGACAAGCTCGCCATAGCTGGCGCACGTAACGATCGGAGAGCTCTTCAGCCGGTGAATGCGAATAGGCGTGCCAAATAGTGTGTATATACGGATATAGCCTGCAGTTGTTGCCACAACAACTTGCGAGTCACTAAGTGCGATGGCTGTCGCTTGTTCTCCTTCAGGAAGGCTGGTGCGCCAGTCCGATCGATTTGTCCAGGTCTCGTGGGGACGGTAGAAGATCATAGACGGTTTACCATTTCTTGCTGCACAGGAAAAGAGTGTTCCACCTTCGTTGAGGCACGCCTTGTCAAAGCAGTCCGGATCCATGAAATGAAAGCCGCGGTGCTCTTCTTTATCATTGAAATCAACTGTGACAGTGTGGTGGGACTCATGGTCCACAGTCCACACCACTCCAGTGAGGTTCCAGCATAAATATCTCCTGTTTCCACGCCATTGTGTCTCGCCCGGTTGGAAAGACTGGTGGATTTGAGGCGCCCAGGCCGCTCCACGTGATCGCTTCCCGTGTCCGTTCACAAGGTGCTCACCTGTCCGCTTTCCATTTCCGTTGATTCCGTCCGTGTATCCAGCTCCGTCGTCGTCCTCGATCCAATTATCCTCGCCATCAATGTCTATGTCGGAGTCGCCGTCGGTCAGATTGGGCACTTCATCGCGCAAAACTCCTGCAGATTTCGGCCCATGGCCATTCACAAGGCGTCGTCGCGAATTTCCGGAGATTTCTTTTAGCGGGTCATGAAAATAGGGAGATGGCTGCTTCGGTCCTTTCAAAAGCTTTGCTACTGCTTCGTCTTCATCGAAGCTGACGTTAAATGCAAGTTCACCGTCAGAGTTCGTCCAACTCAAAAGATTTGCCGTGGGATGCCACGCTAGCTGTGTGATTTTTTCGTACTTGAACTTCCTTAGCGGTTTCTGTGTCCTGGTCTCCCACACAACAAGCGCGTCATCTTCCATGCTCGCGCTAAGGAGGAGCGCACCATTTGGGGACCACGCCAAGGCAGAAATGAGCGCGTTGTGACCGCCAGTGAAACTTCTCTGATATTCTTGATCTTCGACAGATATGACTCTGATGTCTCTCGATAGGGTCGGGAATGCGAATGTCCTTCCATCTGGGTGCCACACTGCTTTAGATGAGGTAAGAGATTCAAAATCTAGGCGTGGCAAGATTTCTCTAAAGTGATGAAAAACAGTCGGTTCGTCAGGGGTCATGAGATATAGATAGAGGTCACCGTTTGTACAAGAAGCGGCGATGTATTTTCCAGAAGGATCCCAGCTGACATGTTTTATATTTCGCTGGTCGTGTTGACAAAGGTGTCGAACCTGCCTCGAAGCGTCGTGGACATGGGCGACTTTGACCGTGTTCTCCCTTGTAGATTTAGTCTATTATACGCATGATTTCCTCTTCTGACTTACTCGCTTGCTGCCGCGCACCAATTCCCATCGGGAGATACTGCAATATCTCGGATTGCCAGATTGTAGCGGACAAGGATTCTATCCAGCAGCTTCTCCTCAATCGAGTGTCGGTAAAGTGCGCCATCCTCTGCACCAACGATGAAATGGGTATTCTGCAATATGTTATTCAGCCTAGTTCCTTGGGCTCCGTGGCGTTAATTCTCACCCCGCTGGCAGCTATTGAAAAGATTCCAAGACTGGTCAGATCGACCCGTTCAGGCTCGCCTTTATCGCTGATGTGAAAGCAGCGCACAAAATCGCTCTCCCCAGCGACAACACAATTGTTGCCGTCCGGAGTGTAGGCAAGGTACGCTGGGCTACCTTCCGTCTCTGGTACTTGTTAGTTTCATGAAGAAGTGGCAACTTCTGGACGCACGAGCGTATCGTAGAGATATTCTTGGCTGATCTGTATTGATGTTCATGTTCGCTCGAATCTCGAAGCCGCTATGGGAGCCTTGTTGAGGTATTGCTTTGTCTGATAGAACTGTTCGATTGGCATTTGGTGGGCGCACTACATGTGAACCGCGTCGCTGCCCGTCGCGTGTCCTCGCGTACGCGTCAAATTAGTTATATCTCCGATGTTATCGCCGAAGGGACATCGCGACAGGCGAGACATCTATTAATCTCCTCGAAAAAATAAATGCGGGGAGACTTTCCCTTCGACTTCTTCCTCTTATCTTGTCGTATACCTTTCCTTCGATTATCCAACAAGCAATACCTTCTTGAGTGTTTCGTGATTGGTTTATTGGGTAGCTTGATGACGATGACTTTGGTACCGCTAGCTTCTCTGAGGTTCATGCACCGACACAATTGTGTTTGCAAAGAGCCTGCTAAAGTGAAATAACAGAATTTGGCGATTCAGTCACGTCATCTTTACCGCAGGAACAGATCTCAGCGCTATGCATGATCCGTGCAGCTACATATCATGTCCAGGGGCATCACCAGCCTTTCTAGGAAGCTCGGAACATAAGACTGTGTGGGGTACTGCAAAACGTGCGATTCCTTAGCATCGTTTCTTAGCATTCAAAAACCCAACTTATGCCACTATGGCGGTCCACTCTTCATGCCTGCGCGCTTGCGACAAATCGTTGAAACGCGAAGAAAATGAATCGGTTCATATTGTCTCTCTTCTTTATTGCAGGAGTGTGTTTTTCTTTCCCTGCGCCTGCGTCACACGTTGTCCATGAGAAACGAGACTCTTCTACTATCTCCCCGAAATGGGTAAAACGGGGTCGTCTCCATCCGGACTCCTTGCTACCTCTGCGGGTCGGTTTAACTCAAAGCAATCTGCACCTTGGCCACGGCCACCTGATGGATGTGTGAGATAGTTTGGTGACTCTCAAGGTAGAGATGTTCCGTGGCTAATGTCATCAGCGCACACCCTGATTCTCCGAACTATGGCAAGCATTGGACAGCACAGCGAGTTCATGATATGTTTGCTCCATCTGATGAGACGACTGCTGCTGTGGCGGACTGGCTCTCATCGGCGGGTATAGCCAAAGGACGAATTCAGCGGTCTCGCAACAAGGGCTGGTTGGCAGTCAATGCAACCGTTTCAGAAGCCGAGAACCTCCTTCATGCTTTTTACCACGTGTATGAAGATTCGACATCCGGAGAGACAGCCACTGCTTGTGAAGCGTATGTGTTTTTTCCGTTCCTATTTGCACGCTCTCGGAGCCACGAGATATCTCTTGCCAGATGCATGTTCTTCAGCCGTGACTAATTCCGACTGGCAGCTATCATGTACCCAAAGACATTCAAGAACACATAGATTACATCACACCTGGAATCAAGATGACTGCCACCAAGCCGAGGCGCAAAATGAAGTCGAGCCTCACGCGAAGAGCGCCCCCGGCTCCTCATATGCAGTATGGTCCACCGGGAATGGTCTCCTTTCCGCAAGTAATGGAAGGAGTCAACGGCACAGATCTCGCCCGTTGCGACATAGCAATCACTCCAGCATGCATTAAGGCGTTGTATAATGTACCAAATGCTACTAAAGCTGACCCATCCAATTCCATTGGTATATTTGAAGACGGAGATTTTTACGCCCAAGAGGATCTTGACCTATTCTTTGCAAATTACACGCCTTATATCCCTCAGGGGACGCATCCTATACCTGCTTTTATTGATGGCGCTGAGGCTCCTGTTCCTGTTGCGCAAGCTGGCGGCGAATCTGCCTTAGACTTCGAGCTTGTTTATCCTCTTGTCTATCCTCAGGTTTGATGAACCCACAATCTGGCGTGTATAATCTTCTGGGGTAACATTATCATACAGGAAGCCACGCTTTTTCAAACTGATGACATCAATTATTCTAGCGGTCGAATCAACTCCAGTGGGTTCTATAACGTGATTCAACCTCTCTGAAATGTCTATGAGAACAACTAAAACTAACGGTCTAGTAGACCTGGCTTGATGGGATTGACGGTTCTTACTGTACGTACTCGGCATATGGAGAAACCGGAAATGATCCTATCGACCCTGTGTACCCTGACCCCTTGCCTGGAGGATATGATGGCCCTCTGCAGTGCGGCGTTCATGCTCCGACGAATGTCATGAGTGTCAGCTATTCGCAACAGGAATTTGATCATCCCGTGTACTATCAACTTCGACAGTGCAACGAGTATGTCACTCACGAGCAGCTGTTTGTCTCTTTCTTGATTTGGCTGACTGCCTTTTTTAGATTCATGAAATTAGCCCTCCAAGGCCACACCATCTTCTTCTCTTCTGGAGACACAGGAGTAGCCGGACGCCCGGCCGATCCTGCACCAAACGGTTGCCTCGGCCCGAACAACACAATTTTCAACCCTAGATGGCCTGACAGTTGTCCATACCTTACTGTTGTTGGTGCAACAAAAGTGTATCCTGGAAAGACAGTCTTCGATCCCGAAAGTGCAGCAAATGACCTAGCAGGACAACCATACAGGACGGCATACTCGACAGGGGGCGGGTTCAGCAACATACATGCCATTCCCGACTATCAAGCTGATGCAGTAGCAAAGTAGGTCCCAATAGCTCACAGTTTGTCCACTAATTGAATACCTTTCAGTTACTTCTCGTCATATCCTCCGCCTTATCCATACTATAGTGGCGACGAAAGTCTTGGAGCTAATGGAGGCCTCTATGTAAGTGTAACTGATCTACGGCCATTGATGAATACTTTATGCTGACCGCAATTCCCTAGAATCGTTCTGGCCGTGGCTATCCCGACGTCAGCGCTAATGGTTTGTGACCCGACAAGTAAAAATCTTTGAACTTGGCCTAATCTAGGCTTCAATTTCTCTAGGCGATAATATTGCTGTGTACTCGAGAGGCGCTGCGCGTCTCTCCGGTGGTACCAGCGCCAGCACGCCGATCTTCGCCTCGATAGTGAATCTAATTAATGAGGAAAGACTGGCAGTCGGCAAGACTCCTGTCGGATTCATCAATCCAGTGTTGTATCAGAATCCGCAGGTCTTGAATGATATCACCAATGGAAGCAATCCAGGTTGTGGGACGAACGGATTCAGTGCTGTACCAGGGTAAGTCCACTCGTCCATTCTTCGTCAACCACGCCTGCTAATGTATTTCCTTTGCAAGCTGGGATCCTCTAACGGGCCTTGGGACGCCGAACTATCCAAAGATGTTAGACCTATTTTTGGGCCTGCCGTGATATAATTGCCTAGAATAGTAGATACGACAGCTCCTGAACATAGCACATATTGAATAGTTGTCAATCAATCTATCTTTCTTTGAAGTAGGGCCGCGGAGGCCGCCGCTTGCAGAAGATTGTGGTCGGTATACTATCTAAGATTGAGAACGAGTCTGGTGTCAATACCTCATATCAAGACCTTGTTAAAATCCTTTCTGTTAAGATAGCTCCCGATGAGTCTCATGATGATTGTGTGATAAGCGGCGGGGTTGATAACTCGCCAAGCTTTGGGCGCTAAACTGTGTCCAGGAGGTCACCTCCGACGATGCTGGCAATTCTTCGCTCCCATCAATACCCAGACGCTTTAGCCGTCGACGTGCAACTTGATTGCCGCAAAATAACAGGCATATTCCACATGAACCAGGAAATCCCACCCTGTAAGTTGGTCTTGGTCCATGGCGAGGTGCAACGCGCCGGCCGCTAGTAGTGATGGACCTGCGTGCGCCCCTTGTCTTGTATGCTATCGCATCAAGAAGCTACGCGGCCAGAAGCGATACAACAGCTTCTTTAAAGGCGTCCTCGCATGCGGAAGTTTCGATGCGTTTCAATCGTCCCTTTACCGGTAAGTAGGCGCCATGTTCCTTCCTGCTGATTTGCAAGTTCTGTTGGTCCTAGCCACTTTCTGGGCTAGGATCTTTGCTTTCAAACCTGGGCATATGACAGCTTCAAGATACAAGCCCGCCAAAATCTCGTCACCGAGCCCAAACATTGTCAGCCACAACACGTTCTCGCTGAAGCGGAAGACCGGTGTACGTAGTCTTAGCTCAAGCTACCTGCGAGCCTACCGCGCACAGTTCGGCCAACAGCCCATCATCTCTGCTGAGATTGGGGAGGTGTTTCTCACCGAAATCGAGTTCGGGACCGAAAGCTTTGAAGTGGTTATAGATACCGGAAGCAGTGACACATGGCTTGTCGAGACAGGCTTCACATGCGTTGATCCTGCGACGAACGAGACTCGTGCTGAAGAGGATTGCCTTTTTGGTGGCACCTACACACGGTCCCTGACATTCGAACAAATCCCGGATGAGAACTTTGCCATCGAATATGCGGATGGTGAAATCTTGGTTGGTGTCGTAGGATATGAGACAGTTACTCTGGCTGGAATCGAGGTACCTCATCAGGAAGTTGGTGTCGTCGACCTCGCGGGTTGGTTCGGCGACGGTAAGTCCTATCATGGCCAGGTTTTTGAGCGCAGCTGATCGATAGACAGGCATCTCAAGTGGTCTCTTGGGCCTTGCGTATCCTGATTTAACCTCAGCGTATGTCGCAGACTCAATCGAGCAATCCTGACAAAATGCGTCTGAGACTAACTAGACCACAGATATGCCGGGACGAACTACACCCAAGACTCCAACGCAAACGCGCGACCCTACGACCCCGTCTTCACAACAATGTACAAACGCAACTACACAAACCCCGTCTTCTCCCTCGCCATCTCCCGCGACGAATCCGGCACCGGAGACGGCGGCACCATCGCCATCGGCGGCACACCCGTCGGCGTCGCCAACGTCACCGGCCCCTACGCCAGCACGCCCATCGAACTCCTCGCCCTGAGCTCCTCCACGGATTTCCTCTTCTACACGATCTCCGTCGAGGCGCTCGACTACTCCGGCGCCGCCTCCGCCCAGCCGGCGCAGTACATCGTCGACTCCGGCACCACGCTCAACTACCTGCCCACCGCCGACGCGGCGGCCGTGAATGCGCTGTTCGACCCACCGGCGTTTGTGGAGGACGGGCTGTACTTTGTCGACTGCGACGCGGCGGCGCCGGGGTTCTCGGTCGTCATTGGCGGGAAGGAGTTTGCGACGAATCCGGTGGATTTGAAGCTGTTCATCGATGAGGGGAATACGTGTGTCTCTGGGATCCAGGATGGCGGCGATCCGGATGAGGACCTGCTTATACTTGGAGATGTGTTTTTGAAGAACGTGCTGGCGGTTTTTGATGTTGGGTGGGCGGAGATGAGGTTTGCGGGGCGGGAGTTCTACGCTTCGTGATTTCAAGGGCTGGCGAGATTTATCAGAAGAGCTGTAGGCCCAGAGGCCGAGGTTTCACTTTGGGTTCGAGCTTGTCATTTCGAAAGACTACCTGACTAAACCATCACCATGATATATGAAGGCCCAATACTACATTACATTCAAAATGACCAATCTTCACGAGAATCTTGTTTTGCCTGTTGACTGAAGAGCCAATCTCGCAAAGCTTGTGGTAACTAAACAGACTGCAAGACCAACCACGAAACACTTGAACAAACGTAGCTTTAAATCACAGAGAAAATATAGGTACCCGGTAGCCATTTCATAAGGCAAGATGGGGATCTATGGAAATTGTCCCTACATTCTTTTCCCATGTAAGCAACCCTATCAAATACAGGAAATGATAGCCAGCTGATATGGCACGTCTGGAACTAAAACTAGCCAACATCTTGATTCCGTAAGGGGAACATCGAGTGCGCTACTTTTCTAGAGTCGATGCAATGTAAGGCGAGGATGGAGGTGGTATCCTTTGCTTAGATCAGGACTTGACTGCACCAGATGCGGAACTTTCTGTAATAGAGTCTAGGTAGCTGTCCAGCAACATTAACAGTGCAAGGTGGTAGCATGAGGGACTCCGGCTCGCCGGAACGGAAAAGACACCGAATGGTACTTTAATGACTTACCGCATTTCCTCTTTGACGAAACCAAATGTGATTAACATTTTCGACACAAAAATTGAGAGCTTCTG
Source organism: Pyrenula massariospora (assembly GCA_021030905.1). Lineage (NCBI taxonomy): Eukaryota > Fungi > Ascomycota > Eurotiomycetes > Pyrenulales > Pyrenulaceae > Pyrenula > Pyrenula massariospora. The sequence continues at coordinate 2,118,229 of JAGFMI010000001.1, forward strand.
ATACGTGTCGCTCGGCATGGACCTGCTGCTAAAGCCGAAGATTGACCGTAAGAACTTTCGGACAGAACCGGCGCTTGCGTCCTAGGCCTTCCAGATCAACTTATCATTTCCTCGAAAGGATTTGGAGAGCCGTTTTCGGCATCTTTCCGGTTGACAATCTATCACTGATGTGGTGTCCGGTGACACGGAATCTTTGGGATCATCGAAACCGTCTCCCGTTGGACCTATTACTCCAGGTTGGATTGTGCCAGCTGACTGATAGCAGATCTTTGCTCTATGAATCGCCGTGAGCGACTTTGGGGATGAGGACTGGAAGGTAAGGGTCGAAATTCTCTAGCCAGGTCTGTTCTAGGCGTAGAGTCTCCCTAGCCGATCGCCCTGGCGTTTTAGTTGAGATGTATTACGAAATCAACGAAAATTTGAAATCTGGAGTCGCGAACCAGCTTGTCATGATTCACTTCATAGGTTTGCCGAATTTAAGTTCTGGGTTTAGTTGTCCCGTCCACCCTACCGGTTCCTTCTCGTCGACTTCGAATGCCAAGTCATCCTCAAGCTTGAATGGTGGGATGTGTGGTTGTGTGGTTGGTGGGTTTAGGAGATAGGCAGAGTGATCGCCCTCGAAACATATGCAAGCTCTCGAATTTAGCACGTAGATAGGTTTAAGTACCTTTTCCGGTAATACCCGCTGCCTCATTAGGTCCAGATTGCATGCTCGTCTGCACAGGAGGTGCAGGTTGAGTGACAAAACGGGGAGGCTTCGCTCGGACAAGTTCCGCTCGAGGCATCCAATGAGCGGTTGCGGCTGAGAGGGCTGAGAATCGCCGGCTTGCGACCAATCATAGTAGCCGTATTAGAGTACACATCGACAAAGTGCGGCTCTTGGGATTAGATCTTGCCGACATCGCTGCAGATGCGGTGGGGCAGGTGGATCAAAGTCTAATAGTCCTAGCTTGTAGGTCAGGTCTGACATTGACAGCTTCCAGGTAGCAGTGGCCGTTAACGGCTCTTTGTAAAGTATCTGAACAACGATGCCCATTGGACAGCTAGCAGTGCATGGTGTGTCTGTTCTCTCCTAGCGAATCTGTGTTCAGCAGCCGAACCTTCTTCCTGCCCCACGATCTTCGACAGCCTTCAATATCCCCCTGTCGCCAATCGCTAGTTGAATTTATAGGGGAGTAGAATGCATAGTGTATATCAAAAGCCAATCAACGGGTGTTACACAGCCGAGCGAATCTTTTCGGGCATTTGGTCCATCACGACTCGCATGAGATGAAGAGGGAGAGGAGGGGCATTGTACGCAGGGCAGCCAACGGTGTAGGGTCTGGGATTAGTAGAATAGGCGATGACTGGGCGATGCATCGGTAAAGCAACGCCATGGCGTCAGGGCACGCCGGCTACAAAGCTTACCACGGCGGGTAGTTTTGGTAGGCGGAAAGCTGGTGTCATGAGAATTTGGAGAGGGAACGCGAGTGCGGGGCGGTGATTGGCGAGGGCCGGTCTTATCATCCCCGGTAAAGCTCCGAGGGACGCGGCGGGGGGCAGGAAGGTGCAGCTCGAGGCAGCAAATCATTAAATTGCACCAACGGCAGCTGCAGACTCGGGGCCCATCGCTACTGCATGGAAACGTTGCACGCTGCGGGCCATCTGAAAGAACGTCAACAATAATATTGCCCGCAGCTCTGTTCCACCGCAAGGCTGACTGTGTTTGATCACCTCAGCATTCGCTCATTCAACCAGATCTGATTAGATACCGAACCATCTTGCTCCATCGACGATTCCTTTCTCCCCGGCGGACGGCGGTTCTCTCCGTATTGAGGAGAAGCGATGTGAGGTGTGGGAGCCGCGGAGCCATCCACGAACATTTTAATTGACCTGACGCTAGCCTTTGCCCCACATTTCCGCAACTTTTCCTCCTCCCTCCCACACCCTCATGACCTTTCTTTTCTTTCCCACCCGCCACGCTCCATATATTCAGAGGAAGCCCTACTTGACACCACACTCCCACGGCTATTCCTCCACCTCCCTGCTTGACAACGAACACGTAATTTGGCTGCCAGCTCTCGTCGTCCTGGACGGTCTTATCTCGCTCGCAATTGAAGCTCTCAGTCCAAAAAGCGGGGTATCTACAGGTCGCCCGCAGAAGGATGGGCCTGGGCGTGGAAGAAATTTATGGGAAAGAGAATCTGAACACTGAAACGCACGAGGAGTACAAGCCTTATACTCCCGAGAAGGGGTATGGCTGGGCGGGAGCCTTGCCTGACAGGCAAGGTCTCTACGACCCCCAGCTAGAGAAGGATGCTTGCGGCGTCGGCTTTGCAGCGTAAGCACATGCAGATGTCGGCGAAGTTGGGAATGCTTGCTAACAGCTTCAAAGTCATATCAAGGGCAAGGCGAGCCACAAGATCGTGAGCGATGGTACAACCTTGTTCCAGATTACCCTGTTTCCCGAGCTTTTTACTAACCTTGTTCCAAGCCCGCAATCTCCTCTGCAATATGACGCACCGCGGTGCCGTTGGCTCTGACGCCCGCGATGGCGATGGCGCAGGGGTCATGACTTCGGTTCCGCACAAGTTTTTCATTAAGAATTTTTCAAGAGAGACCGGGATTGATCTGCCACCTCTGGGCCAGTACGCCGCGGGCAATCTCTTCTTCAAGCCAGACACGGAAATGCTGAAACTTGCTACCACCTCTTTTGAACAATGTGCAACTGAGTTGGGTTTGAGAACACTTGGCTGGCGCGAGGTCCCTAGAGACTCTTCGCTGCTCGGCCCGGCTGCGTTGTCTAGAGAACCGATCATCTTACAGCCGTTTGTTGTTCTTGCGTCGGCTTATGGCGACGGTAATAAGCCTAAAATTACAGATGCCGATCAGTTTGATGAGGTCGAGTTTGAGAGGAAGCTTTATGTGCTGAGGAAGGCTATGTCCCATGATGCTCGTTACAAGCCATGGTTTTACATTTGCTCCTTAAGCAACAAGAATATGGTGTACAAGGGTCAACTTGCTCCTGTACAGGTATATCAATATTATCACGATCTTGTTTCTGTAGATTATGAGGGCCACTTTGCTCTTGTCCACTCCAGGTTTTCTACCAACACATTTCCTTCTTGGGATCGTTCGCAGCCGCTTCGATGGGCAGCTCACAACGGTGAGATCAACACTTTGAGGGGGAACAAGAACTGGATGAGAGCACGTGAGGGCGTCTTGCAATCAAGCTTCTTTGGAGATGAACTCCAACGCCTCTTTCCTATCATTGAAGACGGAGGTTCTGATTCTGCCGCCTTTGACAATGTGCTCGAACTACTAGTCATGAACAGGGTACTCTCCCTCCCGGAAGCTGTTATGCTACTAGTCCCTGAAGCATGGCAAGGTAATGCTGCTATGGATCCTGCCAAAGCCGCCTTCTATGAGTGGGCTGCCTGCATGATGGAGCCATGGGATGGACCCGCCCTTTTTACGTTCAGTGATGGTCGGTATTGTGGCGCGAACCTTGATAGAAACGGTCTCCGCCCGTGTCGGTATTATGTGACAGACGACGATAGAATCATTTGCGCATCCGAAGTTGGCACAATCGCCATCGAGCCTGAACATGTCATCCAAAAGGGTCGGCTTCAACCTGGTAAAATGCTCTTGGTCGACACGGTCGCTGGGCGTATCATCGACGACTCAGAGCTTAAAGACACTGTTTCGCACCGGCAAAATTTTAGGCAATGGTTGGATGCAAGCTTGCTCAAGATGCCTGCAGTCTACTCCCAGCTCAGTGAGAAGATGGACTTGTCACTGAAGTTGGATGAAGCCAACATTCAGAATGACCCTAGGCTACAAGCCTTTGGCTATTCCTTTGAGCAAGTCAGTCTTCTTCTTGGACCTATGGCTGCCGACTCAAAAGAAGCGCTAGGGTCAATGGGAAATGACGCACCATTGGCATGTCTCGCTCAACAACCAAGATTGCTGTACGAATATTTTAGACAGATGTTCGCTCAAGTCACCAACCCACCTATAGATCCGATACGCGAAGCCGTGGTCATGTCTCTGGAATGTTACGTTGGTCCACAAGGCAATCTCATGGAGATGGAATCATCACAATGCCAACGGCTCATGCTTCCTTCACCGATTTTACCGATTGAAGAATTCAACGCTCTCAAGAACTTCAGCGCACTCCATCCCGAGTGGACTGTGAAGACAATCGACATTACGTTCGAAAAGGCCAGAGGGGTTCAGGGATATTTGGAGGCTCTTGACACTATCTGCGATGTTGCTGCTGAAGCAGTCGAAGCTGGCGACAAGATCATCATTCTGTCGGACCGCGCTGTTTCTGCCGAACGTGTCGCCATCTCAGCTTTGCTAGCAACAGGTCTTGTTCACCACCACATGGTCCGGAGTCGATGGCGATCTCGTGCAGCACTGGTGGTTGAGACTGCGGAAGCACGCGAAGTTCATCATATGTGTGTTTTGGTCGGTTACGGCGCCGATGCAATCTGCCCCTATCTGGCAATGGAGTGTATCCTCAAAATGAAACGTGAGAAATTAATTCGGAAAGATCTGCCTGTCGAACGGCTCATCCAGAATTACAAGGCCTCCTGTGATGGTGGCATTCTCAAAGTCATGAGCAAGATGGGTATCTCTACGCTGCAGTCTTACAAGGGAGCTCAAATTTTTGAGGCACTTGGCATAGACGATTCGGTCGTAGATCGGTGCTTCTCAGGTACAGCAACACGGATCAGAGGACTTACATTTGAAGCTATTGCTCGAGATGCCTTTGCCTTCCATGAGAAAGGCTATCCTTCGAGGGCAATCACAGAGATTCCGGGCCTCGCCGAGACCGGAGAATATCACTGGCGCGACGGCGGAGAGCCTCACGTCAATGACCCAACTGCTATTGCCAATGTTCAAGATGCTGTTCGATCAAAGAACGACAAGTCCTACGAAGCATACTCTCTTTCAGAGTATGAACAGATCAAGAATTGTACGCTTCGAGGGATGCTTGATTTCGACTTTGAGCAACGCACGCCAGTACCGATTGACCAAGTCGAGCCATGGACAGAAATCGTTCGCCGCTTCGTTACTGGAGCAATGTCATACGGTTCAATCTCTATGGAGTCTCATTCCACTCTGGCTGTTGCCCTCAATCGGCTGGGCGGTAAGTCCAACACGGGGGAAGGGGGCGAAGATCCTGAACGCAGCCTTGTCTTGGAAAATGGGGACACAATGAGATCCGCCATCAAGCAGATCGCTTCTGGGAGATTTGGTGTTACCTCCAATTACATGGCTGATGCAGACGAACTCCAGATCAAGATGGCGCAGGGCGCCAAGCCTGGAGAAGGTGGCGAACTGCCAGGCCACAAAGTTTCCGAGTCAATTGCTCACACACGTCATTCAACCCCAGGTGTTGGCCTAATCTCTCCTCCTCCGCATCACGACATATACTCGATTGAAGATTTAAAGCAGTTGATCTACGACCTAAAGTGTTCCAACCCCCGGGCAAGAATCTCTGTGAAGCTCGTCTCGGAAGTCGGCGTTGGTATTGTTGCTTCAGGTGTTGCAAAAGCCAAGGCTGACCATATTCTCATCTCGGGTCACGACGGTGGGACCGGTGCCTCGAGATGGACTGGGATTAAATACGCTGGATTGCCATGGGAGCTTGGTCTCGCGGAGACCCACCAAACATTAGTGCTGAACGATCTCCGAGGTCGCACTATTGTCCAGACTGATGGTCAGCTTCGCACTGGCCGTGATGTCGCCATCGCCTGCTTATTAGGTGCTGAAGAATGGGGCTTCGCAACTGCTCCTTTGATCGCAATGGGTTGTATTATGATGAGAAAGTGCCACTGCACGTAATCCCCTTTCTTTTGAGTACCTGCTATGCTATCCCGTTCCACTGCTTTCTCACGTGCCCAATTACCCATAATGTAATTGAGTATCTCCCGCCAGAGCTGTTTGCGCTTTTCAATGACGCCTGAGAAATAGCTGGTGCTAACAATCTGCAACAGTGAACACTTGTCCCGTGGGTATTGCCACCCAAGATCCAGAGCTACGAAAGAAGTTTACCGGAACCCCCGAGCATGTCATCAATTTCTTCTACTATATTGCAAATGAGCTTCGGGCGATCATGGCGAAGCTAGGGCTTCGCACGGTGAACGAAATGGTTGGCCGTGCGGAGCTACTCCGTGTTCGAGACGACCTACGAACTCCAAAGACTGAAAACTTAGATCTTTCTCTTATTTTAACGCCCGCCCATTCCATCCGACCTGGCGTAGCCACGTATAATGTTCGCAAACAGGACCATAAGCTACATACGCGCTTAGACAACAAGCTTATCGCCGAGTCTGAAACTGCTCTAGAGAAAGGGTTGCCTTGCCGGATTGAGTCTGACATGGTAAATACGGACCGTACTTTGGGATCTACACTGTCATATCAAATCAGTCGACGCTACGGAGAAGCTGGGTTGCCACACGATACGATACATGCCAATCTAAAAGGTTCAGCTGGCCAATCCTTTGGATGCTCTCTTGCACCTGGGGTCACACTGGAGCTAGAGGGCGATGCCAATGATTATGTTGGTAAGGTGCTCTCAGGCGGCCGCCTCATCATTTACCCACCCCGAGGGGCTGTATTCAAAGCAGAAGAGAACATACTTATTGGAAATGTTTGTCTTTACGGTGCGACTAGCGGAACTTGTTATTTCCGCGGCGTTGCCGCTGAGCGCTTTGCGGTTCGAAATTCAGGTGCAATTGCGGTTGTCGAGGGTGTCGGTGACCACGGTTGTGAGTACATGACTGGGGGCCGCGTTGTCATCTTAGGCAGTACAGGCCGGAATTTCGCTGCTGGCATGTCTGGGGGTATCGCCTATGTCCTTGATATGAACCAAGATTTCCATTCAAAGATCAACATGGAAATGGTCGAGGTGTCAGGGCTGGAGGATCCATCAGAGATTGCCTACTTGCGGGGTCTTATTGAGGATCACCATCACTATACCGGCTCAGAACTCGCAGCTCGAATCCTTCTCGACTTTACTCGGGCCCTACCGAGATTTGTCAAGGTCTTACCAACTGACTACAAGCGTGTTATGGCAGAACAAGCGGCTAAAGCCGAGGCAGCAAAGAAAGCAGAATATTCGCTTCCGCTATTGCCTGGCAATCCTGTCAGATCTGAGCATGAAGAGCATAAAAGAAAAGCCAATGAGAAGGAGGAACAGCAGAAAAAGAAGGATATGCTCGACATTGAAGAAACAATACAAGATGCTAAGCAGGAGAAAAAGCGTTCCGCATTAGTTTTGGACAAGACTCGCGGTTTTATGAAGTACACTCGGCGCAGTGAGAAGTATCGTAATCCCAAGACTCGCACCAGAGATTGGGCGGAACTGTCGTCACGGCTTAACGAAGATGAGCTCAAGTACCAGTCGGCTCGTTGTATGGACTGCGGTGTCCCATTCTGTCAGTCCGACACTGGTTGTCCAATCTCTAACATTATTCCGAAGTGGAACGAGCTTGTCTTCCAAAACCAATGGAAGGATGCGTTGAATCGGCTACTCATGACCAATAATTTCCCTGAATTTACGGGACGAGTGTGCCCGGCTCCTTGCGAGGGAGCGTGCGTGTTGGGTATCAATGAAGACCCTGTTGGCATCAAATCCATTGAGTGCGCGATCATTGATAGAGGTTTCGAAATGGGCTGGATGGTCCCTGCCCCTCCAAAAACTCGCACAGGAAAGACTATCGCGATCATTGGCTCCGGACCAGCGGGCCTTGCTGCGGCCGATCAATTAAACCGAGCTGGTCACGAAGTGACGGTCTACGAGCGGGCAGATCGCATCGGTGGCCTGCTCATGTACGGTATTCCAAACATGAAACTCGACAAACGTATCGTCCAGCGACGAGTTGATTTCATGGCTGCTGAAGGCGTCAAATTCATAACTTCATGTTTCGTTGGTCCTGATGAGGAAGTGTCTTTGGAAATGCTTCGCCATGAAAACGATGCTGTCATCATTGCTACCGGCGCCACTGTAGCTCGAGACCTAAAGATCCCAAACCGTGATCTCGATGGAATCCATTTTGCTATGCAGTTTCTTCATAAGAACACTAAATCCCTACTTGATTCTGAACTAGCTGATGGAAGCTACATATCTGCGAAAGACAAACATGTTGTGGTCATCGGAGGTGGAGACACAGGCAATGATTGTATTGGAACGGCAGTGCGTCACGGTGCTAAATCGGTGACGAATTTTGAGCTATTGCCGCAGCCTCCACCAGAACGAGCTCGAGACAACCCGTGGCCACAGTGGCCGAGGATCTATCGTGTCGACTATGGACATTCCGAAGTCAAAACTCACATGGGCAAAGACCCCCGCGAATATTGCATCATGTCGGAGGATTTTGTTGGCGAAGATGGCAAAGTCACTGGCATCAATACCCACCGCGTCGAGTGGGCCAAAGCGGCGACTGGCGGCTGGGATATGAAACAGGTCGATGGTAGCGAGCAATTCTTCCCAGCAGATCTTGTGCTTCTCTCTATGGGCTTCTTAGGTCCGGAAGACCGAGTGCTAGGCGATTTCGTTGAGAAAGATGCTCGAAAGAATATCAAGACACCACCTGGCTGTTATGATACAAGCTTGCCTGGTGTATTTGCGGCAGGTGACTGTCGCAGAGGACAGTCTTTGATTGTGTGGTGAGTGTAATGACCTGCAATTCTATTATCTACGATGCTAATTCAGCTCTCAGGGGCATTAATGAAGGCCGACAAGCCGCACGTCAAGTCGATACTTACCTGATGGGTATTGGCTCGCAGTTGCCGGTGACGGGTGGTATCGTGAAACGGAACCCCTTGGATTCTATCCCCAAATCCAAATTTGAAAAGGCTCCACCGCACATTGCCGTGGCTCAAGCAGCATAGCTGACTGTTTCTAATTTATGATCAAAGGAAGAACGTTGGTCCATGACATTTCAAAATTTCCGGCATAGAGATGGGCTGAAACATTGTGGACATTTCTCCGAAGGTTTGATGTCATACTGATGAGTGCATTTTAACAATGTAGCAAAAGTGTGGGCAGGTTATGACCTAATTTTGACGCGAAATACCCCTCGTTTACGACATTTGCTTTTTTGCTCGTTTCAAGATACCACATGTACAATGAATGAGTGCAGATTTTTCTATACTACTCAATCGCTTTTAGACTCTCGTTGCTCTGGTTCTGGGTGTCGGCGAATACATCCTGTTCTTTGTACATACAACTACATCCTTTGATGCTTAGTAGCACATATTACTCTCTTCGAGTGCACATGATTTGCGCACGAAATTTCATCCTTGATCCTCTAAGAATATTCTCCATGTCAGAGACAGCAGGAAAGGAAGGATTGTATGCTTTTCGATCTGGATTGCGTGGAGGGAAAGGATGACTTCTGAAATTTTCCCAAGACTGATCATTCCGTAGTAAACTACATGTTATATGAAAGCTATCTGTCTCCCCCAGGAGCCGTTCGTAAACGCAGAAGGGCTTGATGCGACATGTAGTAAGTAGTAAATCTCGGCAGCCAAATCCCGATAAACAAAAACATCATTCCAGAATTCTTGGACCCTTTTTCCACCTTCACCACTTCAATTTTTCGCAGACATATCGATCGATCTTGAGTTTTGGGCTGGTGGTGCCTGGCAGCTGGTTTTTGGGTTGCTGAGGTCATCGGTTATACTTCGGCTTAACGAGGCTCTGACTCTAAGCGCTCGCCAGCCTTGCCTGCACAGGCCTGCTGGCGCGGTAACCAAACACTTGGAGTTCCCCCAAACCATTCAGATGACCAAAAGTTGATTAATTTTGAATCTCGAATTGTTGATTGTCAGAATTGAAAACATTCTCTCAAATAGCCTACTTAAATATCTCCTCTACGATAACAGAAATCTCGTCTCAACCATTCGTCGAATCACACAAGGTGCCTCAATTTTGGGTCGTAGCCAGAAGAGCTTGCAGCTGCTTTTTTGAAATTCGGGCTCCGTACGAGGCCAATCGAGAGTTTTGAAACGCATACACGGCATCCCTCTTACCAGCATCATGCGAGCTTAAGCAGAAACAGAAGGAAAAGCTCCTGGATGGCGATTCGACCTGTCCAAAAACACCACTTAACATTCCTCTTCCACCAAGTTGCACCCTCCAAAGAGAACCCGAGCCGCAAAAGCATCTCCAATACCTCCCGTCTGATTCGCGCGTGCAAGAACTCTCCTCCAATCTCACGCCAATCACAACCGCCGTCATGTTGATATCCTCTTTACCCGTCCTTTCTCCTCCTACTACCCATCTTCTGTCGTCTACAACATCCTTCCCAGCTTCAAGTCCGGCTTCTTCGACTGGTCCACGCTCCTCAAATCCTACTTCTCGTAATCGTACTCCTCGTGTATCACAGCAGTCTTATCTCAACAACCCTCATAGCCTCTCTGCCCTTGCAGCCGAGGAGAACGCCATCTTTGTCCGGAAAGAAGCAATTCAGAAATTTGGTTGGGAATGGATCAAACCGGCAGGCTGCCTCAGAACAATGGCTGGCCGAGAGGAGGAAGAGGAAGAGCGGAGAGCAGCCGAGGAGGCCATGGCACAGGCTATGGACGAACAATGGGGAGAAGCTCAGGGTCCAGATGGTCAGGTCGAAGCTATGGAAGGCCAAGAAGGGGAAGCAGAAGGTGCCGAGGAGCGAGATCTCGATGATGAGGTTCCTGACGCTGACGCGCAGCCCTCCGCTCCAGACCGGAGCGCTGTCGAAGAAGGGGACGAGGAGAATTCAGCCCTTCAGCCAGACGAGACCGGGCTTGAGGATTCGGCGCTGAACGCAGCCGAGACACCTGCTCAATTCACTGCTTCCCGTACAGTCCACTTCGCTCAACAACCATCCGCCTTCACCGCTGCCACTGACCAGCTCCCAAATCCAAGCTTCAATGTCCACTCAATCAACGCCATAACCCCATCAAATACCGCCGCCGCCACTTCAGCCCTCCACCCACACCGTACAGAGGAATCTGAAATGATGATGACCCCCATCTCTCCCACACACCCGCTCTCCCCAGCCGCAGACATCGACCTCGACGCCGCCATCCCGGACGCTCTCTCAGACCCAGACGACTCGGGCGAATGGCAACATACCGACACCGACGCCTCGCTCCCCGACGACTCTCAATCCCCTCCCCCCTCACCCGGCCCCCTCATCACCGCAACCCCAAGCAGGAGGAGCATGCGCCTTGTATCCCCGTCGGTAAACGCACAAGCGGGCAGGAACCGCGGCCAGCAGCAGCAACACCAACAACAACAATGGCTCCGTGGCACTGGTCGGAGTCAGCAGCAGACCCGAGAGAGCTTCAGCCCGAGCGCGCCCTCCCGCACCCGGAATCTGAGAAACAGAGACCGAGATCTCGGAGAGGATAGCAGCAGTCCGTTGGCGCCAGATAGCGTGGGGCCGAGCAATGCGGCAAACCGGAACGTGGTGTCTGGTGTTGGGGGCAGGCGGATGTTCTCTGGAAGGGCGAATCCGTTTCAGCGGGCGTTTTCGGGCCAAGGACCAGGAGTGGGGCAGGGGCAGGAAGGAGAGGGGCAGAGCGTGAGGGTGGTGTCGACGGGGGAGGTGAGGAGGGTTCTGGGGGGGGAAAATTGAAACGAGATGAATGCTGGGTTGTGCGTGTTAAGGGCATTGTTTTTTTGTTTGTGGTTATGCATGCTGAGTTTTAGGGAGGGAGTGTGATTGCGATTGTGATTGTGATTGTTGGTGGTCAATGAAATACCGATGACAATGAATATGGCGGACAAGGAAAACGGAATGGAATGGAGTGCTGTCGTTGATTTGATAGTGGATGGATATCCTGAGAAAAAAATACCCCGACTTGTGTATCTGTCATACAGTGCCTCTGGCAAGGATTTGGGTTGGGTGGCTGTATTGAAATACCTCATTTCGATTGCGGTGAGAAGTCGGGAAGTCCTTTTCGGGATTGCATTTGTACAGTACACACAGAGAATTGCGAATATCAAATGAACGGCTTTTTTCTAAGTTCCGGTTCAGAAATTTTAAGCTTTGGTAATTCTATTGCCTGGTGATCGTGATCTGAAATTGAATGCTTGAATTCAGGTCCTGCCCCGGTCTATTAAATAGTAATCGTAGTGCTACATCTACATGTCATACAATGCCAGGTATGTGCGTGATTTTCGTCTCGTGACTAATTTCCCACTTCTCTCTTCTTCATCGCTGATGACGGGATATGCTATGCATCTTTCTGCGTGAGGTGTCGTTAATTTTGAACGCTAGAGGTGGTATGGTGGTATTACAATGTTGCGGCAAAGATATATAAGGTTGAGGAAGGTCATATGGATGGGAGAGGTCTTGTGGGGAGGATGGTGTGAAAGGAGGTCGTAAGAGTTGAGGTCCGGAGAGTAACGGGGTAGCCGTGTAATCAAGTTCGTGTATGCGATATTGGAGAAACAACCGGTCGATATCAATAACTGGATGATCAAATCGTTGATATCGAAAGATAGAAGGTTGGGCCCTGGGTAGCGGGCTAGGAGTTTCCGTTAGAGAGAACAAACCATACAGCAATACAGGGCATCCATACCATGTAGTCGTCATCTAGAACAACCAGACCCATGCGAAAATAGCCCAAACCGCAAGGAAGAACAGCAGCCACACTCTCCAGCCAATCCCCGTCCTCTCGGCCATCCTGAGCATCCTATTCATTGTCCCCTTTAGGCGCACCTGCGTATTCTCGAATGTCTCGTTCATCTTCTCGGCAAAGGCGGAGGAGTCGCGGATCTCATCACCCATGGCAACCGCGAGGGTTTTGAATTGGGAGACTTTGGATAAGAGGATGGATTCTTGTTCGGTGTTTTGGGATTCGAGGCTGTCGAGGACGGAAGAAGAATACTGGCCTCTGAAGAGTATATTTGTTAGTCTTGGCTACAACTCCTTGCGGCAGCTGGAACGAGCGGGTTGAAGGTGATCGTTTTCTTCACCCATCTAGAGAACATACTTTGAATTCGGCGTTGCTGGCCGATACCCATCAGCGCCTGCTACACCACTCCCACTTGCGCTGCCGTTCAGTCCCGGCCCAAGAGTGCCATTAGAATAACTGTACGGATTCGTCCCACCACCTGAATTGTAGCCGTAGCCCCTCGCCGGCGAGGCGCTGCTGGTTGGCCGGTTCCGCGCATCGTTGTTTCCGGGGTAGTTCTCGAAGAGGGAGGAGGCAGCACGCGGGTCGTGCCGGGAGTGAGGATGTCTTTGTGGACCGGGTCAGTCAGGATCGAGTTTACACTTGGTCTGAGGGATATCAGGGGAGCGAGATGAGGCTTACCGCGATGTCATAGTGTCGTGTAAGGAAGGGATAGACTGGCGGGAAGAATCCGTATTTTTTTCCTGGTCAGCGTCGGGGAGACAGCGGGCCCTGGGAAAAGGCTTGGCATGCGATTTCCACCGCGGATAACTAGAGACGGTGGGAGTTGGTGCGTCTGTCTCCCAGAGATCCTTCGGAATCTTTGCAGCATCCCCAAAGAACACTCTCTATGCGGCCAAGCTCGTTGTGGGTACGTCTGGCGTTTGAGCCGGTACAATACGATGAGCGTCCCTCCATTCAAGCTTAAGTTTAAGGGGCATGTCGTGAGGCAGTCTATTTTTTAACTCCATGTCTTCAATCATTCATTATCAATGTTATATACTAACGATACAATTCTTTCCTTCTATTTTGTCATGGAATGTGCATGCTGTGCGAAAAGGTGCTTCTATCTAGATAAGTATGTGACTCTCTCGAGTCTGTCTGTCCGATTGATGATCCAGTCCAAGTTATTTTCGCGCATTGAGAAATACAAAGCCGTATGTTACAAGAACTGAGCATCCTATCAAAATTTCGAACCAGCAGATGACCGGGCCTTGGCAAGCATGCAAAGAATCAAATTCCAACGAGGCTAGATGACAGAAATCGTGGCCGATCAATACTAGGTATCAGAAATCGTGGCGCATTCAATATGCTCCAGGCGGGTGCCAATACTTCCAGTCAGATAGGCCGCGACCTCTGACATCCAGCTGGGGGCCAGTCTCGATCGGCCACGATTTCTATCACCTAGCCTCGCAAGGGAGGCTTACCTAAAATAACTAGGTAGAGGGAGCTAAAGCCATGTCTCGTGGTATCTCAGGGGTAAAGCCGCACTTGATTTGGCAGAATTGAAAGGTCAAGAGCCGAGCCAAGCGTTGGGGGACGCAGGACGAAAATCACACCGATTAGTAGATAAGCAAATCATCTGAAATAGGAAGCTTTAAAAGCTGGCAATGCCCCCAAAATGGCCCTTCCTATTTCGACAGCCTTGACGCTGCTGTTCGCTTCACAAAGTTTCTATAGATAAGCTTTCGACATGTCCCCACTCTCCTTTCCTTACATTTCCTACGTTTGGCTTGTTGCAAGTTTTTCTAGAACCATTGAAGCTGCCCAAAAATTCCAAGAGTGGTTTCCCAAGAGTGAAGGATACTTTGCGGATCTTTCGAAAAACACTTGCAACGTCACGCTTAAGGCATACGAAGACGCCTACAACAGCTACCATGGTGCGGCTTGGATTGACTTTGGCATCAGGGATGGAGCAATTCTCGACCTTTGCTATGCGCACGAGTCTTGCATGATCGACAACCTCTCAGGATATCTTTCAGCGAATCTGCAATCGTCGTCTGTAATCCTCGGTGTGCTACCCACGCTCCTCGCCGTCCTGTCACCAGGCATCTCGGAATTGGCCCTTATATCCTCGCACAGACCGTTTTTGTCGGTATTGCTAAGTCTCGGTTCACCTGGAGTTTTACAAACCCGCATCTTCGAATACCTGGATCCGGCGGAGCTACTTGGACCAGCCGATGCAGATGTAAAGAGTAGCAAGGTTCAATTGACCCTCGGACCGTGGCGCAGAGGCCCCTCTGCACTCCTGAGCGCCGTCGAATACGCTGTTGTACTGGTTTCGATCGCGAATATGCTGTATCTTGCCATCGAACTTGGTGAAAAGGCGATTCTAACCTGGGGCTGCACAAAAACATAGTATGATATTACATTCTAAGTGTACACTGATTGACATCGTCTCTGACTCACTTGAGCACAGGCCACCGATTCTGTGGATGCTATCACCGATCATCATACACGGTTTCGCTGCCATATGCTACTGGCTAGTCTTGGAGACATCTTCCCGAAAACGGAAGCTATCAGAGCTCGAAAACCTCGACCTTAAGCCTCGACCTGAAACGCACGCAGAAATGGGCAAGAGCATCTCCGCAACGGAGGCAGTAGTATTCCCCATCGAAAAATCTCACACATCGACAGACCAACAACAACACCCCCACAAGAAACCCACCATCCTCCACCGCCTCCAAACCGCCCTCCTCCGTGAACTCACCCCATGCGCCTCCCACGCACCCACCCGCAACCTCCGCTTGCCCCGCCCACACCGCGACCTCCGCGCCAACCTAGGCATCTCGCTACAGTGCTTCGCCGGCTTCCTCAGCTTCATCCACCTGCTGTACGGCACGGTGACGCTGTCGGGGCTCATGTTCATCCATTCGCTGGACGCGCTGGGCGACGTCGCGATGAGGTTCCTGGTCTCGTCGCTGGTGTGTCGGTTTGTGGTGCTGCTGGAGATTGCGGGGATGAGGGGGGCGAGGATTGAGGGGGCTCGGAGGGAGAGGGAGAGGGAGAAGGGGAGGTGAGGTGGTGGGATGGGAGAACTACAGGGTTTAGGTTTGTTGTTCTATTATATTATAGAAAATGGCGGGGTTTGGGTTGCTATCCAGCCATGACTCGATGATATGTGCAATTTTTCAGAAGAACACAAAGCTCAGTCAATTGGTTCTGTTACCTTTGACAATGTCTTATTGATCTGGGTCCATTATAGGTCTGGCGATAAAGGCCGTTGCTTCAAAAAGAGGGAGCAGGGTTGCTGTGAGAAGATTGCAATTGAATGAGTATCATTTGCTTATGTCGAGTGGCTGTATTTGGAGGTTATGGCTTTGGGGAGAGTGCACAAAGGCACGGTGCTGAGACGCCTTTAGCCACTCCACTGGTTGGCTATGCCTTGCGTTTGTGACGCGCATGACAGAGTGCCATGTGGTGGCAAGGGCGGTGGTAGTGCCGTACCACCAGCAAATCTTTGATATAAGCAACTGCCATATCGCCCAACTTTCAAGCCCTTAACTAGTCTCTATAGCTAAGGTCTTCACAAATGTATTTCTAGACCCAAGGTTTTCAAAGGGCGGCTGTTGGCAGTCGCAGGCGGCCGATTTGACCTGTGAAAAAGCAACCTATGACACACCCTGGTTGCTTGTAAGGCGGTTTTAATGTAATGGCTTTGATCACTTCAGCACCAGCACGAGGGTCGGGGACAAGAACTAAATAGTCACAGATGCACCTATCTGATCATGAGGAGTTCATTGTGAAAAAGCCGAAATTCTATTTCGTTCCTGATTGATCAAACCCGAAAATTTTGGTAGGGATATTTTGCGTAATACATCAAACCCCAATAGTGAACTACCTGGTAAACGGACCAAGTGATCGCGGCGTGTAGATTGCGCGAACGGTTGCTGGAAATGGTCAAATTTTGAGTCGTGCATTCATGCATCGCTAGGAACATCATGAGTGAATAAAGAACCCGCCGTACATACGTGCGGTCCAGTACGCCAAGTTATACGTGCAGAGCACTCGTCCCCTAGCTAACCGAGACTGGGTATCAGAAGTCATGGGGCACCCAGTAGAGGGCAGGCGGGCGCCAATGCCAACAATCGAACGCGCCATCACTTCTGAGAGGCCAGCCTCGGCCGCCCGTCAATCCCTCAAGCCGGCTCCTCCACTTTCCTCCTTGTCAATCGAACTCTTAAGTTTCGTTTCGCACCAAACGCCGAGCTCCCTGGTAAATGCCCCGGATGGACCCAGCCAGCCTTATCGACAGGTTCAAAGTTCCACCCGGTCAATAGCGCCGCCAGAAAGAGCATAATCTCATCCTGGGCAAATTTCCGGCCCTTGCATACCGTCGCGCCGCCGCCAAAGGGGGACGTGGTCTTCATGTCCGCGACGAGTTTGGACGGATCGTCCTCGTCCGGAACTAGGAATCGGGCCGGGTCGAACTTGGCCGGGTTCGGGAAGTATTTCGGGTCGGACATGTGGGCGCCGTGGACTGTTGCGACGTACTGACCCTTCTGAAAGAGGTAGGTCTGGGGCTTCGCTTTGCCGTTGAGTGTGGCGTCTTCGGCCGATTCGGTCACTTCGAAGTCGGACATAACCTTTTTGTATGATAAGCTGGTCGAGTCTGTTCGCATTGTTTCGTAGAAGCACGCTTTGAGGAGTGGACACTTGTTGCGGAGGCCGTTGAGGTCAAGAGAAACACGAGGAGGCGGTTCAATAGGAAGCCCAGTACGTTCTTGAGTCAGCTTGGCGTAAGGCTTGATCTCTTTCATGATGTCGGCTTGAAGACCTGGTTCCGAGAGGACATGGTACAGAAGCCAGAAGACAATCTGGTTTGCGTTCACGTTCATTGCCCACAAGACTGCCAGATCCCCTGCCCGTGATGCCTCGACCGGCGAGTTGAATTTTCTCCATGCGCGTCTTCGCTCTCTCATGACATTGGAGACGTCCGACATATCATTCCACTTGTGGCCGGGATCTTTCCCATCATCGACTGCGTCTAAAGCCTCATGAAACTCTTGCATAGCGATCTGAACGCGCCTTCGAGCTGCTGCGGCGGCCGTCATGTTGGGAAACCAGGTTGGTATGCCAATGAGAAATGTATTCATCTTTGCATCCATTGCCCATAGATCTGGTAGAATGTTCGGGTTGTTGGACATGAACGAAGAACCCATAAGGACTTGGGTTGCAATGTCACCAACAAAATTTCTGAGCAGAGGCGGAAGGTCCGCCTCGACCGCAGGAGTCTTGGTGTCGACCACGGTCACATTTGCAGGCCGCTCCCAATTCATTTGATCAATAATGCTCTCTGAAAAGGTAACAAGATTCGGTTCTTTTTCCTCTATTTGGCGTCTAGTCCCGCTAACAGCTGTCGTGAGGAAAGGTTCAGACATCAACATATGCAATACTCGTCCAATATCGTGAGCCCAATCGTCCCGGTTCATTGTTCCCATCGCGCCGTCGTCGCCGAAAAAGTGCTTCATCAAGTACAAGTTCAATGCGTCCGTGGACACCACGCTGTTCCGAAGCTTCATCACGCCTCTAGCGAGCGAGGGGGACATGACGAGATTGTGCTTGGCTGCACCCATCCATATTCCGATTACGCTGTCCTTGGTGGAATCGCTAGCTATGTAAGTCACGCAGGAGTAGACAAGATGGAGAAAGCCTACCGAATACCATTAACGAAACCATCGAGTCGAGTGCCGAATGAAATTGCATGACCAACATATGGTATCCAATATGGCAGAAGCCTCACATTCTTTGAAGGCGATGTGGTATCTTCTGCACTGCCCGAAGTAAGTCGAGTGACGACGCATAGCAGTATGACCGCAGCGAAGACCACCTGGTATGGACTTCGTAACAAGATTTGGGCGAAATTCTGTGAAAGGTCGGCGGCCTCCTCTGCAAAATGTTTGCTCATATTTGTAGTCTGAAATCGCGCTGGCTCGAAACCCTAAGCACAGAACACGAAAGAAATAGACAAGAAATTATAGCCCATTACTTAACCTAGATAACACTCTCGCTTAATTCACCTAAGACTGCTCTGGATGTTTGAACCGAAGAATTCTAGCAGAAGCGGTCACAAATGTAGAGGCTCATTGAAGGCGAAAGGTTACATGGACGGGCCGCAGTGACCGGTTTCTTCCTGCTCACAGAGTCAATGATCATTGGCCAGGATGAAACACGGAGACGATGAGTGGGACAAAGCACGTCCCAGCGACGATTTCTGTCTTCTTAAAATCTCACATTGCCGGCCCAAAGTTTGTACTATGACTTTTGAGGGAGAACACGGCGCCAAAAGACGATGGGACAGCCAATGGTGGCCGCTCAGTGGCGAGCAAATGATGGGGACTTGGCCCCCATGCCGAAACCGGCTGGAGAGGCGTAGCTGCAAGCGAGAAATGTGGCCAGCTCACCGACACCGAACTACAAAAATATCAACCATCTCTACGCTCGCAGCCTTGGGTGGTATCCCAGCGCCCTAAGTTAGCCTTGAGACGAGCAAGGCGAAAAATTGACCACCAAGGCCCACGCACGCTTGAAGCTCGTCATTCTCGCAATCGGAGCCCATACCAGCCGGCGCGTATCTAGATCTCGGGTAGTATCTCGACAATGCGCAATTGAAATGGCATAGCGGCGTCCGAAAGGGAACAGCGTAGGCATGCCGTTGCTACAGAAGATCGCAAGGCGGTGGCTGGCGATGTGGCGCAAGATGCAAGACGGGCGACCAGGCTTATCGATAAGGACAGCGGCGGAGGCGGCTCTACGTCATGAGCCGCACCTTTCTGGTGGTGTCGACGCTGCCGGAATCGTTTTTCTTGTCGGCGACGACAACAGTGAGAAGGGCGGTGTTGTGAGGTGATGATGATAGTGAAAAATTGGAGATGGTCTGTCGCGGGATCATCGTCACGGTAACAGAACGCAGGGCCTGGGTGATTCCAGCAGTGTTGAGTGGGCTCGGGTAGCTGCCTGAAGCTGCGGAAAAGTGCTAGAACCTTCCACCGAAAATTTCCCCCGCCCTCATATACACCGCCCACACATGCCTTTCTTCGATTTCCTCCCTCACACACACAACAACTCCAACCCTTCAGCGAACGCCCTTCTGAAGTCAGAAGTCTTTAAGCACAACCTTCGAACTGCTAGACTTGATCAAACTTTTTCTTTTCCCTTTACAGTACCTCCAATATGGCGCCCGCGATCGGCATCGACTTGGGTACCACCTATTCCTGTGTGGGCATCTTTCGAGATGACCGCATCGAGATCATTGCCAATGACCAAGGCAACCGAACCACTCCTTCCTTTGTTGCTTTCACAGATACCGAGCGTCTCATCGGTGACTCGGCCAAGAACCAGGTCGCCATGAATCCTAACAATACCGTCTTCGACGCCAAACGCCTTATCGGCCGAAAATTCGCAGACGCTGAGGTACAGGCAGACATGAAGCATTTTCCCTTCAAGGTCCTCGACAAGGCTGGCAAGCCCGTCATCTCTGTTGAGTTCAAGGGCGAGAACAAGCAATTCACACCAGAAGAGATCTCCTCCATGGTCCTGACCAAGATGAGGGAGACTGCAGAGTCATACCTTGGTGGCACGGTCAACAACGCCGTCATCACTGTTCCAGCTTACTTCAATGACTCCCAACGTCAAGCCACCAAAGACGCCGGTCTCATTGCCGGTCTGAACGTCCTACGTATCATCAACGAACCCACCGCCGCTGCTATTGCCTACGGTCTCGACAAGAAGGCCGAGGGTGAGCGCAACGTGCTCATCTTCGACCTTGGTGGTGGTACTTTCGATGTCTCTCTCTTAACGATCGAGGAAGGTATCTTCGAGGTCAAGTCGACCGCCGGTGACACACACTTGGGTGGTGAAGACTTTGATAACCGCCTTGTCAACCACTTTGTTAATGAGTTCAAAAGGAAACATAAAAAAGGTCAGAGCATTTTTTATTACCCTTTGATGTCATCCCCATAATGGAAGTATTTTTCGCCTAACATATGCTAACTGCTTTTATTTAGACCTCTCCTCCAATGCCCGCGCTCTCCGCCGCCTCAGAACGGCTTGCGAGCGTGCGAAGCGTACACTCTCTTCTTCCGCTCAGACCTCCATCGAAATCGACTCTCTCTACGAAGGTATCGACTTTTATACTTCCATCACTCGGGCCCGTTTCGAGGAACTTTGCCAGGATCTCTTCCGCTCCACTATGGAGCCTGTCGAGCGCGTCCTCCGTGATGCCAAGATCGACAAGTCCTCGGTCCACGAGATCGTCCTGGTCGGCGGTTCGACCCGTATCCCCAAGATTCAGAAACTTGTCTCCGACTTCTTCAACGGCAAGGAGCCTAACAAGTCCATCAACCCTGATGAGGCGGTTGCTTACGGCGCGGCTGTCCAAGCTGCCATTCTCAGCGGTGACACCTCTTCGACTAAGACCAGCGAAATCCTCTTGCTCGACGTTGCTCCACTTTCCATCGGTATTGAGACTGCTGGCGGTGTCATGACTCCCCTTATCAAGCGCAACACCACCATCCCGACCAAGAAGTCTGAAACTTTCTCTACCTTCTCCGACAACCAACCCGGTGTATTGATTCAAGTTTTCGAGGGAGAGCGAGCTCGCACAAAGGACAACAACTTGCTTGGAAAGTTCGAACTTACCGGTATCCCTCCCGCTCCTCGTGGTGTACCTCAGATTGAGGTTACCTTCGACGTTGACGCCAACGGCATTATCAACGTCTCTGCTCTTGAGAAGGGTACTGGCAAGACCAACAAGATTGTGATCACTAATGACAAGGGCCGTCTTTCCAAGGAAGAGATTGAGCGCATGCTTGCTGAGGCCGAAAAGTACAAGGCTGAAGATGAAGCTGAAGCATCCCGCATCGGTGCCAAGAATGGTCTTGAATCATACGCCTATTCTCTCAAGAACACCATCTCCGACTCGAAGGTGGATGAGAAGCTTGACGCCTCAGACAAGGAGAAATTGACTGCTGAGATCACCAAGACAGTTGAGTGGCTAGACAATAACCAGGCTGCCACCAAGGAAGAATATGAAGCTCAGCAGAAGGAGCTGGAGGGCGTCGCTAATCCCATTATGATGAAGTTCTACGGTGCTGGCGGTGAAGGTGGTATGCCTGGCGGTATGGGCGGCATGCCTGGCGGTGGTATGCCAGGTGGTGGCATGCCAGGCGGTGGTCCAGGTGGATTCCCTGGTGCTGGCGGTCCTGGAGGTGCAGGTGGGGATGATGGTCCGACCGTGGAAGAAGTTGACTAAATGTCTCTTATGCGAATGTTCTTGTTCTTCTACCAACAGGTTCATCTTTCCATTCGGCGCTTGGTGGGCACAGCGATTTCTTTTATCAGCAGCATAGAGTTGAGATGGAACTCATGAGTTCATGAAAAGTTCCATTGTGATTGGCGACAACTCTTCAGAAGTTCGTCGAGCTTTAGATAGCTGGAGCAAATACAAATAATGTTCAAATCCTGACTTCCAATCTTGTATTGTCTATCTTCACCGTAGCGATAATACATGTCCCATCATGCCCTACATATCGAAATCTTGCTTTCAAGGCTTATTATCAGCAGACCTAGCACATCCAATATTGGCCGCGCAGACGCCAGTACTAACAATTAGGTACGCCATGACTTCTGATACCTAGCCTCGAAGGGTCATTTAGAAGCTTTTCCGCCCTCAAAACTCATACCTTTTCCTCTCTTGGGACCGGGTAACAGAAACCGTGGCGCATGCGATATACGCCGGACGGGCGCCAATGCTAACAATTAGATGCACTATGACTTCTGACTTGACAGGCCTTGAAAATTTTCCGGTGCCTTTTGCTCGGTCTTATGACGTCATCTTGTTGCTGTAAATGGCCTTTTGATCGCAGCCCAGTCACCAATCAAATCGACCCAAAAAGTTTCGCGGCCTTTCCCCTCTGTATTCGTCCCTACCCACGTTCGTGCGACAACCCTCAGCTTGTTGGCGTCAGAAACATGCGGATTCCACTGAAAAGATGACAACCAGCTCAATGAAATCTTTGACCAGGCCATCCCGGTTCAGTAGTCTTTGCTCTTCATGTGCCGCAAAATATGATTTATCGTCGACGCGCCCAGCACTGCCAAAGCCATCGCGAAGATTATTCTCGAGTTCACCTCGGCGAAAGCTAGCCCAAGTCCAAGATGAACGCTTCTCCAATGCATGGTTCTCGCCTACTGCACCGTATGCCAGCAGCGGCGGCTTTGGACCGAGACAGCCTACGATCCTCCAGAACAACGCCGAGACATCGCCAGATCCGTTTGGTAGCCAAAACCCCTCGGACGACAAGAAGCCACCGGATGAGCGAATATTGAAGCTTGGAAAAAGTGAGTCTTCCGTCTTCCTCCCCCAGTCCTACAGTAATTAACACCCTGACAGCCCTCCGCACTCTTACTCCCCACCTTTCCACCCTCCTGACCTCGCCCCAATCCGTCCCCCAAGACATCCTCTCGCCATCTATATCCCTCCATCTCTTCCCCTCGACCCACCCACATCTCCCCACAGTCCGCGGCCGCGTCGCCTACCGTGCCGCCCTCTGGACCGCCCCCGTGGCCTGGGGCAGCGTCCCCCTCGTCGGCAACGGCTGCAAGCTCGACATCGTCAGCGAGCGAATGACCCGCACCGGCTACGGCGACTTCACAAACACAGACGACCCCGTGAGCGGGCCAGGCAGCAGCGGCGACAGCGAGGAAAAGCTAATCGTCCGATGGAAGACCAAGAAGGCGAACAGCAGCCGTCCATCCGAAACAACATCCCCCAATCATCCACCCTCCACCACATCACCCAACCCAACAGCAGCAGCAAGAGCCCCAACCAACCCGCGCCTCCTCACCCTCCTCGGCGGCGACACCCCCCCGCTCTTCCCGCTCTCCAGCAACGCCGAGTTCACGGGGCTCTTCATCTTCCTCTTCGACGGCGAGGGCCGCGTGCGCAGCCACACCATCGAGCACGCGGACGAGGCGGGCACGCAGGACAAGGTGGGGCGGGTCGTCACGGTGGCGGACTGGCTGCTGGCGAGGGTGAGGGGCCAGGGGCAGAGCGGAGAAGAGGGGAAGCTTGTGCCTGGGTTGGCGAGCGTGGGGGTTTGGGAGGGAGGGGAAGGGGCGTTGGGAAGGAGGAAGAGATAGCCGAAGGAGGTGGTGATGGTAGTGCTTGCTTGGTCGATGCTACTACATTGAAGCGAAAGGTGGCCCGGGGTGAGTGGTACCGTGGCAGAGGGCAAGGTCTGGAGTGTGTATGACCAGCGGGCCATTCGTTCAGTCCAGACGTCGTCTTGAAGGGACCCTGTAGGCGATCGAACTCTTTTCTTTTCTTTCCGTGAACATGATACTTGCGCGGCGCTGGCTGGTGCGATTCGACGGGTCTACGGTAGCTTGCTACGCCGTTCAAAAAGTACCCTTACCCACTCTACTTCTTTTCTACCACAAAAATGAACTTATTACTTTACGATTTCTTGTGAGAATCTCCCGCTATCTCCACAAGTAGGACCTCATGATCCGGCTTACATATAAAAGGGGCATTTCACTAGTAATACAAGACTGTATATCTTTGAACTCAAGAAAAGTGAACTATGCGTTACAGAATATAATCTGATTTTGCCAGCTCTTTTTGGTTTGAACCTAATCTGGCATACAAGCAGCTTGGCCGGAACATCGGTGGATTGCTAGCGCTGTACTGTACTGTACATGATTCCTTCCTACCTCCTGTTCAGTGCTAGGAAAAGCTAAATTAGGCTAGGCTCATGTATGGTTCGCACGATGCGGTATATCGAGCTCTTTGTATGCAGCTCCATCCTCACAGTCGCTGTAAGATTGAGATTTTTAGTTTGATTAAGACAAGATGCTCCATTGGTATTGTGGGTTCTTTCGGATAAACACACAGACTCAGAGGTAGCAGTCCTACTTCCTCGTTCGATAGTCAAGCCCGTCGGATCCGATGAGAAGCACTCACTCTGTCGACATGCGGCCTCTGAGACTTGCGAGCGGGTGGGCGCGTATCAAAGCTTCGAAGTAAATGCTTGAATTTCGTATTGTCGATTAGCACCGCCACCATCTTGTTCTGCTTTCTTTTGCCAAGACCAAGCTTAGCACTTGGAGGTTGAGGTTTGTTTGCGTGCTTTTTCTCCTGCGTACATTTCCTTCCCGTCGGACGCTTCTTATTCTGTCCGCAACTTCCTTTTTGATCGTTCCGCTTTCTTCGCTTCGCTACCTGATCATACGGTGTGTACTCATCGTCCAGCTGTATCTCCGCCACTTTCGGATTGCTGCGACGCAAGTAGGTGATCACATGCTTGATAAAGTTCGACGGATGCTGCTGGCTCTTGGCCCAGTTGTGAGAGATAACGACGGGAGAGACAGAGTCCGAGCCCTTACAATCACCCCTGTGGGTGACGGCTTTTGGTGCGATTTGGAATAATATCTTGAAAAAGGCTTCGGCGTCCACTTTTGTGTAAGGGAGCACTTCCTGTTTGTTTGCCATCGATTGCAGCCCTACTACTGCAATGCGTGTATATAGGGCTCCGAGGTCTATGCCCATTGTCTCTAAGACCTCTCTACCGTTAGCTATCTGGGATTTGAAATAGTCTCGGCGATTCTCTTCGATTGCAGCCTCGAGTAGAGACTGTGAAACACGCTCGAAAGTCCACTTAGCCATGTCTAGGTTTTGCGTTTCCTTTTTCAGTGCTCCGATAGAATCGAGGCACAACTCGAAAAGCCTTAGTTTCCCCACGGATAAGTTGACACAAAAACAAGAATCGGGTAGGCGGGGTCTTGGTCCATGCAACTCTCTTGAATATTGTGCTGGAAATGTGGAGACCATGGTTATGCGGTGCTTCTTCAGGCTCCTTGTGATCGTAACGACTGCTGGATTGACCTGGATCACGATGTCGAAAGCGGACCGACTGAGCCTGATCTGTGCGGATTCAAGCTCCTTCGTCCCATCTCTTTCCAATAGCCAGTGCTCTATTCGTTCAATGCCATGTCTGCCACGAGCTGGAAGAGATGAGACGCCATCCGGCCATTTCATTTTTAGCGTTTCAAGAACGAAATAATTCTGTACCCGCGTGAAGAGGCTTGCGGTGAACCATCTTTCTTGAGCAATTTTGAGTATCATCTGAAGACGCTTCTGGTGATCAGGAATAGGCAGTTCAGTCAACGCAAAGTGTCTGAAGCTAGGCGAGGACAAGGCAGTCGTGGAGACTATTTCACTTGGGTAGGACTGCTCCCCGAAAAGCGCAATGCAGCATAGATAGAAAGGATGCTTTTTGAGGCGTTTTCGAAGAAGGCGAGAAGCTCGAGGTAGGGCCATGTCCTCTGCAAAGTCGAAGATTTTGCTCAAGGCTTTATATGGGAGTTTTTCGAGTCGACTTAGCGGACGTCGAGATGTAGCTAGCGCTATATTACTCGGAGCAGAATGAGTAGAAGCAGAAGCTTTATCCACACTTTCTGAAGACATCGTCTTGGTTCTAGACCGAATTTTATGCTTCTTCTTGAGGCGAGGGATGAGGTCATCGCTTTTGCCTGGCTCAAGCAGCGGACGATCGCCAGTGTTTTTGCGTTTGGTTTTAATGCGAGTACCCAACCTTCTATCAGTGGAAGTAGGTTGAGCAGATGCCAGCGCATGAGGTATCGCAGGAGAGTTGGCAGATAAGCTCGGAAGCACCATTGGTATGCAAGCCTTAGGCAACGACTGAAGACCTTCTGTTGCTTGGAAATCGAGATCACGAGACCGGAGGTATGCTAAAGCGGCGATAGAAGCAGGTTGCCAATTTCTGGTCTCGTCATTCAAAGGTAGCCATGAGTTCGTGGGTGCAAGTGTAGGCTGAGGCGCACAAGTATTTGGGAGTGTGTTTTTGATTGAAGTCTGAAGTTTCTCGGAAGTCGTCGTTTCAACGCCAACTTTAGGTCTTTTGGGTGTGTGCAGTTGAAAGTGACGCCTTGAGGCTTTAACGTGTTCGAGTGCACGGAGGGATTCAGGTTGCCATCCTTGGAGCGCATTGTCATCAGGGAGCGGTCGCTTTAAGTAATTCTTTCCCAAGGACGCAGACATGGCAAGGAACTTGGGATTGAACGATTCAAGATCGGTGGAGCCTTGCAAATTTTGCAAAGGATATCGGGAGGAAAAGGAATTGGAAAATAGAGACGAGGAGTAGAAGATGGGGTGAAGCGGTCACTGAAGGCTGAGATCTGGGCAAGTGCGAGTGACGGTGAAGAAGCAAAAGAGAGATCGACAGAATTGGGAAGGCACGCGGGAGACTTCACTATAGCGTCAGTGTACCAGGTAAGGAAATTAACGATCAACTCTTGGGTTCACCGAGCCAGGTTATCATGAGCCTCAGAATAGCACCTCCCTTTCCCAGCGTACCTCGATGAGCGCAGGATCGCATAGCGTAGAATGGGACCAGTTTCCTCATACGCATTTGTGCGGCGCTGGGAAGCGTGTCGTCTTTACGTAGGTCAGAACCAATAGGTCGACACGGCAGATGCGATCGAGGCTGGATATCAGAAGTCATGGCGATCGAATATTTACCATTGACGCCTAGCTTATAATCAGATGCACCCTGACTTCCGGTATCCAGCCTCAAATCTCACGGGTAGATTTTATGTATGCCTCAAACCTGTCACATATCTGTGGGGCGTCTTCGCTGTTCATCACACTGATCAGAATCGAGAAATCGGCCACCTCTATTGGCTCGCTCAATTCATGACCTAAGTACAAGAGGGTATAGAGATGAAGAAACGCTTGTATGATACCGAAGGTTCTACCAGTAGCTGCCCAGGCGTGTCTTAAAGGTAGGTAGGTACCTACCTAAGGCATCGCATAAGGTAGTCGGAAAAACCCTGCGCCGTTAGAAATTCCACCTGGACACCTTCCCCGAGCCGCCCGCTTTTTGACAGGCAGTCACGGCAGTGAAGGAGTTTGCTTCCTTCTGTCCCACGGCCGCTTGAAATTGTAAAATGATGTTGAGTTGGAGCTTCGCCCGTCAAGCATATCAGCCATCATATCTATCGACCAGGCATGTCAGAATCCTTTCCTCCCTCTATTTCGAAATCTACCAGCACGAAGCTGCTCTAAACAGATTGGCAAAAGGCCTTTACAGTTCCCAGAAATACTGATCCTTCCATGGCTAATTTCCGCATTACTTTCCATCCTGGTCGCAAGTTATGGTGGTCAAGACCTCGCATATGTTTCGATCGAGAAGGCCACATAAATGGAAGGTGCAGCTTTTTCACGTTGGCACTTCACGTAGTAGGGAACGCACTCGAGGGCCTTCTAGCTGAGACGGCGAAAACAGTCCTTAGATGAAAAAGGTCGCTTTGAAGTATCAGAGTCTCAAAGAGCTAGAAATAGCCAGCTATCATGGGCAGTCCGTTATGTTTACCAGGGACCTGTCCCGTTAGCGCTGATCATACCCAGATTTACGAGCACAGTCCTAATATTACAGGTGAAGGCAGTATCATTGTTCTCTCATCCTAGCATTGTCGTCGCTTCTTCTTTGAAATACGAGGATTCTAGAAACAGAGATGTCCACTGAAGAATAGAGGTATTTCACCTGCTTTCCAAACCGAACCATCACTTAATCTCTTTATTGCTAGCGTGCCATGCTGCCCTTGCTAGTGCTAACAATGACCCCATCGCATTTTCTTATACCAATTGGCTGTAAAAAATTGTCTACGGCGTACACGGCTCCTGCTTTCTGCCGAATGAGCAAAGATACAAACAGCTTTCAATGTACAAAATGCCGCCCAAGTCGCGTCTGTTGGCGACGCTTTCCATGTGATCAATGATACCAACTATTCGATGTGAAGCTACCTAATAGAAAGAAAGCAGAAGCTCGTCACCACTTGTTGTTCTGTACCACCTTCGGTCTCGCCGTCTTGGCGAGCGTAGTTGTTATGGGCTGTTTTCCTCTTGTGGCGACGGCAGCCATGCCGTCAGATGGCTTGGAGAAACTCGGACATTCTTCATGGTCGAGATTGTATTTCTTTGCGGGCTCCTTTGCTGGATTGCTTTTGCGCTAACCAGCCTTCATTTGCCTTGCTAAGCCTTCGGATTTGGATTTCTGTCACGTAACAGTTTTTGTTTTCTATGTCAATTCCCGGAATTCGCTTCAGCGCAGCTCTCGAGACGCTGGCTAGACTGTTCTTTCTCTTCCCCTTTCAATCTTTGTGGCTTCGGAAGCGGCACGGCTCCCCTTCGTGACTAAGGCGTGGAGACAAAAAGGTGTGAAATCTGATCTTGGCCTTCTGAAATGGCTCATGCCATTGAAAAACAAATTTTGGATTCATATATCCATATCTTGCTAATTTCAACATAAATACGTCGCGTCCGTCTCCATTTTGTTCGCGCGTGCATCAAAAATTTCCAGTGAGATTCATCTCTTCTAGACAGAAGATCGTTTGTGACGAATTCAGACCCAGAGCTTCAATTACCATGAAAGTCTCCATTCTTATCGCTCTTGCAGCCCCACTGCTGTGCACATGTAGCCCAGCTTCCCTAGCCTGCTCTCCAAAGTACCAGGACTACGTCGACACGGTATGCTGAGGAAAATACCAGTCCCAATGGTTCTGTATGCTGACAGTACTTCCAGTACGACAATTCCGGCTCCTTGGGTAACAGTCCTGTTGATGAGACTGCCGGAGGAGCACTCGCGTATCGCGCTTGGATTTACTTTGCAGGACTTGTGAATCCTGGTATAAACTTTCCCAGCCGACCCAACGGTATCGGGGCGGTTGTTCGTGGCGAGATACTAGAGGGAGAACCACGCCTGTATGCTGTTAATAATAGCGTTGTTGCTTTCGATTTGGAAGGCTTATCCTACGCCTGTGTCGTGAACAACCAAGGAGCTGCTCTAAATGTAGCTACGGGCTGTACACTCCAGATAGCTGGAACAAAGTAAGGGTTGCAATTGCGTTTTCCATGGTTGTCCCGGCGCGCTGAAAGTTTCCTTGCAGATACGGCACTGGGAAGAGCGTCATCCAAACGCTGATTTACAATGAAGATAATGCTGGGGTCAACTTCGACAGCGCGACCTTCAGGCAAGTCTCTGATGCCTTAGAGCGGTCATTGGGTACATGGCTGACTATGTTATTGCTCGTAGCGACATGAAAGGTTTGACTGAGGTCACGGTTACTTTGATACAGTCTCCTTTACCTGCTCAGGTGGTTGGAAGGCTCCTAGACAATGTGGCGTATCGAGCCTACACGAAATTCTGCCCTTGATTTCGAGGGAGTGCTGGAATGTTCAAGCAGAGTGCGTGGATGGAGAAGGGTGTGGATTAATTCTGTTCGAGGAGACATGACGACGGAGGAAGCCATGGAAGAGGTCAACGATGTTAGTGTTTGCTTTTGGAAATTGCGGCCTCAATTCGTAGACTTCATCAAGGATATACGCTCGCTAATTTCATCTCATCTCTTTCCCCGTTTCGTGTAGACATTGTACTTGACACATCGAGCACTGCAGCTAAACCCTTGTTTCGACTAGTGAGATGGCGCCTGCAATGCTCTCACTCCGAAAGGGGTGGAGCTGGTGGCCCTTGATGAGACGGTGTATGAACGGTCGAAGTACAGCGATTACGGTCTCCTGTACCATACGGAGCCTATCATGAATTCGCACTCTGCTAGGTTTGTCTTGCTCCTGCTCCTAGCGTCGTCTCACCAGAGGTTCTTTTTCGAAAACTTCTAAGTGAAGTCTCTTCTACCAGGCAAAAGAAAGGCACGGTCGCATCAAGGGCTTAAATCCCCGCAGAACGACGCGGGTCGGAACGTCGGCACACTCTGGGGGATCGATGTTCGGCTTCATTTAGCGACTCGACGCAGACCTCATCTTCCTTATCCGCATTCGAGACCTTCAAAATGGGTCATTATGTACCTGGTTTGGAAGTGACTGTTATTGCCTCATCCACAACTTATCGCCGGCTTATCATGGTGGCTGTCCCTGATCCAGTCAGCGCTTCGTTTTATGCAGAGATCTACCACGCACGAACATGTACGCTACCCAGGCGATGTGCTGAAGGGCATCGGCAGATCAATCTACATTATTAGGCTGATTGATGGCCCTTCTCGTCATGATGTTGCCACTTTTTCCTTGAGCTACTTCCCTCCGTTATATTTCGTCTTTCGCTCCTAGTCTTTCCAACATATGTATGGAGCTAAGGTTCACGATGGTGGCTTCTCATATTCAGCAAGCTTCTCCCTTGATTCAGCTCTATCATGTACTCATATCGCATCCTTTCCTTACTCTCATAGCTCTTACAGTGGTTTATCTCCTTCGCAATAAATACCACGGAGGTCTGTACTCTATTCCTGGCCCAACTCTCGCTGCCTGGACGTCTTTGTGGCGCACCTGGGATGTCTACCGAGGACAGGCTCACTTGAAAGCCATCGAAATTCATCGTAAGTATGGAAATCTCGTGCGGATTGCACCCAACGTCATCAGCGTCGGTGACCGCACTGAGATCGCAAACATCTACGGTCGAGGAGAAGGCTACACAAAGTCTGCTTTCTACCTGTTGCACAGCGTCAGCTGGCAGAAAAAGCCCGCCCTGAACATATTCTCAGAAAGAGAACCGGAGTTACACCGGCAAGAGAAGAAGAAAGTTGCAAATGCATATGCCTTAAGTAATATTCTTCAGCTGGAGGATAGGGTGGATGATTGTGGCATGCTCTTCATGAGAAAGCTAGAACGAGAGTTGGAATTAAAAGACAAGCCCGTCGATCTTGGAACTTGGCTCCAATACTACGCTTTCGATGTTATCGGAGAAATCACATTCGCGAGCAAGCTCGGCTTCCTGGAACGAGGCGAAGACGTTGACGGCATGATGCACGCGATAGAAGGCATGCTTACGTACGCCGCCGTTATTGGTCAGGTCCCTTGGATGCACAGCTTTCTTCTAGGGAATCCACTGTTCACACTCTTCATGCCAGCTATGGAACATTGGAACCAGGTTCTTGTATTTACGCTGAAGGCACTGAACAGCCGCGCTAGCATCAAGCGGGACGGCGATCTCATCAACGCTGAGACAGGTGGGAAAGACATGCTCAGCCGCTGGACCTATGTGCAAGACAATGACCCACTCAAGATGGGCACCAAGAGCATCGTCGTCCACACCTCCACGAACGTCTTCGCCGGCTCCGATACAACGGCTATAGCGCTGAGAGCTATCTTTTATTACCTCTTAAAGACGGATGGCGAGATGGACAAAGTCGTTGCGGAGTTAGATGCAGCAGACAAGAAGGGCAAATTCAGCCAGCCGGTGTCGTACAAAGAGAGTATTGAGCATCTTCCGTATCTTGGAGCCGCTATCAAGGAGGCAATGAGACTGCACTCTTCGGTTGGCCTGCTTATGGAGCGGCATGTGCCGCCTGAGGGGGCGATCATCTGCGGGAAGCATATACCTGGCGGGACGATCGTGGGCATCAATCCTTGGGTACTCGAAATCTCTCTTTCACCACTCTATACCGCTGACTATCTCACAGGTGACAAACTACGATCCCGCCGTCTTCCCATCCCCCAAGACTTTCAATTCTTCCCGATGGCTAACGGCATCCGAGGACCAGCTTCGAGAGATGGAGAGCGTTTGGCAATTGAACTTCGGTGGCGGCTCGCGGGTATGTCTTGGGAAGAACATCTCCCTCGTTGAGATCCACAAGATCATACCACAATTTTTGAGGACATTCACAATCGAGCTAGCTGAGCCGGGAAAGGAATGGAGTGTCAAGAATCATTGGTTCACTCAACAGAAAGGTTTGGTGTGTCGGTTAAAGAAAAGATAAATGAAAGGAATGCGCACTTGGTCGCTGGTTGCAAATATCGACATCAATCTAGCGGTCGCTAGTCTCCTATAAGCTTCGAAAATGTCATACATTCGCGACTTCAGATGGAAGTTCTCTAAGTGTTAGCATTGATTCCTACTTCGCTTAAAGCCAGAAACTGGGTTGAGACGAGAACTGGCGCAACTACCGAAAGCGTGGGGGGCCCATGGTGCGTAAGATGAGGGATGTGATCCGGGACGCTGCTTTGGAGCGTCTTGGGCGAGATCCTGTGCTTTCTGCGAGATGGGTTGTCTTGTGGTTCTTCTGTTGCTGGAACAATGGTGGGCGAGCTTTTAAATGGTCGAAGATAAAGGTTACTCACCTTACAAACTCCAGGGCTTTGTATCGAGTCCCTTGGGAGTATACTTCTTGTACTGTCCATAATTTGGTTCGGTGACAGGTGGTCTCATTGTGTACTTAAAAGACTGTGATGGGAGGACTGTAAGTGGTTGTGAGATCATAGCACAGGATATTTTGCTTGTCACAGCATATAGCGAACCACTATTATTGGCCGGAGCCAAAGTACTGTCAAGCGTGTTCGACAATCGATCATAACATAAGATACGAGATTTTAGAGAGACTTAGATGACCGGTTTGCTTGCCCTTCAAATCAATTTTGACAGCTCTCTTATTGGCCGGGAACATGCTCAGAGATAACCCACAAGCAAGGCGTAGCTTCTTTGCTGCTGTCCAATGTCTCGTATTCTACCAACAACAAAGACATTGCCTTTGTTTGGCGAGAGATCATGAAGTCTATGCCCGGCTAATGAAAATGGTCTATACTGCTCAAGCATGTTGCTCCATGGACAGAGGCGCCATTAGAATGGTGTGGAAGCCCGCATTTCTTCATACAGGCGTATGTGAAATACGGGAGCCATGCACAGTGGACGGGATGGTTGCGCAGCGGAAAGTCTCTTTCTGTAGGCAGAGGAGGACTACGATGTACGCCAGGGCCATAGACTTGCATATGTTTCCTTTTAGTCTTCAAGAGCTCGTCCTCCAAGACCCATCCCCGAAGTTCCCAACGTCCATCCCTTGGTGGCAAGACGTCCACCGTAGCGAGATGCCGCGGATGCTCCCCAACACAACATATCGACCAACAAGCCATGGGCATACAAATCCCTGGAATAGCGGTCTCGAACTATAAAGTGTATTGGTTCTCGGTCTCTTGTGACGCGGGCTCTTACTTACTGTGCAATATGACAATTTGTACTAAACCCCGCATAAGCACTGTTCTCTTGGGGAAAATCGACCTCATTAAAGTCCATTTCCACTTTCGAACCTGAGCATACAAGATTTAAAAGATGGGCAGTGACTAAGTAGCCTGAGCTTGTGGCTGTGCAAGCCTGAGCACGTTTTGGCGGTCTGAACAAGCCTGAGAAATTCTGATAAAGTCGTGTATTGGCTCACATCTGGTACAGGCAGCGTCCCAGGTCCAACCGAATGCGTAGAGGTAATCTAGAGTCTGCCAAGTTTTTCACGGGCGATAATGCCGAGGCCAATGGATGGCGGATCGGGTAGGCAAACATGGAGCAGATTAAGGTGATGCAGCGTACGGAGCCCTCACCGGTATCTGATGGAGCGATGGTGATTCTAAATCTCCTGTCGCAAAGAGACCAGGTGCTAAA
Source organism: Pyrenula massariospora (assembly GCA_021030905.1). Classification (NCBI taxonomy): domain Eukaryota; kingdom Fungi; phylum Ascomycota; class Eurotiomycetes; order Pyrenulales; family Pyrenulaceae; genus Pyrenula; species Pyrenula massariospora. Next base: position 2,152,347 of record JAGFMI010000001.1, read on the forward strand.
GGGTGCCCCAGCTAGGTAGGTAGCATAGAATAATCTTCCCTCCACACAAACTTCTCAACCTTCTCCTATGTCAGTAAGGGCTAAACATCAAACTCGTTAAAAAGAAAAGGCAGAAGAAAGAGAAAGAAAAAAAATCCAATTTCAAAAGCCCCTATAAGACATTAACTTATTATCTCGTCTCAGAATGAGGAACATACGATGCGAGGGTCACTCGCGACCTTGTGGTGAATCTGCGTAAGAGCCACACGCTCTACCGATTGCTTCCAACAGTTAGGATATTGTAAAACCGGGGGGGGATTCACATGGGATTCACAACTCACAGCTAACCGGGCCTATCAATTCTCGTATTGCGCGTTTTTATAAATATAACATTTTTAAACCTTGCTATCACTTCTTTGAATATCGTACCGTGACTGATGCTAAGCTATCTATAGCTTTATTTCCCCTTAAATGTCTCACGTGCATAGCAAATTCCTTCGTTGCTTGTAAATCTAGGTAGTGCTCAACAGAAATATTTGACGCGAGTCGTTATATTATTCCTTGCTGTTCTATCTATTGAGGGAGCATCCAAATTTTGTCCGTATGCGCCAAGCAATGCTCGTTTAGGAATAGCGCGCTTTCACCCTATTGTATACCTAGCAATGAGCATACCGTTTGACAGGTAGCCATAAAAACGTCTACAATAGAGAGAATCATGACAGAAAACCTCCATCACCTCGCATCAATACCTGCTTTTGAATAATTTGTTGCCACCAAGGCCTGCTCTACTCTACTTGACCACATTGATAGGGCGGCGAGAACTAGGAACATGCAGAGCAAAATTGCGTTGGGATCCCCAATGTAGCATCTACTCCGAGTTCTTGTGGCCCACATAAAACTCGGGCGAGCCTACTTAATCTTTGTTCGGAGCAAAAGAGCGAAACAAGAGGCTAGGAAGCGTTCCTTCAGAGTACCTGTAGATGGGATAGTTTTTCGGTCGTGGCACGACTTCGTCGAATTCGCGTTCCCAGCCCCGGAACAACTCGATGATTGTATCCATCATTAAAGCGAAAACCCTTGAATGAGCTCCCCCTTTTGCAAGTGTGCCAGAAAGACGAAAAAAGCCACGTAGACCGTTTAAGTCTTCAAACAGACGGTGAACTGCGAACCAGAATCCCGCTGCCAAATCTGCGTCATTTTGGCCGACCTCGACTTCTTGTGTGCTGGCTACCTAGTGATAGTGCCTCTCCATTCGCTGACTACTAGCATCGTCCATTTTCTCTGCTGGCTCCTCCACTTTAAGATATTCGAAAAGATTGACGAGAGGAGTATCTAATGTCTCGCCCTCGCCATGCTTGCCACAATCGGCAGACAAAACCTAACACCTCCCCAAAGTCTTCGATGTCTCTTGCAGAATACTGATGAAGTGGATATGTGGATCCTTCAAACGAGCGGAGCTTTTCGGTGATGATGCAATCCATTTCGCGGTTCGTGTCTAGGCATCAATAGTGCGACGGAACAGCTTAATCAACCCTCTCGGAAGCCTTATACGCGACCCTGATTGTTCAATGGCTTTGGCCATTGGAAGAAATTCTTTGACAGTAACGACATATTTGCCAGGCGTGTCCCGTTCCATATCCGTGGTCTTTGCAGCATTTCGGGCAATCTTGCGCGCTTTCCCCTTCAGTCGTGTTGAGGCTCTTTTCTCTGCGAACGGTGTCCAGACGCCCGTACCCGTGAATGCCGGACTTCTCCAGAAGTCAACCAGCGATCTCAGCAGTGTCTAACTTGTATTGCTGATAGGTATCCAGCAGGCTGTCAGGGAGACCCATGAAGACGCTATCCCTTAAGCGTATAATCCACTACTATATTGTGTGATCTAGATCCTGGAACCGAGAACTTCTATCAACAACTTAGTACGAAGCTCAACGGCTTGAAGCGTTAGGGAGGGGGTAAGATAAGAGAGTAACAAAATTTGTGCCAGTTGTGAATTTGTCGGTGTCATATCTCACTAAACTAATTCAGGACTTGAACCCTCCGGATGCAAGATACAAACTTCAAACAACTTTCTACTCGCTGATAGCTTTTGCATTCCGGCTCGGGCTAGTGCAGCATACAGATTCTCAACAAACAATCGAGACGAAGAACGAACTTAGGGAAGTGCTCTCATTTTCGCTGCTAACAAAATCCCAAGCTCTGCGGCTATCGGCCAACAGACGTGTCCGCTTGCATGCGTGGCACCGATATAGGTAGCTTGTTGAATTTCGTCTTAGCCTCCTGGTCGAGGCGATACATTTCGGAGCTCATTAACGCACCCTTTATCCTCAGCGATGTTCTATGATGCCGAAGCCAACGCACTTTCAAGCAGAAAGAACGAAGTAGGAGGGCCTAATTTAGGACGGAAGGAAAGAAACATGGGAAGCGCACGGAAGCTTCGCAAGGTTCAGTGCGGGGCGCCCTAAGGCATTGCTTAACGCTACAAAGTATTCAGCGATGCCCACTCAAAAACTCCTTTTAAGGTTTCTTGGGATGCATTCCGTACAACGTAAGTCTGCTTTGGATTGGTAAGAAGATCATTATTTTTAAGTGCGTCGAGAGACAGAAAATTTGCATCAAAACTTGTGTAACTGCTGCGTTGGACCAACGGCGGCTCCATCCGCTCGTCATTGACATGGCTATCCCACATTTGAAGGTCAGCCACTGCTTTGTATCACCTGGACCATCCCGTTTTAAGACGATTTGGACGAGATAGGAAGGGTCTTACATCAATCATGAAACAATCACTGCGGCAACAATGCAAGGCCCGGGGCAAGGGTGATGTGATAGCAAGTGACCAAAACGCCCAGTCGATCCTTCCACCCCACTATTCCACCGTCATCGTTGGCAGCAAGTGGTCTTCGGTGCTCGAGATCGAGAGTGATAAAAGCTCCCTGGACAGGTGTAATTGATACATAGTTTGTTTGAGTTCAATTCTCTGTAGTACTAGGTCTGGTGGTGGTGCGTTTGTCTTTTCCAATTGTCCTCTCCCTATCAAACAAATCCGTCTACCTCGTTGTACCGATCGATGAATTTTTCACTGACGGATTAAAACTTAAATCACGAAAAAGCGATAGCCTTCTCGCTTGACGAAGGCCTTTATCCGCTTAAATATATGAGATCCATCCTTCAAACAAGGTCTAAAAACATCCAGCCTTCATTGAACACTGTGCCAACCCTCAGAAATGGCCTCGACTAAGAGAAACCAAGTCGGAGAAGAGGTATCAACAGACTCGCAAGATCAGTCCAAGACAACTCCTGGCGAACCCCAGTGCATCACCTGCGGGAAGAAAGAATCTGAGCTCAGCGTTCCCCTGAAACGCTGTGCAAAATGTCAGACTGGTCGGTACTGCTCCCGAGAGTGCCAGAAAGCCGACTGGAAGAGCCACAAGAAAAGCTGCGGCTCCAGGAGTTCGGAGAACGATAGCGCGAGTCGCCCCACAAACACGAGCTCGACCTCCAGCTCCGGCAACCCCTTTGCTACGATACAGGAGAAGCGTTTCTTCGACGGTAAATCTGAAGACGAGGCATTCGCGTACATCATTGACTCCTATCGCTTGCGTGTCGAAGACGAGTATGCTTACATGGGCAACAATAGGGGTATATACGGCGGAGAAGACCCGAAAGAAGACTTTGATGAGTACCTCGACAAAGCTGAAGCTACGGGGGTACTTCCCTCATGGTGGAATGCGCAGATGCGGGGGGCATGTGTGAGATATGGTTTCAACAAAGCTAATTGGTCTGACCTGAATTGCGCGGTCGAGAAGAGCGATATCATCGATCATTACAAGGATTCCATGATGCCCATGCAGTTACGAATGGTGGCAGAGATGGTCGAGGGGTCGAACGTCATGGGGCAGACGGCTGGAGCCGGGTTGAGCTCAATGTCCTCCATGTATGGGCAGGGTTCTTTGCTACAGTTCTCTGGCAGTTTTCGTTGATCGTCTCGGAGTGAATCTGATGGAACGATACATGTGCTTGAACAGAGTAAAATGGTCTGCCAACGACAATAGGCAGGCGACAAGGTCATTTTGCTTCGATGGTATCGTGCTGTCCATGCTAGACGTGAGCTCACAGGCAACACTTCACGTAGCGAGGTGCTTTTAAGCAAACAAAAATACTCCGTAGACAAATCGTCGCCCTAATGAAGGTTTCCATTCTCCTTCATGTTTGAACCAAGATTATCACACAGTTTTGAGTACGAAATACTCCTCCCAGCGCTCTACTCCTTGCAATTTACCCCAAAATCTAGGTATCAGGGGTATATTCCCCCTTCCCCTCAATCAATTGGTCAAAAGTCCCATATTCCATCCCACCCAACGTAAGCGTACTCTCTTCCGCCGACATCAACACGCAGTGCACTTCATCTCCCTGACCTTCCCTATCCCCAATCCTACATAGCACGACCTTGCCACCTTTCCCATCCTCGCTGGTCGCTTTGCGGTCTAAAACTCCGAAGAATTTACTATCGAGGTCCACGCTGTCGGGCTTGTTCTTCAGCCACGTCGCGGCTTCCTTGACTGATTTGCCGGTGAAAGCGGATGTGAAGGAGTCGGGTAGGGGGGTCTCGGTGGCTTCTTGGCCGCCGCCCTCGGACTTCTTTTGGGGTGCAGCCTTGAACAAGGATCTTAGCGTCAGATTGGAATTAAGGTAAGTGGGCCCTTGTGCTTCCTTTTTGATAACTCCACAAATGACAGAGGATTTGTAGATATGTTCTGCCGAGGACGTCTTATACCTCAAGCGAGCCATTCATAGTAAGGGTGAGGTGTCTCGCATAGAGGAAAAACGGATAAAAGGGACAGTAGTAGGAGGGCCAACTTACTGAATAGTCCCTAGAGGAAGGAAGATAGAACCACCATTGGTCTACAGTGCTACCATCGTGTGCTTGTTGAAGGATGGAGCTAAGAGTCTTGATAGTAAATAAGTCAGAGCTGTTTGATGCTTATAGGTAGCGTGCTGGACTTGCCTGGACGGGGAGATCGACGAGACCAAAAAGGGCAAATGGTGGACGCACGAACAATCCCATGGCTTTTCAAGGAGTTCAAAATGAACAGTGCAAGAGCGCGTGATAATTTCTACAAGATGCGTAAGGACAGAGACGTTGATTTTGCGGGGAAGGTAAAGCATGAGATCAGGAGAACAAGGCTAAAGAATGCCATAATTTGCAAAGAACACGCGCATATAGATCCAATAATTTTCGAATCAATCAGATGACGCAATTCAGGCAACTCAAGCGGGGGAACAAGAAGTTGTTCTCCAACATCTTACTGATCTTGGAAGAAGGCTGTGGGATCACAGCCACAATCGTATTTGAGCTTCACCTTCAGACAAGACAACATGGTCTCAGGCTCAGGCGGTGGTTCTATCGCATGGATTGGCATTCCCACTGGGCTGTGGGAATCGTATCTAGAAGATGGTCTGTACACTGTTGACGAAAATAATTCGCATGATCTTGAGCTTGGCGACTGAACGTTTCGGGCTGTTGGAAGTGGTGTCTATCGTGACCGTTAAGCCCAGCCTTATTGTGAAGGATTTGCCCCCTTTACCGCCGCCAACCAGCCTTGTTGTGAGGGGAAATTGGTGGAGATGACGGGTGTCCAAGCCGACCATTAGGCACAATCCCGGCTAATTCTATCGCTAAATCTAAATCTACTTACTGCGTATGTTACTTCCCCACCGACACGCCCCAGCTTCAAACCACCACCTTCCGTAAAGAGCGGCCTGCCAGATTTTAACGATTACCGGACTTCCAAAGCATACGGGTGAAGAATGTTGAAGGTATTTTGCGTCAAATATAGTCTCTGTGTGTTGGAGAGATGATGCACTTGACATTCAGCTTATGATCCATGCCTAACAAAGGCCAAGAGCCCCCCAAGAATCGGAGTAATCGCCAAGCCTAACCAACTCGATGTCGTTTTGGAATTTCTTGGTAGGTCGCATGAACAATCTCTTTCAAGGCTTATTTCCATCTTGTACCGAGGAACAGAATGCCTGTCCTGGGAACTAATAAAGTACAGACAGTCATGGCACGAGCTTGCAGGACCCTGATACAGACCCTTCCCGCACAACGAGCCTTACAACGAATCAATCGCGCTTACAGGTGTCATCTGACCACGAATTTGTTAGAGGCTCGAGGTCAGGGTCCGTGTAAAGGCTAAGCTGCTATTGCCTGATGGCTAATACTTAGCTTCTGCTCTGGTCTATCTGACATTCCAACACCCTCTAATGCGGCCGCTGAATTACACTGCCTCAAATGGTTTTATTTGTCAATGCTTCGTATATCGGAGAGCCCTTTAGTTGAGGGCCAATGACTTACACATTTTCCATGTCCAACGCTTCTAAATCGTCCGCAGGCGATAGATTCTGAGATCCAGGATTCCAAGCCGGAAGCACTGGGCACGGAATCTACAGAGCTCGCTGCAAAGCCTGAGGCCATCAGAACACATCTGTCTGAAACATCCAAGAAAGAACGAGTGGAAAGTCTGACATTTTTAGAGAGGAGAATAATTAAATAACGAAGGCGCAGCGCTCTTTGTAGTCTTATGTTCCTTCTCGGAACAATCCTCTCAGATTCATTACGGACCTACACGCATGGAGATTTGCCTTCTTGGAACCAAAAACATGTGTAGGATAAGCAACGATACGCCCAACTGCTAAGGACTTCCACAGCCCGCGCGATTTTCTGTAGAAGACCGCGAAGGCTGAGACCGGAGCAGATAATGAATATAAGAAGACGCGGTCTACTGCTGCTTTCCTAATTCACATATGTGTCAATAGATGTTACACCTGCTTTCTTTTGCTGCATTGCATCTCAACACTCTTTTTCATTTCTAGCACGAGATAACATTTTATATTCTCTTAATTTCAGCGATGAAGCTCGCACTCACAACTGTGACTATCCTTATACATTTTTCTAGCCACGTCGCTTCCGAAAATGTAGCCGGCGTCCCATCGGTACGCATACACCCAAGAGATCTTGCGCCGCGAGACGGACGTGACTGTGGCCGATTTGTTATGTATTGCGAGAATGCCGCTGGCGCATGTAACAATGCCTGCTACCATATCAATTGTGTCGATAAGAACTCCGCGACGATGGTGTATGTTGCTACCTTTAATGTCTGACCTTGCTGATGATTGTTGCAGCTTCGATGCTGCCAATACTAACGACAAGAATCGCAAGCAATCGGGATGCGAAACAGCTGACGGTGCCGTGTGCAATAAGCTACCGTTTAGCCAAAAGTTTCACGACCCGTTGAACAACAACCTCGGAGACATTACAATCAATTGCGATGAATGGCCAATGGCGACCACCAAACAGGATGACTTCAAGGAGGGCACAATCAGAAACAGTCTCCGATGCATGCCAATGGGCGAGAATAGCAGTAAGCATACTCATTTGATCATTCCAAGAGGCAGATCACAAGCTGACTTTTGTCTGTCCAAGGTGGTGGATCTCAGCTTGCGGCATTCATTGCCGGCACGAACAAACAGGGGCCGCAGAAAACATGCGACGGAGACGTACAAGATGGTGACCACTGGACCGTGGACTTCAACTACGATAACACGCCCGATGAGTAAGCCATTTCCTTATAGGATTAAACATTGCTCACACCTTGCGCAGCAAAGTCGAGCACTGCAAGAAGCCAGACTCTTGCGACGACATGTACCAATTCCATCTCACGAAGAAACCAAACCAAAACGGCAAGCTCTCCTTCCCATACGACAAAGATGGCAAGGACAACCACTACGCCATTTCCCTCAAGGAACCCGACCTTCTCCAATGCCGTGTCGTGGTCAACTTCCACGGGCCCGAATTCGAGGCCGCAGTGTACGACGTCACAGGCGACCAGAAGGGCACGGGCAGCGCGCGACTCGAGAAGAAAGAAGATTCGTTCACCGTGAAGGGGTTACCCTTGGACTTGGCCATCATCTACCAAGACAGCGATACCAACCCCGTCGCTTTCAATTACGGGGCGGCAGCGTTCTTTGATACTAACCTTCTGAAGTTTTTCTTCTGGGAGAGTGACCAGAAGGGCGTGAGCAATCAGTTTGACCCGGACGGGAAATACTGCAAGATAACTGCCAAGAGCAGCAATGAGAAGAATATCGAATGTTATTTCCCCTGCGCGCAGAAGTAGGAGGGAAGAGTGGGGATCGTTGGAGTTGGGGAGATTGACGAGGCTTCACAGATTTGTCGTTGACGATTTAGCGCAACTCTTGAAACGTGTTTGTCACGGTGACGACTCCGGTAATATCTTTACCAAGACATGGGTCTTGAGGGTTGAACGTGTACCAATTCTACATCTAATACTGTAGTATAGGCGAAAGAGCAGGCCCTCTTGCAAATACCATCACATCTCAAATTTGTTGAAAAATCAGAAAGGAGTACATTACAACGCATGGCGAGGAAACTTCCAAGGTCTAGAGCTGTGCGGCAAGCAATAAGGCAATTCGACAGATGTCGATAGCACCAAGTCGTCGCTGTGTAGCATGGTGCTACTCGTTTTCCCTACGGGAGTACGCAATCGCAGGTTTTGTTGAGATTACCTAGATCATGCATGGGCCTTGATTTTTCTGCCAGCAGAGGTATTTACAATTCTCAAGTAAACTATGGTAGGCGGTTGTGCCCAGAATTCCTAATAGATACATTAAGAGATACATTACATCGTCGTTTCACTGACCTCTTCCGAAGAGACCGTTCCAGATCCTTGCCACTGCGCTGTGCCAAAGGAGGGAAGGAAGGAAAGATATCGACCTTGCATCCACGCCATTAAGCAGAGTAATGCTTTACAAATTGTGTACGGCCGCTGCGTTCGCTTGCCATCGGGCCGGACCACGACGTTCTGAAACGACATGCAGAAGACAAGAAAGTTCCACTGACTCCTGATCTTGTGTCCTATCTTGAGCTGCGGTCGACACAGCATTTTTCCCTCAAGCTTCTTTCTGGCCCTCAGCTTTGATCTCGTCACTTATCAGCAGGCTGTTTTCCGCAATCTTCGCCGCTAGCTGCAAGATCGGCCCAGACCGCAAGATATCAAAGATACCTACTGTGGCCCTCAGGATGCCAAAGACCCAATTGCGGATCTCCATTGCGATGAGCGAGTCCACGCCAAACGCCGACACGGGCTTCGAGGTGTCGATGTCCTCCGGTGCCATCGACATGGCCTTGGCGAGCTTGGCTGCCAGCGCGCCCTCGATGATATCCGCGGCCGCTAACAATGTCGGGGCGGCACTAAGCTTAGCTCTGAGCTCGTTGGCTTCGCTCTGTGCTCCGCCAGCCTCCCCTCGCACGTCGAGCTGCCGCAGGAAGGAGTACTTGGGGTCCCCGAAGTGGATTGATGTGTGGACCATCTTCATCTGCTGGCCCTGACCGCCGCTTCCGGTGCACGTGGCAACCTGGATAGGCATGATTTCTTCACCGTGGGAGTAGCCGGTGATGGCGGACTCGACCAGCGACCAGACCTCTTGTGGTTGGAGCGAGATCAGGTCCCAGTCGGCCTTGTTCTCCTCGGAGATCTTGACGTTCTCCGCCGCCCATCCGACTCCGGCAATAAACCCGAGATTCAGCGTGCATGCAGCCTGACCTTTGCTGCGACGGTGATGAGCCAAACCGTCCAAGAAGGTGTTTCCAGAGGCGTAGTTGCTCTGAGATGGGTTGCCCATGACACCAGACATTGACGAGAGCATAACAAAGAAATCAAGGTCCTTGGGAAGGAACTTATCCATATTAAGACCGCCTTGGACCTTATTCCGGATGGTTTGATCCCATTGCTTATAGGTCATATTCTCATAGAGAATATCATTAAGAAGCATAGTACCATGAATCGCGCCTTTGACAGGCGGCTGTTCAGCTGAGACGCGCGCGACAGCAGCCTCGAATGCCACGGGATCGCCAGCGTCGCAGACATAAGACACTGCGTTGACACCCATCTGCTTCAATTCCGCCATGGTCTCTTGAGCTTCCGCCTTCGTGTCTCCAGATCGAGAGAAGCTAGCAAAGTTTTTGGCTCCGCATTGCGCCATTTGGATGGCCAGGAACCGTCCTATTCCTCCTAGGCCGCCGACAATGACATAAGTCGCGTTCTCTTTGAGTCTCAATGGGTGGGGATTCTCGAGCATTACCGGGACAATATCGTCCGGCGTTTGCTTCAGGACGAGCTTGCCCATGTGTTTGGCCTGCTGCATGGTTCTGAAACCTTCCTCGATGTTCGAGTAATTGAAGACGGTCATAGGTCGGATGAGGCCCACCGCTTTACAGCGGATAAGGTCGAAAGTTGCTCGCAGTACCTCGGCCGTTTGCTTGGGATTCTGTCGGTACATATGCTATGGTCCTGTTAGTATACAGAAACATGAACATTTTGCATCCGTTGCTTACTTCCGTGTTGATACCAATGAAAGTGATGTTCCGTAGAAACGGGCTCATCTCCAAACCCGAATTTCCTAGTATATCCCTTTTCCCGACTTCCACAAAGCGTCCGAATATCGCTGTGCATTCCCAGGTTCTTCGAAGAGCTTCACCACTTAGATGATTAAGGATAACATCAACTCCTTTCCCTTTTGTCGCACGCATGACGCCATCAGCGAAAGAGAGATCTCGCGAATTAAAAATGTGATCCATGGGTATGCCGTATTCAGAGATAAGAAGCTGCTCTTTATCCGTTGACCCGACTGTCACAAAGATCTCAGCACCAATATGCTGGGCAATCTGGATCGCTGCTTGTCCTAGACCTACAATAAAGTTAGTACCAACCTTTAAATTCACGTTGCAGTGCCTTTAGGTTCATGTAGCAGATGAGCTGGATGGTAGATAGACAAGAATACCCAGATACAAATATCAAAAGCTGACTGGGATCGACTCACCTCCAGCAGCGCTATGGATGAGAATTGTCTCTCCGGGTAACAGGCGAGCAGCCAAATACAGAGCCTGGTACGCGGTGACGTAGACACTAGGTAGCGAAGCCCCGGCTTCCAGGGACATATCGTCCGGTAGTTTTGCGACAAGGCTGTGATGCGTCCGTAGTAGAGTGCGGTATGCTCCGGGTTGCAACGTCGCAACTCGGTCTCCAACCCGTATGAGATTGACGTTTCTCCCAACCCGCTTGACAATTCCGGCGGCGTCGAGCCCAATTTCCGTATCAGGGACAAGGCCCATGCAGACCGTAATGTCACTAAGAAATTATCAGTTGAGCTCAAGATACATCGGAACTTTGCCGGCTTACGAATAATTCAAACCATTCGCATGTACTTCGATTTCCACATCGTTCTCGTTCAGTTCGGTCGATGGTACGGGATCGCGGACGAAGCGCAAGGTTTCTAACATTCCCGGGGTTCCAATATCAAGCCGAAGAGGATAAGGAACCTCGGATATACGTCGCCTGTCAGGCGGAGGCTTGTGGCTAATCATGTCGAGAGACCTGTTCTTGGGTTTATAATCGATGAGTCGAGGAATATAGTAAAACCCATCAATCTCGGCCGTCTCCGTCTCCGACTCCCTACCCATCGATGGAGCTTCCAAAATTAGCTGTAGAGGTCGCATTATCGTAGTAGCTGCATCGGGAAGAGATATTTGTAGATCTGAAGAGATGGACAATTCGTGCGTGCGAACTTCTGGCTTCTCATTCCGCAACGTACGAAGCAGGCCGACGGATGCACTGCCTTCAGGGTTCCCGGCGGGATCGACTTGTCGATTGCTTCTGGATACCCACAGACCTCCAATACAACCAAGCAGCAATTTTTGAAGCTGAGAGAATTCAGTCTCGGACATACGCGCGATCAGCGGCTTTTCAGCCTCCAGCAATGTCAAAATAATCTTTCCGGAAATGGGCATGTTCCCATCCGCATCCGTAGTCGTAGCTTGTTCCAAATTGGCAGTCTGGACATTCAAACCCAAATTCTCTAGATCCTTGATAAGATTCTGTGCTAGCGTCCGGGCGTCCTCGGAGGCTTCAGCATCGTTGACCAAAACGATTTCCTCGAATGCCAGCTTTGGTTGACCTGGTTTAGTCGTCACAATCATTGATGAGCAGTAGGCGGCTGGGTCTTGTGAGTCTCTCATGACAATTTCAGGACCACTGAAATTCGAGGCCAGTAATCTGCGCTCCCACTCATCTTCGTCGGCAATCGGATCAAGAGTCAATGGGAGCTGAGAGAACACCTTGGTAGAGAGCGCTTCAAGGACAAATTTCATGTGACATAGGGGGTTCGTGAATTCACCTATCACGAGCTTTCCGCCAGGCTTGAGCAGTTGAAAGCAATGCTTCAAGGCAGCTGCGACATCCTTTACTGAATGAAATACCTGTTCGGATTGAGTTAGTCCTCACTATAGTTTAGAAGTCTTAGCTTTGAGACTTACGTGGCCGGCTAGGATCAGATCAAAGCTTTCAGATTCAAATCCTTGGTTGTTTGGGTCCTTCTCAATGTTGAGCACTTTAAACTGTAAATGCTCTTCCCAGTCTTTGAGGTGCTCTTTCATTGCAGGGAAGCGGTCTGCATCGCTATCACTCACCACATACTGGTTGAAAAGAGGAGTGGTATGATTCTGCCCTCCTGTCGTCTGTAAAGCTTGAGCGGTTAGATTGCCTTTCCCAGACCCTACCTCCAGGACTCGTTGGTAAGGTATCTTATGGCCGCTCAGCTCAACCCATTTGGTAATCATCTCATTGCACGCCATTATGCCAGGGGCAGAAGCAAAGTAATTGTCAAGCAGGTCTTGTGATCCAACTGTGCCGCTCACGTCCCCAAGAGTTTCGAGGAGCTTTTGACCAACATCACAGACAATTTTCCCGTCAATAGAAGACTCGCTAAGCTTGGCCAACACTTCGCCCTCATCACTCCATGCGGGAATTGGTAGGCCGTTTAGACCGCTACCGGCGGTTGCTTTTTGATCATTTGCAGACTTGAGCTGCCGCGAAACCGAGTCAAGGTATTGGAGAGTATCAGGGTCCTTCACAGGATCTTCCTTTCCATTCTGAGCTTCGAGCAGGCGTGTCATGAAAATGAAGGAAGCCTCCCGACACGCAGAAATGTCCGTGGCAGATACTAGGGTCTTGGGGATGAATATCTTGTCCGCTTGCTTTTGGCGTACTAGAGCCAAGTCCTCTTTCCAAAGAAGCTCCGTGCAAACCTTCTTAATCTCCCAGTCCTCTCTTGCAACAGCTGCCTCGTGGTTGATACTACCAAGAGTAGCACATTTGAATCCTTTGATGGCTATCATTGTCTGACTCAAGGAAACGTCACTTACAGCTACGTCTGCCACAAAATTGCTGAAACCTGAGCGAGTCACCGTCGAGTACCCACGAAACTCGCTTCCAGCACCTTTCAGTACATTTGCTGAGACGTAGAGGTAATCAATTGAAGTTGGAAGTCTGGGTTCTGTGCGTCCGATTGTGGGTGCAAAGGTTGCTTGAAAGCACGAGTCAAGAGTGATCGGATGTAGAAGATGATCATACTCAAATTGAGCCGGCATTGTGGCACGCGTGTCTTTGATAGTTACTGAGAAGCACGTTGCATACTCAGACGAATTGATTTTCGTCAGCCCCTGGAAATGGGGTCCTAGTTAGGTTAGTTGCTGTTCTGAATACGGAATGACTTATTGAAGACTTAGCTTACCCCATTGCATACCCAAAGATTCCCCAGAGCGGTAAAATTCTTCAGGCTTCTCGTTCCTCTTGCAGATCTGTGACAATCTTGTGTACTCAGAGACAAGACTTTTCGACTCCTCCACCTCCGCTGCTTTTTCCTCGACATTTTCCTTGTTGGAAGAATACAATATGTGGATTAGTCCTGAGCAATGCTCGACGATTCTATCCGTCTGTTCCGAGTAGAATACGAATTCGTACCAGAACGCCTCTGAAGCTTTAAGACCAGTTTTACGAGGTCTCATGTGTAGAACAGTGGAAACTCCGCTTTCCGGACCTGTAGGGAGGACAAGAGCGCTGCTAACAAGAATATCTCGAAGCTCAAAGCCCCGGACCTTCTGTGTCTGATTCACCATTTGTTGAGCAGCCTCAAGCACTGCGCACAACATTGATGCCAAGGGATACAAATTCGAGCCTTGAATCTTGTGGTCAGCTAACCAAGGGTTTTCATACAATCTGACGATATTCCTCCATCGTGGTTCGATAGGATTATAGTCAGTTGTAGGCTTTCCCAACAAGTCCAGACGAGGTGTCCATTTGAAGCGATGATTATCCAGACCAGGACTCTCGTGCCAAAAGCGGTTAGTATGGCTGCTATAGTTAGCTAATTTCCTTGAGCAGTAGAGTTGAACAAGATAATCTTACTTCCATGGGTAGTTAGGTAGATCTGTCAAGCATTTCTGTGATCCATTATAGTCTTTGAAAGAATTGATCTCGAGGAACTTCACGGTCTGTCCTTTTGTCCACAAATGACCCACTGCTTGGAGGGATGAGACCACAGCATCGTTTCCACGCTGCAGTAATGAAACATAGTCGGCGTCCCCTGCACGGTTGTTCTTCGTCAAAATCTGTCTGATTGGGCCTTGGAGCGCATTATGGGGTCCAAGTTCTACTATTGTATCAATTTCCACCTTATTACGGCGACGACGACGAGCGCCGGCCGATCTTTCCGGGAATATTGACTCAAAAACCTTAACAAACTCGACTGGGGATACCATATTGCGGACCCAATATGAAGCATCCAATTCCGAAAGGTCCAAATGTGTTCCTGTCACAGAGGAAAAAAAGGTCGGCCCGGATTTTGTCGGCAGTGTTTGAATGTCCTTGATACACGAGAGATATTGATCCTCGATAACCTTCATGTGAGGACTGTGATACGCGACATTGACTTTCAACCTGCGTATAAACACGTCTGGATTCTCCTTCAAAGCCGTTTCTAACTTCTCTAACGACGTAGTGGACCCCGAGATAGTGACATTGGAAGGACTGTTGATGCACGCGATAACAATTTCAGGGTCATTTAATTTGTCAAGATGGGGCCGAACTTCGGCAGCCGAAAGGCCAACCGACATCATGGATCCATGGATCTCTGGGGCAATCTTTGTTATGTCTTGAGACAGCCGGCCACGATGAAACGCAAGCTTCCAGCAATCCGAAGCGGTTAAGGCTCCTGCAGCGTACGCAGCAGCTACAAGCACATTAGAAGAGGATCCCACATCGAACCCGGTAATTATACTTACCAATCTCACCGCTGGAATGGCCAACAACTGCGTCAGGTTGCAAGCCCCAGTGATTAAGCAAGTCTACTAGAGCAATCTGCAGTACCGCACAGAGAGGTTGCGAGAAAGCTGCCATATTGATTTTCGAAGCTTCTTCGGAAGCTTTAAGCTCTTCGATAACGCTCCACTCTGCTCCAAGCTCTGCAAGGTACTTATCCGCTTCCTCAACGCTCTCTTTAAAGATCTTGTACTGGAATAATTCTCGGCCCATCGCGTACCACTGGGCTCCTTGCCCTGTAAAGACATACAATATTTTCGGAGCTTGGCTAGTTCGGACGCTCTTCAGAGGTGTTTGCAGTGTAGATACCAGTTCCAAGGCAGATGATGCTACAACAGCGCTTCTCCACTGGAAACAGCTCCTGCGAAGGCCCAGTGTATAAGCGAGGTTGCCAAAGGTGTCTTGTACTGTTAATGGTGACGCCGTGGCTTTCTCCTCTAGATATTTGGCGTACCGAGAAGCTATGCGCTGTAGTGCAGCTTGCTCGGGCGAGGAGAAGACAAATAGCATTGGTGTTTCACTAGAGTCAGGCAGAGCACGGTCTTGGAGTCCATCCCGAGGACTAGGTGGCATACTAGTACCAAGACCGGAGTCCGTGTCTTCATCTGGGCTGTGAGTACCTACCGGGGCCGGGACGGTAGACGTGTTTCCAGGGAGTCCTCTGGATTTTAGGTAGTTGTAGGCATCGTCGACAACACAATGAGCATTGCTGCCTCCATACCCAAAGGAGTTGATGGAGGCCCGGCGGCAACCTCCCACACTGGCCCATGGAACAAGTTTCGTAGGTACCTTCAGGCGCCATTCATCGAAGGGAATTCTTGGGTTGGGGTTCTTGAAGTTGAGGCTCGGCGCGATCGTGCCCTTCTCTATGCAGAGGATCACTTTCAAAAGACCAGCCAAACCAGCGCAGCCCTCCAGATGCCCAATATTAGTCTTCACGGAGCCAACATAGAGTGATTCCTCGGGCTTTCGGGTTGCGGTTTGAAGTGTCTTAGCTAAGGCACCCAGTTCAAGCGGGTCACCAACCCTAGTGCCCGTTCCATGAGCTTCAAAATACGACGTATCATGGTAATTGAGGCCGGCAGCTTCGTAGACTGAGTACATAAGAGCCGCTTGGGCTTCTGAGCTTGGCGAGACGATACCAGGCGTTCTACCTAGACGCAACTATTAGCACGTGATTTAGGGTTTTTGCCAACGGTCTATTACCATCTTGGTTTGTGCCGCTACCTCGAATAACGGCACGAATGGTATCATTATCTCGAATTGCATCTTCAAGAGACTTCAGAGCCATCACACAAATGCCTTCGCCGCGAGCGTAGCCGTTTGCTCGATCATCAAAACTGCTGCATGTTAAGAAATCCAATTGTCAACGGACCCGATCACTTACGTGTAACAGCGGCTATCGGGACTGAGAAATTGCAGTCTCGATAAAGCCACGGGTCCGTCAGGAAGAAGCATTATCTGGGATGCCGCGACCAAGCTTAAGCGGCTCTCGCCACTACGAATAGACTGGGCCCCAAGGTGTCTGTAGGTTTTAGGTTTTCGATAGCAACAAGGTATAGTAAGGAATGCCTACGTTGCAACTAGACCACTTGAACAAGCTGTGTCAAGAGTAATTGACGCGCCATGTAGGTCATAGAAATGTGAAAGTCGATTAGCCAGCATAGTGGTGCCACCACCAACCGCAGAATAGAGAGAAATATTATCTATACACTCTTAGCGATATATTTGTATGCGAGCCGTCAGTTCACTTACCAATATCACTAGCCAAAATGCCGCCGTACTCTACAAGAGGTTAGTTTCGTGAATCGGCACGATTCGTAGATATGAATAGCAGTAGACTTTCAAGACACCTGCTGTTGAAGTACAACGCATACAAATTTCTTCTTAATGAGTAGAGGAGTGAATATGTAAATCAAAAAAATGGTTATTCCGATGCTTGCCGATCAGAGAAATCTGCGAATACCAACCTTGACTAGAGGATCCAACGAAGACGGAAGTATCACTGCCGACCAAGTTTTCAATGGGTTGTCCAGCTTCAGTGGTGTTAGGCCACATATGTGAATTTAAAGTCTACAACTTGCCGTTCTCCAAGCATTCAAATGTCACTTCCATTAACATTCTGAGCTGCGGATCCAGTGCTGCTGCTTCAGAAGCAGTCATAGAGACTTTAAACCTCAGTAAGCAGGGCTACCACGTCTCGCCAGATTTACATACAAAACTGTACAGAGCTTTAGCATGGAACTACAACATAGACTGGATTAACTTACTGGTGCATCAAACAAAGCAGGATCTTCTCTCATCCAGTGAGCTCCCCTAGCTTGGGTAGTACCTACACGCTCACCACTCGGATGATAGTATGAATCAATCTTGAATCGGTTCGCTGGCACCTCCGACCACGCAGCGCGACCAGCAGCAAGCATCTCATAAAAGGCGTCTGGCGATGTGGCATCGTCAGGAAATCGGCAGCCCATTCCCACCACAGCCACGGGTTTGACCTTGTCATCCCCCATGGCTTGAGTTGTGTGAGCGGTGGGAGACATGTCAGGGTAGTTTCCTTCCAAAAGGCAGATCTGTTGTTTTCAAACTTCAGCAACTGAGAAGCAGAATCTTGGTCGGATATGATGACACTAAAGGAGAGTAGGATTTGCGGAAGTCCGTGCATGGGATGTTTATCCACAGCTTGGGACATATGTATATCAGCTACGAGCTCGTTTTCGATATCGAGTATAGTGCCTGGCACACATATGTGGCTCTACGGCTTTTGATGGCAAAGTGCTCGGCTAGAGATAAGGGGTCCTGATCAGCGGATTGTATGTACGTCCAACCGGTGTAAATGAGGCCGGGAGGTTAAATCCTTACTTGCTCTGGCATGCAGCTCTTGCTCGGTGTGGTGCGTAGTTGTGGTGACTCAGGATCAGCCCTCCTCGCCAATAGGAAGCAGGTCAACGGTTGATGAATCGGAATGTCGATATGGTGGCTGGCCAAGCGCTTGGACGGCCGGTCGCAACTTCGAGGACACGGAATGTCTCAGATCATTGCTCAACAGAATAGAAGCTAGCATCACGACAGACACCCTTTGCCTAATCAGAGTAGCATGTCTCCCTGGAAGCTTCCTGCAGGGATATTAGCCAAGGAGGCTTCATCGCTGAAAGCTAGTTCATCCCGAGATCTTGAAGATCCTGGTTGCAGAGTCCATGCACCGTCTGTAGACTGAACGCCCTGCCTGCAGGTCGAACGCACTGTCTGTGCACTAAATGCACTGTCAGCAGACTGACGGGTGAGGTTAGGAAGGATGGGGGCCGCAGCAAGGCCAGCTTCGACGGAGCTCTTGACCAGCCGAGAATATGCGGGATAGGGAAGACAAAGAGATCCATTGCCTGCATGCGGAGGAGAGACCTGGAGAATGGCAGTGATTGTTTGTAACGGGCTTTTAGCCATCGCTTTTCCGCTGGAGTATTGGTCCATGTCGTGTTCTTGGGAGCTGGTGGGGACGAGCAGCAACTGTGATCAGAAGAACAGGGGTACGAGAACAAACAGTAAATTCCCAAATCATGCAATGATTACAGGTCGAGAACATCCGAGAGGGCCACATGTTGGGAATATCCGAAAGGACCGCGTGTCGAGCTTGATCTCCCCCCGGGACATGCAGCGGTGGTCTGAGACATGCTACGTCAAAGGGATCCCATATTTCTGCAGAGAAGACGTGTCTCGAGAGTATCAGCGTAACAAAAGTCAATCTGAGATCTGTTTCCTATTGTAGAAGGACTCGTATTCCAGCTCGCCAGAAATTGAGCACAATGTCAGAGCTGTCTATGTTACGTCGGCGGCAAGGTGGCTTGGGCCTTGGCAAAGACAGCAAAATCGGTCCATCATGGCGGCGCCGCTTATCATGTGGTTGAGGAGGGGCGGAGGATCTGAAGATAACGTACTGGAGCAGAAGGAACCCGATCAGCCATGGCAGGGGTATGCGCACATTTGACAGGCACCGGCGCGCTGTCGTGGTACCGTGGCTGGGAGATATGATTTGGGCTTCGGCAGACGGAAGGCAGCAGGCGGCGCTTCATGATCTCTCGGGGATGGTCGCACTTTGACTGGAGTCGAAGGAGTAGCGGCGGACATTTTGGGTAAGTGTTGCTGCAGGTTGTGTATCGTTATCGGTTATCAGCGTGCTGGGGGGTCGATGTTATCTCTGTTCGGTTAACACGAGTACTCTAATTGAGTTTGTGGCGTGAGATACTGCTGCTCTTTTCCCAGAATTCGTTCCCGACGATTGACCCCCTTCGATTGAATTGACTTCACGCCGACCTTCCCATGGTTACAGCGGCGTCCGCCCCAGCGGGAGCCTTGGGGTGACACTCGGCCGTGTGAGGTTAGAATAGAGAAGGACACCAATCGTATCCTGGCAGGAGCGACGATGATAACAAAGGATCATGTTGCGTGAGACATGCAGGCCAGCATCTGCACGTGTCAAGAAAGGCTACTGCCGCCAAAACCCAAAATAGTCGCCTCTTGCTGGGGGATTTGGACGATAATCCACCTGGGGTTAGCCGCCTGCACAGGCATGGCTTCGACGCTTCCGAGTGGCTGGCTTCAGCCGCCGCCGACCCACCCGCGGACTCCGCGGTACCTGTGCAGTGTGTGGAGTTTGTGCCTGGTCCGTGAGGAACGCTGTCTACAAGCATTGTGCAGAAGGATACTCTACAAAGGCATGTCTCTTACGCGTCTCTGTTCAAATCCGCAACGAGAGCCTGTTCCTGTTCCCTATCGAGACGTCCTCTAAGCCAGCCCCTGCAAGACCACCCATTTAATCGCGCTTGATTTCCCTCTGCTATCCAGCACCCGTGTCTCGGCAACGACGCCTTGCAGTCAACATGCAATGCCCGCAGCTGGCAGCTAGCGGGCTAGCAAAATATCGCCAGCCACTGCATGCACCCATCCATCTGCACGCTCCAATGGTCACAAGCTTCCCGTCACTATGGTCCCCTTCTCGCCTGGATACGAGCGGGACTCACACCTCCCCAGCGGCGTCAACCCGATCTTCACCTCTTATCTACGAGCGGCAATGTTGTGATAGGGCCATGGTGGGAGCGTCTCTCATGAGGCTTGCTGACTGCATCTGCCTGCTGTTCTGCTTGGTGCTCTCAACATGTCTGCGGTTTGCCATGTATCTCGAATCGAAGATCTTATCGCGCTCGGCGGGCGATAAGTACGAGGGTCCCCTGGTCTCTCGCTGCCGCATTCGGGTCGATCACCGTCCCTCCACGCCCTCCCTAGTCAAGTCGGACAAAGCCACATTTCCTAAAGCTTCAAAGGATGATGCAAGAGACGCTGCTGCCAACGCGATCAAAACACTCGGCCATTGGTGGAACTCACTACCGCTCGTTTACACTTCCTCCATGGCGGCGGAAAGGGTTGCAGTGAAGCATAGATAAGCTCTTGAGGCTCCTTTAGCGAGCCGAGCCGCGGATTAGTTAGTGCAGTCGGCCTTTGCAAGAACGTCTGTGACTAGTCCGTGCACTACTCCAGTCCGTATCCCCACGAATAAGCTCGGAAGATAGGCAAGGACCCCTACTAGAGAACAACCCCAACGTTGGGACGGGGCCCCCGATATCCGATGTCCTGCATGCGGGTGAAGGCGTGGAAAGTCTTACGGCCGAGCCTTTGAGAAGGCAGGGATGGAATTGGCCGCTCTCTTCTCTATCATACAACCTCAGGGCCCAAAGACTGATGGCATGACGTGGTCAGCATCCGGTTTTTCCGAGTTTTCGCTCTCCACTAGAGGCTGCGAGACCAGATTCGTGCCACGCTCCGTCCTGGTTAATAGCCGAACTGCTGTGCTGCGAATTTTGTGACCAAGCCTCGACTACGATATCTTACATTTCTGGAATTAGCACGTCAAAGGCTTGCACTGTACCTAATAGTAATTCTTGATACTCGCGGGCCGATTCTCTTCTCACATTAACTATGAGCACTACACAGGAGAGCTCCAAATCAGAGATTGGGGCAGAGATCCCAGTGTCAACTGACGAGACTCCTCCAAGCGGAACTATACAGGAGAGCTCCAGATCAGATGCTGGAACAGAGACTCCAGTATCAACCAACAAGACCCCTCTGAGCGGAACTACGCAGGAGAGTGCCAGATCAGAGGCTGGGGCAGAGACTCCAGTATCAACTGACAAGACCCCTCTGAGCGGAACTACGCAGGAAGATTCGAAATTAGAGGTCAGGGCAGAGACTCCAGTATCAAACAACGAGACTCCTCCAAGCGGAGAACCCGACCTTGAGAGACCTTCTTCTCCCGTCCAGAGCGCGCAAGAAGCTCCAGCTCCTTTTCGACCAGGACCTCCAGCCCTGAAGCTTCATGGTTGGCGCCTGATTGTGGTTGAAGTGTGGTAAGTGCTGCATTTATGGTGGGGGACAGTCAATTCGTTAAATTTAATCCCGCAGCGTATGCTTGGGTCTTTTTTTCAGCACAGTAGATGCTTCTATAGTTTCCACGGCTCTCGTTACCATTGGAGAGTATTTCGACGATTTTGTAAAGGTATCGTGAACCACCTTGAGAGCAATTCCGGCACTGCTAATGTCAGGAAGACAATATGGATAGCTATGAGTTACCTTCTATCCTACTTGGGTACTTAAGCATCCTATATCTTGAATGTCGGCTCACGTATCGCAGCTTTCTCTATTCTTTGGGCAAGACTCAGCGATCTTTTTGGCCGGAAATGGGTGCCTTCTGGACCTTCATGCTGTACGAAATGATCTAACAATCGCTAGGTCGTTATAACAGCCTGGACCATCTTCACAGTCTTCTCTCTTGCGTGCGGTCTAGCGCAGTCGCTGCATCAGCTCATCGCTTTTAGAACACTGCAAGGTTTCGGAGGCTGTGGTCTATATTCTATGACAAATGTCGTCATCCCAGAAATAACTCCCAAAAAGCACTTTCCGGTCAGATAGAAGCATGTACCCCTGTGCGTCTACGCTGACTCCTTGACAGACCATGACAGGAGCACAAGGCGGAGTATTTGCAGTTTCTTCTGTCCTCGGACCGGTTTTAGGTACAATCTTATTCGGAGGACCGGGCACAGATCTGAAAGCTAACTTATTGCAGGTGGCGTGATTTCCTCGCGAACGTCATGGAGGTGGATTTTCTACATGAACGTCCCTTTCGGCGCAGTTATTGCTGCTATTCTTGTGATCTCTTGGAAAGAAGAGAAGAGGAGTTTTACTGGCCTGGCGCCGTACCTCGTCTACTTCGATTACCAAGGTGTTTTCCTACTTGCAGCAGCATCGTCTCTTCTCATCGTGGGATTGCAGACCGGTGGATCAGCTGTATCAGCCTGGAATTCTCCTCTAGTTATCTCTACGCTATCAATATCGGGCTTTTGTCTGATAGCGCTTATTGCATGGACCGCTCATCGCGAGAAAAACTGGACAGAGGCGCATATTGCACCCCTCTTTCCGTCAAGTGTGCTGAAAAATCGGGTCCTCAGTGCAGCTATCGTGTAAGTCTCCAAAGAGGAAGTGGCATCCGTTCTTTGAGAAGATAATGACTGCCTATAGCATCACTGGCTTGACAGGCTATCAACTATTTCTGGCTATTGTGACCATTCCAGAGCGGTATCAGATCGTCAATGTAAACTCCGCCTTGACAGCAGGAATTCGCTTGATGCCTCTCTTGTTCGCAAGCGCTACTGGATCAACCCTCAACGGTCTTGTCTCCAGTCGGAAGAATTACCTTTCCTACAGTCTCTCGACAGCATGCTGTATTCTACTTGTTGGCTCAGGCTTGCTGTCGACCGTGCCGTTCAGCGAAACCGTCCCCGCTCGCCTTTATGGTTACCAAGTTATTTTTGGCCTCGGCATTGGCGGTACGTTGTCAAGCACGGTAATAATATCTTCCTTATACTCGAATTACGAGGATTATGGTGAGTGGCCGGATTCATCCTTTGACTTTGCCATTCCTTGAGAAGACTTGCTGAACGCAATAGCGCTGGCCCAGGGCATCGTAAACCAAGCTCGGATACTTGGTGGTACAATCGGACTAGCTTGCTCCACGATAATTCTGAACATAAGATTCGGCACAGATCTC
This sequence comes from Pyrenula massariospora, assembly GCA_021030905.1. Classification (NCBI taxonomy): domain Eukaryota; kingdom Fungi; phylum Ascomycota; class Eurotiomycetes; order Pyrenulales; family Pyrenulaceae; genus Pyrenula; species Pyrenula massariospora. The sequence continues at coordinate 2,175,648 of JAGFMI010000001.1, forward strand.
TCAGCGAGCCTATCCCCAGCTCAAATTAAAGCTCTTCGTCAATCTCTCAGCTCGATCACAACGTTGACCATTGAGCAACAAGTCGACGTCCAGAAGGCATTCGCCCATGCTTTCACGGACCAATTCCGGATCTGTACTTATCTGGCTGCCGCTACTCTGATCGCCGCATTGATGACGTTTTCTCGGAATCCAGTCAATCTACAAAGGAGAATTGAGCTCGGTGAAGAAGTCGTCAAGGGGAGAATTCCTGTTGACGAAGCTAATAGAATGCTCCGAGAAAAGACATAGAGGGCCATTCTTTGTACTCGATAGCTGCGTTAGACCAAGTAATGGTAAAATTGTATACTCATCGTGCCATCCAATCAAGAAACCTCATGCATAAGGCCCCGCAAGGGCATCTCGCCCCCACTCCGTGCTAAATGGCTCGGATCGCCTCGCCGAACGCTGTCCGGACAGACAGGCTTTGGCATTAGGCGGGACCCGATCGATAGTCAGCCCTCTGCGATGCAGGCATGCGGCATATTCACGCCTCGACTGGCACGAATTGAATCTATTGCTTCGGTGGCGTGCATGATCGGGCAGATTCGGTTCACGTGGGAGGAGGTTTTCCCGAAGCGAGGAGAAATGATCCAAGCGTGCGAGGTAATAAGAGCCACACGATGCTCCTTCGGCAAGCCTGAAGACGTGCTCCCGCTAAATCTTAGCGGCAACGCCACGACGAGAAAGTCGCTTCTAGCTCAGAGGATCTACGCGCTGCACCCACTTTATCGGTACCTGTTATCTTCGTATTATTGATTGCGACTCCAAGCTTTGTTGCTGCAGGGTCGAAACTCTATGCTTATCACGCATGTCTGAACAAATGAACAATTATTGCCGCGGTCCAGGCGGCTGGACCACCATGCCACAAACTGAAGCTGTCTCACGTGTGGAAAAGCTGAACTGTAGGTCTCGGAGAAGTTCCGCGATGCTGCTTCGTCAATTCTCTACTAAGAACCCGCATCCTAATCTTCCTACGTTCAAATTCGTGTACTGCCGAAGACTCGGAAAATGAAAATTCTCTGTCTGCATGGGTAAGATCAATTTCCCGACTGAGACCAACATCTGACGGAGAATGCAGTGTGGGACAAAATGCCGCCATTATGGAGGCTCTCACGGCCTCAATCAGGCACTATCTTCCCAACACTTGGAAGTACACCTTCATAGACGGCGAGGAAGAAACTGACGCGCCGCCTGGCGTTGGAGACATCTTTCCTGGGCCCTACTATTGCTATCATTCAGATTTCTCGATTGAGGACATCAAGGAGCAGGTCGAATTGGTTGAGGATATCATAGAAGATGAAGGTGAGTGTCATGTATCAACAGATCGGTAGAAATATGCTGCTAATTCCCAAAGGGCCGTTTGACGGCTTCATCGGTTTTAGTCAAGTGAGGCCGCTATCCAGGAGTCATGATAGGATATGCTAATCGATGGCCTTAGGGCGCCGCGTTGGGAGCTACAAGTCAGTCTACTGTTCCCTCATCTTCTACGAGTGTTCGATCTCAAATGTCGATCAACGCTGATACTTAAATGGAAAGTGTTGGTCCACCATGAACGAGTCAATCCATTTACAGAACCCCCGTTCCGGTTCGCTGTATTCTTAGGCGCCAGTGTGCCTTTCAGCCACGACACTAACTTCGGTTATGATGTTTCGACGTACTTCAACAACAGAGAAATGAAGCAATACCTCGAAGAACACACTCCGCCCGATATAATTAGGCAAAGCTGTCACGACGGCTCTCAGGCCACGCAAGGTGACCGCCCAAAAAAATCGAAAACATATCGCATGTTCTTCCCATTGCCCAAGCAAGTACCGGTCCAGGTGCCCAGCGTACATGTATATGGAGCGAAAGACGGCTGGTTAGAACAAAGCCTGGAAGTGGCGGACCTGTTCGAACCAAAACTCCGGCACACGCTCCAGCATGATGGTGGCCACGAGATTCCCACGGGTTCGGACATGACACAGAAGATATGTAAGATGATTGAAACGGCTGCCACAAAAAGCGCTCTCCAGCAGTAGGGGACCTGTCGATACAAGTGATCGCATCCCCTTATTTTTACGTGGGATCTCCTTAGGCAGTTGCGTCCAGAAATTGTAAGTTGGATGGAAGCTCAGTGGAGTGGGTGCCAGGTGCACCTGGGAATCTCGGCATGGCCTGGGAGTACTAAATATGGCCGATGATGATTGCGATGATAATGATAAATTAGCACGTAGTGCACATGTATTGGCTAATTATTATGGTTACTTTCAGCACTCTCTAATTTCAAGTAATACCGAGAAGAGCCGCAAAACTAGAACATCGCGATCGCTTGGTTATTTCCTAGGAACTACTGTAGATTGATCGGGTAGATATAGGCTCACGGCATGGATGACCTATGTTTGCTCTATTTTAGGCACTTAGATATCAAATGCATGCCCTAACCGAGGCTGGGCATAAGAAGTCGTGCCCCATCCAATAGGTAGCGGATGGGTGTCAGCGCTGACGATCAAAAGCGCTCTCACCTCTGATATGCACTCAATCACCTGCCAGTTGTAGAAAAGTCGTTGCTCTGACTAAGGTTACTTACTACAGTAACATTCTAGAAATGACCCATGCGCCATCAATTAGGACGACCACATCACCACCGCATACCAAAATCTAGACGCGAGACAGCACTGCATACAGCATACCCAGCCAACAACCTCAACCGCATCAACATCACAGGATCATTGTAATGATCCGAAGTTTTTGATTTTTTTCCCCCGGCGCAGTCCACACTACACCGTGGCCTTTCATCTGCCGGTGCAGCCACGGGCAAGACAAACTCTGCGCACTCCCGCAGCGTCCACCGTCGAGGAAGAGAGACGTCTGCGCTTCGGTATAAGCTTTCTGAAGCCTCTGCGAGTGGCGCTTATACCTCTGCTGGCGTAAACAGGGCCGTCGACGTCGATGTCTCCGGTAGAGCTATGTTCGTCCTCTTGTCGGAGCTGGGACGCGTCGGTGAGCAAACTAACTGCCCACCTCTCTCTTGGAGCGCGTAAAGGTATGCTTTCGGACGGATAGCCTCAAGATCGAACAAAACGCCGCCTGTCACATTCGATCTGAGTCGTTACATGTTAGTGGTGCTTTAGATACATTCACATTTGTGCTCTTTTCGTTGCATACTCTGCCAGTTTTTGAGCAATGGAGAAGGTGTTCGCATCCAGAATAATTCTTGATGACCTCAGTCGATTTGAAGCCGAGTGTTTGACAGCTTTCACATCTTGAATTTTTGGCCTCTTTCAGGGATGGCACGGAAATTATTGCACTCCAAAAATTCCTAAAGACCGCACGTGTACGACGACTTTGAGGTTGATCGCGGGGGTTCACTTTGGTCTCAACATGTAGGCGATGATACGAAGTACGGTGCCACAAGTACCAAATGCCTGAACCGGAGGGGGCTGGGTTGTCGATATACCTGGATGCAAGTTGAAAATGAGGTCCCCACTTGTGGGACAGTCGTCGTCATCGTCATCAATAGTCGTCGTCAGCATCAACAGGGATCGCCAGCATCACAGTCGTCGTCATCACCATCCGTCTCTGATTCGTCATTTGATTCCCAGTCCTTATCATCTTCTAGCCCCATGCCGGGGTCTAAGTACTTCTGCAGATCGAAAATCGCATCTACTAGGGTTGTGTTCCTCGACTCCGGGGTGTCTCCTTAACTCTACCAGGTCTCTGTTCGTACCACCAAAGCTTGATGGAACAGGTCTCTGGCTTTGGAATTCACGCCGTATAGAGGCTGGACCTTGTAGTACGCTAGAATCAGAGGACGATGAAGCATCTTCTTTGTCCCCTCCTCCTGTCGAGCGCCTCTTCTCTAAATTGACAGGTAGTGACTTACTTTTCGGTCTATCAGTGTCCTTGGGGGGCTAGGAGGATTCTGGCCTTAGATCTGGACGGTTTGCGGTCATCATGGAGGCTTGTTACTGTCTTATAAGCTTGTTACACATAGCATAGCAGTTTCAGACCATCAGACCGCCAGATCTCGAATGTGTGTGGGAATGAAGCCCTCACTTTCTTGCTGGATGCTGTCGCCCACACGTTGGTCGGTTACGTCCAACAGTTCCTCAGTTAAGATAGGGATGATTATATAGAAGTTCCGCTGTCTATGCTTTAAAAAGTTCGGTTCCTAAGAGCGGTAAGCAATTCACCATCAGCACATTCCCTTCCCAAAATTTAAGATGTATCCTTATTGTAAATACTATCGGCCATCAAACCAATTTAGCACTGCTTGAAGCTGTACCTCCTTAAATTGATATCCGGAGTCAAACAGCATATTGTTCCTTTCGACATGTTAATCATAAGTGTTCTACGAATCCAAACGTAACAAATTTTTTTCAATGAGCACCTACAATCTATACATATTGTCAATGGTCTGCGTACTGAAGGCTTCATTGCAAACCATTATCGCTGCAAGAAGGCCGACATTCATTCCTCCTCCAATTAAGAGATCTTTAGTAAAAGGCCACAGTCCCGAGGAATACTCCACCCGCGCACCTATCGCGTTGACCATCCAGCATGCATCTTCTGGGGAAGAGCTCGTCAACAACAAATACACGATCTTCTCAAGGTCTTCCAAATGGAGAGGGTCGTCGAAGCGCATTTTGCGTTAGGTAAGCACATGCCTCCATAGGGAAGGCACAATGGTCACATCTACACCTGCTGTACTTTTTCCTTTCATTTTAGCTAGCTCTACAATCAATCCATCAATCATCTAGAATCATTGTAGACCAATGTCAATGTCTAAGCAATTGCTGCTTCAATGCCCCACATCTCCCTACGTTATCTTCCGTGGCCCTAATGCTTTGGTTAATGTTGACAAAGATCAGACCAGAATGTATAGAGAATATTCTTCAGTTTAAGGAAACTTCACCTGAAGAGAACCTATGAGCTAGACAATTGGCATATTGGATGCAGAACGAAGGAGAAATTGACTTGGTATATCATTTTTGTACCCTGTGAGATTAAGTGGACCGTTGATGCTGGCATTCGTCTATATTGCGGATTGGTTCTTTAGTCTCGACCTCGTAGGGTCGCGCAGAGGACAGTCGAGGTGATATCAGCTACATGAGACCGTGGAGTATGGTGGAAAGATGCTATACGCTCTCTGTTGGTACTTTTCTTTGAAACTGCCAAGGTAGTGTGGCTGAAGAGGTAGATAGACCACATCCTCGACGGTCTTGCAACTTTTACTAGATCCGCTCTCGAAACTTTTGCCCTCTATCCAATCCATTCAGCATACGCCTGCCACTCCTTGTCTTCCCTAAGCCTGCCCATGTCCTCATCCGAAAGACAAACTGCCACGTCCGTATCGCCTTCAAGCGTCCTCGGCATGCAATACAGCAAGCCCTCAAAAGGCGGAAACTTTGGTCTCCTCACAATGTCCGGCTTCCCTAAAGGTCCAAATTCAAAGGAATACGATTTCAAACCTGCCCACGAGGACAGCATAATGTCGCGGGTGCCATCGATTCGTGCTCCGTAAGAGATGGTGGACTTATCTGGTGTCCTATCGATCAGCGTGACAACGCTTCGGATACTGTAGTCGTCTATCTCGTTGAGGTCTTTACGAATTTCGGCAGCCAATTTGCCCAACGAAATGGGATCAGTTCCTGCAAGGTCCTCAAAGTGATGCTGACGGAACGTCGTTGTGACCATGTGGCCGATGTAGGATGGAGAAATCGGAGGATCCAGGAATCTGCGCGCGTTCACGGCGCGATTGAGGGTTGTAGGCCCAGAAAGATTAGGTAAGCGCTTTGATCGAGCGCGCGAGATGGACCGCCAGAAAAAGGCTGAAAGAACGTCGTCTGTTGAGATCCAAGATTTACCGTCTTTGGCCACATCTCGCGATGCATCATCTTTAAGCTTTGCTAGCGTCGACCCGGTAAAGCGATAGTACGTCCATGAAGCAGGGCTTGGCGGCGATGACTCTTTCGTCTTTGCCTCACCCGTCGAAGCCGGCGATAAAAGCCATGAGTGATCCCTTAAAGGCTCGTCCGGCTTTAATAAACGAACTAGGGATCTTCGATCGCGGTTGCCCTCAGAGAGCTCTTCTTTGGTGAAATCTTCACCTCGCATAGCCTTTGCAAAGAGACGAATGACTTGGTTCTGTCCGTTCTGATCTAGGGCATTGTGCTGTCCGCAAAAGGTAAGCAGCACTCCGCCTTTCAAATAGTTAACTTGAATTGTCATAACGGGTGATACCCCTTCACACGGCACTGGAATTCCAGGTCGTGGGGAAACAAGGTCCCCATCGAGATTCGAGAATGGCAACTTTGCCCGAACCAGGTCGCTGTACGGTGGAAGTTGGTTCGAGAGGTCCTTGACTATAAGAGGAGCGCGATCCGTGTGAGGAGGGTATGGAACGATCTTGAAGGTACCAGAAGTCCCAGGAGCTTGACCCTCATTCACAACTTCTCCTCCAAGCCACGGGAAAGACTTTGTGAGCTTTGCTGCTGCTGTTTCCAGGTAGCTTGTGATGTCGGCCTGCTTAGCTTGAGGCTTTAGAGAAAAGCCAAGGGTGAGGACAGTATATGTGTTCAGAAAAGGCAATTGTCCAAATATGTCCTGAAACTTGGTAAAATCAATTGGGGACAGTGAACCCATTGTGACTGGTGATTATGGAAACTCCAACGGGAAAATGGAAATAAAGACGGTTTTAATACGCAATGAGGATGCTGACGGTTAATCAGCTCCATACGCCAGGGGGGTCGCAATAGACCAAATCAGGGACTAGATGCTGCAATTATTAACTTGGCGAACATGGCTGCTTCCGTGAAAGATGGCGGTTGGTCATCCAAGTGGGACTGATGGATCGATTGAGTATCCTACCCGCTTGCGGCTTCCATTTTAGGCGGAATGTAAGCACTGTAAGGATTCACACCTCACCGTAGCTTTGTTCAGCAGCCAGCCACCGCATCTTAAATCTCCTAACTATGATCTGGCATAAGCGCTATCTCATCTCGCTTCATCTCCCAGAAGAAGAGATGGAAGCTACCGGTGCGCGCGGAGCTCATGAGTCGTGGCCGATAATGGTTGCACGCGGATGACTCCAAATTTACATAATCTTACTCATTTCTCGACAGAATCTATTCCGAGTATGTGCAAATGGACGGCAATCTCGAATTTGATTTGGTGTTAATTCTAGAATTGTATTGAAGCATGCGCCTGTGGAGCATACAGCTACCGAAATCAAGCGCTCTTATGCGTGCCCTTAGATTTCGTCTGTCTCCCTCGCTCTGCCACCGTGTACGATGAGCAGTCAGCTAGCTTGCGAGATCCCGCTAACAGGGGAGTCGATCCAATTATCCCGCATTCGAGGCACGTTCGCAACATCATTAGAAAATGTTGCTAAGTCTGCAAGGGAAGACTGTGTACAACGCAGCTGGATCTCTTAGCATCAACATCGCAACGCCACCAGCGGATATGAACCATGCGGAGGGTGAGAATTTGTATTAATAGCCCAATCGCCGCTTTGCCATAGATGGCCCTCGATTTCCTCCTTACAATTCAGTGTTTCTAATGGGTAAGCTTACCCAACGCTTAGGTGGGGATAAGGTGCTGACCAAAGTGTTTATTACGTTTAAGGCTCCTAAGGATCGAAGTCGGGGTAATATGGCGTGTCGCTTACGATCGCAATCTGCGGAGAGACGACGTAAAGACTTCGATCATCGTCAGCTTATCAAGTCCCCTGCATCTCCGTCTTGCTGAACTACTTCAAGGTTCTCGAGGGGGGACAGTATTGCTTAACGATCTATTCTTATGGGAGCGCTCCGAAGAATTTTTTGGCTGTGCACCTAGCGTATCCCTGAACAACCTATATCTGGAAATGTGTGAACTAGGAAACAGAGAGATACAGGACATGCCGAACGGTATATCTGTAAGCAGTCATGTGAAATGGCTAACTGGATGTGATGTGCAAAATATCATCGTAGGAGCGATGAATTGCTTACAAAGCATTACGAATCCCCGTGATACTTTGTACGTTTTTTAGGCCGCAACCCCTTCGAAGGACCTTCGAACACGAAAATAATATGGCTTCGGCAATGATCCTTTATAATGTTAGGACGCCACGCCGCAAATCACGATACCTTATTGAAGTGACAAGGTATGCGGAGATTGAAGCTACGAAACGTTTGAAATATCCCAACACGCGAAGAACATCAACTAAAGGAGGCGGTCTAACTAATGGGAGGATGAGAATAGTTATGATTGATAAAAATTCACAAGCGCCACACTTCCGTTGTCATCTCAGAAGACGATCTGAACGTGTGAATCTATAGTACGGTTATCATGAAGATATCAATACTGCTGTTATGGCGCGGTCGGAGAAGTATAAGTAATTAGCTTCCCTTTATTGTTCCTAAGATTTGTTCCTCAGCCCATTCCAAGCACAAGACCCAATGCTCTCTTTTCCAATACCTCCTGCCAGGTCTCCGGATCTACGGAAAGCACCATCAACAAAATGAAACCCTTCTCTGTCTCCACCTTGCGGCTTGCTCAGCGAGCACAGTTTGTGCGATGCGTTCGTGTCTCTCTACTTCGACAATGACTGCCAGGACCTGCATTTTCAAGACGATATTTACGCCCAAATATGCTCCACACCTACACCGGGCTCGAGTTCAGCAACAACAGACTCGATTGATGACGAAGGTGCCACTGTCATCTCCTTTTATCCTCCAAACTCATGCGCCGGTCAAGAAACCCTGTTCGACGGCGGAACTCAGGGCTGCTTGACATTCGGATTCGTGGCCAACGCTGTGGGCTACTTTTACTATCTCTCGGGCACCGCAAACGCTACCGCGCCGGGAATAACTCAGGCCTTCGATCAAGCCTTGAGAATCAGGGAAAGCCTTGAGAATCAGGGAAAGCCTTGAGAATCAGGGAAAGCCTTGAGAATCAGGGAAAGCCTTGAGAATCAGGGAA